>CP099847.1:17828679-18538000 GCA_030062745.1 Capitulum mitella | reverse complement strand
AGAACTAACAGGCAGTGACAAAGAAAAGCAAACATCATCTGAACAGGCTTAAAAAAGTTGGAACCCAACCAAAGAGAAAGGAAACACGACGGTCAACGCTGCCATTGAGTGTCCAAGTCGTTCGACGCGCACTTTAGCACTTCTGTGTCTGTAACAAGATGTAGCCTCAAAACTCGTTTTAACACGATAGTTGCACGTTTTTGCAACGTTCTGCATTATAATATCTTATTAAATTATATTGGTTCATATAGTAACCACCCTGATCCGGTTAGTTCAGGGAAACCGAAGCAAATTCCTGTCGAATGCGTTTGAGATACTTGATGGTCTTGCTGAATAAACCTGGGGGGGGCACCAAAACTTTAAACAACATTAAAGTGGCGTCAGCTGATGATTTGCCTCAACGCGGCATCGTTGGTGTCCCATCCTGAGTATCCATAGCCAGCACAAGGACCAGACAGGTCCAGACAGACATAGAGCACGAGGTCCAGACAGACTGGGTATCCATAGCTGCCACTGTCTTGCAGTTTTCAGCTGGTCCGACAACACCCGGGCTTGTGTGCACAAGGCTCTGGCACTGCCACCGCTATCTCAGGGCGTGAGTGACACGGGTGAGCTAACTAAGTACGTCATCAGGTAGATCTGCAGGGAATCATAGGATATTTCAGGACACGGGATGGGACAGTTCGAGCAACGAAACATATATTTGACTTACCTCAGGTGAGGAAGGAGACATATATTCGGTTTATCTTCCGACCCCTGTGATCCAAAAAGTAGCACATTTTAAAGCACAGCGAACTGTTTTAGTAGAAGGCAGATTTAGATTAGGTATTACCTTGCACTAGTGACTTGGTGAACGCCTTTCTCCTAATGGGAACCAGAGCCCGTCCAAATTAGACCCCCGGAGAGCCCCGGGATCCTGCCATCAAGTTCTTCGTGTCACAGTGCAGACTCTGGCACATATTGTGCTTCTCCTTGGTTCGCATCGTTTCACTTTATTTTTACGCGCCGCTTGCTTCTTATGGCTGATGCCAACATCAATGTTACTCACAGAAATACGACATTGCATTGGATTAGAAATCCGTTATTAAAAACGAATAGCATTATTGACATTTTTACGTACATATATATATATATATATATATATATATATATATATATATAATATGTAAATATAGGTTATCTTTCATAAACGAATCCATTACAGTTCAGTCCCTCGTATTTTCTCCATTTTATCTCCTTTGCATACCGAACGGGTCAAACTGGTCTGTCTAAACGATGCAGCATAAACCCCAACGTGCCTCTCACATCGCGCTGCGAACGACGCCATTGTCGTTCTCGACATGCAAAAGTAGCGCAAGCAATAGCCAAAGGTGGATCCAAAGGCGCAGTCAAGGGGTCCGGGGGGCCCGGGCTCCCCTTAGGCCGGCATTTTTGTGAAAACAATTGCGCATCGTCTTCCCGGCAGGCGGTTTTCGTATGATTTCAGTTCACACAGAGCTCTGGGCCCACTCTTAAGAAAACCTAGTTGCGCCCCTGGGTAGATCCAAGTAACTTGGAATAATCGGTTAGAAACTGTCATATTTACAACATTAAGTATGTTTTGCGCACAAATCTGGCACAGTGAAGATCGACTACGAAAAACACGAGAAAAAAATAATCAGTCATTTTATTCAAGCCACAATGAAAAGAAGTTCGTGCTAACTGTCAAAAGTTGCTTACTGTCAAAAGCTTTTGAGAGAAAGCACCTCCGCTTGGGCCATGCTGTCACCAAGCTTTTCACAGTTATTTCCTTATTAATTCCGAAAATCATTGTTTAGCAAAAAAACTGCGAGTTTCTCAAGGTCTTTCCCTGCAATAAAAATTCTTATTTTAATGTAACGGTATTTGAAGCTATTGTATTGAACAACTAAAAAAAGGTTTCGAAAAAGTGAAAACTAATTGCTCCAATAGATGCAGCTTTAAAAGACAGATCGACTGATGAAAAACGCATTCGCAAAGAAATGGTGTCTCACGGCTTTTCTCCTTACGACGGCAGAGTTGCATCTTTGTTTTCATTCTAACACGATGCTTCAAGGAAGCATGCTTCGCTGATGTTTCAGCGATGGTGTGGACAGAGGAGAGAGAATTCTCAGTTTGCGATCATGATTGGTTGATGTGTTGAAAACATCTTCGAGGTCTGATATCAACTGTAAAGGAAATGAAAAAACGGAAAAAGAAAAAACAGTCATGGGAAAACTAACAGCCCTGTACTCTAATCGCAGTTAATAAAATTCATTACCTCAGTCATAATACATAGCCAATCGCATACGCTTTTGAGGTTGCCTTGAATTTTATTAGCGTACTAATATGTGCGAGCGGCATAAGCGGTGGAACGTGTTGATTTAAGGGATGGGGTGCAGTCTGCTTTGCAAGTCATTTCTTTAAAGTCAACGCCATAGGGCCCAAATTCAGCGCTGAAAGGATGGCGAGGTGCACGATGCTTCATGCCCCTCAGCTCCGCCGCATATGACGCACGCGTAATGACGATAATTTAAGCTCTCAATGACATCCTGGCATTTAGAGCTCGCTCCAGCATCTTTAACCCTATTCCCGGCAGGGGGGCGAAATCCGCCCCCCCTCGAGTTTTTTGCTTGCCAATTACAGGCCTTTTAACGTAGCTTCACGAAACTAGGTGACTTTTCCTAGCTATTTTTTCTACGTGCTGTGACAAAATTTCACAATTCTATTTTGCTCAGGGGCGGAGCCAGGCAACGTTTTTGGGAGGCACCTCATGCCATTTTTGGCCATGCTTAGGGTAAAATGAAAATGTCCGCCAAAAACAGAGTTTTAAGGCTAGAACTTAAAACTTTACATGGATGTATAGCTAAATAGTTGGGCAATGTGCAGATGTAATTTTGTTTATCTGAGGTCATTTTACAAGTTCAGGTCAAAGTCAAAAGTCAAAATTTGTTTTTTCACAATAATTTCGGTGCCGTTTTTTTCAAATGCCAAACCCAGAATATATATGACGTAGAAGGGTGCCTTCTACTTGTGTAGCAAGTTTCAGCTTGATATCAGGTCGGGTCACGGAGCTATGACCTAAAATGTCAGTGCGCGTACGCTATATCGCAATAGCCGTAAAATGAAATTTTTGAAATAGAGTGAATTCAAATAATTAAAAACCTTTACAGATAATATTAAATGCACACGAGATCATTCCAAGTGACCCCAAGGTCACTAGAGGTCATGTAAGGTCAAAGGTCACAAGTTGATCTGAGAAACGTGTGACCATGACAGTTCCCCCTTTTTCATGTCTCTGGCACCGCCTATGCTAACATTATACAAACATTGTAATGCGATTTGTACTTATTTAGTATAACATGACTATCAGAAGCCAAAAAAGGGTGTTTGCCTCTTTTGTTCATTCAGTTGTTAGAAAACTAATCCTCCTATTTTTGAAACCCTGTGAACGCCCATGAATTTTCTCAAAAGTTCAGATTTGCGGACCCATGGTAAAAGCCCTATTCATATTCTATCGATTCATGCCAGTTTTATCGAAATCGGTCTATAAACAACGGAGTTATAAGAAGTCCAAAAGTACCCCCCATTTTGACATTTTTGCCCCCTGTATTCACAAATTTCAAAATTTTAAAAATTTCTTTTTATAAAAATGTAGGTTACGTCACGGCAAATCGATTGCCGTTTGTTGCCATGAAATGGGACAAGTAGTTCTCGAGATCTCAGGGGGGGGGGGCCGAATCCGCCCCCCCCTGCCGGGAATCGGCCATACCGTCTAGCCCTCCGGGAATAGGGTTAAGCATACAAGCCCGCCATGTTGATTACAGATTATGCACGCCAAGATTATTTCAGCTATTGTTTATTTTTGCATAAATCACTGTCCAAATTTTAAATGTTTGATCTAAAAACAAGGTCAGTAGGTCAAATGGGCACAAAATGTTTAGAAATGAAAACGAATTGCGACGCTGAGCTAGCCAGTGATGATTACAGCTTTATACTTTTTGCTTAGGTCGACGCATTATTTTTTACTATATCGGGCGGTATGTTGAAACATTTTTCCCCTAATTGATAATTCTTAAAAATTCTTCCGCTTTATTTCCTAAACCATTTCACCAATCGCGCTGAAAAGTGGAAATCTTGAACGTGGCTCCCAGGTTACACACGTTCAAAATGTCAACAAAATTGAAGACTGTGGTGTGTTCTGCTTTGGTCAGTTTGCTCTGGAACACCCCGCACACAACGCACACAACCGTCATGACTGGACACACTTTATCGCGTTTGGGTCGGTAACCATTTCTGCCATAGTTAGAGCAATATTGCTGCATACCCAATGCTGGTTTGAACTTCCAGTTGGTACCAGAAACCTCAGCTACAATGGATGAAGAGTTGCTGATGCCAGAACAGCAGCTCCACGCAAACTTCTCATGTGCCCCTGCAATCACCACATCTTTAGGAGATAATGAAGTCCTTATCTCGCACGAATATTTCGTTTACAACCATATCCTCGAACGTCCCATGTGTTATACGCCAAAAACGTAGGGTTCGACAGGACCTCGGAATGCAGTATCAAACTCGGAAGTTGATTTTGGACCTTGCTGACTTCTCTGACGGGTGCTATAACGTTCCACCCAGCTCCGACTGGGGGCTGACCGCCCCCCCCCCCCTGTTTTTTTTACAAGATTGCGAGAGAACGAACGAACGCAGCGTCACGAAATCTTTTTTGCTCGAATATTTTCACATTTTGTGTCAAAGTTTTAACCTCAGGTCAAGTCAGCTGTCTGGCCTAGGTTAGGTCAAGTGGACCTATGTCCAAAAACGTTTAGCGCCTTATAATTTTTTTCGTGAAACATGATGTCGGTATGAAACTTCCAGGGATTAGAGATCTTGATATATGCAACAAATCTGTCATCTCAGATTTTTCGAGAATTTCCGGGTCATTGACCTAAGGGTCCGTCCCATTTTCAAGACATGTCTTTTTTGGACATTGGCGGACTTTTTATAACATTTTGAAGCTGATATGATGCAGAAATTTAATGGCCTAAATCTAGTGGCATCTAATGGCAGAAATCTAGTGGGAAAAGTATCAATGACCTCCAACCGTTGAACCGAAGTCAGTTCACCAATAACTGATGTGAGCCAAAGTGCAACGCCATCAAAATCGGCGATAAATGACTTGGAATGGATGGAAAATGACATTACTGGCTTTCACAGTTGCAAACGATACAAAAAAGCTAAAAACAAATCCGAAAAATTACGTATTCTGGAAATACACAGGCTTTCACAAATAAAGTTCCGCCAGTTATGTAGATTGATAACCACTGAATTGTTTCCAAATTTAAGCACAGGAAATCGCAAGAACCACTAGCATTAATACAAACCACTTTGCAAGACTTATGTCGCTAAAATAAAGGAGCACTAAAATCAGTTCCCGTTCATCTCATTCCGGGTTCGGCACCGGCGCCCGTCGCCGTGCAGTAGCACGAATATCGCAGTGTCTTTGACTCAACGTTGCCATGCATGTGTTAAAGAAATCAGAGGACTTAAGCGTGTATCGGCATCTGTGGACTTCCGCCTATTCGTTGGTGTCTTTGCCTAGACTATACTAATCACAGCTCCTGAGATCCGGGCAGGCACGCACGTACTTCAACGTAGTCAGGATTTTCCGTAGGAGGGGAGACAAATGTCAAGTTTTGTCGTACGGCAGTGGCATATGACGAAATTTGTAGGAAAAACAGCAATTTCATGCAACTGACCGCATAGTTAATCCACAGGAATACATATAATGTTTGCTTTTGCAACATATATGTATGATCATTATCCTATATTCTTGCAAATCGCTATACATCTACTGTAAACTGCTCGGCTCATGGGGACGTTGGTCCCCATCCCCCTCGGCTACGTCCCTGGATCTAGTCCATTTCTCGGCTTTATTTCACCAAACAAACTGGACAACTCCTTTGTCCGCGTACAAAATGGAATCCTGGAAAATGGAGAATAGCATTCGCATCAAGCAAAGCGAACAGACATTCATCTGATCTGACACGCCTTGTCATTTATCAGTAAAAAAAAAAACGTCGTAGAGAAATGATGCTGAACGGATTGGATTTTGTGTGAGCATTGTTCCGGCCTCTGATAGGCACATTGCTGGTGTTCTAACTATTTCTGCGCCCTGTTGGATCCTTCGAGGCTTTGACTATCCCCCGCTTGTATTGGTTTGCGATATAGCTGTGGTCCTTCTTTCCACAACTGACACAACCGTTTTCATCTCATATTGACGTAAGTGCGTAATGGCCATATATGTGTGTGGATGCACAGGGATGTCGATTTGTATTCTTTTGAGAGGGCCTTGGGCCATCCAGTGGTGATTTGGACCCCCTCATTGTTGGTTTGGGCCCCCCCCCAATACTTTCTGCTGGTTGTAGGGGGAAATGAGTAATAATGACGAAAAGAACGGCCGTAATAGACAAGAGAAAAGCGGAAAGTAAAGAGTAAAGTGTAAAGCGAAGTATCTGTCTATCTTTTTATCTTCTGTATGTATATGTATTGGAGTAAATGCAATTTTTTAATTGGCAAATAGTAACAAAAGCTTAGAAAATTCCTTTCGTCAAAATAAAGTGGGCTAAATCCGTCGAGAATCCCACATTTGGTGAAGGTTAGGTTGTCCGGCCCTCGGCTTGCCCCCCCCCCTAATCATTTGCAGAAATTGACACCCCTGTGGATGCACTTGACTTGCTCTATTCAATTCAATTCATTTCACGTAGTGGGCTATGAGAGGGCGTATTATTAGTATGGTATGATACAACATGACATAATAAGTAGGGCTTAAATGGCTTGCATATTGCCCAAAAATAAAAATGAGGACAGTTTCGAGCACTTCTTGTCACGCGCTTTTCAACGGTATGCTTATTTTTATGGTGCGACCAACTATATCCAAGTTAGAGGGGGTGGTCAACCCCCCAGTCTGGCGTGCATGGCGCCGACTGCCAGTCGGACGCGGGTAAACAATGACGTTAGTATGAGGACTGTAGAGCTCCTACAGTTGGTGAAGGGCCAGATCAGCCACTTTTACCTGCATTCACTTTCTGCACTGGGGCAGACATTCAAATACCCTATAGGCTTCATCTCCAACACAGTGTCTAAGAGCGACACGCTGGTGGACAGAGCTGGGGCTGTCTCTTAATGTAGTTTTCACGGGAAACCATGCTGTTTCACGAGCTCCACTCAACCGCTGCTGCTTTCCTTTCCTGTCTTTCTTGGCTGAAACGAAACTAGCGGCGGAGATTGAACGCCGTCGATTGCGTCTGCCAACGTTAGGTACACAACGTAAAACGAAAGGTTGTTGTACTAAGCGATATAAGGGTTCAACTGCACCACGGGATATCCTCTTTCAGTCGCCAACATGCCCGTCCAGCAGCCAGCTACCTACCCGACATTCACGTTTGCACACATTCACGGTGTGGCGGTACGGAAGCCATGTTTTTTTTGTAGACAGAGTTGGGCGATGCAGGTGGAATTTTAGTCAACGAGATTTCTATGCAGCTGAATGTGAGCACTCAAGCTTCGTTGCCATAGTTCCCATATTTTTTCAAGCAGCAATAAAATACTGCAAAATGATGAAGTTGCGATTCTTTTAGTGCTGCCACCTATACTGGCTAGCCTGATTTTCTGACCTAACGCCACCTGCAACGGATGTCGTATAACACGCATACCCGGATGGTATCGCCACCTGTCGTAATCTGTTGTGGACTGTTTCTCCGTCCGCTCCGATCGGCGCCGTCCTTATAACAATCGGAACGCCATCACCCATCTCCGGCCTTCTGTGCTGAATGTTACTCGGCCACACTGACTGACGGCCTGATTCCGGCCGTGTTACGCTGCAGTGCTACCATCAGTGGTGTTGATTTGTTTCAAGGAGAGGGGGAGAGCCAGGCGGATGGCCTGACGACCTAACCTCCACCAGTGTGAATTATTTCTTAACGGATTTAGCTCATTTTATTTTGACTGGCGACAACTTTTCGTCTTTTCACACTTTTTGTATCTGTACTTTAAACCAAATTCAAACGCACTATATATATATATATATATATATATATATATATATATATAAAGCGTTTATGTATTATATATATATATATATATATATATATATATATATATATATATATATAATACATAAACGCTTTATATATATATATATCACATCATGTGCATAGTGCGTTTATAATGCATGTATATGCTCTTCAGATATGAAGAAATGTGGATCCGCGCGGGTCTAAGGGGCAATATTTCATATAATTTTGCGTTTCTTTTACTGCAAAAAGTAACCGGAAAAATTTAAGCGCATCAAGTTATTTCTGAAACTTTGAGTTTTCTTCCGTACAAATTGGCCGAGATATGAAAACAACGGCGGGATTTTAGGCGGCTGCGTCCCTCCCTTTATTTGAGATGCGTCTGTGTTTGGTACAGGAACCTCTCTGTCCCCTCGTAGTTTCTGGAGATTTTATTGCCAGCTTAGGTTAGGTTCCTTCTCGCAGTTACAGAGGCACTTCTGGTGGTCTCGGGCCGTCTGACGTGTCAGGTACCATTCCACGTCTCTCTCGGGACGTCTCAGGCGCTCTTTTGGTAGTTTCAGTGACATTTTGGACAGTTTCAGGGTCACTAAAGCCATCTCGCGTTTCCTCCTGTCGTCCCTGGGACATTTTTGCCCCCTAAGGGGCACCTCAGGTAGTAACAGGGGCCCAGTATCAGCCTTTCTCTGCCCTGACAGAGGCGCCTCTGGCAGTTCTCTAGGTCCCTTGGCCATTTCAGGAGCTATCTGGACGTCTCAAGATTAAGTAGTTTCAGGGGTCCCTCTGGTCGTTTTATGGACCCCTACTGCTAGCGACTGCTAGTTAGCAGTCTCAAATCCCCTCTCTAGTACTCTCAGTGGACCCCCTGTTGTCCTAGGTGCCCCTATTGTAGTCTCTGGGGAACATTTTTCCCGTCTCAGGAGCTCACTGGCAGTTACAAACGACCTTTTGCCAATTTCATGGCCCCTGACGAGCCAGTTTATCAGGACGAATCAGGTTATGAGATTCTTGCTTTTTTCTAAGAGTTACCGTGGGCGAAACTAATATGCGTAAGGCAAGCTGAGAGCAAAAACTATAGCAGGCGGGGGCCGGGGGCAAGAGCATCATGGGACCCGAGATCAACATTAGGGTGGAGAAGGGGTCGAGGGCTCACCCAAAAGTGTACAAATCGACACCTATGGCTGATCTCCGCTAAACGCACCTGCTTGACGAGCCTCTGTTCTGCCGTCCCCAAATGACTGGAGCTTCAGTCTTACCTGCGACCTCCAAACTGCTGAAATACTTCTCCGGGTCCCCTCCATAAACATGATGGTTTCACAGGCCCAAAGTCTTGGAAAACAGCGGTAGATTGTGTCCTAACCGGAACTGTCCCTTTCCCGAATTCCTTTTACGTACATAACGTCGCTGACAGGAGTGTGGCCATGGTCTCCAGATGTGTGAGTGTGCCTGTGTCAAACAATTGAAACCTGCATTGAAATTTTCGAAAAAAAATGATCACAGAAACCTAATTTAGAGTGCAATATTGCGCAACACGGTGTGAAAGACAATCAATGTTTGGCATCGATACACAACACCAGTCCCTATCCTAGCCCTGTATATGCTTCCGCATAAAGCTTAAAATTGACTCTATTTCTCTTCACGGACCATTTTTTTATTTATCAGAATGCACTGCAGTGGATGGCCTTAGGACCAGCGTCTATGCTAAGCTGAACTTGTTTTCGGACCATGACCCCGTCACCTAAGTGTTCTTAGCTACTGAGTGATTTTTCTCCAGGCACCAAACCAAATGACGCTGAAGTTCCGTGTGCCGTGCAGTTCCACGACACGGCCGCCGCATGCCTGGGTGACCATTTCGGTCTCGGGCCATATGCAAGTGCCCATTCGGGGACTCGCACCCAGTACGTGCGACGTACCGGACTCTGTTGTTCGGCTCCTTATCCACTAGTGATAACCATGTTATGTGATGTTTTTAAAGGGAATACCCATCTTTAAACGAACAGAAATAGCCAAGTTATAGCCAGAACCAAGGCGAGTCGATTTCTAATTTACAACACATGTCAAAACTCCACGCTTGCGGAACTTAAGAACCATTCCCCACGGTTTTCTTTGTGAGTCCTATTTTTACGTCCTGTTTTTCTCCACTTGAGTTTTGATGACATGAACTGGCGCACGCCAACGAACGTTAGCAAAAAGGATTAGCGCACGTTAGGACCGATATCAGGTAAAGAGGTCGCAAAACAGCTGTGGTTTGAGGCAGTTCCTGGCGAAACCTCGTTATCTTTCTGTAAGTATGTGGAACGGAGTAGGATATGGTTTGCAAACTTAGTAGTCCACTGCTGTACACATTCGAGCACACCTGAAGTCATCAGTGCATTACACGAAATGATAAAGTTATGCTGGTGCGATTTGATGACGTTATTTGCCAAGTTATATCCTGTATAATTATCCATGTCACTTGCTTTCATTGTATTTTTGTAATGTAATGTCCCTTAATAACAATTTGTAGCATAGCCAGATGTGCCAGGTATGCTGTACTTTATGCTTTGATCACTTCGAGGAGAACATTTCATTTTCCACATCACTAACATTTCAGTCAAAAGTTTTTAAGTGCACATTCCCACATTCAGTATGATATTTTGCGTGCTAGTGGCCCTGTGATCGTTTTTGAAGTTTTGTAATGTTTTCCAAAAATTTTACGCCATCGTTATTGTAATTCCTTATATATTTCCACAGAAGGCAGGACTTCTACAGAGATATGACCAGCTGACATGGCGGTCAAGGGGATAATGGCCCATATCTTGAGTTGACAGTTTAACGCTTCTTTACGTACCAAAAATGGAAATGAATAAAATTGTCTGAAATGGGGTAATAAAGTAGTTTAAATCCGACGGGCTTTCATTTTCGAGGGCGGTACATTTATCCTGACCCCGTCTTTGGCAAAACCCTGGTTCGCCCTTGGCTGCGACTGGCGGGCTGTGGGAGTGGCTTCCTACTGGTGAAGTAGGGGGGTTAAGAAAGCATTTGCTTCTGAATATCTTTTTCTCAGTTCGGCCAGAGTGGAACTACCTGAACGTTTGGTGTTACAAATGCAACACCAAGGATCCTGGCATTAACAGTAGTCCTGTTTCAACGTACGGTAGGAGTGGACCTAAAATAGCTCTTGCAATACCAATAATTAGGATATGGTCCCATCACTGAGCACATTACATCTAAAATATACAATGCTGCCCCCTGGCTGAACATGCTGATGGCTGATGGTTGAATACAATCAGATAAAGATTTTATCACAATGGTGCTGGAATTGTCCAGGAAGTGCGGTGCATATGATTATCATATCTCGATGAGATATTTAGGTACGGCAGAAGCAGGGAGATGCGAGAACATCTTCCCCGCATCCCCCCCCCCATATGGAAAATTTAGCATCAGCCCTATGGCATTGCACAGAAAGAATTAGTATACAAATTTTCTTCACATAAATCTGCAAATATCCCACCTTGTACGTTCATATCCACCCCAGCTTTCAAATAAAGTAACCCAAACCACATGAACTACTGCTTCGATGAAGTTTAAAATTGCACTTCATTACTGAGACTGCATGCCGGATGATTTTTCTAAACATACAGAATCAAGCTCAGAACCTATACGATCCTCAAACATAAACGACAGGAACTCAAAACTATAACATGTTCCACCAGATGACACCGATTTTCCCCATGTTTATTTCTTGGTTGACAGGATTTAAGGACTAGTCCAGTCCCACTTCCCGCACTATCATGATGGACCGGAACTTGGCTCACTACCTGAAAATGCTGGAATTCGCTCAGGGTATGCTCTTCTTCTTTTCCACGAGGTGAACATTTCACATTCGTCATGTCTGGGGATCATTATGCGCGCAAAATTAATTTTACATTTCATTTTGTTTGGTGAACTGCGTTTAATTTTGCTTGATTAACTACCAGATGCAGCTCTTGGTTCCATTTCAGATTGTATTGCGCGTAACGTGGAATCGCTTGATGTGCACTTGGTATTTGTGAAAATATTCATTTCTTTTGTTTTCTAGCACTATTCGTTAACCTCAAAAATGTTCCTGCTTTTCAGCATTCAGTATAAAGTATTGGCTCTTTATTATACCGTAATAATAAAGGCGTGCATGAAATGTTCGCAAATAGCCTGAAGCTTAAGCTGCATGCAAATTTAAGCATGCATTTAACTTTGGGAAATAAACTTCTACAGATGTGGTGTTATTGATGCTCCTGTTCCTTAGTGTGATGACTTTAATATACATTTACTGTTACTGTGTTTTCCAACCTGGTAAGGCCGGGATCCGGTGTTTTCGGGCCTGGTGAGCTCGAGATTTTGGCACGTTGGAGGCCCGCGCTGCCATTAAACCTAGCCACGTGAGAACTGCAGAGCGGCAGCATGCATCACCAGAATCTCGTGCAGCAGGGTCCGCCCCGCCAGGATCCAGCGCGGCAGGTGCCGGGGTCCGGTGCAGCAGGGTCCGCCCCAGCGGTGCAGCCAAGGGGGGCTCGGGGTACCGCCCTCCCCCCGTTAAGTCCGCTTTTTTGCGAAAACCACTGCATATCGTCTACCAGCCGGCGGTTTTCGTATCATGAGTTCGCACTGAGCTCCGCCCACGCCCCGCCCCCCTCCCCCTTAACAAAATCCTGACCGTGCCCCTGGCCCACCCCGCCGGATCTGGTACAGCCGGGTCCCCGCCGTGGTCCGTTGCAGATGTGGACCTCACCGCCACGGGAGCGATCTTGTCCTTGAAAAAAGTGCACGGTTGTCGCTCTGTGTTGTTGGGACCGCTGTTTCGTCTTCAGAACACAGACTCGTGTCAAGCAGCCAGCTGTGAGATATAATACGCAATGCCTACGCCATGTGTGCACACAGGCGCAGCCAACAGGGACCGGGGTCCGGAGCCCTCCCCACAGGTCCGCATTTTTGTGAAAATCATTGCACATCGTCTTCCCGGCAGGCGGTTTTCGTATTATTTTAGTTTACGATGAGCTCCGCCCCCCCCCCCCTAGAAAATCCTGGTCGCACCGCTGTGTGTGCACATGCTTGTTATGATCATGAGATGCAATGCGCATAAAAAAACATGGACCGATTAATCTCTAGGTCACTTGTGCTGAGGAAATGGAAAGGAAACTTTTCGGAATTGTTGTTTAGCATGACCCATGAGACTCTTCCATTTCAGCCAGATACATGCTATTCCATCTGACCGCATCGCTGGTTATGAGATGGAAGGGATTCTCACACCGCGCTGAGGTGTGATAATCCTTTCGCACCCCAAAACACCTGAATCCCTCATCGTTGCAAACTGTTGCTTCCTACTGCATCGTTCTGTCTCACCAGAGCTTTTCATTTCGAGGCCTATGGAAGATCGAACATTCAGTTAAATCGCACGAGGTGAATTATCTCATGACATCCAAAATCGTAGGTTCATTACTTGCAACAAATCAGACACTCTGCAAGCCAATGTACTTTTAAGCATGACGAAGTGTGTGAATGAACTGAAGGAGGGAACATCAACGGAGCGGTTGAGCTAGGTCATATGTGGTCCAGTGCCTTAAAACATATGTTTCATGAGCAAAAACAGAAATAGACAGAACGTCAAGTAAGTACTTATTGGTACGTGCGCTCATTTCATACAGTTTGTCGAATCGCAAGTAACTCTAAAGTAAGTTCACATCAGGTCACGTTTCAGGTTGCGCTGCATGTGAGTCTGAATGTAAGCTTCCGGCACGATATACCGCAAATCACTACCGATGTAGCTAATACACGTGAATTTAGGCGGGATAGTGGGTCATGGCATTCACCCCTAAACCCTCCCTCTCTGTTTCTCTTTCCTTCTCTCCCCTCTCTCTCCTCCTCTCTTCTCTCTCTCTCTCTCTCTCTCTCTCTCTCTCTCCCTCTCTCTCTCTCTCTCTCTCTCTCTCTTTCTCTCTCTTAGACTACGAAGGCTGAAAAACAGCCTATTTATTTTCCGAATGTAGAGATTAACATTGATATAAACAAGTCGACATTTATTATAGCAATGCGTCAGTATAAAATAAACGCAAAACTGAGCATATTCCGAGTCATTTTTCTAAATCGCCAGCACCAGTCGCACCAGTCAAGACCCGCCTGAACAACAACGGTTCGTCTGTCTGCAAAATGGCAGGTTAGATCCCTCATCGACGACAGACTAGTTGCTTACTTCTGCCGTTCCTCGCGAAAGATCGATGTACGTCTCAATCCGGCCCCAGCCCTCAGGCTCCATCTTGCGTATGAATACCAATGACTGGAGTCCTAGTACATATATTGCCACTACTAAACGGAGATATCATCTGAATAACAACGAACAAAACACTTTTAATACATAACTGGACACGTGTAGTGCCGCACACTCCACCTATTACTGCGTCCTTGCCAGAAAACTGCTACCTAAGCACGCTATTCTCCATCTCACCGGACATGCTGTCGGTGACTGGTTTACGCACACGTTTCACCTAACGAATTATTTCCGAACTGCGTCTGAAGAAATTGCACGACGACCGCACTTGCATTGGTGCTTGCACCCTGTTTACAAAGTGAAATGAGAACTACATGTGCGCTCACGTCTGAACGGTCTGTCTGGTCAGAATGCGTCGCATTTCTTTGTTCGAGTGCGTGACAGCGATTTGCATGCACATAACTGCACACTGCACAGAACACATATATCACATATACATATCCAACACACGACTGCCGGTCCGAATTAAGTTCTGTACACAAATGCTCAAATCCTTACTCATTATCCGCTGTGAGTCGATGAGAGTTGATGACACAGTGGTGCCGACTGATCACCTTTTCGAGGCGCCAGTCTGCAGAAGCGGAAACACTCAGACTTGGCAGCTCTTTAGTGGCTCATTAAACAAGAAACCACACGTGCACACAAATTCAAGCGCAGATAAAAAAATTCGGACAGTCAGACTGGTGTGAAAAAGGTGGTGCGCAGTCCACAGAACTTGAAATATCCTTGAAATGAAACCGATGTCTCAGCAAATCGTGAAACAAAATCCAGGAGCGGCGAAACATTGGAAAACATCCGCCACTCCCACGACCATGAGTGGCACTTCATGGTTTCATCTGCTAACAGGCGGACAGATATTTTTGGTGTGACGCCCCGGCACCGGCACCCGGCATCCGTCGTCAGAAAAAACAAGCCTCATCTGGTGTCCATGATTCAGCCCGTCCAGCGGCACCTGTTGGCCTTTTTCGGTTCGTTTTGCGCTTCGAGACACAAACGGCTATTATTTTTAAAGCTCACAAAACGCTTGGCCATTGCCAGCTACGATCGCCATCTACGAGTTACGACTGCGAAGTATCGGTGTTCGCTCTTTGGGTGACACGGTTTGAGGGGGAGACAAGGACACACCACTGACACTGTACAGGTCCGACCGGTTAACGCTGCCTCGATCTCGGTCACCTGACAACATTCAGGAAAGACCGGAAATAACTCTGAGCGGCTTGGGCAACAGAAAGATGCAAGCGACTGTAATGTTCCTATGCCCGTCACATGAAAAAACAAGGCATTGAGCAAGATCTCTAGGTTATATGATAGCCTGCCTTCGGATATGTGCTATATGAACGCATCCATGGCTTCATCAGTCACATTCTCATTACCCATTTCCGAGGTGCTCTAGGTCTTTGGGTCACTGGAAGAATTATCGAGATTAAATAATGTTAGAAAGAATGGTTAAAAAGTTAGCGACACTCTGCTATTGCAAAATTACACGCCTTTTGAATCACATGCCATTGGATTCTGCCATACGGTGTCGATGACCGGGTAATTCCTGCAAAACAGTGCATATGGTGGCAATCACCATCAAACACAGATGTTTCAATGCAACAGGAGGTTTGAGAAACTATCTCATTGATGTTTGTTCCGTATGCTATTTGGTGTAGACGGCATGTCCTTACACTCTATTGTTCAGCAGTTACTGAACCAAAACATGCCAGTGGGGCGCCGTTCACTGGCGTGGTCTCGGGTGTTTACTGATCGTTCTGAGAACGCCAGTGCATTCTTTAGTGACAGATGCAATGGCACAGAGTGCCAGTGGGAATTTACCGTCACCGTCTGCCTGAACAACTCGCCCAAAGCCTCAAGGACGGGAAATGGGGACAACAGCGGACAGCTGGCGTTGGAGGACGGGCGGTAGCAGATGGAAAGGACCAGCGTTCCTGAGGACGAGCGGTGGACACTAGGCGGATGAGGGCCTCTCAGGACGGGAGATGGGGCTGGAGAGAATTAGGGCTTCTGAGGAAGGGAGGTGGGGCTGTAGAGGATGAGGACCGCTGAGGATGGGAGGTGGCGCTGAAGGGAAACGGCGCCTCAGAGGATGGGCAGTGGGGAGCTAGGACCGACCAGGGACTTTGAGGACTGCCCGGACTGGGGAGGACCAGGGCTTCTGAGGACTGCCGGTGTACGGACCGGGAAGGACACGACATCGCAGACGTCTCGCCGGCAGCACGGCTCTAGCCGACCCCACGCCTCCGCCTGCCGCCGACTACATCTCTCTGCCACAGGCGTGCCACGTGCCCGTGGCTGTTGCACGCTGCTCCACTGTCACAGCACGTGTCCGTGGCGCCCGCTCGGACCGTTGCGTCTTTGGGATAGAGCTGCGTGGCCGCCCGCTGCTCGGGGAGACCACACTAGAACAGACACGCGTCCTCTTCACCTGGCTTCTGCTGGTGCGGCTTTTGCTGCTGCTGCTGCTGCTGCTGCTGGCTGTCGGCGGCGCCTCGCTGCAGGATCGCTGACGTCATCTGGGCGGCGTCACTCAGGATGCGCGCGCTGTGCTCCTGTGCGCGAGCTCGCAGTGCAGCGATACTGCTGCTGCGGAAATCGTCCGGCTGCTGGTGCTGCTGGTGCTGCTGCTGCTGCTGCTGCTGCTGCTGCTGCTGTTGCTGTTGCTGGGACGACTGTTGTGGGGCCTGGTGGGACGGCTGCTGGGATTGTTGTTCGTCGCCACTTCCGTTCTGGCTGCTGGTCTCGTCCTCTGTGACGTCTTTCAGCTGTTCGGCTGCCTCTAGCGATTTCCGGTGCATTCCTGGAGTAAGGCCCATCAGGTCAGAGTGCACCAGCCGGGTCATTGGGTACCAGCCAGATCAGGGGACATTAGCCAGGTCAAGGAGTATCAACCAGCTCTGAGGTCATCAGCCAGGTAGGTACTGTAAGAGCTGACAATGACTCCAATAAGAGCTCTGAATCGCATCAAAGGCAGCCAAGTGGTATACAACCGCAACTGTCGTTGGGGTTGAGGTTGAGGGTTGAGGTTGAGGGAGTCGAGAGCAGTGCCTGCTGGTCGGTGGATCTGGCCGGACTGGGCTGGGTATGAGGACAGCTGCAAGTCACAATAGATCTGATCAATTAAGTTTTCTAAATGATTATAGGTGCCCGGGCACCTACAAAGATGAAGCCAGCACCCAAAAATTGTCGTTGATTGTTCACATGGAAGCGAAATTATGGTGTCGTATACACAAGTCTTTGAAATCCAAGAAATCTTATCACAGGCTGAGTTCTCGGAGAGCCCGTTGGATGGTGTACGGCATTCTTAAAGATCTTCTTGGTTGTTCTTGGCCTGCGTGCCGTAAAGTGTGGCTTGTGGCTCTTAGAAGAGCCGGGGAGTAAGTAGACGTGTTGGCCATGGGCCCTCTTCAGTGTTTCGTTAGTATTGTCGAAACGTTTGCTTCCTCCCCGTCTTCTAAGAGCCACAAACCACACTTTACGGCATACAGGCCAACAACCATCAAGAAAAGGGCATCATATCCAAGTTATCACCGCATGTTTATATTTTGATCACTGACTCTATTTTGTGGCCTCGTAAAGTATGGCCGTTGGGTACAGGCATTATTCTTTATTAATTTCAAGCCCCGACCTTGATAGGTATTCTCTTGAATTGCTGGCAAATGTCATATATTTCAAGGAGTGGTAAATATTAGAAAAGCCTTTTTCCATCACGGTTTTAGCCATGTGGGTGGTAGGGCCACAAGTGTGCCTGGCTCCGGCCGATCTGCCGGTGCGCCCACCGGCTGCCGCAGCTCGCCGCCGGGGGCCGGCCTGGCGTCTCGTGCAGGCCGTACCGAGCAGCCAGGGCGCCGGGCAGTCCTTGTCCTCGCTGACCGACTTGACGATGGTCTCCGGCAGCGGCAGAGAGTGGCGCACCATGGCGCCGTACAGGCCGTACTCGGCCATGATGGTCGACCGGCCCCACGTCTTCTCAGTCTTGCGCCACTTGGCGCGCCGGTTCTGGAACCACACCTGTCGAGAGAGAGGGAACCATCGGATGGCGAACCAGCCGGAGCAGGCGCAGCCAGCCCGGTCACGCACGCAGCGTTCGGCGCAGGAAAACAACCGACAGCATAGTAAAGAGTTTTTTACAACAAGGCTGGCGATCCTGAGGGATGGTGTGGGGGAGATCCGGATCCCCTCCCCAGTATTCAGGGATTTTGACATGAGGTCTATGGCAATGACTGGAAAAAATGGTCTGAAATCCCATGTGGACGTTTCTCCCCCCCCCCCCGCCTCCAATAACTTTCGGAAATATCCAACCATGCTTTACAGGTGAAGGAGACGGAACAGAGCTGGGAAGGAATTGGCCTGATCCAATCACGGCACCGTGAAGGGTGGACAACGTTAGAAACTCCTCCCCCCCAGTTTGGACGTCTTCTCGGAAAACGTTCAGCTGCTTCTGGCCTAGTTGGATCTCCCGACAGTCAAAACCGGGACGACATGAGTACCGAACAATAAAGTGGCGTGAAGCCTAGCAGTCAGCTGGAAAACCAGTGGAACATGCGCCATGTGACAGCAGTGTAACAGAGTGGCGCTACTGAGGTAAGGTCGCACGACGATTTGGCTTCGTTTCGTAGGTTCATCGGCTGAAAGTAGCATTCAACGCGCGAGTTCAGCTGAACCGTCGATAGGTCAGCAGCTTTGTCTCGAGATGTTGGGTGGCTGAATCAGATTCGGAGGGAACTGAGTCAGGTCAACCCGCCAACTCTTGCTGGGCCGGGACCCGAGTGGCGACGTCATCGGCAAGGTCTCATCGCCCTCGTCCTGCTCGCCGGGCGCTTCCCGGCACCCCGTGGCGCCATCTGCGGAGGCTGCTAATTGAGCGCATTAGCGGCGAGAGCGGCGCGGCGACACGCTCACGGCCAACGCTGACGCAGAAAAACAGCGGTCGTTAGTGCCCGTAACGATATTATTATCCCATCGGTGCCGTGTCGCCGAATATAAGCCGCGTATTTGGCTTCGTTACTGTTAATCATCCGCGATCGCGGGACCGTTCTCGGCACAAAAGAGCCAGCCAAATATCACGATCCACCCGCCGCCCCTTCGGTACCCATCGACCGGGTCTTTGACACGACCCGATCAGAAATTGTGGAAAACAACGGCTCACAGCTATGAAAAACGGGCGTAATCACTGAGATATTGTTTGTGAACTTGCGAACCATGAATTTCTGTCATCTGTGTACGAGCGTTTTTACAGTTGGCACCACCGCTGACGTCTTAGATATTTTCGTTCTGTGCGACAGAATAATACTAAAATGAACATTGTTCAATAACTGACATGGAATGCGCGGGCCTTTGCAGTTACTTTTCAGACTAAACCGTGCAATACCATCGCTTTGAGATCCCTTGAAACCAACCTGTCATAGTAGATGTCTCGCAAATTTCAACGCAATTCTACCGAACATTGCAGTGGACAGAGGGTGGCTTGGGTTGTACGTTGAAATCTTCTGAAATCGGACGGAACACGCTTGACTTCGATCAATAGGGGTCTTTAAAAACAAAACACCCAAAGAGATGCCACCAATCTTGCAAATCCCTCATAAAGTTAAAACTTTTTCATAAGTGTCTCGTGGTAATGGAATAACAATTAAACACGAAGGTTTTTATCCACAAATTTGGCGACCTTTCTGGGTCGCACATCTGGTAACCACGCGAGCCGCCTATTCGCGAAAAAGTTACTGCCGGCAGTCAACTGATGGCTCTAGTGAGAGAAATCATGTGCCAGGGTCGTAAAATGGGAGACGTACAACCGGACTTGAAACTGTTTCTAAGCTGAAGATAGGCACTTAGCCAAGGGGTGGCGTGGGGGCCGTGTCCCCCCCGCCTGAGCCAAGCGGTCTACATTAGATATTTAGCGATTTCGCAGGAATGCAGAATAGTGACCACATATATGTCGCAAAAGCCTCCGTTATATGTATTTTCTGAACGTTAAATATGAGGTAAAATACATAACATTGCCGCTCTTTCCTATAAATTTTGCCATATACCAGTGGCATATGACAAAATTTGACGTTTGCTCCCCCACCCACGAGGAAAATCTTGGCTACGTGCTTTGGCTGAAGAAACAAAATTCACAATGTTTTGGATGGAATGGTCGTGTTAAAACAGCAAATCAAAGGAAGATATATGGGAGATGAAAACCAAAGGAAAGTGAATAGCATTGCGGGAATTGGTTGAAGGAAGCAATTAAGAACAAGCGCTCATACTCAAGATAAAGGATTGCTGATTCCTGGACTGCTTTATTGGCGGTGACAATGCAGTTACTCGTAGAACGACTCCGCAGCCAGAACCCAGGGCACGACAAACAGATAACGGTGGTTTACGGTTCGTTTTTTCAAAAGGCCATTTCCTCTAAGCGCCCAAAAGGATTTGTCACGTAGATTCACATGGCATCTATAACATGGCGTCTTTTATACTGAAATAAAGTAAAGTTCAGCATAAAAGTGAATTGCGCCTCCATACATTTTCGTTTGCTTTGCACGAGCAGCTGTAATTTGGGCGAAGGAAATGTTCCTTTGGAAAAAGAGCTACAGTAAGTCAAAAGGTATTTTTTCGGGGGGGGGGGGAGGAGGACGCCATAAGTCATGTTTCTTGCATTTAAACGCGTCCTTCTGTGGCTTATAATCAACAGCGACTGGATCCGAAAACGTGCCGAGGAGAGAATGGTTGGAGGAGACATTGGACAATCGGGGCCCCCTGCTTTCTGTTTACTTTAATACTGTCTTCATGTATTTAGTCTTCTTTATTACATTTTGTCAAACATCTGGATCTGCGCCTGGCGAGCCGATTGGCAGACTACTGCTCCGCCATCAAGCAGGCAAGAAATCTGATCACATAGTTTACAGGCCTGGGCAAAGTTCATGGACGCTGGAGCTGAGCATGGCTGGAGATTTCCGAAAAAAAATTGGAGGAGGGGTCCTCCTATCATTTTTTTGAAGAAATGTTTCCAGTCGCCGTCATAGGCTTACCGTTTAAATCTCCGAAGAGTTGGTGTGTAGATCCAGCCCCTGCCCCCAGGACTTCTCCCCATGAAATAATGGGAAGTGGTGGCGGTGCCTCACCCCCTTGTTGGCACGCGGGGAGCAATGTGGATGGTGCTCCCGCGTTTCCCAATTTTGGAATTTCAAAGTCGAGAATGTGGCGTGACATGTAAATGATAGTCTCAAAAATCCCCCCCCCCCCACCCACCTTTCCTCGGTTCCTGCACCCTTTCGACTCTAGCCTCATTCTTTTCTGACCAGAGTCGAGCTCCCGTTGCCGCTCCCCAGCCTCCTACTGTCTGCGCAGCTGGCGCCAGCGCTGCCGCGGGAAACGGGAGCCGGCGGCCGGGCCCGCTATCGCGGCCGCCGGCGCCCCGTGTTGACAGGGCCTGACAGGGGCCACCTTGCCAATCAGGCGGCGCAGCGCATTGAGCGCGGCCGGCCCGGCGCCGGCAGCCATTGTGACCGTGCGCGGCCGCCGTCGGCCGCCGGCGGCGGGAGGCCGGCTCCGGCTGAGCGCTGGCCGCCGCCGAGCTGATGGCCGCAGCGGGGCGCCACCGCAGCCGCGGCCGGGCCGCTCCGGTTACACTGTAATTAGTGAGCTCTGAATGCGCATTGAGTCGCCCCGGCCAGCCGCCGACAACGGCGCTATTAAAACGGCCGGCCCGGCCCGGTCCGGCGAGACGAGAGATGGCACGGTCCGGTGAGGCAAGAGATGGCACGGTCCGGCGAGACAAGAGATGGCCCGGTCGAATGAGACAAGAGGTGGCACTGTCCAATGAGAGGAGGTGGCACGGTCCGGTCCGGTAAGACAAGAGATGGCGCGGTCCAGTGAGACAAGAGATGGCCCGGTCCGGCGAGACAAGAGATGGCGCGGTCCGGTCCGGTGAGACAAGAGATAGCCCGGTCCAGTGAGACATGAGATGGCCCGGTCCGATGAGACAAGAGATGGTACGGTCCGTTGAGACAAAAGATGGTCCGGTCCAATGAGACGAGATGGTCCGGTCCAATGAGACGAGGTGGCACGGTCCGGTCCGGTAAGACAAGAAATAGCCCGGTCCAGTGAGACAAGAGATGGTTCGACCCGGCGAGAGAAAGATGGCACGGTCCGGCGAGACAAGAGATGACCCGGTCCAGTGGGACAAGAGAAGGCACGGCCCGATCCAGTGAGGAAAAAGACAGCCCGGCCCGGCGAGACAAGACAACGACCCACCAGGCAGCGGAGACGGCGGCAACGCACCACCAGCGGTCCAGTATTGGGACAGCGCAGAGTTTGTCCGGACGACGAGTCAAAATGTTTTTTCATTGAATACCTTTTTGCCGAGTGCGATTAACCGTGCGCTGTTTTGACGAATGACATTTTATCGAGCCGTGAATAATCGTGACTGATGTTTTCTCCGATTGCGATTAAATTGCGATTAACACCCGCCCGCGTGGGGGGCCAATTTCACCCTTCCCCACCCCGAGGTTTTGCCGAAAAAGATCCCAAACGGTGCGGCGCAGCCACATCCAATTTGGGACAGGTATACGAAACCGTGTTGCAGATCTTTTGATATTAGAAATGTATCAAAGTCTTTCAGGAGCATCATGTCAAAACGGCTCAAATTCAGGTCATGGCTTTCAGAAATGGTCATCTTCAGGGTAAACATCAAACTGCTGTCAGGAATACAGTTTTCGAGACAGACTTTCAAACTTGTTAAGGATTCACAGTTGAAAAATACAAAAATGGCTCGGTTGATCCGAGGTCTGGTCACAAGGCCAGATCCAGGTCAAAGACAAAAAATTTCGGAACACAGAACTTTTGTTTTAATGATTTCACCCAAAAATCGGAACATATGTAAAAGATCACTTCATTTTCTACCGGCGGTCCAAGTTTCAGGTTGATATCAGGTCAGGTCATGGGGAGATGACCAAAAATGTGTTCGTGCGTAACCATTCTGTACAGGCCAGACAACGAAACGCCACCAATTTCTTCTTCCACGTCTAATTCAAGACTGAAATGGTACAAAACAACGTCAGGGATGACTTGACACACATTTAGATAGTTTCGAAATGTGAGTCAAGTGAATTTTCAAAGTCAATTTTCAAAGTCAAATTTCGATAGTTTCGATCTTTCGTGGGTCGTCTCAGGTCGGTGACCTGAGATGAACTTTATTGACCCTGGTACACCAGTGGTGGAGACTGAAGACTGACACATAGTGGATCTGCCCCGTGACGGAGACTCCAGAGCGACACACAGTGGATCTGCCCCGTGACGGAGACTCCAGAGCGACGCTCATTGGATCTGTCCAGTGATGGAGATTCCAGAGCGACACACAGTGCATCTGTCCAGTGACGGAGACTCCAGAGCGACACTCAGTGGATGTGTCCAATGACGGAGACTCCAGAGCGACACACAGTGCGTCTGTCCAGTGACGGAGACTCCAGAGCGACACACAATGCGTCTGTCCAGTGACGGAGACTTCAGAGCGACACACAATGCATCTGTCCACAGACTCCAGAGGGACATACAGTGGGTCGTTCCAGTGGTGCAGACATTAGAGCGACACATAGTGGGTCTGAGCAGTAATGAAGACTTCAGGACAGAACGCAGTGCATATGTCCAGTGACGGAGATTCCAGGGCGGCACACAGTAGAAAATATGTGTTCCTCGGTCAATGGCACGCATTCTTCCGGAGTTTCCAAGCTAGACGGGGATTTGTTTTTATTAGATACCCAGCTCAACTCACTTTATTCTGTGTTACAGTATCAAGATCGGATTGATTCCTTAGTACCCACGCTGGCACGGTTTTCATAAACTCAAAAGTGGACAGTAGGTTTGTCAACGCCAACGTGATCATGCCGATTATGGTGCAAAGCTGTGATAACTGGCGCACCATGGGCATACAATGCTTGAATTTCGTAGTTTCAAATACTGAGGATAACGGTATATGGTACGCGTAAAAACGAGTTCCTTGCGAACCACTACAGATGACATTCCACATGCTCAGCATTGAAAATACCATGACAGCTCAGAGTAAAAATCCTGGAACTGCTCCTTCTGAGTAACATGATAATCTGGGGTTTGATAAGGATGAGGACAACCACTACCTGACTTTGTGACATTCATGACGCTCTTGCCAGTGTGGCTGGGACGAAGGAGCCCATAGAGAGAGGAATGCACGAAAGCAGCCTTCGTAAATGCCTCCCCAGAAGTCTACCACGTAAATAGTCGGTCTTGTCGAGGCCTGCGTCAGGCTCGCCCAGGTGTTCCGACCCTGAAGTGGTTTTCGCACGACCACCAGGTATGTCGACAAAAACGAGCTTAACCCTTCGAGACGTCTGTCACTCCAGCGGGACCTCTTTGGCGCAAACGGAGGCAATTGGAGGCCAGAGTTGGAATCCCCGTCAAACGGATCGGCGGAACATCCCCTCGTGTCGTGTTCGGAGAGCCGGCCGACTGGCTGGGCTGTCGGGCCGCCTGTCGGCGCCGGCAGCGCCGCTCAGCCGGGCACCGTGCTAATCGGATCGTGCGGCGAGCACGCCGCAGCTCAGCCGACTGCCCATCCGGACCGGCCGACCCGGCTCGCCGCTGTCTGTCGGCGCCGCGTCTGCCTGTTGTCACCGGCCGGACGGAGGCGTTCTGCGGCCAGTCAGCTGGTGACGCGTCACTGCACCTCACCGCCGCCGACAGGCGCACACACGATTAACGCGCCCGCGCAGACAGTGGGGCTCCGCTCAGCGGGGGGTCGGACGTGGGGGGAGGGCAAAGGGGAGGGGAGTTTCCGGCGGCGGGTCGCGGGTCGGGTAACCTATTCAGGTGTCACGCTGTCGCCTGTCCGGGTCCCCCGCAGCTCCCAATGCACGGTCGATCCGTCGGTTAAATGTGGACGTCGTCATGGCAAATGGACTGCAATTAGAGGGAAATCCGAGCCCTCGAATTTAATGGCCTTATTGGGAGCGATGGGCTGCGGGTGCCCTCAAGTGGCGCTGATGACCCGTCGTGGAAGATGGTGTATGTTCCGTGAAACAGCGCCTTTGCCCTTGAGCCAAGGAGGGACTGTGAACATCGCTTCCGATCGGCTGACGCCGACAATGGCCCCTGCTATTGGCCTGTCAGAAACGGTTATCCAAACCTCGCTTACTAACGAGCGCACTCTATCCCAGGCAGCACCCGACAGCTAATTATGTCTGCAAAACTGAGCCAAACCTGCGGACAAGGTAAGGACGTTTCCTCTTCGCTGCAGGTGTTGCCAGGTGTGTGAATTCTGCCCAGACACTAAAAATCTGCATCACGAAAGAAAAACAAAGATCATTCGCCAACTTACTGCAAGAAACAGAGCTGAAATATTAAAACACCAGGACAGTCTGGATGTTTGTGTAAACAAGAATTTGGTAACGTATTCAAAGTTTACGACATCTAGTCTTTGACTGTCCCTGTTTCGGACCTATCTCTCCGTCCGAGTTGAAATGACAACCATGCAACTGTGCGTAAAGCAAGTGTGCGTATGGGTAATGTGCGTAAGCAAATGCACGTACGTTCCCAAACGTACATAAGCGCAAATGCGCCCAAACGCAAATGTATGCAAACGCAAATGTACGTACCACAAACGTACGCATGGACAGATATACGTGAGTGCCAATGTACATGCGTGGTCGCAAATGTACGCATGGCAAATGCACTTAAGCGCAAATGTACGTATGGCTAATGTACGCCGCAAGGTGTGTAAGCACAGACGTGCGTTTTGCAAATGCACGTGCCGGGTGGAAAAAGCGCCCCACGTTTTGAAGTCGAATAAATCCGAACCTATTTTAGATAAACGTTCATGTTTAGACCAGTCATTAACAAGGTTCGGGCGAATGTATTACTATAAAGACATAATTATGTGCTATGCTCTATATTACACCGTTTCAGCTGTCATCCTTTTCGCTCCACGCTCAGATTCGCCCTGATCTTTGCCTTTTGGATGGCTTTCATGCACGTCAGATATTCCGAATCTCGCTTCTCATAGCCTTCTTCAGGTTTGTTAGGTCCGGCGGATCGTCCTGGTATACTCTGCTCTTCAGATAACTCCAGAGGAAGAAATCCAGGGGTTCAAGTCTGGCGGATACGTCGGCCATAAGTGCTGGGCCTTTCCATTGATCAGGCGACCCTCTGTGCGCTCTTGCAGTCACTGAAGCGCCATGACGGGGGTATGCGGGGCTGCATCATCCTGCTGCAAT
This sequence comes from Capitulum mitella, assembly GCA_030062745.1. Lineage (NCBI taxonomy): Eukaryota > Metazoa > Arthropoda > Thecostraca > Pollicipedomorpha > Pollicipedidae > Capitulum > Capitulum mitella. The sequence goes on along the minus strand of CP099847.1, from coordinate 18,511,430 downwards.
CAGAAGTGTTGGCCGCCAGGTCCATACTGCTGCACACAACGCTTCCAGACGAAACTCAAGACCTGGATGTAGCAGGCTCCCTGGTGACTGCTGCCGTCGCGTCATCAGGGTGTTCGAACCAGAACGGTCTGATGATCCCTCTTACGCTGAGCGCGCACCAGACCGTGACCTTGTTGCTAAGCAGCGACTTCTCCAGGACGAAATCGGGACGATCTGCAACCAAGATCCTGAAGTTCTGGGTGCTAACCTTCCCATCTAGGTGGAAATGCGTCCTATCGTTCTCAGGAAGTGGTGATCGGCTTCCACCGTACTCTTAAGCCACTTGGCTCACGTCAAATGCTGTTCAAAATCGTTTGGTGTCAGCTTCTGGTGGATTGTCACTGTGGATCGTCACCTGCTGGAATGTTACCTCGTGATGCGTCAGTTCAAGGTCTTCAGCGAGGGTCTTCCTCTCAGAGTTGTGGGTGGTGCCAGCCTTATTGGCAATGCACTTGGTGGACTTTGATGAAGTCTGGTTGGTGGTGATCTCCACATTTTGGACGTTTTGCTGGTGCCTGACGGATCGTTTCCAACCATTTCTGCCCTTATTCAGATTAAGAATTGTTCGCCCATCCAGGAACTATTAGACTGATCTCAGAACATTTTTCCTATCCGGTGTTAATTTAGTCTTGAAAATGCTGTGATACAGCCGTCGAGTGAGGATGACGGATTTCGTCTTCTATTGTAATTCTACAACTTTAGACTTTTGATCCTTACTAACAGGTGATTGAATGACAGTGTGCATTGAACGTCATTCAGTTAGAATAAATGACAGTTTGTAAGTCAAACAATTTCCATTCCCACGTGCACGTGATTATGTAAAGGAAATATGCCACAACTCAATTAATAGGACCTCAGTCTTCAGAGAAAATGTGGAACGTTTTTTCTTTCCACCCAGTATGCACAAAAGTACGCATACGTTGAGCACTTAAACGTAAAATACGAATACGCAAAACAAATATACATACATTCATAGAGCTAGCTTTTGATTCAGCCAAGCATTGTTAAGGAAATGACTAGCTTGGCTGACAACTTTATTTTCCTTGAGAACTGATGCAAAACACGTTCCTAACCTTCCTTCACACAGTCATAAAAGATGCAGTTCTGCGTAAGGTGTGGCAATAATCAGAAACTTTCATTTTTTCCCCACAAGCAAAGGAGCAAATCGCTCATTAACCTAGTCTTGGGTAAAGCTGTAAAATCTTGTATAAACGCCTTCTTCGGTGGTGAGGTCCTAATAAAATGGTGACGTCGGTCATGTTAACCCGGCACAGCCTGGGGTTGTTAAAATCGACTCCCTCGTATCTCAGGAACTGAGTGTCCGACCTAAATGATTTCAATGGCAATCGATAGAGCGTATCTTTGTCTTCTTAAGGTTCAAAATTTGATTTCTTACGTTGATTAGTCGTAACCTATGACTTCATTGGATTTCGATTGAGAGATAACTTTCAAAGTTCGTAAAATATTTAGACCGTAAGCTTGCCTTGTCTTGCTAAACATGACCAAAGAAATGACAAAGTGTTTACATTATTCGAATGCCTGTTTAATTCCCTAAAAGGTGACATGCATTTTCCAATGTTTGTCTCGGAGGCCTGGCTACATTTTCGAAAAGGCTCACCGTGCATTGGCCAAAATGCGCGGCCACAAATCGCCCGACATTTTGTTTCTAATTTCGGTTAAATTCAACGCATAAGAATATTTTTACGTCACTATGTGTTAAACTAACCCTCTATAATCAACAAAACCAATAACCAAAGCGTCTTGAAACTTTCAATACTTCTTCGTACATCAACTGGCCAGGTGCCGATAATAATTTGGAAAGCATGTTGTTGCCGGTCAAGTCCAAATGCACCACGAAGACAGCCGTGTCTTGCGATCCCTCAGTTTTATTTTGATGATTCACTGTCAGTGGTTTTTTAACGCTGCATGGTCACTGTGACTTGCACCACATATGCCGGCATGACCTGATGGCTGAATATCGAAAACCACTGACTTTGTGGTATGGGGACGGGGTCCTGACGCCATCTTCTCGTCGGGATGGTAAACTTGCGCATTTGTATACATATGCACGTGCATTTGCGCATATGTACATTTGTCATGCGTGCATTTGACGTACGTACATTTGCGTTTGCCAAACGTACATTTACCTTTAGGTGAAATTGCCCTTACGTACGTTTGCGTTTACGTACATTTGCCATTCGCACATTTGCACTTGCTTACATTTGTGTTTACGTGCATTTGCGTCTACGTACATCTGATATACATACATTTGCGCTCACGTACATTTGCGTACGTATATTTGCGTACACAAATTTGCCGTACGTACATTAACTTTACACACATTTGTCATAGAATGAGTTAAAATAGAAGAGCAGAAATGAAATGAAAGCATTAAAGTGGCGTTAAGCATTATCATAATGATGTCATCACGCAAACACCGTGTTCCCATCCCAGGAGACGGAATCAAACCATCAGCAAAATTGGCTTCACACACCGACCGACATTCCCACCGTATTTCCAGCAAGCTGGATCACCCAGTGTGACAAACCCGACCATAGGCGCTGTTGCCCCCCCCCCCCCCCCGGCGCTTCCCTCGCTCTCTTCTTCGTACCAGCCCCCCCCCCCCCGTCCCGCCGGGCGCACTGTGTTGGGGACTCTCCGCCGAGCGGCGCTACCTCCGGGCCAAAACAAATGGCCGGAGCGGCGTAATGCTGCCACAATCGAATCGCCGCCGGACCATTGGTTTCACATTTCACCGACCGCCGCCACAGCAAATGGGCAACTAATCCAATCGCGGCCGTCCGACGAGAGACTAACGCAATTGTAACCGCTCGCATTAGATTATGATCTGCGGATAAAATATTGCTGAATGGCGCGGCCGACGCGCCAGATTGCGGCGCGGGCAACACACGGGGCGGCAGCGGCGCCCCGGGCAGCAGCAGCCGCCGGCACGGCCGCGCCGCCATTACGACGGCACGACGTGGGACCGGACTCCGGGACGAGCCGACGCCGTGTGTGGAAACACAGCATTAGGGGTGCAGCTGCAGGACAGCCAGATAAAAAAAACAAGGCGAATCACAGGCAAATGCAGTGCCGCCACATTGCCAGCACAGAAACGTGGATTCATGAAGGAACTGAAAAGACAGGACAGTACAACATATGTGCTAGTGTTGGTTATCGGAACCCGAATTCCGACTTTTCCGAGATATTCCGATTTCCGAATCGGATATCGGTTGGACATAACATTTATTTCTCGAAAAAATTGGATAGCGTACTGCAAGTTAACTGCCAAAAAAATGTCGCAAAATCAGATGTTGCTCAATATTCCAGTTATAAAATCAACTCCAAGCATGGTACACAACTATCATTTTGCTAGTTACTCAACACCATGGTTGGCTAGGTTTCTGCACTCTGCATACCCTATTCAGTTCCACACATTAAATGCTCATATCATTATTGCATACGTTTGAAATGAGATAAGACTGTTGCTGGTCAGACCAATCATTATGGATTTCTAATTGAAAGCTGGAATGCATCACATTGGGTACAGTTTTAATGCTATGGTTATAACCAAGCAGTACAAAATATATTATGCCACCATTTGCCAGAACAAACAAACAGATTAGGTTAAATGTTCTTCATTATTTTATGAATCACAGATGATCCACAAACGGAGTTTCATGAAACTACCGACGGTATTCAACCAACTTCAAGGTCCATTTTCTCATGCATAGCCCACAGGTACATTGCTCAGTTTTGAGATTACTGGGGCTGCCCGCGCACCCCAGAAATAAAAGTACAACATTATGCTTATGGAAGGCCCACAGTTACGTCATAGCACTGGAAACCAGAAATAAATCTAATAATTTCCAGATGACCCATAGCTATTTCACAGCACATACAAACCGCAAACTGGCATTCATGATGTGCCACATGGTTTAAGCACGCCATGACATAACCATGCCACATAACAAGCACACCATTTTCCCCATAACAATGTCTTATAACATAACTGCATTTCAACAGATATGCCGGCTTATTGTTATACCCTACTTCCCTTCCACCATTTAACCTACCTTATTTATTTATATAAAATAACTGGATTCCCAGCCATACATGTCATATTACGCCACACAGACTTCCCTCTTGATGCTATCAGTCCTATTTTGCTTGATGGCTCAGGAAGATGCGCCACATTTTTGGTCATATGGCTACCCGTTAACCTAAAGAGCTGCCAGATTGAGAAAAAAATTGTTAGCAGTGCTCGTTCTTTGAAAGAACAGTATTTTACACAAAACGAGTAAGCAGTCACAAAACATGTAAAAAATGAGCATCCATTTGGGTTTAAGAAACGACCGCACCTAATGGTATAATTGTAAGCTACTTTATCTGTAAGCAAAAGCACTGGTGCGAGACGAAAGAGTTCAGAGAGTAGGGGAGGAGTGGGAACATTTGTTAATGGGTTATCATGAAAGTACCCATGCATTCCGCCTTATGACCAGCGCTATGGGCCCAAAAAAATTGGAAGACATGGTCATTGCATCCCACCTGCTTCCTTCAACCATGATTGTAAGTCATCTTTATAAAAAAGTAATACATGTAGTCCTGGCTGTTGGCAAAGCGAAAGCAGGCATTATTTTATTACCAGATCGGAATTTTTTTGGACAAACTTGGATCTTGGACAATCTTGGACACTTGCATGGCTTCTTCCTCGGACATTGGTTTGAATTCCTCCAAATACAATAACACAAATATTTACGGTGATCGGCGCTGCCTCTATCTATGAGAAAATGATCGTGATTGGCTATTGCCCCTTCTTCTCCAACTTTAATCGGTTCTAACGTCCTCTGACAGTCACCAAATCGAGAACAACACTGGAAAATAGCCCAGTAATCGAAACAGCTTCACTTCAGGGAAATCATGCCCCACGAGGGCACAGAAACAAGAAGGCGACTTGACGTCACCTTGTTTCTGACCTTATCTGCGGTGCCGCTGACGTCACAGGAGAAGAAAAGACGATACGATGCCATTATGGAGGCAGCGGTATTGACATACACGTACAGGGCGAACACGTCAGGTTATCGCCGTGTAGAATCCGTGATGAGGCGAGGACCGTCCACACGTGGATCCAGAGGACCACTCCCAGAGATGTCTGACTCTATTTTCCTCTTTAACGAATTCGGTTAACTTCAGTTTTACGGATAACGTAGGGTCCACAGGGCTCTATGCCCACCATTGTTTAGACCGTGCCCTCACTTTCTCATAATCCGGGAGCCGCGCCTGCTGTCTTCTAATAATTCATATCTGGCATAGTTGGGAACGTTTCACGCCAACTTTGCCGGTGACTGTTGCTGAACTATATAATCCTAGCTTGTGTGAACTCACGGGGAAAAGGGGATTAAAATCCAACCTGTCCAGACTGAACATAAACAGCACTTACATGCAGAAGCATAAAACATACAAATAAAACAAGAGAAGGCCTAGACGCTACAATTTTCACCTTTGCACACCAGACACCAGGGGCGCTGAAACAGGGGGGGGGGGGCAGGGGAGCAGCTTCTCCCTCCCCCAACTTTGGGCAACATCGAACATTAACTCTTCAGCGTTGCATGGAAAGAAACGAAGTAAAAATCGCGTTTGTGCTCTCCGCCGTCTCCACAGAAGTTTCACCGGTCCAGCCAGGTACCAGCTTCAGCTCATGTCCGCGGGTACCTCAGAACATAGGATGACCGTAATGCAGCGATGAGACGGTGCCTTTGCGAACGGCAAAATAGGTGTCATCTGTCGCGTCTGACAACATTCAACACCTAACATGCTGTCACCCGACAGGGGCAGGCCGGCCGCTACCCTCCATGCTGACAACATTGGACAGGGCAGGAACAACAGGCCTGTCCACCATGGCTTGTGTTCGGCGGGAGCAGACCGGAGCTGGCGGCGGCTCTCGGTGGCGGCCTTAACAGGATCCGAGACGGTCGATCAGGCACCGCCGGCCGCGGCGTCGCCTGGGAGACGCGGCTAATGCTGTCATCCCCAGCCAATCGCCGGCCGCCGGATTAGACCTTACTCATTCAATTACCCTGCATGGTCTTAGCGAGCAAGCGAGGGAGAGAAAGAGAGAGAGAGAGAGAGAGAGAGAGAGAGAGAGAGAGAGAGAGAGAGAGAGAGAGAGAGAGAGAGGGAGAGAGAGAGAGAGAGAGAGAGAGAGAGAGAGAGAGAGAGAGAGAGAGAAGAGAGAGGGAGGGAGAGAGGGAGAGAGGGGAGAGAGAGAGGGGGAGAGGGAGGGGGAGGGAGAGAGGGAGAGAGAGGGAGAGAGAGAGCGGGGGGGAAGAGGAGGCAGACGGATACAAAGGCATACAAGATAGAAAGACAGACAAACAGACACATACGGATAATATACGGATATAGGTATCGGGACAGGGATACAGACACAGACGGAGAGAGAGGGACAAACAGGGAGGCAGACACGGAGAGACAGGGACGGCGACAGAGACAGAGACAGAGGCAGAGGCAGAGGCAGAGGCAGAGATAGAGACAAAAGATATTAAAAAGTATGAGCCGAAAAAATCAAGGGCAATCGCAAAGACTGATGTGAGACAAATCGACGGTGCAGTAGTTATAACACAGTACACAATATGACATCGTAAACCCCACTGGGCCACTTTGTCGACGACTGCGAATTATTTCCCGTGACAAAGGACCAATGCGACACGAGTAACACCAGCAGGCTGCTGCGCTCTCAGCGCATGACAACAGAGGAGCGCCCGAGAAGGGCTTACCAGGTTGCATCATGGAACCTGGGACTGTAAAGATAAGTTCTCAGCCACCCGTATCGGTTATCTGGAAGCATAAGAGGTAAGACTTCGGTGCTTACTTGCTAGTCATGACTTGAACGCGGACTTAAGCTTTTGCTTAAGCTGAAGACCACACCTCGATCGCTTAAATGCAATTGCGTGTTGACGATCGTGCAGCATCCTTCAGCGCCTACGGTGAGTGACAGAACAGTCCTTATCTCTGAAATGTTATTTCAGCCACAAGGAGATATTTGGTATTTCAGCCACACAGGTACTGGTATTTCAGCCGCGACGTTTGTGCCGGTACCTACTACACTGATAACAACTGTAAATCAATGCGCACAGATGCCATTTCGTTTGTGTTTATGGGCTCCCCTGACTGGCTTCTAATCAGAAATGGTGGTACTCCAAAAATTCGCTTCCAGAATACGTTACGTGGCATGCACTCTCAACGTCTCCCCGCGATTCTCAACGAGTGGTGTCAATGCCAGTTTCAGAGACGCAAGAGACAGCGTCCAAACCCACACGGCCCCGGTACTCTGACAACGTACGACATACTCATCGGAATTAAACATTTCGTACACTTGTCAGTGTTCTCTTTACAGGGGCAACAGGCTTCCATCAGGCAGTTACCGCAAAACTGACGGTACTTTAATTGCACAATTAAAAATGGCTGACCAAATCACAGCACAAACAGGCTACGCAGTACGCATTGCGCTCATAAAGAACACATGACATTGCAATAAGCTCTGTTCCAATATCTCCGCAGTGAGTTTTAAGCTGTCGAGCAAAACTTCAAATGGATCCTCAAAAAAAATGCATTTTTCGATTCAGTTCCGGCTACATTAATCGCGTGACGGTAAGGTTAGGGACTCAATGCTCCAAACGACAGCAGGGAGCGGAATTCTGGGGTTGCAGGAGGACTACATTTCACACATTCTCATGAGATTTCGTCCGCACCGCCCACGAAGCCTCAGTCACTCATCAGGCTAACCAGTCCTGTAAGGGTGTTTGTTTAAACATCTTTCATTTCTTTTCAGTGGTTGAAAATGATAATGACGTCGGCCCATAACTGCCTAGTGTTAACCATTCGAGGTTTAAGTCGGCCCCAGAATCTTTTCATACCGCGGGATCTCTTCTTTCTGCAAGGCTTGTCGTGTCAGTGGCAAAATGTTCTAGTTGGAGTAACCAAGTAAAAATTTGCACAAAAATGAGACAAGTTCGATTTTAGTGTAGGTGCATTTTGCAGGAATTATGGAGCTCTGGTGAATACCCACAGAATGACTTTAATTACCGCAACATAATGTCATTAGGATATATTCCCGGCGTGTACTCGGGTAATGTGATGGTATGACGCACGCGCTAACATAGCCAGCCAACCCAGCCCTCGCCATCCCCTCGGCAATGAGCAGATGAATGGTTATCTTTCGCGGCAACTGCTCCCGCCAGGGCCTTTTATATTACAAAGAAATGCGGGAGTACAAACAGCGCTGTCACTGCCAGTGCCGCGTGAAGAGCGATCTGTTACCAGACAGACGATCGCCACCACTAAAACTGGATGTATACCTTTGCTACTGGGTGATCCAAGCACCCCCGACCTGAGGAGCTCCGACATTCTCGCTTTGTTTCTGCTAAGCTTTGAAACTCTTCCACTCCTTCCACGGCCTTAAGGATCAATGTTTTCAGTGCTATCCGCAATATACAAGCTTAGGGATGGGGTTCAGTGGTGACGTCATAAGATATGTATATGCCATTATGTCACCAAGTGCTGACTTTTTTGTCCACTTTTGGCGTCACTATCAAACACGATCGCATCCAGTAATCCAAACTCTCGCCGGCTCTTTGTGATAGAGCACCAGCACCAGCCAAGCCACCCGGAGCCGGACACAGGACAACCGTGCACACCGGACACAGTATGGCCGAGCTAGTGGAGCCGTTGGACACAGTATGGACTAGCTCGGTCTGAACTCGTGAGGCGCGGCGGCCCGCCGTCTGCAGGGACGTACCGGTGGGCGCGAGGCACCGTACGTAATCCTATACCGGCCATCACAGGTGCGTCCACACCCGGCACATAATCCGACCGGCTGGCCGCTTCACAGTCATGAACGGCCGCCACGTGCCAGCAGGATCAGCGCGCGCCTGCCGGCCGGCGGCGGCTGCCGCAGGACGCCAGGTCAGGGAGGACGCGCGACAGCTGAGTGGTGGCCGGTCGTGACTGCGCATGACGTCACACCATCGGGGATTCCGAAAGGGAAAGCAGCGGTCAAGGTGGTTGTTATATTCAGAAGTGGAAATAAGTACCGGATTTATTGCGGTGCTTGAGGACGATTAGCAATATCCGTATGCGGGAATGTGGGATGGTGATGCAGCATAGCTGTCTTGTAGAGCCACAAGTCAAAAAAATCCTGAACTCCGAGGTCATGTGCACAGACGATTTAGGTAAAAACTGCTGGAGAACATCCCACTCATGGAGTTCATTTTTCCTTGTTTAACCACAGCATCATCAGTAAAGTCCAGTCGTTTTCAGCAACATTATCATGAAGCGGAAATCTGCCGGACTTGGTTACTGATAAAATGAAGTGGTGCAGCATGTCGTACTTCAACAGCTGGCACGGCCTTAACCTGAGCCCCTCCTTGGTTTACTTACGCAGACTAATGAACGGACGAGAAGGAGAAGTTTTATTATATTGAAAAGTAATAACTGTCTTGCAACGTATAGATGAACTTCCTTTTCAGTTCCAATGAATCCCTATTGCCAGCCTGACCTGTATCCTGTCTTCGGGAAGGTCGGTCTTCAGTGACAGCATCTCCCTGGCGTAGACGTCTGGATAGTGAGCTTCCTTGAACGCCTTTTCTAATTCTTCAACTTGGTAGCTGGTGAAAATAGTCCTGTAAAGTCCACGTGTTTTTAAACCAGATGACAAATGTCCAGTCGCATACATTCCTAATCGGACTAATTGACAGAGGACAGGACAGTTTTGGACGCAGTGTGATCGACGAACAAACTATAATTTTTCGTGACGCAATTACCACGGTATGCCCATACCCATATGTCCGTATGCCCATATTCTCGGTATGCCTAGCTAAACCATGAAGGCGCTGTACTATCTCCAGTAGGCTCACCTGTGTCTTCGCTTCTTCTTTTTCTTTTTGTTCAGCGGTCCGCTCTGCTGAAAACTCTTTTCGAGAAGTTCGTTCTGACTCTGCAGACCTGGAACAGACGGCACATGTGTGGGTCGGAACTGTTTTCTTCAGTTCAAAGCGCCCTTCTGACCTGAACGTCGAAAAGGCCTGCTGGCCCGGCTGACAGGGGAGAAACGTTCCCCATCCGTCTGACGGTGTAGTCATGTCTCCCCGCCCCCTTCCCGTCCTACCTTCAGCCTGACGCAGCATGCCGGGGGCCGATCGGCAATTTCCGTAATCGGATAATACGGCCGAGGAATTACCGCGCTCCGGCTCAGTTAGAGACCGCATAAAAGAGCCCAGAGAAGTGCCTAAAAAAGTTTAAATTGGAACGCTAATGAGAAGCAGGGACGCCGTTCGGGCGGTATTTTTCGTTTGGGTCCAAAACGTTATGGTGATGTGAGAGCATTTCAGCAGTGGTTTTCTTAGTTGTCTTAGTGTTCTTAGTTTTATTACATTTATACTTATATATTTAGTATTATAATATTTTGGTTGTATATTTTAAACTAGCCACGGCTAGGCCCAATGTGTGAACAAAAAAACACATATGCCGCAAAGCAGCAAACGCCGACAACGTAGACAACCCATACAAACGTGCTGACGAGTACAATGATGTCGAGTTGGTAGGTTCAGAGCCAGAAAGACTGTGAAGTTATTTCGCTCCGTGCGACACCACACGGCTCGTGCCCAAACTATGCAAAGCTGGTGGGGCTGTCGCCTATCCTGTTCCATGGCATGTTAACACCCGCGAACGGTGTACTTTGAAAACAGTTACGCGTTCGCGGATGTACTTAACACCCGAGAACGCGTGGCAGAAAAGCATGCAGCGAAAACTAAATAGGATGGCAGTATTATCTAAACTCATCCGGGAAGGGCCCGACCAACCAAACCAACCTCCCCACCCCCTGCCACCTGCAACAGAAACACACCGCTCCGTTGTCAGCCTCTACCTGGACCGTCCCTGCCGTGCCCCCACCCCCTCCCCCCCGCCCCGCCTTCGTAACGGCCGGCCCCGGTCACAAGTGGTCGGGGGCGATCTGGCAGCAGGATCACGCAAGGCCACCATTTGGCGCGTGTCAACAGTGGCCGACACCACGCCGGGGGACGCACGACCAGCGCGTCACTCAATTATGGATCAGCGTCTGCATAATTGATGCAGCAGTTAGCGCCCGTGATAAAGTGCGAGTCGCGCCGGTGGTAAATGGCTGTTACGGGCGGTAATTAAAACTGGCGGGGGTGTGTGCCCAGACAGGTCGGTCCGCTGACACCGACCGAGATCACCGTGTCGGATCTGCGAGAACTGTGATGCCTCGCGTCGGAATTTTAGGAAGGACGTCTTCCGCTTGAACGGCCTGTCACTGCTCCCGCCAGAGGTGTAAGCCCAGCGTGAGCAGTCTAGCGCGGGACAGAGCTGTTTCGTCAGGTCCTTAGCTGTAACTGGAGTATGGCGGTATCCTGACGCGCCCCAAAGAGCCCGCATGTGGCGGACTGCGTTGCTAACCAATAGCAAAGCTCAAATAAGTGGGCAGACAACTTTGGAGAAGCCGCGTGGTGAGAGATTGAGCAGTCCAAGAAAGTAATACATACCAGTTTCGTATCTGTTTATCGTACTTTTCTCTGTAAGGTACTGCACTTGTGCTCACTTACCTGGCCGGTCAACATGGCCAGAACAGAACTTTCCCAGACCGCACGGACCTAACTTTGGTGTGATGCAAGGAAACGTCTATAAAAGGGCCAGCGTGCAGAACATTCTCTCCACGTCCTCCTGCCGCGAGGAGACGACATACTAGACCTGACGGACATAGCACGCTCACCTGCCTGTGGTTATCTGCCCTGTAGGCCCGTCCTCGTACACAATCTTCATGAGGTAATTCAGAAGCAGTTAACCTCACCTATTCATGACAAAGTATTTCCAAGGACCACTAGGGCAGGGTCTGAATAACATTTGATGTGGCGGATTGCGTTGCTAACCAATAGCAAAACCCAGTTCTTGTCGTCATCAGCCTGATGCCAAGCTGGTCTTTACAGGGAGATTAATGAGAGAAGCTCTCTATCCATCCATTCATTCACCACATCTGTTTTTCTCCGATGCAGCAGAAATTTGTCACGGGATTTCCCGACACAGCAGCGATCGTCCGTCACAGCAGCCGCTTGTCACGGGGGACGACCGTCACAGGGGCCGTTCTCGCCTGCGGCGACCACGCCGCTGCCGTGAATTAATTCACTGTCGATGGCAGTGCGCACTGTACGCTCTGCTCGGCCGGAAACCAGCCGTACAACGGCCGGAGAACAGCTGTGGAGCGGCCGGAGAACAGTTGCAGAGAGGCCGGAGAACAGTTGCAGAGAGGCCGGGGAACAGCTGTAGAGCGGCCGGAGAACAGCTGTGGAGCGGCCGGAGAACAGCTGTAGAGCGGCCGGAGAACAGCTGTAGAGCGGCCGGAGAACAGCTGCGACCCTCATCATGTGAAGAGGCGACCGTCTGAGTTGGGCGTAAAGGACCTGGCAGTGGAAATATGTCAATCGTGAGGTCGCAGCCCCTCCCCTCCCCCGGCTAAGGGGGATGGTGGACGCTGCAGCAGGATTGGTGTCAGAGTAGGGCGCGGCAAGCGGGGAGCAGCAGCCGTCTCAGTGACGTCAGTCGTGTATGCGGAGGACTGCGAATGTCCTGGGTTGCTTGATGTGACGTGTTAGAAACCGGATTCGCATACAGTTCTGGCAATGTCAATCTCAAAGTCTTTCCCGAGCAACTACCTCTTTCTCCATAAACGACATTCGATAAAAATAAAGCTCATCCAAAGGCAGTCATCAGTCATCCTTTAAGAGCACATATGATGCAATTTGTTATTAATCAGGGACGTGGCCGGGATTTTCTTAAGGGAGGGGGACGGAGCTCAGTGTGGACTGCAGTCATACGAAAGCCACCTGCTGGGAAGACTAAGTGCAATGGTTTTCACAAAAAAATGCGGACCTAAGGGCGGGGGGGGCGCTCCCCCTGAGCCAGTGTAACTGACTTGCCTCTTCAACCACGTGGCTACCGCACTTACCAGCTTTTTTGTCCAATACAGAACTCCAATCACATTATCTATATCTGAGCGATAACAGAGCTGTAAGCAGCGGCTGATCAGAGGAGCCAGATGGAAGACGGCCGGTGTCTGCCGCTGGCCCGGCCGCCGCCACGCGCCTGTCTGACCCGGCTGACCGATCGGCCCTGGGCCATGACGAATCACCGCCCGGGTGAACGAGGTGAGAAGGGGCGAGCCGTGCGGGCGGCCGCCACCGTGCGGTAATGGAGCCGACGCCCGACGGCCGCAGCCACAGCACTCAGTCGGCTCTCACAAGACTCTCGGATAGTGTGACGAAGATGTCAGGAGCAACGCCACTGTCGGGGGCTGTCGTGAGCCGAGCACAGTGAGAGGTTCGGTGATCAGATGTTCCGTTTGGCTGTTGAGTGACCGGGACTGGTCAGGACAGCGATGAGCCCGGTGCTGCTACGTAATGCCCCATGGGTTTTTTCTGACACTCTGATCGAGGCCGTGCAGAAATAAATAATCATGGACAGCAGGGCGCAAAAGTTATAGCTGGGTAGCCGGTCACCAATCATAATTTTTCGTGGGCACGACGAGCATGGGAGAAGATTTAGGGCTGCGTTAGTTTGTCATTATTGCCAAAAATGTGGTTATCGGCGGGGAATCATTTTTGAGGTCTGATCATAATTCTGCCGCTGCGACCGATGGCGTCCAGAAGTCAGTCTGAATGGCTTGTCCGACAAGATTTAATCAAGCTGTCACAGGAGAAAATGGAAATATTTCCTACTCCTTTGCGCGGAAAAATGCTGACACGATTACAGACGCAAACATTCACAGGAGATATGGCACATTCATGCATATTCAGACCAGCGATCGGTCTCCTCGAATAACCTCACCCGATGCATTTTGCGATTTTCATTTCCAAATAACCAGCAGCATGCACCCGAACGAAGAGCGTATGATGGTTAATGGATCCGTTTTGGGCCGTGACCGCCCCAACCTCACTGATAAACACCGTAATGGGATTTTTTTAATCTGACCGAACAAGACTTTTCAGGGGCCGCGTCTGATTGATACCTGCACGTGTTTTGGGCAGACAATTTGCCGCGGCCGGCGGATCGTGCAATCACAATACAGCGACGGGGTTCATTGTTGCAATTAGTGCCTACCGACTCGTGCGCCGCGTGGCCCGGTCGCAAACACGCGACGCCGCCGCGAATTAAGCGTGATTGACTCCGGCGCATTCTGGGCGCTCAATAGCGGTCTACCGGCGGCAGGGAGCGTCCGCCGCTCGAATCGGAACGGCAAAGGCCGGCGACCACGACCAGCAGCGCTGACGGCATGGTGTCGAGGCCATATTGCAAGACAATTGGGAGTCAGGGAGACAAGCGGAGGTGCACCAGATCAAGTGAGGAAGGCAAAGAAACAGCCTCTAAGATGGCACTGCGGCAAGCCATGAAATCGTTCGAATGTCTTGAAACCTTGGAAAATGCTTGAGATCATAAGCTCTGCTAAGGGTTTCCACGCAGTGTGGCAAACTGACAAAAAAAGAAACGGTTATGACAAAACCATGAATGCAGGTATCAAAGCACTCAATGCATTAGACGTAACGGTCGCAGTTCTAGGTTTAAGAAAGAAGACGTGGGGTTGAAAAACGAGAGAAGGGTGCACAGGGCCAACCCAACTCGAAATTCCCCCCCCCTAAAAAAAACTCAGGAAAGTCACAGAAAGCAGAAACAGGACCAGGAAATGCGGTAGGAGCCTGAGAGGATGAAAATAACGTCTGGCCGTGTCTGCTTGCAAGCAGAAGTGCTATTAAAGTTCCTGGGGCCAGAGCCACTTTGAAGTTATTTTTTATACATCATTGTAAGGATCGGCGTCCTATCCGCCCTATAAACTACTATAGCCAAACGCTCCTGCACAGTGTGGAAGAACGTTTGGAACAGAATCATGGATATCGTTCAAAAAATGCCCGGACAAGTGCAGATATAACGATGTTTCCAACCTCAGTTTGGGAGAAGGGATACATGTACCACTTGCACACCCAGCAGCGACGCCTGTGTTTGTGAAGAAACTTTCAACTAGCAGCGGACAGACTGAGGAGATTATGTCCACCAGCCTCGTCTGGTGGCTCATGCGTCCCTGAGTGCCGTGGGCGCGGCTGGGGGCGACATTGCACAGGCCATGAGTCAACCCCGAGGAGGCGTCGTGTAAGCCATTCGGCGTGCCCTCAGCCCAATTTCCACCCCAATCTCACACCAGAATTAATCATTCGACTTCGTTGCTTGCTCTACTGACTCTGCTCGCCCTTAAATAGCTTTCAGCCCGTTAGAGCATTCCTGGCCGCGCCTGGACGAAGAGTATTGCTACTATTGAGACGCCCTCGGCCTGTTATGAAACGCTGGCTCTCTGTGTTATGGGGGGAGGCAGCTCGATATGAGCGGGCGGCTCGTTCCCGACGGCAATTGACAGCAAGCACACGCTGTTATGGCCGTCCCGTCTGCCGCAACGGCCGCAGACGAGATCGCCACCGGCCGTCACGGAACCAGAGCAGACGGCCGTTTGCCGGAGTGGGGACAAGGCAGGCAGCCCTCTACCGGAATGAGCGGCGGGACAGATCAGACAGCCGTTTACCGTGGTGGGGCAGAGCACACAGCCCTCTGCCGAGGTAGGGACAGAATACACAGACCTCTGCCGACGTGGGGGTGGAGTACATTGCCGTCTGCCGAGGTGGGGACAGAGTGCACAGTCGTCTGCCGGGGTGGGGACAAAGCAGACATCCGTCTGCCGGGAAGGGACCAGTCAGACAGACTTCGGTCTGTATGGAAGTAGTGCAAATACTTGTCCACCAAGCAGCTTTTTTGCCCAGCTGAAAGCAGAACGGACAGCTTTCGGCCAGGACGAAAGCGGAGCACACTGTTTTTTGCTAGTATGTAAGCAGAGTATATGCAGGGTGCAGGGGTGAATACAGAATAGGCAACCTCCGTCCGGGACTCAAGCAGCGCAGACAATGTCTGTCGAGATGGAGGTGAAGTAGGCAGCTGTCTATGAGATCGAAGTAGAGCACACAACGGTCTGCTGGAACGGAAGACGGGCAGACAGCTGTCGTTAGGGGCCATAATCTGTGATGTAGTGGACACTGAATTGAAAAGAAGAAAACTGATATGTTCTTGGTGTTTTCAAGTCTTCAGAATATTGTTATTTTGTGAGAGAAGTTGGCGCTCGTTCGAAAAGGGAACAAGTAACACTTTAGGCTCGCCTTTTTCTTAAGGATCGTGGCTCGTGAGGTATCATACGTTTAGGTTCGAGTGGAGTGGATTAATTGCAGCAATATTTTTGTTCACGTTCAGATTGGTCAATTATGCAGAGTATTTCAAAGTGAGAATAAAATAAACAATTGCGGTTGATCAATATCTGAGAATATTTTCTCCTGATGCTCAAAACACCAAAGATCATTAGTTTTCATAAGCTGTTTGATTGCAGCCAAGGAAATACTTGCTTCGTTGGTACAGCATGGTCTCCGGAGTCCCTTGGAGGGGGGGGGGGGGCAGGTCTGTAGAGAGAGGCTGAGTCTCTTGACATGTTGACCAGGTCATTGTGTATACGTGCGCTGCACGGCTAAAAAGAGGCAAGAATATGATATTTGAGATTTCTGTGGGTCATCAACTTGTCGACCACACAACTTGTCGTCAGTTTCAGATGTCCTTCTTCTCACCATTCTCCCTCATACAGACCTCTTGCAAACATGCTTTGGTACACGACCTGCTCATACTGAGCAGAGTTCTATCCTGTGAAATGTGGATTGTCTTTTTTCAATATTATTGTATTGCAGGATATCCGCAGCCTGTGAAAAAGTCACATGTCCTTAGTAACGTCATTCAGTTAAAAAGGCAAAGATATTACATTTTGTCAGTTGCTGAGATCAGCTTATTCACCTCACCATAATGAAAAGATATTAAGTGTCACTGGACATCAAATTCCTTACTGGAAGTCTTCGTGATCGCCAGTTCACATTTTCTTAACTACCATTTACACTATTGTCGTGATTTTGACCATACATGATGATTTTCCACGAAAAATTTGGATTTCAGCATCAAAGCTACAATGACCTATATAACATCCGCAATGGGCATGCTATTTTCAGTACGTGTACAGGTTTTTGACGCGTGACATTGATGGACAGAGAAAAGATGGTTTACAATGCCAAGAATAAAATGCCTAGTGCGCAGCATATTTTCAATGCACACTTTATCCGTCTCATATTCTTTCTTTTTCAGCACTTGCAGTAACCCAGCTATTTCCAGTTCAGGTAAATGGCATTTCAATTAGCAGATTTTAGATGGTACGTCCAAGCAACATAAATGCGGAGGATTGAACCAAAGCTATCTTTTTACTGTTGACACATTCCGAGAGAAAACAAAGAAGAGCTTATAATTCTCAAAGTCTGCAAAACGAAGGCAAGCGATCCATGTAAATAATCCTTTCAATGACTGACTTCTTTTCAGGGCAGGAACTGCTGCGAGATGTCACAGTGCAAAGAAATGGCTGAAACACCAGGATGGTAAGCCCGACAGGCCACTAGCTATACAGGACCTAGGAACTACCAGGGAGTGCCATCTGTCTCCTGAGTGGAGGTGCCCTACGATGGCTACATATGGCGCGCGCGCTGTAAAAACTCCGTGGACTTAACATAGGAGTTTTCAAAACACTTTCCATGAAGAATTTCGCCACCATTAGCAAGATTTTTGTCCGAAAGATGAGGAATTGTTTTTCAGAAAACTGCTAGGGCTTTCCAGTGGCGTAAAATGCAAGCCAATTCAATGTGTCAGTTTGGGAAGCCCCACTGCCAACTTTGCGGCTTAGATCGACGTATATTTAACCCAAACCATGCAATCGAAGTTGCACAGGAGATACAGTAACATGACTCTATGGGCCGCGGGGAGGTTGAGCGGTTTACCGACGCTGTTGGCTGACAGGAGGCTAGTGAACCAAATATGTTGATCTCACGATTGCTTTATGTCTTCTCATCATGCCGAACTGTTTTGATCCGGAAGTGGTCAAAGAACACGACTTTCAAAACTCCTTGTGCTGTTTCGGTTTCCTGTAAATCCTGTGAACAAGAAGCTGCGGTCCAATGCAGTAAGGTGAGTTGGATGTCAAGACAATGTTTAAGGTCTATGGAACCTTAATTTAATTGTATTTCATAAAAACCCAGAAAGAGGAAAATATTGTTGAGTCCATTTTTGTTATTTGACTTATCAGGTTCACTTGTCATCACTTATCGGGCAGTGGGCCGCAAAAGTAGTCGATGATTCTTCTCATAACATTACATTAATCATGATGTGTTGGTCCTAAGGCTGTGACAGATTTAGTCTCGTTGGACTGATAATTTAGGAATAATTACCTTGCTGTTCAAGTACACTACCTCGTGTTATCCAAGGAAACATTCAGTCCATGTCACTTTTGGAGAATTCGCACTAAGTACCTTCCCATCACCGCTATTTCATCTCTGCTCTACCTCAGACATGAAAATATCAGGTGTAAGATCACAAATGCAAGTCCTCTGTTATTGATCTGGCGCCAAAGTCGGAGGGCATCCAACAAAATTTCCAGGCTGTGTGCGGGAAGGAAAAAAATGCATTTTTGCCGATTATCGGCGGCAGTAACGTATCTAGCGGGTGGCTGATAGGCATGAGCTGATACCATTAATACCAAATCGGCCTTCCCAAATATTTGGCT
The DNA here is from genome assembly GCA_030062745.1 of Capitulum mitella. NCBI lineage: Eukaryota > Metazoa > Arthropoda > Thecostraca > Pollicipedomorpha > Pollicipedidae > Capitulum > Capitulum mitella. The sequence continues at coordinate 18,492,652 of CP099847.1, read as the reverse complement.
ACTCTCCAGGATGTGCAAAACAATGTTTACCTCATACGTAGCTGGAACACCGCGTCTCTGTATTAATATTACAGCGGGCATGGGCATTGCCGGCGGAATAGAACCCTGACCGAACTTTTGACCTCTCGCTCGACACAGGTGCAGAGCAGGAAAAGACTTGATTTGACTCTAACTTTAATAGCAATGTACGTCACTTACCCAATCATCTTGAGGTAATGTTGACATCACAGGAATTTTGTCTGTGCAATATCTCAAAAACCTGTAAATATTACAGTTCAAACGCAGTTTTGTCCAGGCCACGATATTGATACGGTAATCATAGTCCATGGGCCGTTGGTTCCGGTTCGTCTTGGAATCTAACATTTGACTCTAGCCCTGTGGCGATAATTTAAAAGAAAGTACTTCGGTATGGCCTGCGTCATCCCTTAAATCCGGACTCGACGCCCTCGATGGAGATCTCTGAACTCTTAGGATTTTTACTGACCACGGAAGGACCATTGAAAGCATTCGAAAGTGCTGATTGTGGAGATAACACCAGGTCCTTCTTCGTGGTCTGAAGTCATTCTGGACTACTTAAAAGCACTACGCACTTTGCATCTTATGGGGTCCAGTGAAAACTGGGAACACTGACATGATCTCTAACGTCGCCTGTAAGGCCTCTTTTTGACCGGTAAAAGCTTGTATCAAGGTGTGGCCAAAGCACCAATCTGCCCGTTTGTGTTTTTTTTTTGCTTCATCACGCTAGGTTTAACAAACGGTGGGCCTGGTCGTGTGTAAATGTTACTCGCGGGGACGTAGCCAAAGATGTGTGTGCAGAGGTGGGAGCGAAGGGATGGTCGCGCCTTGGGAAAGAGACTGGACCCTTTGACCCCTCTGAAAGCTTACAGGATTCTCAGCTATGGTTTCGAGGACCATAGCAAGCCCTCCATTCTGTAGGCCCATAATAAACCCCATAATGGTACAGGAAGCTCCTATGCAGCTAGGAAGCTCCTTGTGGTGTGAGCAGGCCCCTGCCAATGATAAGATCCCTTTTTGGGGTATTCGAAGCCACCTCAGCACTTTTTGGGAAGGCTTAGGCCGAGAGACCCCCTTGGGGTGAGGAGGCCCCCCTTCTGAGGGTCCGTCACCTCCCTCTGGTGGTAGCGGACTGAGCCCACCTCCGATTCGTGGCTATGTGCCTAGCCACGTTCCCCGCCATCCCCCCCCCACCCCTGTTGTACTCCCGGAGATAGCCAAATAGCGAATACTGGAGAGGATCAAGGCGTAAAATCAACTACTTCATCACAGCGTTGATTGAAACTGTTGCATCAGCTGTACATCTTTTTTCCATGCAGTGACGGACGTGTTGTTTTCACCGCAAGGAGACATTCTGCGTTCAGTTTATAAAAATCCGTTTGTTAAACCCGCACTTTGCTTGTATCTATGACAAGGCCCGTCAGTTCTGCATAAAAACGTTCCCAGGTTCACGCTGGAAAAAAATACTTGATGGCGTAATGTAGCCTGAACAGAAATCAAAAGCCCCATGTCTCCTCTGAAGTTATTTTTTCTTGCGCTAGCGAGATGGAGCCATAAGCGACTGTGAGATGGGGCGCAATCTTACCCGTAAGAACCTTGGAAACTACATCATGGTCCATTCCAAAAGGACATCAGAAAGACCATAAGTCTTTCAGGAATGTCAAAATGAAATGCTGCAGGCAACATGAATGCATTGCTTGAAGTGGTGAAGGAAATCATCTTTAACGGGCTCCAGTGGATAGCACTGGTTGAGACTAGCAATGTAATGTAAGTAGCATGGAGGAGATTATGACGGGGTAATTAGAATATATGGTTCTTTGTACACGTATTTGTGTGTTTTCTAGTGAAAAGAAGGGTCTTCCGTTGAATAGAAAGGTTGAGTGAATGCAGAATAACGTTTTGAATGCATAAAAAATAGTTCATTTTAATGGACAGTGTTCATTTCACTGTAAAGCTCGTCAGTGTCTCGTGGATGTTGTTGATGCTGACAGTGGTCATAATTAGAGACATGTTTCGCCAAGCTACGTCATAACCTTATCCCTATGATACGTTGAGGTTATTTCTAAGAATTTAGGCACTGGTGGTGGGATGTCCTCGAAATGCGAAAAAAAACAGTGGAAAGTGAACGATCCAACGTAACGTCTTTTGAATGAACGCTCAGGTTTGGTATCGAGCCGAATTTGCTTCAAGTGAGCATGGAGGGAAATTCCTGTCTACTTATCAGAACCTGCAGGCATTACGAAAAGCAATGCTGAATGATATGAAAGTACTCTTATTTTCAGCGAGCAGTCGCGCCATTGTATGGCAAAGCTGTCGGACATATTACGGTTCTCTACAAACATTGCTTGGTACTTCGTGCGAGAACTTTCGGAGCGACAAATGTCAATGAAAAGGAAAATGTCGTGCCCAGCAAGCGTGGGACCACGTCCTAATTACTGGTGTTAATGGGAGCAATTTTGGCTCCACTTTTTTCAATGCACTGTCATAGGCCTAACGCGAAAAATTCAGGATTATTGATGCTGGATTTTTAACATCAAAGTGCAGGTGGTTCCTCCCCCGGAGCCGAGGAAATCCCCCTAAAATTGTGCTAAAAATTGTCTTTCCTCAGCAACAAGGGTGCGTTTTACTCATTGAACTATGTGATACTGTAGCCAGAGACCGCGAGCCAAATGTTCGGAGATAACGCCTTACGAGTGCCAGCATTGGCAGCGATCAACAAAAAAGTTCAACCACACGCCATGAAAGCCGCCTTGCGTTCCCTTCCCCTGCCTCTCCTACAGCTGTTCGTCGCCACCACGGCACGCCGACACGAGGCGACCGTCTGCACCTGTCCCCGAAAACAATAATATTTAGTCAAACGGCGCGCGTCGGCGCGGCGCCGCCGCCGAAACCGGAGTCGGCGTGTGACGCCATGACGTGGCGCAGCTCGGCACTGGCCAGGCTCCAGTTACCCGTCCTGACCGGCCCTCGTTACCCGTCCTGACCGGCCCTCGTTACCCGTCCTGACCGGTTCCCGTTACCCGTCCTGACCGGCCCTCCTTACCCGTCTTGATCAGCCCTCATTACCCGTCCTGACCGGTCCTCATTACCCGTCCTGACCGGCCCGCGTTACCCGTCCTGACCGGCCCTCGTTATCAGTCCTGACAGGCTCTCGTTACCCGTCCTGACCGATCCCCGTTACCCATCTCGTCCTGATCGGGCGTGATCGGCTCCCATTAACCGTCCTAATCGGCCCCCGTTACCCGTCCTGACCGGCCCCCGTTACCCGTCCTGACCGGGCGGATCGGCCCCGTTACCCGTCCTGACCGGGCGTGGTCGGTGTTCGGCGCTGCCGCTGGACGGCGGCAGCAAAAAGAGGAGGAAACCACCGCGCTGCCGCTGGACCGCACCGGCAGCAAGGGGAAGAGACCGCGCCGCGTCCCGCTGTCGGCCAGCTGGACAGTGGGCGGCGGCACGGAGAGGTGAACCAGCACAGACGACACCGAGCCTCCCATTCAGCCACTCTGATCTAACCCGAGCGATCCAAAGGTTTTTAAGGCTGATCGCTATCCATTGTCAAATCAGTGAATTCATATTCCGCCCAAAACCATGCTTGCAGCTGTGAACCCAAAGGGGTGGTATAAATCCGGCCAACATCTTCTTCAGGCCGGCGGTCGGAAAGACAAAGGCACATTTCTGAGCAGGTTTCATGCGATCAATATTTTCTTATTAAAAACCAATGTTTGATGACTGATTGCATACGCTGCTAAATGAATGTCCACAACGTCTTCGAGTAGCAACCTAATGAATGGCTCCCTCTGATGGTCATTATAGCTCATAATCCACCTGCCATTTTTTGTGCTCTCGGACATCTATCAGCAACATAGGACTGGCCATCGGGAACACGAGTCTGCCATGTCGACACGTCACACGGCATTCTCTCGTGCTCGGCGGTCTCCAGACGCCGGCACCAGCGCCGGACACGGGACGTCGGCGCCGAGCGGTCCCCCTGGTGATGCCCGACGAACGGCCTGAGGCGGAGAACCACCGCCGGCTCCAGCAGGCCGAGCACCACACGGGCGGGAAACGGAGCCAACACGGCCTGGTCTGACGCGCCGCCGTCCGATCCGCTCCTGTCGGGCAGGACGCGGGCCCCTGGTCAGGGCGGCCGGCAGATCGGCCTTCCTGACACTCAGCAGACTTCACGGCGTCTCACCTGGTGCCGCACCACAGCGCTCGCCGCGTTGGGCGGGCAAGTCAGTTAGATGGCAAGTTATGAATTACAGCTTATCTGACGCTGGTCCAACGGTGCGCTTTGAACGGCGCTTCCGGCCTCATTATCCATCCTGGCCTTTAAAACTGCGAAGAGCCTGTTTGGCGAGGCGCTGCCGGCGGTGACAGCAGTCGACAGAGAGCCGGCACGAGGTGACACTCCGCGCCCGACGCCGCCGGCCTCCGCCATTCGTCGTCCTGTCGGCGCGCATAATGGCCGCAATTAGAGCGCCACGGCGGCCGCCACAAAGCGCCAACGGCTGCGGCGGCGGCCGACAGTGGCGATAATTTGCGTTATCTGGCGGCGCTGTCCGTCAGCGGCCAGCGCCGGCGGGCAGCGTGTCAGCTCGTCAGTGCCGCTGAATGATCAGCACCGCTGAATGGGCTGCCACGGCACGGCCTGTCTCGGCGCTGAGCGACCAGCTGCCGAGCCACCGCAGACTGGGGGCGCCGAGCGCAGGGCCCGACTCCGGGGTCCCGTGCTGCCCCGACTACCGACTCCGGGGTCTCGTGCTGTCCTCACTACCGACACCGGGGTCCCGTGCCGTTCTGACTACCGACACCGAGGTCCTGTGCCGTCCTCACTACCGGCACCGGAGTCCTGTGCCGTCCTGACTACCGACACCGAGGTCCTGTGCCGTCCTCACTACCGGCACCGGAGTCCTGTGCCGTCCTGACTAACAACGCCGCATAGATTGGTGGAGCCATTCAAATGACGTCGTGATGTCAAACTCATTATTTCCTTATTTCCTCTGTATCTTTCGCAAAGCTCAGCAGACCTCAAGCTCCAGTATTTGCAGGATTCGGCAATTAAAACGAAGGCTTCCTTAGTTCGTAGACATCCTTGCATGACTCGTTCTAACCAAATTAAACGGAAGTGAATTAGTTTCAATACCTGTCGCAACTTTGGCATGTATTCGCTTGAACATGGCGTTTAAACAGTTGCAATGAAACATACTTAACTTTCTATTATCGCACTGCCGACAACCAGAGGCACAGCTTGCCCATGAAACATGTTTGTGGTGATCAGTCTGAGTATACTGGGACTGACAGTCATTCAGTCGTTCCGTGCTTCTTATTATATTCGTTTGGAGATGGCTGCGGTCATAACTCACAAACCAGACCAGCGCAGGCGGGGCGTTGTGTACGCAGTGCATCCCGCCTGATTGACGGCGTTGCTAATCCTGATGGAATGAGACTAAGCAGCTTTACGGGAAAGGCTATGCCCCTACGCACGGCACACAACTCCGCAACCTACCCGAATGGCGACGGCGCCCTTTGAGCCGTCGTGGCGTGACGGATTAGCTGTAAGAGACCAGCCCCTCCTGGAGATCTCTTCCGCGCAGAGGCCGCTGATGCCAGGCACGAACTGGGCGGAGAGCCGCGCCTCTGACCCCACGGTCCGCCCCGCCACTTCCTACCCCACTGTCTGTACCGCCACCGCCGACCCCGCTGTCTGTCCGGCCACCGCCGACCCCACTGTCTGTCCCGCCACCGCCGACCCCACTGTCTATCCCGCCACCGCCGACCCCACTGTCTGCCCCGCCACTTGCGACCCCACTGTATGTACCGCCACCGCCGACTCCATTGTCTGTCCCGCCACCGCCGACCCCACTGTCTGTCCCGCCACCGCCGACCCCACTGTCTGTACCGCCACCTCCGACCCCACTGTCTGTACCGCCACCTCCGACCCCACTGTCCATCCCGCCACCATCGATCCCGCTGTCTGTACCGCCACCGCCGACCCTGCTGTCTGTCCCGCCACCGCCGACCCCACTGTCTGTACCGCCACCGCCGACCCCACTGTCTGTCCCGCCACCGCCGACCCCACTGTCTGTCCCGCCACCGCCGACCCCACTGTCTATCCCGCCACCCTCGATCCCGCTGTCTGTACCGCCACCCCCGACCCCACTGTCTATCCCGCCACCCTCGATCCCGCTGTCTGTACCGCCACCTTCGACCCCACTGTCTATCCCGCCACCCTCGATCCCGCTGTCTGTACCGCCACCGCCGACCCCACTGTCTGTCCCGCCACCTCCGACCCCACTGTCTATCCTGCCACCCTCGATCCCGCTGTCTGTACTGCCACCCCCGACCCCACTGTCTGTACCGCCACCCCCAACCCTGCTGTCCGTCCCGCCACCTCTCGACCCCACTGTCTGTACCGCCACCGCCGACCCCACTGTCTGTCCCGCCACCCTCGATCCCGCTGTCTGTCCCGCCACCCTCGATCCCGCTGTCTGTACCGCCACCTTTCGACCCCACTGTCTGTCCCGCCACCCCCGACCCCACTGTCTGTCCCGCCACCCCCGACCCCACTGTCTGTCCCGCCACCGCCGACCCCACTGTCTGTCCCGCCACCCTCGATCCCGCTGCCTGTACCGCCACCCTCGATCCCGCTGTCTATCCCGCCACCGCCGACCCCACTGTCTGCACCGCCACCGCCGACCCCGCTGTCTGTCCCGCTACCCTCGATCCCGCTGTCTGTACCGCCACCTCCGACCCCACTGTCTATCCCGCCACCTCCGACCCCACTGTCTGTACCGCCACCTTTCGACCCCACTGTCTGTACCGCCACCTCCGACCCCGCTGTCTGTCCCGCCACCTCCGACCCCACTGTCTATCCCGCTACCCTCGATCCCGCTGTCTGTACCGCCATCGCCGACCCCGCTGTCTGTCCCGCCACCTCCGACCCCACTGTCTATCCCGCCACCCTCGATCCCGCCGTCTGTCCCGCCACCTCTCGACCCCACTGTCCATCCCGCCACCCTCGATCCCGCTGTCTGTACCGCCACCGCCGACCCCACTGTCTGTCCCGCCACCTCTCGACCCCACTGTCTATCCCGCCAACCTCGACCCCACTGTCTGTCCCGCCACCGTCGACCCTTCAGCCTCCTCCGTAGTTCGAAACCCGAGAGCGGCCTCGTCTCCAAGTGCCCATCTCAAAGTTTCCGCCAGGTCCTCTCTCAAACGAGACGGTCTTTGTGTAACAGGCTCTCTCTGAGTTCAACCATCTTGAAAAGCAGCCTTAATTACGCAACAGGATCAAAGCCTCGCCTGCTCCGCGATCAGCCTCTGGATGGGACAAAACTGGACCATTTTTGCTCACAAGATGAAGGCACTGCGGCCGACGAAAGCCGGCCAGAGGCAGAGAGGAGCAGGATGATTAATTCGGCGGCACGGCGCCGGCGCATCTGGGCTCAGTCAAGGGGCCGGCCCGGTTTTCGAATACGACCACCTGGCATCGCTACATGCTCACGGATATGACTGGGATCCGGAACTGGACCGAACAGCAATGATCAGACGAATTTATTGTTGCCCTCTGCCGCAGCATTACGATACGGCAGCAGGGGAAGATTTAAAAGGCAAAGAATGAAACGGCATGTTTGCGAATCGTTCTCTTTCATGTAGCGCAATAGAGGTAACATATTTTCATTAAACGAGGCACAAAACAACAACATATTTTTATCAAATATAATGTTATCAAGCAGGCAACTGTCTCCTTGCTGCACCCCTCCGTCTCATCTCATCCGTCGTGGTGGCTGGAAAGCTGTTTGGTGCTCTAGGAAAACCATGCGAACTGGAAAAGAAGGCAAAGGGGGAATGCGCTCCCCTGCCCCCTGGACGTCAAGCGAGCGCCCTTGGCGGCCGAGCAGGCTCCCCCTAGACCGAAGGCAGCAGGGAAACCAAAGCACTAGGACTGGGGCTACCGTGCTTGGGATTACGGCACAGTAATAATATTCTAACCATTCTAACAAACCTAAACAAACATACCCCAAATATATTAAAGGACTATGTGTGCTACAAAGAGAGGCCTGTGATCTGAACGAACGTTTCGGGACCCCTGCTAGCTTGTAGGGGGTTCAGTGCTTGTCTGGAGAGGGCCCAGTGCCGGCCCATAAGGGCCCCTGGAAGGATCTCCTTTCGGTCGGTTACAAGGCCACTGCTGGCCAGCAGAGACTCCTCGCCGGCCTGTGAATGCCTAAGATGGAGTGTAAAGAAGTTCCTGCCGTCCTGACGGGTGCCCGTGCAGTCGTCGTTTTTTCGTCATCAGCCGTCGTTTTACGCCATGAAAGAATTTTAACCACACAATTCTGCAGTGCCTTCACTGGTTACGAGAGCTCCTGATCTGCTTTGCCGCCCCCCCCCCCGCCCTCCCCCTGACGAAGTCTTAGCCATGCCCATTTCGTCCAGTCTATTCTCAATTATGAAATCAATACGACAGGATCATTGACAAAAACATAGCACCGGTGTGCTCTGAAACAACAGATTCGCGCGTTTGCCTGCCGATTGCTGGCTATTTTGAGGCAACCCCGAGTCCTGAATGGAGCGTGGGTAGTAATTACCTATCCCTTATGCACTCCAACTGTGTGGGTTTGCCGAATTTTTTACCAGTAGTTCAGATATCATTCATTTTTAGACAGCGTCTTTCTCATCGAAACTTTGAACTGCAACAAAGGTTGCAAAGGCCACAAAGTTACATTGCACTTTTGAACATACGAATAACGTTTTTAGATCGCTTAGATTATCATAATATGCTGATAAAGCCCCGTTAAATAGCTACAGACTCTTCCCTAATGATGATTTTGCAAATGATGCCCCACATGTGGCCCAATATGAACTTTTAATGTACTGTGTATTTTTAATTCTGCAGTGCCAAACGTCCCATTTTCATTTTCAGATCGGACTAGGTGCTATGCTATTGCGGAAAATCCTCGTTGGCCTCGCTTTGGTGGTCGAGTTCTTCAAATTCTACCGCTCGATTGGTCCGATGTCAGACGACTGGTCAACCAGGTGAGCAATAATATGCCGCCAAATTTGGATGACTTCAGATAGTTCATTTCCAGGTGCGATATGCATCGAAAAAAAACTGATTTCTGAGGTTCCACACGGTTTCCTCAGATCGAAAAAAAACACAGGGCTTCAGCAATTAAACGCATCGAAATGGCCATTTTTATCGAAAGCGTCGCTGGACTTTGCTGGACCCCAGGGCACGTTTGAAAAAATTCAAGCATCTGACGCTTTTCAGTTTTGAAATACAACTGAGATTTATTTTAACGTGATGAGAGACCAATAGACATGACCCTTTAGCGTGATCTGAATTTGAAACCTTAACATCAAAAACGATAATTTAGCTTCTGTACGTACATTTAATTAAGATAACCAATAGTTTTAAAAATGGAGGTTAATTGTAGAAAATGTGAAATTTATGTTGCGTTTCTTGCTTCCGGTAAACAAATTCACCGTTCTGAACACGCCAACTATCAAACCTCCCCGGACGAAAACGGGCGATTGCTACCGGCCACAATTTTATCAGACTACCGGCGAACGGCCCACGTCAAGAGTACGAAATTCGCAGTAGCTTACCTTCTGTCTCTGCATCATTTCAAACAGACAAAACATTACCAGGTCATGTAATGTCACGGAGCTATGACGTTCTCGAGGTCTTGGAAGACGTCTTCTAGATCTGAGCCACATTGCGGGTTCTTTCTCCGGTGTCTGATGAGACACGGAGTTAGCTTTTTATACACGATTGTCTCAGAGTATGCTTAACAGAACAGCGTGATTTCAAAGGCGGCGAATTTTATATGGTCAAGTGGGGCCATTGACCCAACATGAGCTCAAAATCAGTTTGAATCTGCCTTGAGGTAATGTTTGGTACCAGTTTTGCGCCGATTCCGCCGAATAATTGCAGCCATGTTTACCTGAAAAACCTGTAGCGAGGCTTTCTAGTTCAATTCCCGGCCGACAGATGACACCACAGCATTATAGCCGCACTCGGACAGTAACGTGTTCTTACACATGGCACTAGATAACTTCAAACCAGATAACCACTAGGTAAAGTATACCACGACATGACTATTCATCCTTCACATGGCCTCTGGGCATTGGCGCTTCTGTGGCGCATCGTGTTTCCCGTGACAAGGTGCCACTCGCTTGAGTTTTTCGTTTTAAAGACGAATGCAGGGTGACTGGCATCTGGCTCTTGGTGCTCTCAACAACGCCTCTTCAGGAAACGTTAAGAAATCCAGCTGAACACTGCCCCATTCTATGCCAGTCAATAAGCTCCATTCTGCAACGACTCATCAATTCAAACAACCACTTAACCGGATGCAAATTGGTCGAACATTAAATTCCTGAGTGGCACGAGATTAAGCGTGGCGCCGCCCAAGTTTACGGTAAATTACTGCCCCGTGACGTCAGATTAAACGCCCGGTATTCAGCTGATGATTAATTAACAGGCGTGACGATTCAAAAATGGACGGTCCGCGCCAATCGCGCTGATATTGTCCGTGCGGGCTTTGTCTGTTAATTGATGTATTATCTGGCCGGTTCTTTCCGGGTGCGATAGTGGCTGTTACTCAAAGCCTTTCCAGAGCCTGAAGGCGGCGTTTGTTATGCTGCGCGGGCCGCGGCTGGGCGGTGCGGTGCACGGTAGGCTGCGAGCCGCGCGGGCTCGGCGGCCGGGTGGAGGTCAGGCGCCATTCACCGGCCGGTCTCTGCGGCTTTCTCCGCTGACTCGGGACTCGTCCGCCCGCAGAGGGCCGAAACACGCGCCCAACGGGCCCCGTCACGGCGTGACGGCCCAGTGCGGACTCCACGCCGGCCCTCAGTCGGCAGACGCGGCCCGAGCCGCCGCGGCCGCTCTCGGGCCGTGACGCTGCACCATTCGTTTGGCGGCCGTGCTGCCGCGCTCCGGGGCCGCGCGGGCGGCGGAACAATGGCCGCGCTGGGCCGCCACCGTCCGCGGGACTGCCACTCCAGTCTGAGACTGGACTACACTGGACTGCGAAGAAGCAGACTGCGAGACGAATTGCTCGACTAGAACTGATTCCGACTGATTTCTAAGACTGCCGGGTCGTCGGCAATCTACTGCCGTCTGGTTTTGGCAAGTGAGCACATCACACCATGACTGTCCGACCAGTGGCCACTGACTGGCAGGCAGCAGGTTGTCCGGTGGTGTGCACTCTGAGGGCTTCGGGTGTCGACTCAACTGCACACGGAACAAACAGATCGCACGCCAATATCGCCGGCACAAAGACGAGGAAAAGGGTGGCCCTCTGCTGGCCGGCACCTCAATGCACGCAAACGTCTCGCAGTGCGCCCAGTATAACTGTAACTGGGTCAAGGGCCAAGGTTCGTAAGCCAAGGATTCGTATGGGAAAAGGTTCACAAGGAAAAAGGCTCGTAACGAAAGGTTCGTAAAGTTGAGGTTCGTATCGGAACAGGAACGGACCTAAAAAATTTACTTAATCTAACCGAATCTAAACTGACCTCTTTCTTGGACCGAGCCAAGTCCGATTGCACCCTTTATCGGCCTGCAGCGTCTCGTATCCCATATCGCGCCTTCGGCGCGCAGTTGCGCCTTGGGTGAAAACGTGGAACAAACCTTTCCTGACACAAACCTGGTCCCATTCGAACCCTTTCGGATATAAACCTTGTGCTCACGAACCTTTGGCTGCGAAACCATTTTTTTACGAACCTTTTCCCATACCGACATTTTTCCTACGAGCCTTTTCCATACGAACCTTTTACAGTACGAATCTTTCGCGTTACGAACCTTTTCTGATACGAGCCTTTTCCGAAACGAACCTTTTACATTTCGAACCTTTTATCATACGAACTTTTACCATTCGAACTTCATGCATATGAACCTTTGGCTACGAACCGTTTCCCATGCGAACCCTTGACTTAGGAACGTTGGTCCGGTTACCTATGTGAAATGGAGGCAAACTAACGCGTTACACGGTTGGTTTGGGTTCAAAATAGAAAGTATGTATCGTACGCAGATCAATGCACTCACTTGGTATTAGGATTGCCCTCAGTCATAAGTAAGCGATACTTGCAAATCGTATTGCCATTCATGCAACGGTACACATTCACAGTGAAAGAAATCCGCATAACAATGGCGCACTACCAGCTAAGAAAATTTTTCGCGGTCGGTAGGGCGCGAACCCGCTTTGTCAAATTCCCAGACAAACATCCTAGTCTTCCGACAATGACCGCCAGTGACCTAACAATGTCTGGAATGGGATGACTCGGTAAACTGCATATATCGCCAGGCTGCATACATCGCCAGGCCTGAATGACAAACAAGTACACCTCAGCACGTGCGTCTCGCACAGACCAGAGTCCAGACTAACTCTATTGACAAACAGCCACATCTAGCTATTGCCACGTATCACATGCTGCTGCTCAGGCACATGGCCATGGGGGTTATGCCCCTCCCCCTGGGCTAAGCCGTCTACATTAGATATGTATCGATTTTGCAGGAATACAGGACAGTAATTATATATATATATATATATATATATATATATATATATATATATATATATATATATATATATATATATATATATATATATATATATATATATGATCACTATTCTGTATTCTTATATATATAAATATATTTACACATGTATATATACATATATGCGTATAAATGCTACAAAGGCAAGCATTATATATTTTCCCGCGCGTTTAATATGAAATTAATTACATAAATTGCTGCTTTTTCCTACAAATTTTGCCCCTCCCTGAGGAAAATCCTGGCTACGTGTTTGTCCTCCCCTCACACATTTTTCAGCATCCCAGCGGTAGCAGTTTGCTGCAATGAAGGAGGGCTGCTGATCGCTCAGGCACCTGGCGCTTCACGTGCACGGTGCAGCCCCGTTTCGGCTTGGATCCATCGCAATCGATCGCCTGGCCTCCTGGTCGCCTTTCCAAGCCATGATCGCACCAAACTGCCCCGTCTGTGTCCCGGGAATCGGCTCATAAGAAACACAAGGTGTAAAAGAGGCGCACGCGCGCTTAACGTGATCCGTGCCCTAGCGTGGATATATATATCCACCAAATTTCAGCCGCCTTGGCCACTGTTTTCGGCACTGGGAGGTCCCCGAGTCCAAATTGAAACACGTGTATGTTGATCGCCCCTGGAATCGCACGTGCGTGCCGACCACAAAAACGAGTACCCGCAAGTGGGGCACATGCTGTCACCAAATACTGGTGAGTCAACAGCACCCGCCGTTTGAATTGTACCAGTGGTTAATTGAATTGTGCAGAGGTCCGGCTCGCGCCAAGTGGCGCGTACCACACTGCACGAATGGCTTCGAACCCTGCACCACAATGTGTCTGCCGAGCCCGCGAACCCGATGTCTTTTTTTGTCATTTTTTATGTCATTTTTGTCGCGATCGGCTGGCACGTTCGGACGCTAGAGGCTCCGAAACTCGAACACACACACACACACACGCACACACACACACATATACAGACACCAACACGTCTATCTGAACTTTTCCGGGCGACCGCCATGTATAAAAGCCCATTCGCTAAGAGCGTGCAAAGAGAGCTTTTAACCCTTTCGATTCTGAATTGCGCTTTTAGCTATTACCGTCTCCCAAAAATATTGCCTTTTTATACCACCGCCACAGACTCCCACGCATCGAATGATATCTAGCGTTACAGAATATTGCCTGAGGCATGAGTCATTGCAATGGAATCATTTCGGGGTCACCTACTCTGTACAGGCCATTATCACCCTGTATTTCGACCGTTACAATGGACAAATTGATCTTATTTTCCTGACCTCTCTCTCTCTCCCTCTCATTCTCCGCCCGTTTTTCACGATCTATCTTTGTTTTCCCTCTTTTTGTTCATCCTCTCTCTTCTTCATTTTTGCTTAGTTTCCATACCTTTCAACTAACTTTCCCTGCGTAGATTCCGCGACACCTTCTTCCTTTGCTCTCCATCTGGCCCCTGTTTTCCTCGTCGGCCACTCTCGTTCTCTGGGCGTGTCTCATCAGGGTGGCTCGGAAATGGCTGCTTATCTAATTTGCCGGCGTCGTGTGATTGTGGCCGGGGCTCGGGCCGCCGCCGACGCCGTCACTTTATTTCTCTCCATTTGTCCCTCCGGAGTCGGTCGATAGGCACCGGGGCCCGGCAGCCGGGGAAGGCGGCCAGACAGACAGGTCTGTCGACACGCGCTCGGCATCGCAAACTGCACGCTGCAAGTAACGACAGCAGGACGGCAAACAGCATTATGGCTGCTCATCCGCGCTACATTTGAAATGCATTGAAACCAAAAGGACGATGCAGTTTTCGTAAAACAAGAGTTGCAATAACAGCAGACAGGTCTGCCGACACATCAAAATCTCACTTATGTGTGTGATTGAGCAATACTTACAGGGAGCCGGTTGCACGTTCATGGGTATTCAGGCACGCGCATGCGTGGCGAAAATTCGAAAACACAAAAACATGGCTTCCCAGGAGCAGCGACAGGAGGCGTGGAGTACTCGAACGGCCAGGTGGATTGGTACAGAGCAGCAGAACCCGACTAGTGAGCAGAAGACTCCTGGCTTGCTCGTCTCAGCCTGGCTGGCGTAACTCCTCGGTAGTCAGTGCGACCGTATCAGACCAAACAGAACGTGGCAGCATTCAGCCTGGTACACCACTGGCCACACCAAAGCCCAAATCACGGCACGTCTGCACCTAGATACATGAGAGGTCGTAAGGTGTGTTTGTAACATGTGCAAGGTGTGTTTCTGTCAAGAAAATTCCTTTTCTCTGGCGCAGGAAGGACAAACGACTGAAAACAACTAGGAAACGCCGTTAGTCAGTTCTACATCAAAGCCTGTGCAAGCTCCAAAGATAAATTGGAATTCGGGCCCGTTTGGAGCCAGCTGCCACCACCAGCCGGTCTCATAAGGCGGGCTAAGCACCAGTGATTATTGCGAGTTTAGGCATGGCTGATGCTCGGAGGAAGAGACAATGATGGGGCTCAGGCCTGGGCCTTTGTGATAGGTCGGTGTCCGATGACACTAACGTTGAGCTCTGAGGAGGAGGATGCTCCGTGCAGCTAGGCTTGCATTTCAAGTCATCATTATTTGCCACAAATTTGCTGTCATGCTGAGGGCTATGATAAAGACTGTTGACTGAGCCATGACGAATCCCATCACTGGACGCCGTCTAGTGCCGGCGCAACCGTCAAGTGTGCTCGGTCCGTCCTGGCCGAGTAGCCGGCACTGGAGCGTCTGGTGTGCCCGGCCGTTCTCGCCCGTGTATATTTTGGTGACGCCAGCCGGCGACGGAGGTGTCGAGTTTCGACCTCATCGGCCTCCCGCCGCAAAACGTCGCCGCGTCGGCAACGGCAAACCGCCACAAACAACGCCGACTGCGACGAACCGCCACAAAACAACGCCGACGGCGACGCGTCGTGGCGACCTGACGTCAAACGTTTTCCGCAAGCCTCGGCGTAGTGGCGCGAACGATTCCAGCAAGTGCCTGGCACTGCCTTTTCACTGGCTATCAGTATTTATTGAATAAGCCGGCATTAACCCTATTCCGGGCTGCGGCCGGGGGCTTAATAAGCTCCATTGAGGTTCTTCGCCTGCCTTTTCTGAACAGTTTGAGATACAGTCACGAAGCTAGGTGACTTTTCCTGGCATTCTGTTTCCATGCATTGTAAAAAAACTGAGTTTATACCCTTCTTAGAAGAGTGTCCACGACGAACTTTCGGGAGGCATGTTCGACGTTTTTTCATCACTTTTGAGGTAGAGCATTCGACGTGATCTATTTGATGTTGTGACAATCAAGTGACCATTTTTGGTAAAGCATCCGCACATTTCATACCCTATGATATATCTGCTGCATTTCATGAACACAGCTGCAGATACAGAGGAGAAAAAGAGGCACTCAAAATAACACCTTCAGCAAAGTAATTAATCTATTTTGTTGCACGAAAGACAGATACAATTGCATCTATTGAACGTCAAGTATCATTTTTGCTCATTTTGACATGGAAAGACAGCATTATGACCAGGAAACCAAAAATGGGCACACCTTAGTCCAAGTCACGAAGCTAACGTTTATATCATGTGATTTCAAGGACGTACATGGACTGATCTCCGACTTAGGTGAATAATATACCTTTTTACCTCTCATCTATGATACATATTGACAGGGGCGGATCCAGGGAAACCCCACTTGGGTCCTTATATCGTGCCAAACTCCACGGTATCGTTCTCAGCATTGTTAACGGGAGTGGTAAGTACATAAGAAAAAACATTTCGCCGTCCTTTTTCCATCCCCTTGCACCGCTGTTGGTGGTAACTGTTTCTATTTAAATGCATGCCGGTCCGCAATAATTGATGTAAGCTCTTTTTACGCCCCACCGACATTTAAAAACATCCAGGCAGAAGGGTAACGAGTTCGACCCCCAGTGTGGGGTTTCTGGTTAGGCCAGTGATGTAATGTATACCGCCATGTCAACATGTTATCAGACTCTTAGTCCTCCGGTGTATGGCGTCAAAAGATACGCACAAAAAGACAAACACTTCAGCATGCATTACAAATCATCAAAATGCACGACCCCCATTCTTCGTTCCTGGCAACGTCACTGTGAGCTGGTTTTTACTTTTGCGCTGAAAAGTGGAGAAAAAGGTCACAATGGTTTATTCTGGTTCTTTTCAGTCGGGAAAAATTCGTCGAAGTACTAAAAAAGTATACACTACGTGACTCTCCCATTTGTAGTTCCTAGAAGTGCCATTGATAAGTGTTTCAAAACAATTTTCGTTTGAATATGTCTTTGACCCTTGAGATTCATTTCCAGTCGTTCTTGAGAACCTTCTTCCAACAGCATCTGGTTCTAGGGATAGAATAAACCTGCTGCAAAACCCCTTTTTTGGTTTCTGAAGGCGCCATTGAAGCTTTTTCTGATTCTGAAGCACGCAGAATTTTAGACGAGATCTTGTGGATTCGTTTGAGGCGTCTCACATTTAAATCGGGGGGATATTTCCCGAGATATGAGGATGGGGGTTAATAGGCGAGTGGATTTAGTTCTAAAACTTAGGGTCCGGAAAAGGGTTAAAGAGATAAAACTGAGTTTATTTGTATAAACAAATCTGCAGAGGACCGTGCTTAGCAAATACAGCAACAGGCATGGACGTCGATTTCTGTAAATGATTGGGGGGAGGAGGGCCGAGCCGAGGGCCCGACAACCTAACATCCCCCTAAAGGTGGGTTTCTCAACGGATTTAACCCATTTTTTTGACCAACGGAAATTTATCAGTTTTTCTGTTACTGTTTGTCAAATAAAAATTGCACTTATCCCCATGTATGTAGGTATATATATGTACATTTATGTATAAATGATAGATAGATATATCGCTTTAAACTTGATTCTTTACTTTCTGCCCATTTCTTATCTATTGCGGCCGTTTTTTCGCTACTATTACTCAGTTCCTTTTAAAACCGGCAGAAAATATTGGGTGGTCCCAAATCAATATTGGGCGGGCCAG
Source organism: Capitulum mitella (assembly GCA_030062745.1). Taxonomy (NCBI): domain Eukaryota; kingdom Metazoa; phylum Arthropoda; class Thecostraca; order Pollicipedomorpha; family Pollicipedidae; genus Capitulum; species Capitulum mitella. The sequence goes on along the minus strand of CP099847.1, from coordinate 18,475,084 downwards.
GGCCCTCTCAAAACAATACAAATCGGCAACCCTGGCAACAGCGCTGGTTCTTTCACCAGCTGTTGATTTCATAACGTCGCTGGCTTGCAACTGAAATGTACTTACCTGAAAGCCGTAATGACAGATCTGATCATCCATGCGGCAGAGACAGAGGAATACAAAAGCAGGGTTAGTTGCACACAACAGAACAGAGCTGTGGCATCCTAAGTCATGTTTTCACATCGGCTCCAACCCCTCAAGATAGAGATGAAACACAAGGCATGATATCGCTCGCCTAATGGAGTTGTACGCACAGAGACATCAAAAGTGACGTAGGAAAATTTTTTAACTGCTTTGGTGGCAGATACTCTCTGACTCTCTGAGGTGTAATGCACTGGCGGGAAAACATGCGATAGCGTGATAACCTTGGCATGGAGAGGGGTAGCGCCAGGCCTTATAAACAGTAAACGAGCCAGAGGTTACGGGGCTCTAGCCTGCGCTCTCCATAGTCCATGTCACCAGCTCGTGCAAGCCACTTGGGTTCAGGACACATCCAAGGACAGCGAATTGTTAACACATTGCCTGCTGTATATAGGTCGCCACCGAGACCACCACCTCTGTCTCCTGAGTCGACACAGGTCCACCAGGGCCGACACAGATCCGGCCACGTGTCCAAAGCTATAGGTCTTAGAGGACTAGCTGGTAAAACGAAGCGGACGCCCAGTCGTGGTCTGAATACATACTCATTAAACAACTGTCCCATGGAAAATCTAGTAATTTAATTTGTTGTTTATGTCTTTAGAGCATAAGCCGATAGATGTGTTTTCACCATTCCGCCCAGTGGCGATAGGGATGGGTTCCGTCCACACCCCCGTCCCCCCTGGATGCGACTGTGTTTGGACGTCCAGACACGCCGCATCCGCCAGCGGCGGCCGCCGACGGCCCAGCGCCGGCCGTCAGCTTCGGCTGGCGTGACGTCACAGACAAAATGGCGCCGCCCGTGACGGTTGGCTAATAAGCCCCAATCAGCTGGCAGTACGAGGGCGCCGGCGGCGGTGGCGGCTGCGACGCAGCGGCCCGACCTTCTCAGGACCCAGACAATGGAGTCGATGGGTCCAGGGTAAAGGAGACGGTCGGTCCAGGGGAATGGAGACGACCGGTCCAGGAAAGTGGAGACGACCGGTCCAGAGGAGTGGAGACGACCGGTCCTGAGGAGTGGAGACGACTCCAGAGGAGTGGAGACGACCAGTCGAGGAGAAATGAGACGGCAATCCAAGGGGCGCGGAGACGAGAGGGCAGGAGAGGAGGCAGAGGAAGGAATAACAAGGCAACTGAAGACCAAGTAGCAGCAACATGAGCTAACCGTACTTGCTTCCGGGCGCAGGAGGCCATACGGCATTTACTAGGCATATAATGCGACAGTACAGGGCAGCGGCAATGCTAGCGTTGTACATGTTTATCATTGGACCTATGGTGTTGCGTGGAAAGAAATTGATTAAAAAAATCGTTCTATTCCTGCCACCTTAAAAACGCTTAACACCCATGACACTGGCTGATGAGATGAGCCTAGCGTGTCCGAGATATATTCATACTGGAGCTATTTCGCGTGATAGACGTGGCACATGCCTTGCTGGCATTACGAGCAGGGTTGCAGGAGGATCCGGAAAGCTGGAGGAAGACGTTCCCTCGTAGAGCTAATGTTCAATTTACCAAAAAGTGGGGCATGGCCCTCCGACCCACCCCTCCGGTTCCTACGCCTATGGTTGCAAGGGCACAACAAATGATGAAACGAGGAAGAGCTGATGCTGATTTTGATGTGATGCTGACGCTCGCTTTCGACCCATTCATTTCCTATCTGGATTCCCTACCCATTAAGCGTGGTGAGATAGGTTCAGACACACAATGCACTGCTTACGCAGCACTTTTTTGGTCCCTTTGAACACGCTATTGACTGTGGTATCTGGTGTCACGCCACTGACGAAAAGGAGGGTAAATATTCTTCCTAAATATGTCACTTGATTTCAGGAAAAAACTGGATGATTCAATTGCCAATCAATATCCCGTCTGGCGCGACCTCGTAATATCAAGAAAAAACAGTTCCGGGGTAATAATGGGGTCACATTCCAGGTCGTGTGCAAATTGTTATAATTTTTATTGATAGGTGGGAAAGGTAGGATGCCGCTGGATTTTATTCACATCCTATCATAAATAATGAAGGACTTCACATTTATTATATGCATCGACAATGGTTATATCTGGCCAGATTGAAATAAGACGTCAGGGTCAAATGAGGTCAATATTCTGCAGTGTATTGTATCAGGAATGGCTCCGCTGGCATTACTTGGCCGTCTTTATTACGTCATATGGAAGTAACTTTCAATGTTTTGATAACAACTTTCATACCAAGATGTGCATATTTCATGTAAGAAAAGATACTGAAAGTGCTTTTTTATCCGAATGGTTGCTGGGATGCTGTCAGGGATTGCAGCACGTGCTCAGCATAGCTTGTTGCATGTCCTCTGACCCATACATTCGACCGAGCAATTCCAGGTAACGACTGATTTTGTGAGGAAAGCTTAAGGTGCCGTTAAGGTTGCGACACGACCGTGTGGTTGTCAGCATGACCCCGTACTGGCCAGTTGTCAGCGGACCTGTGGACCGGATATCGAGCGCCGAGGCGACTCGAACCCGCACTGCCAGCACGGGAGAGCAGCGCCTCAGCTAGCTGAGCTATCGATCGCGGTGCTTAGGTTGTGCCTTCATTCTTTTTTAGGTAACACCAAAACTCGCCAGTAAGTGCAACATTTGCTCCCTCAATTAATGGCGGGGTAAGCTTTTTTGCGATCAACAACGTACTCTAAATGAGACGACAGCGCTGCATCTGCACACGGCTGTGCTGAAAAATGCCTTTGCCCCCCGAAAGCCAGCTGAGCGCAGAATCATTGGCATTCGTGTGCCCTTTGCTCCAGCACGCTTACCAAACCGTCGTGGCGTGCCGCCACGTCGTACCTACCTCATCATTGGCATTTATCGGACAGACCAATAATTGAAACTTCCAGAGCGAACTGGCCCGGATATCGGGCACCCCTGTGTAATATTCATATCCAATTTAACCGTTTACGGCCAAACTGGTCATTTGCTCGTAAATTGATAGGCCGTTATGGCAGGGATAATTCAGCATTACGTCGGCGCAAGGCCATTAGTAGCAAGACCGTGAAAACAATCATGCAGCGGCTCCAGTTTCAGGCCTGCGAACCTGCTGGAACTTCCTGTTCTGAGGGCGAAGGCGGGCCGCACGGCCTTCCAGACCAGACCAGGCCAGACCAGACCGGCCGCACGGCCTTCCAGACTAGACCAGACCAGACTGGCCTTCCAGTCCAGACCGGCCGCACGGTCTTCCGGACCAAACCAGACCAGACCGGCTGCACGGCCTTTCAGACTAGACCAGACCAGACCAGCCGGCACGGCCTCTCAGACCAGACCAGACTGGACCGGCTGCTCTCAGCACTGCGGCGTCATTGTGTATGAGACGTCCGACTGGCCTGGACTCGCAACAAAATCGGACTGACACCAGACGGCGGAGCATGGGTCAGTCTTTCGGAGCGCAGTGCACTCACACGGAGCCGAGGTGCACACGCCGTTTCCTGCACTCAGGAGGAAAAGACGGCCAATTTAATACGTTTTCAGCACACAGTGTTATGACAAAAAATAACACCACCAAGACGTCTTGTAGGGCGCAGGATGAGCCAGGTCCGCTGTGCTTCTCTTGGAATTTGGGGGCATATTTTGATAGGTTGTCCGGCACATTGATTTTGGCTTAATGCATTTCGCATTACGGGCTGGTATTTGCCGATCTCTTTAAATATTTTGCACCATAGGAATTGCACGTTCAAACGTGGTGCGTGCCCATGATATTGTTGTCTGCTGTTCCTGGGTTGCTCAGAAACACCCGAGGACTCCCGGCAAAGTTATGTGAACAAACAAAGTTGCAAAACAACGTCTTAAGAATTTAAAGGCAAAATAACAGACATGGGATGGGGATATCTTCTGATGAAACTTCACGACTCGTCGTCAAGTGGTTGCGACATTATTAGCCTCCAGAAAGCGTTATGGGCGGGACGAATCGGGCCAGGTCGATAAGTTCATTTTTTCTGCTAGCTGAAGTAAAATCCTGATCATGGCGGCTTTCTGAATACGGCCCTGAATAAAGACGGCCTTGCAGACGTTTGCGTGGTCTCAGCACACATGTGATGCACATCTCACAAATAATGATCAGTAAACAGCGGGAATCCGAGTCGAAGGTCTGACTTTTCCTCTTAGATTTGTACTACTGAACGCACATGGCCGCAGTGCAGGGTAAAATCCTTCTCTCTCTCTCCCTCTCTCTCCCTCTCTCTCTCTCTCTCTCCTTTGGCTGAGTCTTTCTCTCTGCCTGGGGAACCGCCGTCCCTCACGCATTTTCCTGCTGTCAGCCCGCTCCCCTTGCTCCGCGGCCATAATAAAAACCAGCGGGGTGGCAGCGGCATTTCAGACCAGATAATTAGACCAGACGTTCTGCTCTCATCCCGGCGTCGTCATGGTAACGACGTATTGACGGTGTCCTCAGCAGTGACAATCTCGGCCCGCAGTGAAGTCGAGTAGCCATGGGACTCCGCATTAGACGGACGAGCGAAGTCCCTGTGTGAGCCTCCTTGTTCTGACTGTGTGTCGTCCTTACTGTACAATTCCGAGTCAGGTTTGTGGATAATCTCCAGCCGTCGTCCCCGCCTTCGGTGCTGGCAGCGGGAAGACTAGGCCGAGGGCTCAAGGTTACCGAGCGGTAACATGACCGCCAAATGAAACGTCATTGAAAGCCAAATATAGAGCAGGAATTATCCACGACATACTTTTGACAGCGTAATCGCGGGCCCGACACTGAAATTATTTCACCATGTACCAGGCACTTAGGATGGAGGGGGAGGGAGTTTCGTCGCCTCCCCTCTTCCATTTTTGGGCTTTGACCAGGCATATAAGGGCATCGTTTGCCTTGAGATCACAAGATGCGAAATGCATGGAATTGTGACAGTAAGTTTCAAATTGTCACTGGGACTTTTTCAGTTCATTCACGGCTCTAAGGATGGCTAGAGAAGGCAGCAGAATGCTTCCTTATAACGGTTGGATGACGAAAGACCTTAGTCACTGCCAGGCTACACGAACTCAGCAGCCACGCGTTCAAAACTTCTCCGTAGAGAATTCCTGTTCTTTACTTGGTATTCAATGAGGTCACTTCTGACATGCACCATCATCGCTCGGTGAACCTGAGTCCTTTGCGAAACCTTTGTCGGACTGGGATCGACGGCGAAGGCATCGGTAGAAATAAATGATCAAGGAAGATTGTCGGTTTGGGTAGTCGGCTGGCTGACGCGCCGTAGCCCATGTCAGTACGTCTTGCACCACTCGTTTTGAATAGTTTAAACATGGGATCACCATCGAGCCCATGATCAGCACATCAGCTGCAGACCACAGCCTGTTACCACTGACGCACCGAGTCCTGACTCATGAAAACCCCGAGCCTCTGGCTCCGAGCTGCGTGTGATTCGCGACTTGAGAGAAAGGGCAGTCAGACAGGTCACGTTACTTCATTTCCCCCAGCCGCGGACTTGGGGCCAGGAGGAGGCGGTTAGGGTACCGAGCCCCGGCCGTGGGCAGCGGGATGGCGAATGACATCACGTCGCTGCCCGGGCTGTCTTTGCCCGAGCCGTGATACGGCAGCAGCTAGCTAGTAATTGTGCGTGACGGTGTGCCGTAGGATTCGCCTAGTACCTTGTGTGCGTGGAGTTTGATTTGCTAAGACGAGTACATGTATCAACCCTTCACCATGATTCTGGGCAGTACTAGCGACATTTCGCCGTCTCCCGCGACAACCGGGGTGAGAGGTTGTGACGCGAAATGACCTTGGCAATCGAGAGCGTTGTTAAATAACTCAATAACCAACCATCTGAGCAGTCATAGGTACGTGTACGTGTGGAATGCCCTGCGCTAGTACAAACAGAAAAGAGATGCAAAGCACTGGATGAGGAATCGGCCTGCTAAATATCTCATTACTCCGTTACCTTCGCCCCCCCCCCCAGAAATCTTCGGCACGCCCTAATCCCCATCACAGGCATGATATAAACGCGGTCGTATTGCACTGCCTTGGCACTTGCTGCTGGCATCATTTAGGAAGTAGGGTTTCAGTTGAACCAGGAACATTTTGCTCGGGTCAAAGAGGTGATGAGAGCAAAACTCAACGAGCACAATATCCCGAGGACTGAGTTTCCACGTGTCTGCGGTGAGTGCCTGGGGAACCACAACGCCGAGACCCGCAAGTGCTCCTCAATTTTTAACTACTTTTCGGATTTCGGCCTCTAAACAGAAACCTTTCGCAGATTTCGGGAAAGCTTGTAGTTATTACCGTCATGATGACGTTATTTCAGCTGTTCGTAAGACCCTTGTTCGCTAATACTGTGCAATAAAATGCAACACGAAGACAACGTGTGGCACCCTTATGGGGCAGCTATAATGATTCTTTGAAAAGTTTTCCCGTGCAATGCCCATAACTGCCTATTAGCTGTTATTCCGTTTTAACGCAAATAAAAATGTTATTGCCCGTCAATCAGAAGATTTGATCTCCTGTGGTCGTGAACTATAAGCACTCCCATGCCATGCACGCCGGGCGTATGCATGCACACATGAGCACCGGTCTCGTGCACGTGGGCATCGTCCGACTGGTGCGATTAGCCGGATTGTTGTCGGCGGCCGCAGTGATCTGCTGGTGGCGTGCTAGCCGCAGCGCACTGCACAGCCAGCTGGCCGGCCAGAAACGCCAACACACCCACACGGCATCACTGGGTCGTATATTTGGCCCTGGTACCAGGACCGGCTGACGGTTCCTTGTCACATACAACGCGGCTCAACATGCTTCCCGTTTTCTTGCCGCCATGATTATCTTGCAGAACTAATTAAATTTCTGGGCTCGGGTGCCATTTGCCAGTAAGGCGACGGCCCACGTATGCAGCTTAGTAACGTAAAGTTTTGTTTTCCGTCAAACTCTGGGTCATTACGGTACTAGCACGGTCAGTGACTTGAGTCCAAACCGTCATAGCCAATGCATATTCAACAGCCAATCCATACAGACCTGGTCCGCACAGCACATTCCCGCTATGGACAGTCAGAATACAGGCCTGGTCTGGGCAGTCACGATACAGATGTGGTCTGAAAAGTCAATACAAACCTAGTTTGGACAGTCACAATACAGACCTGGTCTGAACAGTCATAATATAGGCCCGATCAGAGCGTTCAGTCAGGACATTCACAGCCATTGCAGTCAAAAGTTAGTCTGTTTGGACCTGGCATGGGCAGTGTAGACCTATTCTCGACCATGGCAATATAAACCTGTTCTGGAACGTCACAATACACGCCAGGCCTGGACCGCCACAGTACAGGCCAGGTCTGGGTCGCCACAGTACAGGTCAGGCCCGGACTGTCCCAGTACAGGCCAGGCCTGCGGCGTCACAATACAAGCCAGGTCCAAACCGTCACAGTACAGGTCAGGTCTGGACCGTGACGGTACAGGCCAGGATTGGACTGTCACAGCGGAGGTCAGGTCTGGACTGTCGCAGTACAGGCCAGCTTTGGATCGCCACAGTACAGGCCAGGTCTGGGCCGTCACAGCAGAGGTCGGCTCCTGGCCGTCACGCAGTCCGTGGCCGGCTGTTCGGAGTCGTCACGCGCCGTTCGTCTGTTCGCCCCGGATTTTACAAAGCTGATAATTGCCGTTCGGGGACGATCCGCACGAGCAATTACCGAGCTGACAGCCGACGGAGCGTCACGCGATCCGCCTGCTGAGAGTCCCCACAGAGTCACTGCTGAGTCACTGGGAGTCACTGAACAGCCATGCAAGTGGCTGTGGTCGCTGAAGTACCGTGAGGTATCGCTGAAGTAGCGCTGTGCTGAGGCTCCGGAAGCTGCGCCCGTTAGTGCAGGACAGTAACTGGCACCGAGCCACTCCAGAGTGTGAGTCATGCGGTACGTTCAGACCGTGGATTACTGCCCGGATTAAACTGCGCAGAGAAAACGAGGATGGAACTTAAGTCCTTCTCGAAAATCTGGCCATCCCAGGAAGTTATTCTGGTCTGGTCATGTCCTCGACAGAAAACCACGCGACAGAATGTCCGTATCATTTCAAGAGCTCTGTTATGATCACTTGATTCTAGGCCAAAGGTCCGAAATGTATAACGTGGTCCTTTATACCACGAATATATCAGCTAAGGATCGATCAGGGTTTTGCATGAACACTGCATGAATCATCGGCCTAAACACAAATAATGGGCAAAAAAAATATCATGGCAATTAAGCTGTGGCATCATCATCGACCTAAACACAGAAGATATGTAAGAAAAATGATAGCGATTAGCTGTGGCAATTTACTGCGAAATAGCAAAGGCCAAGATGTTGGAGTAAAGTTGACCCGACTTACACCAGACAGTGCGTAGGAATAGAAAAAAGAGCAACAGGATTTTGCTGGCATCCAAGGCTGACAACAAATCCTCTACAGCATGTAGCTCATTGTGGACCCATGAGACAACACCGAAACGTGTGGCGTATTACTCACTGTGGTCAGGAAACCAATAAAAACATTTGCCCGACTGCGAATCATTATCCCCAACACGAGGCCGCCGATAGACAGTAACGACTGCTGGATGCAGCCTCTCTCAGCAGGTCTCGGCCATGCGCGCCGTCCGCGCCGTCCGCGCCGTCCAGCGTTACGTCGATCCGTTCTGACGCCGGCGATCGGCGTGTGAGAACGCTGGGCGGGCCGCGGCCTGGGCTCGGTCCGATCCGGCCCTGATCCCGCACCCCGGCCCTGTCGGCCCGCCGCCTGCACTCGCCAGGTGGCTCGGCCGACCTTTAACAAGGCATTAGCGCGGCTTTACATGCTCGAGAAAATTGCCTTTCAGAGTGGGCCGGCGCGGTAATCCGGGCCTGGCGTGCCTCTGCGGCCGCGCCGACCGGCCGCCGCCCGCAGCCGACATGCAACGGAGCACGCCGCCCCGCCGACCCGGCACCAGGGCACGGCCCAGTCCACCGGTCCCGCGTCAGAGCACGGCCCTGTCCACCTCCCCTGGCGGCCCGGCACCAGAGCACGGCCCGGTCCATCAGCCCGGCACCAGAGCACGGCCCGGTCCATCAGCCCGGCACCAGGGCACGGCCCGGTCCACCGTCCCGGCTGGCCCGGCCCGGACGGTGGACAGCACAGAGCACAGCCCGGTCCACCGGCCCGGCACCAGGGCACGGCCCAGTCCACCGGCCCGGCGTCAGAGCACGGCCCTGTCCACCTCCCCTGCCGGTCCGGCACCAGAGCACGGCCCGGTCCACTGCCCCTGCCGATCCGGCACCAGAGCACGGCCCAGTCCACTGCCCCTGCCGGCCCGGCACCAGAGCACATCACGGACGAGTGGATCGCACCACGCCGCACGGCTGGCGGGAGCTTCCTCCATGACGAGGCTCGATAAAGCTCACATCCGTCACGGAGATGACCTGATGTGTTTACAGAAGCATTGCAACCCAATTTATCCCCCTGTAATAAATTTGAACAACCATGAACCGCTATGGATCTATATGTGTGTAACTGCAACAAAAAGCTTCACTTGCGCGTGCAGTTTTGTTTCGGTCCGAGAGGTATGCGAGGGGTCCGGTCAAGGCCGAGTCAGGTCCATGAAGGTTGCGTCAGACTCGATCGGATCGGGTCGGATCAGGTTCGCTCAGGGCGCTCAGTAAGTGTCCAATGAGACCAGGACGATGCAGACCTGGTCTGGTCTGGTCGGGTCGGGTCAGTTACGTCTAGTCTTAACCGACCTACATTTGCTACGGATGGGTTTTTTTAAGTGCCGGTTTTTTAAAGTGCGCTGGAGCCAGACTCTCCTTCCCAGACCATGCTTCCTCGCCGAATGGACCAAGACCACCTTCTCAAGATATAGCTACGTCGCAGATTGCCGAGACGACGTCGCATAAGCACCCAATAACGTCACGTGACTGCCTGATGACGTCACTCAGGCTTTAAGGAAAGAGTTCCGATGACGCCCACAGTACTGTCCCGTGGATGGCCCGGCGCTACGCAACCGGGACCGGACCTTCAGCAGCGGACTGGGCGGCAGGAGCGAACTGCATCGACAACGACGTGTCGGTCCGGCTCGCCCGGACCTGAGTCTAAGGCCGGGTCACGGCTGTTCCAACAGCCAGCGTCCACCAGTCTGAGGCCGGGTCACGGCTGTTCCAACAGTCAGCGTCCACCGGACAGACCGTGCCCACAGCCGCAGCTCACACCATGATCAGGGGTCAGCCGCCTCCTGAGGCCCGGGATCAGCTGGCGTCGGGCAGACAGGCCGGCTGGCCGCCGCGCCGGCTGGCGTGCCGCGGCCGGCCGCCGTCGCGCCGCCGCCGCCGCCGATCGATTCCAACAAAATAATTACGCGTTTCCGAGTGACGCCGGGCGCGCCGGATTTAGGGTTACTCGGCTGAGCGTGCGGTGGAGCGGCGCTCTCTGGCATGTTGCATGTTTCCATTACGAGGACGTTTTTATCGGCGGCGTCAAACGGCAGACGGTCGGACAGGAGGTGCAGCCGCCTGAGCTGCCGGTCGTGCAGGAGGGTCGGCGTCAAACGGCAGACGGTCGGACAGGAGGTGCAGTCGCCGGAGCTGCCGGTCGGACAGGAGGGTCGGCTGACTGGGCAGACGGTCGGGCAGGAGAGTAGGATGACTGGGCAGACGGTCGGGCAGGAAGGTCGATGACTGGGCAGACGGCCGGGCAGGAGCGTCGGCTGACCGGGCAGAAGTTTGGTCAGGAGGGTCGGTTGACTGGGTAATCAGTCGGGAGGAAGGGTCGGATGACTGGGCAGACGGTCGGGCAGGAAGGTCGGATGATTGGGTAATCAGTGAGACTGGGCAGACGGTCGGGCAGGAAGGTCGGATGTCTGGGCAGACGGTCGGGCAGGAGGGTCGGATGATTGGGCAGTCGGTCGGGAGGAAGGACTGGGCAGACGGTCGGGCAGAAAGGTCGGATGACTGGGCAGACGGCCGGGCAGGAGGGTCGGATGACTGGGCAGACGGCCGGGCAGGAGCGTCGGCTGACTGGGCAGAAGTTTGGTCAGGAGGGTCGGTTGACTGGGTAATCGGTCGGGAGGAAGGGTCGGCTGACTGGGCAGACGGTCGGGCAGGAAGGTCGGATGTCTGGGCAGACGGCCGGCAGGAGGGCCAGTTGACTGGGCAGACGTCCGGGCAGGGAACACTGACTGGATCGACGTGAACAAGAAACATAACGTGCTCCTACGGGTCGGAAAATTGGTAATTGTATTTGTTAATGCCATTGTTGTAATTGCAGCTATACCCATTTTCCATTCTTCAGTGATCTTATTTTTCTATCTTTCCTTTCCAACGATCTTCACTCTGAATCTTCCCAGAGCACTGATGCGGGATGTACTTTCAGATCTTCATTATTCACATCTTAGTCCACCGAGATTTATGCCATGCAGGCAAAAGATTTCTTTTCTTCTTTTTAGGTTGATCACGTCTCTCTTCATGTCTGTGGGACTTGCCCTGATACCATGGGTGTCATTTTGCACCCCAGGGGTAACTGGTGGGGTCCCGCAATGCTGACAGTCAATCCCTTCACTACATATGAACTCATCGGCGGATTTTTATTTTATTTTTTTGTTAGGGGAGGGAGCGAGACAAGAAAACCATAAGTACATTTTAAACGCCCGTTGTTAATATAATTCTGGTCTGCTGCATCGATGGGGCCTAAAACCATATTGGTGGGCTCCAGTTTATATTGGTGGACGCTTTTATATCCAGTTTATATCGGACGCTTCAACAAGCATGCAAAACGACATCCCGACTGGATCACCTAAGATGCGTCATTTAGCCCCTCAAACATTGATGGCATTAATGCCAATTTCCCACCACAGCACTAACCCACCATCAAGTTCCCATCCATCAGCACTTCTGACCAGTGCATAAAACTTGTGAAGGGAACAAGGGGATAAATAATGAGGACTGAATGTCTTTGCTGTCTTTGTATTTGCATGTCTTTGCGTCCGACTTCCAAGGGCGTAATGCTGCATTTCGTCAGAGATGGACGGCGCCAACCCTTTTGGCGAACCGAATGGGAAATACTAAAGACACAAATATGTCAAGAGTTCTTAACAGTTTACGGCCGTAACGACTGTCTCAATATTTTAAGGTGCCCCTGCCAGGTGTTCAATGTTTAGGTGATGAAGTTCAAGTGTTCACAGCATCGAGCCATTTACTGCATTGAGTTCATGCGCGCTGTCACACCCATTGCTGATCCGGGTGTGAGGTTACCAGGGTGCCGGCCAGAAGTCGGTGGTCCGGCATCAGTCACCCAGAGGAGGACCACCGGGACAGTGCCTGACATCGCGCCGCCTGCACGACGCCACTGACTGACCTTGCGCCGTGTGCTGCTCCACGGTGCGGAGAGGGTCGAAGCCGGCGAACGGGGTGCCGTGGGACGGCACCGCGCCGGCCATGCTGACCGAGGGCAGGAAGCCGGCAGCGGCCGCCGCCGCCGCCTGGTACATCCGAGACGTGGCCATCGAGTTCAGGTGGTCGAAATTCGGCTGCCGAAAAGTCAGACAGGTCTTCACTGTACATGGCGACAATTTGTGGGTAAACATACTTCTGGAGGGAACCAACACTTAGCTGTGAACTGCAGTAAGTGGAATGCGAACTGAGCAAGTCATTCGGTCAGATATCCACTAAAAACGGAAACATTCGGGGTTTTAGGGAAATGACTGCTAGTATATGAAAACTCAGCTGTGGAATGAGAGATTTGGGATCCGGGAAAACCAAGGCTAATCAATGATCTGAAATCACCCCAAAACCCGATTGTGTCGAATAGTCAGCTTCAAACGCAGAAAGATCAGTGTTTTTCCCTTCCGGCTCATGTCACAAGCCACCGACCATTGTCTTACGGAACTAACAAGAAATTGTAATGTGTAGAAGCTCAGGATCAGGGAGAAGAAGACTACCAGACCAGACCAGACTGAGCTGGGGAGGAGGGCGGGGGTTGCAGAAGTGCTACGTTTTCGCGTCTCAAGTGAAATTACCTATGGAAGTCAACTCGATAAACTTGTTTGTTCGTGAGTTAAGACGAGCTCTCGAGCTCAGACGTCCAGTGTCCTGTGTTAAGTCTTGTGTCTCGTCGGCCGTCATCTCATACGAGCCCTCCATTTTTCTTGCGGAGATCCCCCTAACTTGAAAAAGAAAAATCTAGGTAAGTTTTACCTAAAGACCAATCAGTTATTGGAAGACCCCTCCTAACATGTCTTCTTTCATAATGAACCATTTGGCGCGTAATGTGCCCTTTTGCTAGAGTGCCCAGCAGTGAAAGTCTTTTAAAAAAGCACTTCCGCGAGCCGGCGGAAACTTTCCTTTCTGTGTCGGACCATACCGTTTAGAAAGCGGTGGAATCAGGAAAGCTTTCACTCTGACAAAAATAAACATAAAAACGAAAAAAGGGAGATTCAGCCACATAAGCCTAACAATTCATGCGAATGACGCAATCTTGTTGTTTAGTACGTGTCACACTTCTCTGTGACATAAGTTACATGTGGACTCGACGTCATTAAATAAAACATTTTCCAGCCCTGACCCCCTCGTGTTTGGACTTGGTTGGTATTCAGGACCCTCTGTCGGGACTGGAGGAACGAGGTGCTGGACAGATGGGTAAATGTCGACCGTTAGCACCCCGAGCCCTCTCTCGGACTGGAGGGACGAGGTGCTGGATAGATGGGTATATGTTGACGGTTGGTACTCCGGGCCCAGGTTGCTAGAATTGGCGCAAAATCGCAGCAACCTGGAGAGATCAATTCTTCCCTGGCGATTGACCATAAGATATGAGGAAGACTGGCGATACTCATATGACAAAGAAAATGACGGCTAACGTGTTCAATGGAGTTGGCGACGAAGACCTTACTTGGTAATAAGTACGGCATCGACACCATCCGTCACCAACAAACTCAGCAGAGAGATGACAGGTTCAGGAATTATTGCATCGAAGCGAGACAGCAACGAAGCTTTATCACACTCTGTAGTTGCTCAATCAGATGACTGAATCAGAAACATTTAATGACTTTTGACTCAGACAGATTATTGCAGTGGAAAGGATGAAAGTGCAGATAACCACATTTTTTATCATGCCTTCATGTACATTTCCTTGCGTTCATGGACACTCAAAAAGAGGAGATTTTCAGCACCTTTGAAAGCCCTAAAACTCTTGCATTTCAACAATTTATGTGTGTCATTACAAGGGAACTGGAGGAATTTCCCCACATCCTGTAAGTAGCCCATCCCGCGTTTTTGCATGCATGTCTTAACTGGAAGAATAAAACCAAGACGAAAGTGCACTAAAGATGCTAGAATGCGTTTTAAAAGGGGAAGTTCTACCTTACCGACTTTTCAGGAGTAGGTTCCATTGGACTACATATCGTCGGGGGTTTTCAGATTTCTGTGTGTGAGATAAGACGTAGAAGTATCAAAAATGCGATTCATTATAAAATTATATCCTGACTTCGCAAATTGGCACAGTACAGGTAATCCACTGCTCTCCATTGACACAATATGGGTAATCCACTAACCTCCACTGGCACAAAACCGGTAATCTACTGACCTCCACTGGCACAATACAGGTAATCCACTAACCTCAATTGCCACAATACGGGCAATCCACCGACCTCCACTGAATCTACCCCGTGTCGTCACAGGGCATAGACCAATAGGGCGTACGGGAATGTCGTACGAAATCGCTTGAAATCCGCCTAAAAGTATACATTAGTAACAATGCAGAATTCCCATAGTTTCTGTATACTGCTTAAAAGGTAGTGGACAGAAACCCCATAAAGCATATAAGTAGTTTTGGGATATTACTGACGTCATAAAACAATGTATAAAACTGACATACATCACAACCAGCTGTCTTGCGTCAAATGACACGTAAAGCGTGGAGCATTCCTTTTCAACCCTATTTTCATGAGAAGGCCGATGGCTCGCCCCCCCTCCCGTGATTTCCATGTCAAAACAGTTTGGGCATGCGCGCTGAAATTTTGCCCAACGCCCCCTTTTTACACATTGCATCAGAATTTCAGCATCCGAAATTGATCTGGAGCGGCTCCTCACAGCGTTTCTGGAAGTCCACGCTACGGTGGTTTTAAATGAATGCTCGCTGTTTTACATATCGTTCTCACTCTTTAAATACCGATGCTGTTTGCCGATATGTGACAGTACTATGCTGTCAGTGTATGGCAGTCACAACTGACTATCCACATCGTCTGCAAAATATCCGGACACGTCAAGGGCGGACGCAGGGAGCATCATGTGGGGATCCCTTGGGCCACCCTCGGGTCACAGGAAAAAATGAAGGTTTTTAGGCTCCGAGGGGGACCAAAACCTTTATTTTTTGTAGGAATGCACCGGATATCCGGTCCGGCCGGATATCCAGCCGAATACTAGAGATGATCCACTATCTCGTACCCGCCCGGATATTTCCATGATCCGGCTGGATATTGCCGGATATTCAGCCTCCCGAGGTACAATCAAGATGTTGTTCTAATGTTTGTCTACAGAACCGTTTCAGGAGAAATGTGCCTTCTTATCTTAGACTGACTATGTAACTCGCAGTTCCAGGGTCTGTCTGGAGCACCACTTTCCTTCTTAGTATGGGAGGGATGTGACATATTTCGCAACAGTGGAACTGAAGCTCAGAGCTGTGAAACAATAGCCAGCGTGTATTCAGCAGTCCATTCTGTAGTGTATTATCTTTCTATTTTTCATACACTTATCTTTCCCAAGTTCTCTGATACAAATGCATTAAGAGAAAATATACTTCAAGAGACATACCTTAGTATTGACATAGAAACCTTATCAAGGCAGGTACTCTAGTTTTAACAAGGCGCTATAATGGCATTCTGTGTATTCTGGAGCTTTTGCCCGCAGGTGTAGTCTCTGCGTTGGGGGGGGGGGGCATGTTCTACGTAACTTTCCATATGTGGCGATTTTTCGCCCTAATTTTTTAAAGTATTCAATAGATTTTTGCCATTGGGGACCCAATTCCTTTAACTTTGTAATCCAACAAAAAGAACCTCAACCGCATGTTATCAACGAACAAGCGAAAAAAGTGATCCCCCCTTTATTCTTGGTGGGACTCCAGCCAGCTCGTTCCCCTCCCCAATTTCTGAGCCACGTTTACACCCACGCCTTTGCATGCAGTGAGAGATGGTGAGCTCCGCTGTGATTGCTGTGCTCTTGATTGATTGACTCATTTTTTTAGAAGGAAATCTGTAGAAACTTCAAAATAGTTGTAGGCACTAGGGTGAATGATTCACATCGTTGATATTTCCTTTAATGTTTTTTTTTCGGCTTTTCAGACCTTTCCCTTTTCAAATTAGCATTTTTCGTCACATTTCTTCAGTAAAAATAGGAAACTGAAATAGGTAAGCATAATGTCCGGTTTATGGGCGGATAACCGGCCGGATGTTCGGCACCTGATCCGGCATATTCGGAATCCGGCCGGATAAAAAAATCCCGATCCGGCGCATCCCTAATTTTATGTTTCCTCGTTTTAAGACAAAGTTAAGCAAAGTTTCAAAAACAACGCGTTTCAAAGCAACGCGCGCCGTGTATGCACCGACATACTATGTCTTGCCTTTCAAGGTCACGTTCAGGAATATAGTTTGCCGTATTAAACAAAATAAACCATTAAGAATATGAAAATTAAATGGCCGAAAGCCGAGGACTTTGTGTGTGGGGGAGACCAAATTGCAATAGGCACTACACTGTCTCGTGATGATGAAATCCTGGATCCACCCCTGATGTTTGGTGCTGGGAACAAGATATCTCTCGTTAAGTAAACATTTTTACATGTCGTAACAATGGTAGGGAAATATGTTACAGAGAGCGCACAAAGACGAATCAAGGGCGGAGCCAAGCACAAAAATAAAACTGGGATGCTTCGACTGCGATACACGTTGAGCAATGGTCTACATCACTGACTTCAGCGTAACGCTGACATTTATTGAAAATGCTTATGCTAAATATACATGCCTCAGTAGGACCTCATGCAGGGAAAATAAAAGGGGAAAACGGAAATTAAGAAAGATAGTTCTGGGTTACCAGGACGCAGTCGACACTGTAAGTTGACTACAGCCAGGCCCCGTTTTGGTTTTCTGCACCTGCCGTTAATGCTTCTTATAGATTGCAACCATCATCCTCGGTAAGAGTATTGAAACTACACCAGTCAGTCGAGATAACACGACGGAAAATAATCCAACAGTTTGAAAATATCTGCCTACCTAGGTCTAGAACCCTGAAGCCGCACTGCTCAAAAAAAAGTTTCCAAAACGTTTTGAATCTGTCAAAGGACTTAAAAGTTAGAGTGAGAGTAAGCGTACTTGAAGCACTGCAAGCCAGAGGACGAAAGCCGGCCATTTGTCCCTTGTCTTGCCCTTCTGGTGGAGCCAACTATGTTTTTTGGTACCCTTGCACTATAAAAAGTTATTTCACACCGTAAGCTTTCGCTTTACACACTATGTCGTCGACACCGGTCCGGCAGATCGGCTGATCTGAGGAGAAGCCATCTCGGTTTCTCGCAAAATTTAAGGCGAAATTCACAGCATGAAAATAGGTTGAAACCTTTCGCTATTTCGGGTATTCCTAAGATCTCTTTTTCCTCAGCTTCCCGCTACTCTCGGGGAGCTTACTTGCCAGTTTTTTAGTACCATTTGGTTCCCATCCAATTCGGCGCACATGATACTAATAATTCCCAGAAAGCTAAAACTAGTAACTACAGATTACAGGACAAAATATCGCATCACGAACTACTGAATGCAAAAATGCCGTTGATCTAACGCAAAACGTGAAGGAGGATAGATATCGGTGGGAATATGCCGGCAGTAAGGTAAATTCCCGGGACTTCGTCCTACAAAAGACTAGAAAACAACGCCGCTCAAGACCTCATCACAGTGTTGTCAGATCCAAGGTGGTCAGACATTGCGTTGGCCGAAAAAAGACGAATGCAAACTAAAGACCATCGTGTGGGACCACCCTGCGACGGAAAGACTCGATGGGACCGGAGCATCTCTGACGTTAGGCAGCGTATATGTCCTGCTGGCCAAGCGTTCTGTCTTCCAAACCATAAATTATCAAACATGAAACTATAAATTATCGGTACAAGTAAGGACTGGTATCGAAATTCATCGAGTCTTCGGAAAAAACGACTCACAGCGTTCCCTCTTCTTCATGAGCTGCATGCATAGGAGACAGCTCTGCTTCTACGTATTATTATACCACACAAAAGAAACGGTCATGGTTTACAACATTGGCATAAGAGCATTGTTTTTTTTGTTGTCGTGTATTGGTGTTTTCGGGCGCGCCGACTACTGAGGTCATTTTGCACCCATAACGAAAGGCATAAGAACGTTGGAAAAAGGGGACGGGGAGCAGTGTGGCAGTGGGGAATTTCCAGGTGATCAGATTTTATCAGATAATGATTCAATATTGTTGAATATAAAGTTGTATTTGATTTAGATAGAATTTCTGTACAAAAATGGATACAGAAATAAAGACGTGGCCCCTGCTTCCTCACACTCGTACATGACTATCGTTGACAGCGACGTAAACGAAAACACTGATAAGCCCCATTACGCTGGCAAACATAAGCTCATGGGAAACTGAAAAACATGCACAAACATTTGACATACACTCTTGAGTCTATTGCTTCCATCGAGATCTACAACGACCGACACGAAATGAGAAATTGCCTGACGACTGTAGCAGTTTAATACGTCCCTAAGCAACCAGTAACATCAGCAGGGACGAGGTCGGGTCTGTTTTGTCAACACAGCGCGGGAACGGGAAGATGAGTTGTGATCGCGGCGTCGGGCAGACAGCTGGACAGAGGCATGTTAATAATGAAGACCAACATGATTTATGTCAAGAAACACTTCGCTTGCGATGCGCGTGCATCATCTACTGGTTCCGGGAGTCGCCTGTGTTAACGATGACTGCCAACAGTGTCGTTCCTTTAATGCCGATAAGTAACAGCTGACCACACATGATAACATAGCATAGCAGGCTTTAGGCTACAACAGCATCCACCAAAAGATGGACGCAAGAACACCGAAACATCCGCCGGGCCGATGACTCCAGTGTGGAATCTGAAATTGTGAATGTTTAGGCGTGAATCCCATAGGACGAGTTATAGATAGTAAATGCTGACGCCTGGCTCCCATCGTCTGGGGCAATCAGGCAACAGTAGTTTACCTTCTCACGCCCGCCCTGCTTTATCAGCAAGTCTGTGGAGGCGTGACGACCTTGTAACCGCCATCAGCAAAGCGCGAAATACGATGATGTTCCGCACAGGAGTCGACAAAAGGCGGCAGGCCAGGAGATCCGCGGCCCCAGTGTATGAGAGGTACGTGCAGGCACCAATGGGCGAGACCGAAAAGAAAAATATTTCATGGGCAGACAAATAACCAATACCCGAGATATTTAACGACGGTTGCAAGGGCTTTGAGTAGAAAAATCAAAATAGTATCCTCGTCCCAATGGTTTTGAAAAATATCAGCTCTGCAGATGACCCGCTATTGGATGCATCAGCATCCTAGTGTGATGTTCATTTGTGAGAGGCATGTTGTTTATATATTTAAATTAATTCAACTATATTGCATTCTGAAAAGAAAACTGTTGAACTGTTTGTACAAATACACTCCATCCTTGTAAGACGGGCCTAATACCGATCGTTCACTCCGCGGGACGGACGCGCGACGGTCATTGTTTTCCAACTGTCATTTACAGCCGCATTATCAAACGGTGCGCATTTTTGAAGTCAGTCGAATTCGTGTTTATCAGGGGCGCAGCCAGGACCTTTTTTCGGGAGGGAGCTTAGAGTGAACTAAAATCATACGAAAACCACCTGCCGGTAAGATGATGTGCAATGGTTTTCACAAACAATGCGGGCCTAAGGGGGCCCAGACCCCCGGGCCCCCTTGGCTGCTCCTATGATGTCTACTGCTGGTACTGGCGGACCCGCGGGGGAGGGGTATCGGGGCCATGGCCCCTTTCATTGAAAATGGGGGCCACTGTATCTGGTTTCGAAATAGATTGTTCTTAATACCTATTCATTTTTTGAAAATGGCGGAACAGGGTGGCCGACATATGGGGAGAAATCAATATTTGGGGGTAGGTTACCCGGACGGAAATTTGACCCCCCAACACACGGTCCGGGCCCGCCCTTGACTGGTGGAAATTTCTCGGTTGACCGTAAGAATCGTCCAGGGCGGCAGACCAATCGAATTGGTCTGCCGCCCTGGACCGCTGGCGTCCGTCCGTCTCCCACGGTCGCGGGCGACAGAACAGGAGTGACGGACCCACCTGTGTCATGAAGTGAGGCCGGCTGTAAGGCACGGCCGCCGGCAGCGGCGGCGCCGCGGCCGCTGGCCGTTGCTCCTGGTTCAGGCCGAGCAGCTCCTGGATGGCGAACGGCGAGCGCTGCGGGAACGTCGGCAGCGACGCGCCGCCGGCCGGCCCGTGCCCAGCCGCCAGCATGGGCGCCGCCATCCTGTCCGGCGGGATCACGTTCATCATGGTCGGAGTTCGGCGGCACACTGGCCCGGCCGCCGTGCCGCCTTGGCCCGGTCCAGCCACACACTGCGCGCGCCTCCGGCCACGCACGCCACGCCGCTGAGCAAATACAATTAAACACCTATAATTGGTGCTATTGGTCCGGTCCGGGTACACGCGAGGTGATAATAATTACGCACCCGCCTTGAGCTCGAGCGAGATATAATTTGCCGATGGCATGCGTGACATGCAGCGTCTTCGTGCGAGTAATTGCCACTGCTCTCCGGCCGGTCGCCACACTAGCTCTAAACCCGGGACGGCCTCTCCGACGCTCATACGCCAGCCTATTAGCGGACGGGCGTGCGTCACTGCTGAGGCCCCGCCTACCACTAGCCAATCAGCCAATCAGCGCTCGGAGACCGCCGGACGAAGGCCATCCCAGTAATTGGCTTGTTAGAGGGTGGAGAGAAGAACGAGATACAAGAAAACGACTGGCCGGAATCCTGACCAGTAAGGTACAGGGTGATGACGGTAATCAACGGCATACGGACGGAGAGTGCTTTCGGTCTGGGTCGATAGTTTTCCTTGTCATACCATAAAGTCATTAATTGAATGTCAGGAGAAAAATGTCTTGTACAAACTGAAGAAATTAACAACCTTTCAGCCAGTCCATCTTTTAGGAATTTGCACTGGTGGGTTCTGAACGAGAAGGGCGCATATTCAATTGGTGCATGGGTATAAGGAAAGGACACTTTCGAGATGCGAAAGGGGGCAATTTTATGATCGTGAGCACTTGGGATCTCCTTTAACGAGCAGATAACAACGGTTCAAAGATCCCGTCATTCAGTTTTCAAACTCTTTGCGGTGTATATCGTATGAGTCGGAAAACTATTGCTGCAATTCATCGCTGATTGACCCAGGCTGTCTAGAGGATGAATGGAGGATGGATGGATGGATGGATGGATGGAGGAGGATGGAGGACACTGGATGGGTGGATAGAGGAGGATGGAACTTACCTTTCGGAGGCTCTGCTGTGAAAAACTGTAATCCTGCAACTTCTTGGCCTTGACAACTTGCAGTGGCATGGCCAGCGGTAGTAAAGCTGTAGCATTATGAGTAGAAGGTGCTTATATTTAAAGATTTGACTACCGACCTGCTCCCACATTTTTCGATGTGTACTGCCACTCTTGGCCATACACCGGCCTCCTATGACTGACACTGTCATGCAGGAACGCGGGAGCCATGGGGCAGAGGGGAGGGCTCAGGCCCTCCATCTTTCAGAATGGAGGAACGCAGGTTCCCCACCACAAGTTTTCAACGCTGGGGATATGCAGTATGTTTGTTTGCCACTTGGCTATTGTTGCAAAATAGTGGTGGTTTACATATGTGAAAATAACAATAAAAACTAGAGAAAAGGGCAAGTTAAACAAACCATTCCGTTATGTACTATTAGGCAGCCATTCAGCAAAACATCGGGTGAATAAGGCAGAGCACTGATGAATAAGGCCGACCCTTGCGCCTTCTTCAGTTTCTCATACTAGGAACTCAGAGAAGATCTGAGATCAGAGGATCAGATCGCAGATCTGAGGAGCAGGAACAAACGTTACCAGTTACATAATACCCAATAAACGTAATAAACCTCATGCCCTGTAACCACGCAATAAACGGACGTCCCAGCCCTCCCCCGTGTGGGTGACGTAGTGCTGCAGCCTCCCTGAGGCCTTCCATTCCCGACCCCGCGGCGGACGGAGCGAAAACAAGGTCACCATGCGCTGATGAATAAGGCCGACCCACTGCCCCTGTCGGCAGATGTCGTGAAGCTCGGCCAGAACCTGTAGCACAGAACGGAGGTACTTGTGAGCGGCTGAGCTCAGCGAGGCTCGGTCCACAGGCGCTGAGAAGCACCTCTAGGGAACTTACGCGGAGCATCTGAGCCGCAGTAACATACTTCAGCACAGGGCGCGGAGGGGAGGCCGCCCGGCTGCTGGCCGAGTCCTGTCAAAAACGCAGAAAGAACCACTCTGAGTCAGAGAGCCAGAACATTATCGGCGCTCACACCTCTTGAGCAACAGCTGATCCAGAGGTGGACAAGATGGACGTGAAGGAGAAAAGGCATTGCCGGGTGCCGATCACGCTGTCTCCGCACATGGTTACAGCCATCAGCATTTTGCCCCAGGTCCGTAGATCGGCCGGGGTTCCCGATGAAAACCCCTCTGTGCTCGCCGAGCCGGGAGCCATCGGATATTTCAAAGGCTGAGACTGCCTGCGTGCTAGTTGCAAAGAAGCAGACCTTGCCCGGCCAGAAAGGGTTACCAGCACTAAGCTGAGCAAATATCTGGAGACACTTTCGCAAATCATGGCGCGGGACAGCAACGAACTCGAATGGTTTGCCAACCACCAAGGACACGATGTTTCAGTGCATCGGCAATTCTACCGCCTGCCGTCAGATGTGCTTCAAGTGGCAAGCCGAGAAGGAGCAAATCCACGAATTTAAAAACAAGATGTTAGAAAATGTCCCTCTGCCAAGTGAGTGATGGGGCGTAGGGAACCAGTGGGAGGTGTGCTACGTGGGGAAATTGGGAGATAAGGCGCAGTGTGACGTTTGGTACAGTGGGAGGTGAAGGACAGTGGGACGTATGGCGCAGCATGACGTTCGTAGTTAGGTTTAACGTGCGGTATGTGTACTGTGACCTGCATGTTTTCTTTTTTAACTGATGTGTATTGCTATTGTTTCCGTCATTTAGCGTACTTGAGCTAGCTAATGTGCCGCCATCTATCGTTAGTTGAGTGTGACGCATTCTGGGTACCGTGTGTGAGGACTGGTTGAATCCGGGGGAAACACGGCAAGTGGCGTCCGGACCGCATGTTCCATGATGAACGGCTTAGCAGCACTTAAACCCGCGCAGTGGAAGGGGGTTTCGCGTTAACGCGCACTGGAAGGGGACACCAAAGTGCCCCCCTCCGATCTCGGAAACAGAAAGAGCTAGAGACCTGAAATTTTACGGACAGGGTGAGACCATAACGATTTACATTGTGCGCAATTTTCATGGCCTTAGGCCAATGCCTTCAGGGTCAAATGGGGTCGAAAAGGTCAACTTTGAACGCATTCTCGGTCCATACAGGCCATTCCGTACGACTTTTCGAACGGAAAAGTGCCCTTGTTTGAGCGTCGAAACGTCGAACACGACAATTTCCGTTCATTTGGCGTCTTGACGGAGGATTTCGGGTCGAGCCCATGTCAGGTCATTGACCCATGCCGTCATTTTTTCATCTTTTGCAGATCAGATTTCGAGCAACACGTGATAGCTTGAGTGTAAATAAAGGAGCTACACACATCTTTTGGTGTATTTTCAGTGAAGGCAGCCAGAATCGGTACATCTGGTGACTTCCAGCATTTGTATTTATGCATGTATGCTTATGTATACACATATGAGTATCAATGTGCCAAAGGTGTTTTTAGTAGGACCTTTGAATGTACATTTCATACAAATCGACATATTGCAAAGGAAATCTGGACCAAGTCACATAATAGTCACCCTTGAACTTGATGACCTTGACCTGCACTGACCTTGGTATATGTAAGCGTATCCGTGTGCGTAAACGTGTTTTTATAAAGGTCTTTGAATACATATTTCATGCAAACCGACCTGTCGCAAAGCAAATCTGGATCAGCTCACAAGCTGGTTGACCTTCACCTTTGATGACCTTGACCCTTATTGACCCTGGCTTTGGTCTTGGTAGACCCATCAGTTATGCCCAAATGGCGTGGCCTGATTGTGTTCAAACAGTAATCTTAGGTAGAACGCTAGTCCTTTCACAAAGTTTCCATTTGTCAGCGACAACCGTTATTTTCGTTATGTTCGCTTGACTTCAAATGCTTGAAATTTCAAAAACTTCCTGCCGATTTTCGATTTTTCTGCAGTAATCGACGAGTTATTCAATTGCCATAAATGTCACAAAGTAGCAGCAACTAGCTCCGATCCGTTCTCGAGATTTTCAAGAAACATAGGCGGGGGAGCACTAAAGCACCCCCTTCCAGTGCGCGTGTTAATGGCGACGAGGCTGTTCGTTCTTAGGTAAAAGTGGTTCAAGGTGGTTGTTGGCTTTCTTAAATGAGGTGAAGCCATTAGAAGACTCAGCGCATGGTCTGAGCGCAGTAGACGATGGTGCAGTTCAGTGCTTTCTCACGGGATATGCCTTTTGTGTCTCCGTACAGCAGAGGGGGTGATTTTGAACGGTGGATAAGGGCTTTTGACACGTATTTTGGTGCTGGGAACATTACCAGTGTTGATCAGAAAAGTGCACATTGTTACATGTTCCGGTTATGGAAAATAAAGATATTTTTGGGACAATGAAGCCAGTTGAAGAAGCGCAAGCAGGTATGTCGATTTGAATTGCTTTGAGAGGACCCTGGCTCACCGAGTGTTGATTTGTCCCCTCCCCCCAAATATTGGTTTGGCCCCCAATATTTTCCGCCGGTTTTAAAGATAAATGAGTAATAACTAAAACAACGGCCGCAATAGATAAGAGAAAGACAGAAAATATAGAATAACGTCCAAGGCGATGTATCTATTTGTGTTTCTATCTTTTGTCTATGTCTACCTATGTACATGGGATAAATGTAATTTTTTAATTGGCAAATAGTAACAAAAAGCTTTTGAATTTAATACACTTCTTTGTAAACTTATAAATTTTTAAAAAAACCAGCTGGTCAAAACAAAGTGGACTAGAACCATTGAAAAACTCACATTTGTGAAGAGGTTAGGTTGTTGGGCCCTCGGCTCGGCCTCCCCCGCCAATCATTGACAGCTATCAACACCCCTGAGCGCAAGGTGCAACAGACGTCTTCAAACAAACCTGTTTACGTCTGAGAAACTATTTTCAACCGAAGGCAAACAAGGTCTTTGAGAGATGTAACTTTAATGCATATAATATAACAAGTTGATGTATATAATAGGAGTATAATGCACATAATAGGAGATATGTCAAATGTGTATAACAAACACAAACCATGGAACAGTTAGTGTCCAGGCTCCGCATCCAGGCAGCAGGTGTGGTTTTCTACAACTGAGGTGGAAGAACATATGTGCGACTGGGCAGTTTCTGGCTGTCGAGCTCTGGAGCTGAAGCAGAAACTACTGGGTAAGTTGAAACTCACCATAATGTCATTGTGCAGATGGCCAGTACTTTTGAATTCAGAAGGGGTCAGGCCAAAGCCATGACACGTGATAATGTTCACCATGTGAGAGACTCTACCAGTGGCTGTCGAGGTTCTGCATCTGGCACCAGAGGAAGAGGCTGTCAGTCATCTAGGATTAGCAGACGCTGTGGACTGCATACTAAGAGCAGTGGTCATCAGACTGGGAGTGGATCACAGTCCGAGTCAGACTGTGCTATCGCTATCGCTGAAGTAAAGAAGGGCACTTTGCCAGAGACTGTCACATTTCAGCAAGGCCAAATACTGCAGAGGAAAGTGAAAAGTAAGATGGGCCATTTTGCAAAAAAGCTCCGCATCAAAATGGTGAACCAGGTATGTGTGTCAGTTGTTCAGTTTGTTCCAGACGTCTCAGACAGTTACGAAATGTACCACGTTGTGTCAGAGTCGGGGCTCAGGAAAACAAAACCACTGATGGTAGGTTGGCAGATTAGTGGTGAAAAAGTTGCTGTGCAAGTAGATACTGGGGCTACATGTTTAGTGATGTCGAGTGCCAACTATGAAAGGTTACTTGCGTATGAAGTGTCTATAAATGCGAGTCTTAGACCTAAGCTGTGTGGATGTGGTGGAAAACCACTTCCTGACATTGGACAAGTGGAGGTCAAAGCGTGCTATGATGGCCAAGATTGTATGCCCCCATTAGTTGTTGTAGATGGAGATGTCAAGCATCCAACCCTGCTGCGTGGACATTGGCTAGAGCAAATTTCGGGAAGGTGTTGGGAAGTGCAAAACAGTCAGTCTCGATGTAGATTTCTCTGCTGCTCCTCAGCTCTATAAGGCGAGACCAGTTCCACTGGCGATTCGGGGTAGGGTTGACAAGAGCTGGACAGGCAGATCGCGAAAGGGACGCTGGTTCCTGTGGAGATTTCGGAGTGGGCTGCTCCATTAGTCTGGATCCTTAAGTCATCAGGTTTGGTGAAACTGTGTGGTAGTTTTGATTTGACTATCAGTAAGGCGTCACGCATTGTGCAGTATCCATTGCCAAACGTGTCCGAGCTGATTACCAAACTGGCAGGTGGTAAAAAGTTTTCCAAAATAGACCTAGAGGAGCCTTACATGCAGGTTCCTTTGGACGAGGGAAGCCAGAGGTTCACAGTGGTGAACGCACATAGGAGACTCATGGCAGCGACCAGGCTGGTTTAGATACCAGTTCAGCGCCAGCCATTTTCCAGAACCTGATGGAGACGTTGTTGGCAGGAATTCCGCACACCGCACAGTTCCTTGATGCTGTGTGTGTGTGACTGGATCAGACGATGAGGAGCTTGCTCGCAACGTAGAAGAGGCGCTCAAGCGACTCGATTTCGCATGTTCGCGAGTCAACGCTGACAAGTGTCAGTGGATGCTGAATGAGGTCTCCTACCTCGGGTTCACGGTGACGAGCCGAGGGGTGTGCACTACTGGCGAGAAGGTCCGAATGGTAGTGGAGGCGCCACGCCCAGGAAATGCCAGTGAGTTGTGCCTGTTGCAGTATTACCATAAGTTCCTGGAGAACCTGTCCGCAGTAGCTTCGCCACTCTACCTTCTTCTGAACGAGAGCTTGCCGTGGCGGTGGTCGTCAGGTCAGGAGGAGGAGTTCAGACGAACCAAGCAGATGCTGGTAGAAGTTCCGGTGTTAGCTCATTACGATGTTCTCGCTCCAGTCACTGTGGCTACCGATGCTAGTCCGCACGGTGTCGGAGCAGTGCCCTCCGTAGCGGATGAACAGGGTCAGGGAGGCCGGTGGCGTACGCATCGAGGTCATCAAGGTCATCGGCGTCAGCCGAGAAATGCAGTCAGTCAGAGAAGGAGGCACTCGCAGTCGTCTTCGGAATTAAAAAGTTCCATCGGTTTGTGCATGGTGGGAGTTTCCAGGTGAAGATTACAAGCCCCTGCTAGGTCGTTTGGGTAATGGGAAGCTGTTGCCGAAGATGGCGTCACAACGAGTGATCCGGTGGAGGATGGGCACTCCAGGCGTATCAGTGTCAGCTGGTGCTCGGCAGTGGTGAAAAAATACGCCGACCTGGCAGATATTATCGGTGACCAGTAGCCCTACGTTTGCCTGCATTTGGGTGACCAAAATAGGGAAATCGGCATGCGATGAAAGAAGAATTTCCCTAAATTTTCTAACGTTTGGAAAACAGTCGAGTCATGATCTTCACCATTTGTCCATATTGAAATACGCCAATAACATCAGTCGACTGACAACACTGTAAAAACAGCATATATTTTCTGGGTCGTCAAAAGGTACCCCTACGGGATGTGAAAACGTACCGCGCTGCCATTTCCAGTAGGTAACACCATTTCTGTTAGTCTAAAACGAAATATACCAGGTGACCATTGGTCACAATATCGGCAGAGATCGTCGGTACAGTGGTCGCCCGCCGTATTAAGTCTATGGCTAGGAGAGCGCCGACCGGCTGGTTGAAAGCGCCGACGAAGTGGTCACCTAGGAGAATCAACGCACCAGAAATAGTAGAAGTGTTCATGATACTGGGGAAGAGTACCCTGCGGTAAAGTTGTTGACAGTTGAGGACGACAAGCTCGAAAAAGACG
This sequence comes from Capitulum mitella, assembly GCA_030062745.1. Classification (NCBI taxonomy): domain Eukaryota; kingdom Metazoa; phylum Arthropoda; class Thecostraca; order Pollicipedomorpha; family Pollicipedidae; genus Capitulum; species Capitulum mitella. The sequence goes on along the minus strand of CP099847.1, from coordinate 18,446,706 downwards.
CGGCGGTTCAAAGTTAAAAGTTTTCAGACGTACCTATACCTACCTAGCGAAGCCCAAGCCATAGAAACCCAGCAAAGTCAGTGTGCATACGTATTGATCAGTCAGCTTTTTTGGTGACGAAGTGTCGTGGGGAGATTGTGATGGAGAATGGAAGGCCGGCCAACCGAAAAGAATTCGACCGAAAGTTCAGTGTAGGCATGCCAACTGCTCGTATGATGGTAGCAAGCAGAGTCTACCGAGGCTCACCAAGCTGAAACACCCGGGAAAACTTGTGAAAATAAAGGTGCAAGGCCCCTTCTGTCCGGAAGGGCGATGGGCTAGCTGGGTCAGCAGGGTGAAAGGTAAGTTCAGGGGACAAAGGTCTCCTAATTCGTTATAGCCTATCTGCAACGTAGGGCACACTTAATGAGAACTCATGTGCACCAATATGCAAACCATGGTAAGGATGCCAACATAATTTTACAGGCAGCCTGAATCCCACGGGCACAATCTCTCATGGGTTGCAGGGGCATGTCCCCCCACAGATTTCCAGAAGTGGTAATTTACCCCCATATTTAAGGTGCAAAATCGTGATTTTCCATAAGAGACAATTTCTTGAGCTTCAGAATCTAATAAATAAATAATGGTTTCAACCATAGTTTTTCATACAGTGCCCAAAGAAGTGATTTTTACCCTTGCCATACCTGTTCTTGTTGGACTGCAGTCAGCCTGATCCCCCCAATTTCTGAACTGAGGCTACACCCATGTGGAATTCTGCCCTGAATGGGGCAGATGCTGATCCATTTGGGGAAGGGTCATGCCTCTGGTAACCTAACCTACCCATCAAAACACAATTTCTGTCAGATTTATGCCACTGGTAGTGTGAGCTGCCCTGATACAAGAATTTGTCTCAAAATTTCAAAAAGCTACCCCAGATTTCATATTTTGCCCTAACCCTGCCCCAGTGACATCTGTTGAGATCTGCCATGTTCTGCAGACTGGTCTTATAGGGATGGAGGAGTAATCATTTGGTAGGTGCCCCTTCTCTAACTGACAAATGAGATTGTGAGATGGCATCATCTAAGGTTTGGCATCTGCACATATGCTCCATAATTTCATCACACTGTTCAGTGTTACGTCATGTGGGGAAATTCTGGCACAATACTGCCAGAATTCCACCACAATCCCTCTGATGTTGTTTAGGTACATTGTTGTACATGCCTGTCACAGAACATCACATGAACCAAATTCTGGCACATACCTTTGTACGTTGAAAATTAAGCACAGTCTTACTTAAACTGAAGCACATCAGTATTGAAATTTATTTACAATCACCTTGAAATTTGAATGAAGCTGATGCCAAACTGAGACTTAGTCACTGGTTTGTCAAAAAAGTGAAATGTCTGTCAGTGATGATGATTTGGGCTAAGTGCAACTCAGCTATAACATTATGTGGCATCCCTTGTATTTTGTACCTCCATATGTTACCTATCTCCATTCATTATGCATATCATGAAACCTACCAACACCAACATATTTGTGCGGGAATTTGTGTGCATTCATCCTGAAATCTAAATGAAGCTTATGCCATACCTAGACAAACAGTCATAAGGGTTTTGGAAAAGCAGGATGCTTGTCAGTGATGATGATTTGTGCTTGAGTGTGCATCAACTATGAGTTTATGTGGCACCCCATTTATTTTCTTACCACCCGATTTTAACTAGGTATCTTAACCATATACCCATCATTCAAAGAGCATATGGCCAGTGCAACTAAAACTTTGGATGCACATTTGAAATTTACATTTGCAGGTACACAGTTGGGATAGCATGATCTCTAGATATTCAGATGTCTGTATATGCCATCTTGGCACTCATGGTTAATTGTAAACAGTCAATTGTGGTGTATTGTATTGATGAATGTAGTCACGTTCCCAAAGGGAGTGAAAACCTTGGCAAAGTTGAAGAAATGTATTTTTGGCTCGTCTTCCCATGCATCATTTCTCAGTTAGCCTGCCAGTTTTACCATCAGGGCCGTGTTCAGAGTCCAGCGGCAGCTCCAGCATGTGAATGCTACTAAAGAGTGAAGAATACTATTTTATACTATATTTTATATAGCTAATAATACTAAAGAGTTAATAATACGTTGGAACGGTCCAGACACGGCACACTCGGTCTGGCTCATACAGGCAGTGCTGAAGAAGCATAGCTTCAACTTTGTGAGGGGTCGAACGAGTCAGTTGCATGGGCTCTTGAGGGCATAGCGATTTCTCACCACAGGACCACCAGATGTGCTGGCGGATACATTTTCAAGGATTGACAATGTGTGCTGGTGCCATGTACGAAGACGATCCGGCAGAAACAGCGTTAGCTCTGTGTAGGAACATTGTAGGGGAGGTGCCGTGTGAGCACAGTCTGGGAGTAGCAGAGCTAGCTGTGTGTGTGTGTGTGTGTGTGTGTGTGTGTGTGTGTGTCAAAGAGCGGCAAGTGGTCCTAGGTATCTACAATATCAGCTGCGTAGCTCTAGTCGACTTATGTTCCATGGGCTTTGCCGACCGAATCTTTCCTTCATTGTGAAGTAAATAAACCTTGTGAGCTCCGACACTAACAAAGTTTCAAGGACTAATAGGAGGTAAATTGCAGATGTTTACGCACGTTGGCTGGTGACTCCTACAATTCAACGAACTCACGGTTGAAAACATCGACCGATATGTAACTTCCTTTTATAAGACCCACCGCACACGCACAGTTACGTTCGGCACGGCATTACGGCATTGCATTAAGAACATATATAAAACTTGTCAAATTTGCACTTTTGGGCAGGGTGACCACTTGGCAGTTTCCACATTTGGTCGGCGACCACCAAATAACCTTTTTCACCCTTGGTGCTCGGTCAGTTGGTGCACTATGGTCGTGCCAGGCTAACAGTGACTGCCTGAGCAGTCGGTGTTAGCTAGTTGAGTCGGTGGAGAAGCTGATGAGTGTTTCACAGATCAGACAGAGTATCACGCACCGTCGTGTGCTTGGGGATTGGCCAGCGGACTTGGACCGAACGTCTCTCGAGCTGCAGCTTTACTTTCACCGTGGAACTGGCTCAACACAGAGGACGGGCCTCAGCTGTGGGGTGGAAGCGTGGTGATACCGTTTCATCTGCGCAAAGAGGTCCTGTCTCTGTTGCATCAGGGTCATCCAGGAGTTGTTGGCATGAAGGTCAAGGCAAGGTTGCAGGTTTGGTGGCCTGGTTTAGATAAACAGATTGAGGACTCTGTCAAAGGTTGTCTGTCGTGTCAGAAGAATCGACCCAAAGACGCTGAGGTTCCTGAACGTCCATGGTGCTATCCAGATGGTCCATGGCAACGTGCGATGATGCAGAATGGGAAGGTTTGATTTTGGCTGAGGTCGACGCGTATTCTGAGTGGATCGACGCACATCTGACGTCATGCACGGGATTCGCAGCAACCACTGAGCTTCTACGACGCCCATTTGCAGATCACGGGGTCCCGAAAGTGTAAATGTCCGATAACGCGAAAGGAATGTCTTCGAAAGAAATGTCTCGTTTCTGCAGAATGAATGGTGTGAAGCAGGTGTCCTCACCTGCGTGGCATCCGATGTCGAACGGCCGGCTGAATCGGCTGTGAAAGCGGTGAAAGCAGGATTCAAGAAGCAGTCCGGTGGGTCGCTCCAGACACAGTAGTCGAGGATGTTGTTTCGCTATCGTACCACGCCGCATTCCACTACCGGACGGTCGCATGGTGAAATGCTGAACGGGAGGGTGATGATGACGCATCTGCATCGTCTTCATTCGGATGAGAGGAGTAAGGCAGAGCAGAGGCAGGAGAACCAGACGCTGAGGAACAACCAGCGGTCCTCCGAGAGGTCGTTTTCTGTAAGTGATGCTGTTTTTGCACAGGATGTTGTGCCGGGTAAGCGCTGGAGTCCGGGTGTCGTCGTCGAGACAAACGGCCAGATGTGTGAGATCCAGTTAGCTGACGGTCGTCGAGTGCGACGTCATCTTGACCACGTTCGCTCCGGGATAGCAACAGCTTCCGTAGTCGGTGAGTTGGAGCAAGCTGCTGAGTCACCAGAGTCTGCGTATGAGCCGGAGAGTAGGTTCGGTGACACGGCGGAACAGCATGAGGTGCCACATTTCCCAGAACAGGTTCAGACTCGGCCTGCAGAGCCGCTGGTGGAGCCGTTAGCTGAGTCGAGCCCTGTGGAAGCAGCTAGACCTGACAACGGTACGCCAGTGCTTCGTAGGCTTCATCGTGTTACCCAGAGACTGGAGATATTAAATGTAGCTTGCGTGTGCTGGAAATAGGGATGTCGATTTGTATTCTCTCGAGAGGATCCTGGCCCAACCAATGCTGATTTGGGTCCGCCCAATGTTGGTTTGATCCCACGCAATATTTTCTGTGGGTTTTAGAGGGAAATGAGTAATAAGAACGAAAAGAAGGGGCGGAATAGATAAGAGATAGGTAGAAAATAAACAATGACATCCAGAGCGATATATCTGCCTTTCTATCTCCTATATACGTATGTATATGTATATGTATACCTGTACACATGGAGATAAATGCAATTTTTTATTTGATAGTGACAAAGAACCTATGAATTTCTTTTGGTCAAAATAAAGTAGGCTAAATCCGTTCAGAGACCCACACTTGGGGCGAGGTTAGGTTGTCAGGCTCTCGGCTCGGCCTCCCCAATCATTTAAAGAAATCGACATCCCTGGCTACAAGTTAGAAACTGAGGGGAGGAGTTGATGTATACTGCTGTCGTTTCTGTCGTTTACCGTACTTGTGCTAGCTGATGTGCCGCCATCTGTCGAACAGCGTCGTTAATTGAGTGTGACGCATTCTGGGGATCGTGTGTGTGGGCTGATTGAATCCTGGGAATACGTGGGAAGTGGCGTGCGGGCCGCTTGTTCCATAATGAGTTGCTAGAGGAATGCACAGACGGTTCAACTGATAATTATTAGAAGAATTTTTACCTCCGGTGACCTTAGATTGGCTTATTTTTGCCCAGAATTTTATTTCATCGTCTTCCTCTACCCTACAAAACAATAAGTTATTGTTTGGAGGCAGACAGTTTTAGTTTCCTGTACATCGTATGCTGGGGGCGACAGATGCCCATATCGGGGGTCAAGACATGAACTAAGGTTAGGCGTGTTCTGGTGACATGATTGTAGCATATGTTATTGGCCATATTTTTGGCCATATCTCGACATGAAAGCTCCCCAGAAATTCACCGAAATTACAGCCAAATCCCAAAAAGTACCCAAAACTGACCCGACCTGAGATCATTGACGTTTGATTGTCCAAAAAATATAGAATGAACAAGTTATTACGTTTATTGTATTCTGTCACTCCTGCAAGTTTCATACGAATCCGCTCGACCCTAAAAAAGTTAGGAGAACTACAGTTTTTCTAGAGATTGTTTTGACCTTTTTGGCCTGGCCTCGGTCAGTGACCTGACCTGCTTGGAGCCTGAAATTTTCGCACATAGTGCAAAAAGGGTGAGAAAGGCACTGAAAATTTCGCGGCGCGAAATTTCCAGTCCGCCCCACGCCAGACTTCAAACTGTCTGGCGGGGGTCGGATTTCCGCCCTCCCGCCGAGTGAGGGTTAAAAGCTAATACGTGAAAAACGCGCAGGCTGGCGGGTTTGAGCCCAAGACAGCACGGTTGAAAGGCCATGACTCGAATATATGACAGTGATACACTTAGTCACTGGGACAGTGATCAAGGAGTGAATAAAGGTACTTACTAGGCTGAACAGGAACGCATTTCGCAGCCACGTAGGTGTTCCGATGTCAGTCCATGTCCTTTGTTGAGAACCAGCTCATCTTCCAACTCAGCAGCATAACTGAAAGCGTCAGGAATAGGTGATAATACGAATCGTTGTAACATCAGACTCGAACGATATTCTATTTCACTGTAGGGGTATGTTTCATAGGAATTTAGTCACCCGGGTTCAATGACATTACATTGCAATATCTTTGTTCCATGGCATTACGTTCCATGCAATTTACTCTCGACCACCACTAGAGGGAAAACGAGGACGAAAGTTTCTTAACTCTGGCACCGACTGCAGAAAGTCCGTGTTTTTCTGCTTTGTTTTGTTTTGCGTAGATTGCTTATCTTTTTGCAAGTCCTCCGTCAACTTCAGGTTTTTACGGCCCCAGATCATCAGCCTGGGACTCCATCCTAGAGGGCATACTCGACATATCTTGGCTCACTGTTTCAAAAGTAAAGGAAGTACTGCGCCTGGCTTTCCATGTCAAATCGTTCTAGAAAATGCCAGACCACGTCGATTTTTGTCAGACGGAATAAATGTGTAGCGGGTTGTATTTTAACTGCGTGCACCCCTGGTCAGTTCATTGCTCCGTTAGTTCAGGTTCATGAAGTCGGACGCCTGAATCAAAGCAGTGCTTTGGTGTCGCGGTTTCCTATGTTAAGTTCTATTTGTAATTGGGGTTTTTATTCGTTATTTTCATGGCTGTATCCAATTATGTTGCTTTCATATGTGATCATTTAGCGTTTATCCTTTTTCTTAAACGAAAATGACGTCAGCGGCGGATGTCTACATCGTATTCTTCCGCTTCGCCGTTCTCATAGCGTGTGCTGCGTACTGGTTGCTCTGCTTCTCGACGCTAAAATAAGTTTTTGAAGAAAATCTTTTGAAATAATTTAAGTAAATAATTTCACCAGCGGAAATCTGTTCTGTTTTATTACTATTAAATAAATGGAAAATTGGAACATACATATACCGTTGGTTGTGAATATTCTGTGCAGTAGGATGTCCCGGAATCAGATAATATACTTAGTTTTAGTACAACGGTCTGTAAATAGAAGGCTAGTATATGTATATATACTACATAAATATATCTGTTCTATCACTCTGTTGTATGAAATTCATGATCCTTGCTTTCATCTTTTATCCCAATTAACTTTTTTACCTGCAATGTAATCTAAGATTTCTTTTTTTAACCAGAAACGTTGGTATGGCCAAGAGAAACATTGGTGTGCGTTCCCATATAGCCCGGCGCCCCTAAACACTAAACAATGAGTCTGTTTCACCGTAAAATGTGTCGCTAATTCTCCCCAAGGGTTAGGTCATTTCATGTTTTATTTTATCCTTTCTGCCTGTCTCTTATCTACTGAGGCCATTTTCTTCTTTAGCATTGCCTATGTCCCTTATTAAAACCAAAAGAAAATATTGGGGGACTTAGACCAACACTGCGGGCCCCCAATGAACGTGGGAGGGGCAGGGCTGTCACAACAAAAATACAAATCGACATCCCTGGATATGCCCTAATGTTCATACGCGTGGGAAAACCCAGATGGATTACCATGGTCCTTTCCAGGCAAACTTTATGTCTCGAAATGTTTGTCGGCCGTAGGTCGTATTGTAAATATTGTGTAATTTCCTGTACTGCGTAGATAACTATACATAAAAAATGGTAGTGAAGACTTCAGCCGGCTGTCTTTGGCAGCCGAAGGCAAGCGGAATCGAGAAACCGGGCGAAAATCTGTTTTTTTATTTGGACCTTTTGCAGACCTCACGGGCGGGGGCGGGGGGGCGGACAGGCTCAGCCCGAATGGTTCTCCTTGGATCCTATAGTACAGAGTGGTTTTAATGAGACACAGTTTGTGCTATGGTGCACTGCAAGTACATCAGCAGCAAAAGTGACACTTCTGCTGCGATTGTAGCTGCGCCACCTACATTCAAGGCGTTGGAGTCATGGCTACTAATAGTGCGCATCACCTTACATCACGAATAAAATTATGATTCAGTCTTCTGTGCTGGCAGCCGAAAATCGGTGGCATATGATTATCGTTGTGAACGAAACAATTGTAAAAGCGGCCTAATGCGAACAAACCGCTTGATCTCAATGTAATTGCTTTAGTCCCCGAATTAGTCCCCTGTTTTTCGGGGTGTCGGTGGCCAGCGAGTCATGGGTCCACTGTCAGCTGACAATGCGGATCTAATACTGAAACGATGTGAGTGCTGGATACGGTGCGACCTCTTGGAGTAGCTAATTAGGAATCAATACTGTGTTTCGATTCATTGATGATTACAAAATACATACAATATTTTGTGCCTTATAATCATTTTGTGTATACTTGGGAGTTTCAGCTTTGTTTGCGGTGCAGTCGTGAGATTATTGGGCTACCAATGTGTGCCCTTAAGCGCCGTTTGCTCAACAATGAACTTTCATTCATCGCGGACAGACGAGTCCAAATGGATGTTAATTTCACGTCGTAGGAGCGCCACGATTTTAGTTCAAATACTCGCATTATAAGATGTGGGACAAAAATCTTGCGTGAAGGCAAGAAATTAACGGTCTTGGTTTTGAGCGCAAAGGAATCCGCCATTGTCCATTAGATGCCTGTCTAGCGCCTATCTTCGTGTGGTGCACGAATGCCTTGCCTTGCCTCCCACTTTCGTCAGTACCAACTCACATGGACGAAATTTATCGACAGAGGAGCGGAATCGTCCCCTCCGCAGGAGGTGCACACGATAGGTTGAGGGTTAAAACTGATAATTATTAGCAGAATTCATCCTTTTTTCTTATTTCGTTCGCAGAATATTATCGTGTCGTCATTAGTAAGCATGGTTTCGTCGGAATATATACGTTGAGATCAGGCAGCACCGTATTAGAGATATGCCCGAAAGTTCTGCTGAAGTCAAACAAAATGTACCACTGTACTGTCCTGTCTATGTACGTTACAGTTCCACATCCCAAAAAACACACGAAATTATCTGGGTATACCTCGTCCCCTCGTTGCCTACACCGTCACTGTACACATCTAAAAGTACTTGTACTTAAACTCAAAACCTACATAAGGTTGGTTGTTCATAAGTCTGCTTTCTCAGTACTCATACTCAAAGCCTACATAAGGTTGGTTATCCATAAGTCTGCCTTCTCAGTACTTATACCCAAAGCCTACATAAGGTTGATTATTCATAAGTCTGCTTGCTCCTGCTTAAATGGTACAAATACTGATGCACAATTTCAGATACAAAACATATTGAAAACAAATACAAACGGCTCTAGCGTGCATGCGTGTATAGCACAAACGCACTAATCAAAAGCTAACCTTCGAACGAAAACGACGTTCGTTGATTGGGTGGAGAGTGACGTCATTGCAAAGGTGTGAAATAGGCAGAATCAGCCAAACGTCGGCCTGACGCCGAGCGACTTCAGGCGGCGCGCTTCGACGCGTCAAAAACGCCAATGTAAATTAGGCTTTAAACCCTTTTACACTGGCGTCGAATTCCAACGCGAGGCGACACCCGTCAACGCGCGTCCAGCGGCAGGTGACGTCAGAACCAGGCTATGACGTATACAATGCATTGTGGACAGGGATATGATTTAGTAGCCTTTCCGACGTCTCGGAGCCGAGAACTTGAAATAACTGAGGTTGGACGTGCGTCGACGCGCGTCAGCGACGCTTCTGTAGGAATGACCGAAAGTACACTACATCGATTTGTTCTTCGTTCATTGAGCTCATTCAAGTGGGGTCACGCAAGATGAGCTGGAAAGATTACGGTGAGTTTCATTGTACACTTTAAAGATTCCATGTGGACTTTGTGCACTGGTGTTACGCTGTATGATCCCAGAAATGCTACATGGGAATGTCCCTGAATTGTACAACGATGGCATATGTGCATGAAAGAGGGCAAATGGCATTGCTGAGTCCTTTTTTCTGATGAATCACCATTTGGATGCCCTATCTCCCCGAACAACGAGGAAGCTGCCCCTGCTGCTTCCCCTCCACTGATGGTGTTGCCTCTGTCTCAGAATCCAGTTTGTGTGATGAATCCAGATTGTGTGATGAGGGGGGAGGTTCAAGACAAAAAAGCGTGGAAATGAAAAACTACGGCTAGCAGTAATGGATGACTAATGCATCAGTACATTTTGACTTGCATGTTCCGGAGTCGTCAACTTCCTCAATATCCATGTAGCGATTACAAATATAGTGTAGGGATCAGAACAATTGCATGCTCTGAAATTGCACATAATGGGTTTGATACTGAACAGATCAATTTGGCAGAGGTCAACATTTATGAATGGAAATTAGAGCATGGGACAGTGCAGTAAATTTGGAACGCACCATTATTGGCTGTTATTTTTATCTTAATCCAACATTTCTGTCACACAGAGTAATAGTTAACCACCATGGTAGTAATGATTGCACACTTTCAACAGGGGCAAAATGCTGTTTTTTTTTTTAAATCTTATACCTTGAGGCTTTTGAAACGATATGCTGTGCAGAATCAGGAAAAGGCTACTTTCTGGCAGTAGGAAATACAGGCTGTATAGTCAGTATCAGAGATGGGACGTTTATTCTTCATGTGAAAACATGAAGAAAGAACACTTGCCAGTGACAAGTGCCCTTTGCACTGGCACTTGCGGACTGGAGGGAGAGGGTACACTGTGTTAACGACTGCCCAAGATGATGTAGTTTGTTGAAAATCTATATGTTTATTTATCCTGAAGGAAAGAGAAACAGATGTCTGGAACAGTAGTAGCAGTGAAGCATATAAAATAAAACTGCTTAGCGTTGGGAATATTTCGTCCTTCACATCTAACCTTGTCATCAACTTATCTATTCTTAATACGTTATCAATAAAGAAACTAAGAGATAAATTGAATTTAGCAAATGTAGCTACATCCCACGGCAAAAGTAAAGTTGTACCCCATATTCTATGTACAGTTGAATAGAAATGTGATGACCCTGATGCCATGCTGGATCTACCATTATGCCCATTGCTGCTGCCATTATGTCCCATGTGAATGTTGCAGAACACTAATTGCACTGAGTAGGTATGAGCAGTTTAAGAAATGGTCATCTTCCCCCAGATCAGATAATATGTTTGTATACATGCTAACTGTAGATGTGTTTTCAGCTGTAAATGACCACACACGACGTTGAGTCAGGCAAGTGTCTGTGGGACAAAACCTCCAGTAACTGCTGGCTTCTTCAAAAAAGAAAAATGCAGTTGTGTGAAAGACCTATGAAACAGAAAAAACGTGCACTGCTTTGTACCATCAAATGATAGGTGAACAGTTTAGGAGAGTGTTTTCGTCAATGGCGGCAAGCTGTTCTAAATGCGTTTCATTTCTTGGTGCTTGGTACAAAATGTACGCGGGGTTCCGCTGTGTGATTTCTTTCATCGCGTTCCTTTTTCTCCAAATCCCGGACAACATTTAAGGCCTTGTGGCTAAGCAATGTCCATGGTCCATTACCTAGTCACTTACAGCACGAAAAGTTGTGGTGTCCTGGCGGGCAGCCGGCGAACTATCGAGCGGGCAGTGACCATCACAGCTGATCCGGCAGGCGCGAAACAGCTTGTTGCACAGTGGCGCGCTGGGCTTTGGCAGTTGATATTCAAGATTTATAACAAGCAGTACTCGTTCGTGATTTAAGAGACAGAATTCCGATCTTGTGGTCTTCACGTGGTCATGTCGAACATCGCAAGAGATGCAAGCACTCCCATTTCTTTCGCTCGCAACACTGGATGACATAATTTCTTTGAGAAACCTGCAATGAGCCGCCCTTCCAGACGTACTTCGTAATGGTCGTTGGTGTGGGTTCATGTCTGGCGGCTTCCGGCGTCGCCCCAGAGGCTACGGAACAGTCCATTGTGCCGTGATGGCCTGGAAGCTCTGTTCATCGTGCGTGCTAATTCATCATCGTGGTGCTAACTGAGTATGTGATGTTAACGAAGCTATGGCGTCGTGCTGTATGACCAATAAAACGTACAGAGAAGTGCGAGTTGCTTGAGTGAGTGATGAGGGAGGCCGGTGATCCTACAACAGAATTAAAATAAAGATAAAGAGTTTGCCAGTACCACGCCCTGGCCAGCCGGTCTGGTGCCAACCACGCGCCGTATCGCATTAGAAGCTAGTCATAGCCATCTCCAATTCAATCGCGAATTCCGTCATTCAACTAAGAAAGCATACGATCATTACACAACATTTCGTATTATACATACAGCAATACGGCTCAAGCACTGCACAACTGGGTGTGACCCCACACAAGTACAGCAGCCAGCGGCGACGCGAACCAGCCGAGGTACGGCCTCGGTGACGTCATTGGTCGATCCGCAGCAGTACCACGTACGCACCTGTTCCTTTGTTGCTCACGGATGAATACGAAAATTGGTACCCACGAAGTGCATGTTTGTCCCGTTCCCACCGGGCCCGTCGCTCCGATGGGGACGAGGAAACGGCGCCGGGGGCAGCTCTTGCCAGACTGCCACACGTCGCCCTGCCGATGGCGTTGCGGAGCGGGGAGAGGGGCACCTCCGGTGACGACGCTGGGATCAGCTCCGACGAGGTGCGGGGGTCGCTACGGCGAGGGTGCTCCAGATCCGAAAATGATGACTTCTTCACGATTAGTATCTGCAATATGTTTTTAACTAACGCATCTGAGTAAAATTACGACGAACTGCAAAAAAAAATAGGCAAAATTTTGTAGTCTTTGTTAAGGCATCATCTTACCATATTTCTGCTGCATAAACACCACACCATGAATTGTTTACAATAAGGCCGAATCTGATATTAAAATGGTAAAAATGGAATATTTTCGAACACTGAACGACCATGGATCTGAAGACATGATAAAATTTGTATGGGCCATGCAAGTTATCAGTTTTAATTAGTTTATGGCTTTCCGTAACTGTGTGCATTGTCAGCCTGCACACGACACATGCACATCACAAATTTGATGGTTCTGCTTGGATAGCAGACAAGGCAAGTCCACGGATATTAGCCTCATAAAGACAGCTTTCTCCCAATCTGTAAGTCATGAAGAAAAACATTAACACCATCGTGTTAAACAAGACAAAATTTCAGTGCTTAACCTCACACAACTGGCAAAAACATCACAACTTTTACAATGTGCAGTGAATTGAGTTTAGTGCCACAGGCGAACAGAGATGTTTTCAGCCAAGATCTGAGTTCTTTTCATCATGCATTTTGGCCCAATATTCATTCATATTCATGATACATTCTGGGTAAATGTTAAATGACAGCTTGCATTCTGGATCAACATCACACGATATTTTTATCTCTACAGTAATTCCTCTATCAACTTGACAGCAGGGGATTGGTCTTTTTGTGGGGGGAGAGGATAATAGGTATGAGATACTTTCCAACAGCGTTAAGTACATTTACCATCTGGAACATCCAATGTCGCCATTTTTCTTTGAAATCACCAAATGTCACTTAGTTCTATACCAAAATTGTTTTTCACTTTTATTATTTAATTTTTTCTTCCATCAATTTCATCAGTATTCAGTTTTTGATCCACATATTTCATCAATTTGGTCCAAATACTGGTGGGTGTGATGGCACAAATTGCACCACTTGTTTGACATATATTGTTGCGCGCACTTGTACCTGCACTTCATCTTGCAGTTTGTTAATGCAGCCGAGAATTCATTTTCCTGAACTTTTACATTTCCAAACATCACTGCAAAGTTTGTTAAAAATGATAATACGCAATTTGCCTTCACCTGATGCTCAGATTTTGAATGGTGCTCTGTCAACCCCACAACCTTTTGTTTTCTTCATTTGTGCCCCTGTTCCCACTAAACTAAACAAGACCGAAGGACCAAACATATCTTTGGTCATGTTTACAACCAGACACATTTTTACAATGCGCTTCAGAGGATGAAAATGCTTCGAGCTGCACAGCGCAGAGTAATTGGTAACCAAGACATGCTGGTTATAATGTATGAGAAATTCCCTGTGCAACCAACAGTTTTCATCATGGGTACTGACAAGCTAAAGTATAGATCACACTGGCTCATGGACGTCTTGAGAGGTCAGGACAGTACCAAATCACAAAGACCAGAATTTTCGTAGTCATGGAATCCTCACAACTTTTTAAAGATTTGTTTAGTTCCAGCAAGTATTGTTCAGTTCACCCCTGGGCCCTTGACATACGAGTGCGTCTGCTGTATTGTGCATATGATAAAACCACTGCATCCCCCATTTGTTCAGATATGCATCACCATCACTGAATGAAAATGTGCAAGGGATTTTACACTATTTCCTTCCAATCAGCTTCAAAGACCCAACATCAAAATCCTTAAAAAAAAACAGATGGAAGATTCCGACGCAGTTTTCCACCAGCCAATCCCCGTTTCCATCAACCGCACCAACGCTTCGAAATTTTCATATTTCCAAAAACTGCCATATAGTTGCCACTGCCAGCTTTTCCAACTTAGACTGAAGGGTCATTTGAGCTGAGGTCGTTGTGACAACGAAAGGCACTTACATTGCCAAACTTGGATAAAAATATGCATGATTAAAATGTAAACAACTTACATTCGTCTTCCTCACAGCAGTGCGAACAGCTGAAGCTGTAATCGCCACTGTGACTGGCTGGAGAGTGACGTCATCGTGGAAGTATGAAACCGGCAGAATCGGCCAAACGCCGGCGAACGTCGGGCAAATGTCGGCCTGACGCCGGGCGACGCCTGGCGTCGCGCATCGACGCGTCAAAAACGCCAGCGTGAGCCGGGCTTGAGTTTCTGTTTTTGAGAAAAACTGTTTGCACTACTATTGTTTTTCCCCGTACCAGAGCTGCACACGAGCAGCATGTTCTATGACTGACGAAAGATCCTAATACATGTAGGTATCCCATGACATTGGCATGGAGTCGCAAAAACTACATTTGTAGGGAAGGTGCCAAAGGATTCATAGGTAGGCCTGAAGGCAGTTTCAACAAAACTGCTCCATCCATTTGGAGGGCTAATTTCGAAAATTCACGCGGAAGGTGGGAGATAGAACTGAAAGTGCCCTTTCAGACACCCACGTGTCGGAAGGTTCTTACATCAGCTGCAGTCTGAGTACCGTAATCGTGTTCTGGTGCAATTCTTTTCATTCTCGGCAGTGCAAAAAGCTGGGCTCAGATAACGTCGCACGTAAGGTTCATGCTTTATGTCGGTACTTGACAGCGGCGGTGGCGGGATTTCATATTCGTCCAGCCCTGCCTGTCAGGTTCCCAAGTCCATCCATTGTTTGAGTGCTAGGAAAGGACTAGTATTATTTACTTGACGTCGCTCCAACAGCTCAGGGTAAGCTCCCCTCACTTCGGTTGCGCCGGAGTTTTCGTCCTTTGGGAATTAAAGGAAACAAGAAACCAACCATATATATATAGGCTGGAAAGTTGGAGGAAACGGTGGCATATACTTCGTCTAACCTGCTATTTTAAGGCCTTCGATGCGACCGTCCTTTTTCTTCATTCTTGGCGCCCATCGCTCGTCCTTACGCAGTCCTTGCGGCTCCGACTTGAGTTATTCTCCACACATTTTGGGGAGTGACCACTTGGAAGCGGTCTGTTACGACCCATCAGCATTAACACCTGGCTTCACGTAACAAAAATACATGCCGCCTGCAAACGTCTGACTCCTCTTTGAATGACAGCTTTCTGTTCCACAGTGAACGGGTTTCTTACCGTAGTTCCTGCAGAACTTGGTACCGTGCCCGCTTCCTTTTCCATCCCATCGCTTTATCTTATTCCCATCCAGTTCAGATGCTTGTACTTGAACCGCCTCCGTAAAGAACCGCTTGCATTTTTTCCACCATTTTAGACGATGTACGTGTGAGTTTTTTTTTCTGAATGCGTCCTGAATGGTGTCTCTGTCCGATGCGTCATGTGAGAGTTTCCGTCTCTTATCGTCGCTCAGCTGCTCAAGTGCAGCCGTGGGTGCAGCTTTGCGTAAAATGATAGGATTTAGACTGAACTCCAGACCATAGCTTTTGCACACTTCCGCTATGTCAGCAGACGGATTGGACGAAGGGAACGACAAATCACTCTGCTTCTTGTGTAGCCAACAAAGGTCTGAAAAGCTCCACATAATTTTCCAGATGTTGCACCAGTTTTACCCTCTGGCAGCTGCGGCGACCGGCACCTAATGCGTCCAGGGGCGCTGGAACGGGGGGAGGGCCAGCTTGTCCCCCTCCCAACTTTGGGCAACATTACATTTAACATTAATCCTGCGGCGTTGCACGGGAAGAAACGAGGTAAAAGTCACGTTAACCCCCTCCCCGCCCATCTCCGCAGAGATGGTACCGCTCCTCAACGCACTGTGTTAGAATCCATTAGGTGCTACCCCCCCCCCCTCTCAACGCGTGGTCTCCCCAGGCGTCCGATCCTGGCAACGCCTCTGAATGTCTGTCAGCGATCATACCCGAGCTCAGTGTTGCGTGACGGTCTGGCTCGCATCTGCGACGCCAAAGACGTCGAAGTTGGTGACCTCGCTCTCGGTGTCCTGACGTAACTTTTAATCAGTGTCTCAATTCAGGATAGGTGATATAATGTTATCATACTATCTTTTACGGTAAACTGCTGTTATAGCTTTCGCTCAATCCAGAAGTGTCACGGACTTGATTCACAGGAAGAAAACGCCCTCCAGGCATTGAAAGTCGTATCCTTCGCCAAGCTTTTCTCCCAGATGATGCCAATAGCAGTATGCACAAGGTCATCGAATATTTAACCATAACTTATACATTAGGGACATTGCTCTCGTCCAGCGGAAGAAAGGCAATTTGCTTTATTTCTGGTCAAAATAGGAAAATGAGAACTTACTTGGAATCGTCATTGTCATGCGAACCTTTTGGTGTATGTTTGATTTGGTTTTGATCAGTGACATTTTACCCCATTGCGATATAACCTGATATAACTAATATCTTCCGTAAGGCCTCTCCGCTGTGCATTGATTATTTATTTTAGGGAACAGCTTTTTGCACCTTACTTTTCCGCAAGAATCCTGCATAGGAATAACATGTTCTGAAAAAGTGTCATCGTGACTCTCCCTAATAAAGACATCTTTGGGTGCTTTTTGCATGAATAACAATTTTTATTTTGCTACAGTTAACATCAAAATGTTCACTGACTGGTTATTTCAGAGTACGTGCATACCAGTTCTCACTGCGTCTTATCGGCGGTCTTTTTGAGGTCAGATATGGGCGTTAACCTCGGAGACGCTTTTCGAATCAGACCTATTCTAGATTATTTTTACGTTCGGAATTTTAGTGTACCATTTTAACATGATCAGACCCCAAAAAGTCGTTCCCGCTCGACCTTACCGGGATTGGCCAAATCCGCACAAGATTTCACCTAGGCCTAAGATAAAAAATGGGATACCGCTGGGTAGGTCTGGTGCAAACCAACAAGTTCGTCTTTGTCCCGCTTCCCCATATCTGCGCACAGCGAAATACCAGCTTCGTCATCATGCTTGTATTGCCAAAGCTGGCGTAATGGCGAAGAGTGGCGAAGGAGTGTCTTTACAGGTTGATGGGTGGGAGGGTATTTGGTGCACCAGGCGTCGACGTACTGAACCCATGGCGAACACGATTATACATCGCCATGCCATGAGACCCTTTCTACAACGTAGCGCAACGAACTCCTCAAAACAAGTTGTGTGTGATACCTAGCAGCCCAACTCCCCCTCCCTCCCTCTTCTCTTCTCCAGTCTCTACTCCCCAGTCCCCTGTCGCCTTCTTCTCTTCCCTTTCTTTTCCCGCTCTTGCCTCTCACTTCCTCCCCTCGCATCCCTCGATTCCACCAACACCTACACACTAATCCGCATGGTGTCTTCCAGTTCTGATCTGAAGTCAATCATCTGGTGGGGCAGGGAAACTGGCAGTAGGGGAGAACAAAGAAGCTGGAAACGTGGACAAGAAAACTTGCATGCTTCTGTGCATGTGTGGAAGGTGAGTGGGCGCCATAGATATCGATATTAACACACCACGTTAATGTACAATCTACTCCATATTAACCATACGATATGTAACATCAGATAAACTTTACAGGTATTTTGTCTCAACTGCAGCACCGGCCATCGGCGATAGGGTAGAGTAGTGCAGGAGGCCAACTCTAACTTTCAAAGTTCATTGCTCGTTACAGACAGCACTGGTGTTGTCTGATATACGAGTAGAGAGCCTGATCCATTGGGTTGCTTTCAATAACATCAAAACCGTCTCTCTTCTGGTAATTATCTTCAAAAAATCACGAAGTTGTGAGTAAACGCAAAACGGGCGTTTTGCCCCATATGTGTGAATAAGGCATCACCTAGATGGGAAAAGCTGCGCACCTTGGTGTTTTGCCTCCAAGATAATATTCTCCGTTTTCTTTTCACGTGTGTGCATCACGTGTGTGCACCACTTGGAAACGGTGGTGCAATGCTAGATGCACAATGTAGAATGTAGAAATGTAGAATGCATCATAAAGTTGAATGTATATGACATAATACAGTTGTGAAATGTAGAATATACAATGTAGAACTACAATGTAGAAAATACTGATATCCAATTTTTCCCCAGGGAATTCTCCACGAAATCGGAGATCGGTATTTTTTACATTGAAGTGCTACGTTGTACATTCTACATTCTAGAAATGCACATTCTACAGTTCTACATTCTACATTGTGCATCGAGCATTGCACCACCGTTTCCAGTTGGTTAGGAAGATTTTTTTGGCGGGAGGGTCCATGGTTAGAACCTCTTTCTTTAACGTCCAAGAAGCCCACTTACCATTCTTGGCAGATCGGGCCCCAATAACGTCATCCTTCTGGTTATTTCACTGCCCTGGTACCTTGATCCATACTTGCTGATTGTTCATGACTGACCAAACATTTTTGATCTCACCGTCTTCAGAGCTCTTTAAAGCCAGGAATGTTCAGAAAACCTATCTGCTCACACGCCCCGTTTAAGAACAACTTTCTTGATTTGGGTGTAAGACACCTAAGGACGTACAAAGACGATTTTCTATATTTCAGGCTTGACTGTTGTATTTGTTTGGTTCCAAACGCTTCATTAATATGTATTCGAGCGTGGCAGAAGCATGTCTAGAATTCATATCGCCTTCCCAATGAAAATGCTTCCACTAGCTTTGATTTTGAACCTGAATCAGAAGAGCAACAGTCTCCACATGATTAACTCCACCTGCAGAAATGTATGCACTTCAACCAAGTGCAAGTCATGGGTCTACGTTTTTGATCACTTGTAGCACATTTCGAGATCATCATTTGCCTGAAGTTGCATGTTCTGAAGCTGCCAAGCAAGTTTTTAACATAGCCATCTAGCACAACATAACAAAGCATAGCATACAATATGAAATTGGCTAGGCAAGAGATCCCCGCAGGCCTCCAAAGTAATCATAAATAAGAGAAGTTTGTAGAAGACCATTTTCCCAAAGCTGAACCTGAGACAGTTATAGTTGAGCGAAGAGACAATGGCAAGATTTATACGATGTAATTACAGTGCCACGGCAAACCACTGCAGCTATATGCATGCGTTTCGTTTTTCACTGATGCACGGACACTATACCAATCCTTCATTTGCAATGGAGGATTGCTTGCCTGTCGTCGAACGTGGTGAACACAGCTATGGGAGATTTGTAAATAAAAGAATAGCTGTGCTTCACAAGTACGTCGTTTGTTTGTGGCATTACGTATAATGCATAACTTATGCAGCTTTATTTGCGCGCGAAAACCGCGCGGCCTTTATTGTTTTACCGCGCTTACCGCTTTACCTGCCACCACATTCAGTGAGTGCGTGGTGGCAGGTACCTGGTTGCGCCATGATGAGTGTTTCCAGCCGTAATTGTTACTTAAAGGTCTTAAAAACTTAGGCACTTGTTGACTTGTTGACTTGTGTCATGAATTATGCTATGCTTCGAAGAGTGTTGGAATGCTGCTATACACATAAACAATCTAAATCGGGTGAGATGAATACCACGAGAGGTTCCCATTGAAGGCGCAGGTATTTTGCTCTGATGCGCGTAAATGATTTACTGTTTTTGACTGCAAAAACAAATAATGGCTGTAAAGATTGCCTTCAGAAGCAGACTAAGTCCAGATTGTATGTATGATTGTGGTCAGTGGTGGAACCACATCAGAACCATCGGTGTTGCCCAAAGGAGTTAAAAATTCATTGTCGCAAAACATTGCCATAGGCCTAACGTTCAGTTTCATGATTACTGGTGGAGCATTTTCAACACCAGAAGCACAAACGGTTCAACCCCTCCTTGATGTTTTATCACATGGGCAGACACCAGTTCAGTGTAAATATGCATGACCTATGGTGGTGGGGGTGGTAGTGCTACCAGTGCTTCGCTTTTTCCTGATTCTATATCAAAATTGAATTAACACTGAAACAGTATAAGACCTCTACCACGGTAAAATAGTGCTTTTGCCGCGAATTAGATTTTGAACAGATTCAGTTAAAACTCGCGGTGAATCGCAATCAAAACTGAACCGCTACTTGTCCGAAGGGCCGGCCATGAATCGATACAAAAAGGTACACAGAAGACAGTGACAATGACATGAAAAAACTGCGTTCTCACGTTTGCTCTTTTTTAATTTGCATGCTACTTTATATTGGTATATAATATAAGTTATGATAGTATACAACATACCTGTATTTCACTGTTAAACGGAAATGTATGTTCATATATATATATATATATATATATATATATATATATATATATATATACACATATATATACTATATATAATACTCCCAGCCTTCACGAATATATACATTCGTGAAGGCCGGAAGTGAGGAGTGGGTTTGCCCTGGTGTATGTTTCATTACATATGACAGAATATTGCCACTGGTTTGCTTTTTAGTTTGGTCTTCCAGTTTTCCCATCACTCTTTTTGAGACCGAGTCAGGTTGTTTAGAAGCGTGCGTCATCAAGCATACGGAAATATAAGCAAAATAGCAGAAACGAATACATCTGATGCGTCGACTTTCGGTCAGTGAGCTCATTTTCAGAATACGTCTTTTAATAATTGTGGTTACTTACACCTCGTATCCATGATAACACGGTATGCAGGTTTGAGATAGCGGTATGCAATCATGAACATATCCTGAATGTACTACATATATCAGTACACTGAGAGGACTATCGCACACTAGTGCCTTGGTTCCAGAGGCTATCCATCATACAGAGAAAGGGTACCTGTCATACCAATTTGTCTGCTTATGCTGGGCTCACTTTAATGCGGACAGCCTCCAAACTCCCAGTTCGTGTGCGTTTCTACATCTCGCCAGTATAGTTGTATGTTGTACAGTTAACGCTTGTGTTAATGTTACGTTGTGTGTTGCTGTCGTGTGTTTATTTGAAGCACGCTGTTCCAGGTGCATGGTGATCCGTCGCAATAATGTTGCAGTGATGTGCCCAATATACGTTGAGTTGGAGCGGCGCGCAGTCAGCAATGGGATATTTGAACTCGTGCACTACGTTGGCCGCTTTCAGGGGAGCTGTTGTTGAGCAAGGTTGTATGTATGTTGCATGTTTAACTTCACAGTGCGATTCCTAGACATTAATATGTGGCACACGAGAGATGAATTTGGTAGTTTTCATGGCAATAAACGAAACAACTGTTACGGCGGAACGATGTAACGAGCGCATTCCTTCATTCAAACGTCGTTTTTCCATCGCTGTCATCCCTTGACAAAATTTAGGAACTTCTTTATTCCACGAATCACACATTCGCACTCTTCTGCTATTTTTTATTATGTCCTAATGCTTTTCACAGACAGCCGGTATATGTCAATGGTGTTTTTTTCACTATACACATTTGTGTGGCGCTCTACACAATTAAACTCACAACTCAGAAGGTTGCCAGCATGTGCTCCTTTGTCGCGACGCTAGACATGGTCTCCCTGTGCTTGAGTCTGGCCCTGAGGTAGCCGTCCCTGGCCTCCTGTCCGCACACCAACGCGGACGGCTCCGTGACGAGCTTCACACATCTTCCGGTAGGCCGCGTGTGGCTGGAGAACTTGGGAGGATTGTAGGGCTTGTCTGCGAACCTTCGGATGTCAGCCTTGGACATGGAGAAGGTGAACACAGGCCCGTCTACCTTGGCTTCCAGGTAATAAGGTTGGTGAGAATGGTGGCTGAGAGGTTGATCTCAAGCGTGATCAATGGCCTGACACTCGTGTCACCAAACTCATTGCCTTCTCGCAGCTTCATGGTTCCCTCAACCGCGAACTTGCGATCTTCGGACTCAGTGTTGGCTATGAGAGAGAGGAGAATGCACTCAGTACAGTTGTATCACGTTCCAATCCTAATGTGGAAAATAGCTGTATCCCTCACTTCCTTAGGTGGTGTCTTGATGATCCTGAGCTGGGTGAGGATATGGTAAATGGCATCCTCGATGTAGTATTTGACCTTGACGTCAAAGTCGAGCTTGAAGTAGTGCTCTGAGCAGAACTTCTCCAGTATCTCCAGCGCTTTCAGGTTGTCGCCAGTCAGGCCATGTTTCCTGGTTTACATGAAAATGATCCTCCGCCTCATAGGTGTCCAAACAGCATGCTTTGCAACTCCTCTGGGAGGTGGCCCGATTTGACGGCCTGGACCAGTTTGCAGCAGGTCCTCTGGTCGGTGCTCATTCCCTTCAACACCTCCTCTAGGATGAAGATCAGGTCCTCACCTCCCGGCATCCTCCTGAAGTTTGATCATACTCCATCTCATTAACCTTGGACAGGAGGGAGCAGACTGAAATCATGAACCACTTTTTAAGACTGGTGGGTCCGTCTACAATGTTAATAAGGTGGCGAAGAGGGAGTTCGTTGGTATGGATGTTTCATATTCCCCAGAACAACTTTCAGCCAAGAAATTTCTTCAAATGAGCATGAGTACCCGCTTTCCAGCCAGTGTTCCGGTTACTAGAGATACCTTGTGGAATTTTTATTGAGCCCAGGGAGTCATACTGCTCCAGGGCATTTCTCAAGGCCTGGGAAACCTTAGGACCTGGTTTCTCAAGATGAACTGCATTTGTAGGCACAAAATGGAGGAGGTACCTGCCACTGGGCTCCTCACTAACCGACACATGCTCCTCCTTTGTCATTCTCATTCTGACCTGACCGGAACTGTCTGCCACATCTGCCCTGGTGTGAGAATCCTCGCGGCCATCATACCCCATACCAGCAATTTTGTGCCTCATACGCTTCTCGTCCTGCTCTTTAGTTCCAGTCATGACCGCCTTCCTTGCCCTTTTCATCTTTCTGGGGTCGCAAGCAAGATAGGACATTTCAGGAGCTAGGTGTCCTGCTAGGAGATCTTTTAGAAACTCACTGGCCACAGTGGCTGCCGCAACAGAGGAGATGCGGCACATTAGGCTGCCTATGGCTGTGTTCAGCACGGACATGGTGTTATTTCTGGGTCGTGGTCTGTCCAGGTACCTCATCACTAGATAGGCCAAGTCACGAGCAAAGTAAAATCGGGATCAGTCAAAGTAAGACCAATATTTCATCCGACCGAGGTTGGCCATGACCCGACATTTCTTTACATTTTTGAGCGCCCCTGATGCAGAAGACCATGATCTTTCGTTTGCTACCTAGTTGAAGGCTCCAAGATCAGTATTGCCGATGATATGCTTTTTCACAATATAGGAACAATATCATTACATCCGAGAGATATCGCGTCTAAGATACCTACCATTGCTCATTCTTCTTCTGTTTTAGTAGGTCTCCAAGGGCCGATTGCTTCTTCATGATGCAGTATATTGCTCCTAGCAGGATCTCGAACCTATTGAAAAACAACCCCACTATACGCCCGCTTATCGTAGTAAACGACCCCCAGCGATTGTCCTGTTTCCGTTTAGCTGTTATGGGACCTTTAGCTGCTATATCTGCTATAGAGTTTAGCGTCATACACCGTCTGTGCCAGTTTTGTTCTCTCCCTGCTACCATTTGGTGACTTTTACCGCTTAAGTTTAATGTGCTAATCAGTGGATGTTTGAAGACCACACCAGCGAAAGCAGTAAAGCTTGACGTAAACATCTTTTGCTTTTTGATGAGGTTGACAGAAAGGTCCACGCTGCTCATATTTGCACTTTCTTTTGCTCCCATAATCATGGTAACATATTTTTGCAATGAAGGATTTTTCTGTTGCAGAAATTATTCATGAACCAAAGTGACAACAGGTCAAAAGATCCGATGTTCCAATCGCAGGGGGAAGGGGGGCAAAAGATGCGTTTCCCTCAAAAGACACGAAACAAAAGAGGGTCATGGCCAGAACGTTCCCCTCCCAGAATCCGCGAGTGGTCTCAGGAAAAGAAAGCCGCGCCAAGGTCCTCACTGTAACGCTCGGACAATCATGTACGACCCATTTGCGCAGGCGATGAAAGAACTCGATCGTACACTGTTTTAAAAGCTGAAATATGATTCCTAGTTATCGGAGAGGTGGGGGGTGGTACGTTAGGCATGCCACGCGCATGGTGCTCGTTTCTATATTTCCCCGTTATTATATTTCCTTTTTTGCTGATATTTGTCAAAAGGCCATTGCCATTAAAGTGTTAAAAGAGTTGGAGCCTAGGACCTAGTGCGTGCATGCGCGCGTCCGTGCGCGTGTGTGTGTGTGTGCGTGTTTGTGCCGTTGGATGTAGGAATACTCAAGTGTCTAGTTGACAACCGCACCACCGTATGTCAAATGCCACAAATGTCAAAACGGTTACGCCTGTGTTATCCATGTGTCTGCCTATCTGTTACGTCATGTCAGCATGTTAACCTGCCTGCCCAGTTATGCATGTGTCTGCACTTATTGTCTTGTTGCTTTCCGTTGCTGACCTTTTTGGGTCCAGTGCCACTTTGAAATGTCATTTATCACATACATGTCATGCTCGCCCGCTATTAATTGTTGCATTTTGTTGACAGTTTCCGATTACAGGAAACTGAGTGCTGTAGGTTTCATATTACGCTGGGTATATTGTGAACCTCTCACCCGTCTTCGTTTACCAAACATGGGCCATTTTGCGTAGGAGCAAACTATTGGTGGAACAAAATGCTGTGTAACAAAGCACTTCAAGCATCGACTGCGTACGGTCTCGAGTTATGAGAGAGCAAATACGCAGTTCCGCGAGAGCGTTGGGTGCCGACAGTCCATTCAGCGGGCTTTGGCAAACAGCGCTGTTCTGTCAAAACAGCGCTCTGGAAACTGCCACCCGGATAATTATGGCGGCCGCACAACATTTCGAGTGCCTTTTTCCCGATGAGTCCAAGTGTTTGGTCCATTGTGCGGTCTCGCTGAGGAGCGGCCATTAGTGGGTATTTGCCGGGCGGGAGTGCGACAGATGCCAGCTGTTTCAATCGTTTCGCACCATTTTAAGCACTCGCGAGAAGCCGGCCATTTTCCCAGGCAGCGCCGTCCTTTGACGGCGTCGGCCGAGTGGTTTGTTATCGACGTGGCCTATTCAGATGTGAGAGCCCATAAAAGGAGTCGTAACGAGCTGGTTAAAGTGGGGCTGGCCGGCGGCGGCCCCCGCAGCGCTGCAGTATGGCCGCCGCCGCCGCCGCAGGGGAGGCCGGCTGCCGAGGGCGCCAGCGCCGCGGCTTACCGTGAACAGCACCAGCAGTACTCTATGCAGGAGCGGTCTACAGGAACACAGACTGTGCCTGAACGTGACGACAGGACTGAAACGCTGAAAGTTTCAGTATTTTACAAGGATACAGAGCCCGCGGTTGGCGACGCTTCTTAGGACGTGCCGTCCAGCACACACGGTTTTGCACACTTGTCCTTCACTCACACTGTTCTTCACACACGCTGTCCAAAGACAGTGGTCTTTGGACAGAGAGCGCCAGTGCAACTGTTGTTCAATTAACGGCCCCACCGAGGTGTTTGGCTACGTGGAATTATGTTTCAATGTCCGAAGTGCATGGATAGAGTAAGCAATGACGAAAGTCATGATGAGAATAACGGGAATCATGTTGCCGCCTTTTACCTCAATTTAGCAGGTTTGTACAAGCGCTGAGCAAACATCAGTCATCAGTGTTGTGATCCTCTACGTGCTGTGATTATAATCCCAATACTTCGTTTACAAAAATCACCTTAGAGATTCCTCAATAACCCTTTATTCTTTCTAACATCCTCACCAGGGTTGTCGATTTCTTCAAATTATTGGAGGTGGGGGATGGAGGGAGAGTGTGAGCCAAGGGTCCGACAACCTAACCTTCCCCAAAATGTGAATTTCTGAACGGATTTAGCCCACTTGAATTTGTCCGACGGCAATTTTTCGATCTTTTCACATTTTCTACATTTGCACCTTAAACAAAACACTGTATATCTATCTTTCTATCTATCTATCTATCTATCTATCTGTCTATATATATATATATATATATATAGAGAGAGAGAGAGAGAGAGAGAGAGAGAGAGAGAGAGAGAGAGAGAGAGAGAGAGAGAGAGAGAGAGAGAGAGAGAGAGAGAGAGAGATAGATAGATAGATAGATATTGGGAACGAATGCACCTAGTTTCGCATTGATATTTGAAGAGAAAGCAAGCTTCCGATTCGCATATTATGTATCAAAAACTGTTTCAAGCCATCTCTGCTCCATACCAAAGTTTAACAAAGACACAATATCAGTTCTCATGGAATTGGTACTGTGTCTATGTGAACCGAGACGGATGGAAACAGTTAGTTCTTAATACGTAATTTGTGACTCGGAAGTGTGATTTCTCTTCATATACATATACATATATATATATATATATATATATATATATATATATATATATATATATATATGTATGTGTGTGTGTGTGTGTTCGTACTTGCAAACGTAGATATCTATATAAAGACACTTGCGTGTCATTTTCAAGGCACAAGAGAACACTGAGAGGGCTCTGAGGACTATCGGAGGAGCTCAAATCAGCATTGGAGCAGTGCAAGCCTCTCCAGAAGCATATAAAACAACACCCCCGGTGGATGCCCAGTCAACTAACATGGATGTTCAGTGCTCAGATTGACACTGTGGGTCCCTGGCACCCATAAAGAAATGGGAAACCTTAGCAGTGGTTGTGATCAGGTACAGTCATTTCAACAGTGGTTCTTGAAAGTTCTCGCTGTGCGTATTTCACAAGATAAGCTGTCACCAGTTCTTTTTTAAGTGTTTTTATAACATTTTATGCTTTATCCTATACTTTCTGCCAATGGTCAGCGCCACAGTTTTTTGCGGGGGGGGGGGGGTGGAACGCAAGAACTTGCGTTGTTTCAACCATATTTTCGTACCCATAGCACTAGGGGCATTCTTATGGGGGGCATATTCCCCCAGATCTCGAGAACCTCCCGCCCGGTTTCATCGCAACAAATGGCAATCGATTCGTCATGACGTAAACTAAATTTTGTAGAAAGACGTTTTGGAAATTTTTTGAAAGGAGAGATATAGAGGGCGAAAAGTCGGGAAGGGGATATTTTGACTTGTTATGATTCCGTTGTTTATGGACCGACTTTGATGCCATTGGCATGAATCGAGAGCAAATTGACGGGAATTTTCCAATTGGTCCGTACGTTTTGAATGTTGAGAAACTTCCTAGGTGTTCACAGGCTTACAAAATGGGAGAAATATTTTATCTGAAATAACAAATTCTAAAATATCTTTAGCTCATTCAAGTCATGCTATGATTAAGGACAAATCGCATTATACTGTTGTTGGTATGTTGGTATGTTGTTGGCAAAGGCGGCGCCAGGGACATAAAGAAAAGTTTCGACAGTTCTGTCGAATAGTCGCGTGCTCAGGTCAACTTTGAACTTGTTATTCATTGATTTATTTCACTTCATTTAATGGGCAACAGGTACACATCCCAGTAACAGCCTAAACTGCGTGATAAAAATCATACATTCATAAATGCATACAAAGTAATTATAACGTCCCACGTAAATCTGATTAGTCGTTGAATGGCGCCAGGAAACAGTAATAACTAAACTCTTAAAGCCATCATTACAGCGTAAACGCTACAGTTGTCTCATGTAAGTCACAACTTTGGCACAAAATTCACTGAGAGAGTTGTAAAAGACATCCGCGTCTGGGCATTTCAGTGCAGACTCATTATCATATTTTGAAATCCTCACAAACAAGCATCTCTTGGTGGTCTCAGACCTAGCAAAAGATACAGCTACCACACCTCGAGTTCATGTAGTTTGCCTGGCTGTTTGTCATGTAGTTTGACGGCTGCATTCCAGAAGCAGGGATGAGGCTGTCAGACCTTTGTATACCTTGTGTGCGAACATATTATCGTGTTGATGCCGTCTGCTTTCAAAATATGTAACTCTCCAAACATCCTTGGCCTTCAATGACCGCAGTTGACTTCGGAGTCACATGAAATGGGCTTGGGTTCTCTTCGCAGCGTTGGAAAAGGATTCCAGTGATCTGAATTGACTGTATTTCTTAAGGTTCTGTGCATGGCCGTCGTCATGTAGGGTACGCACGATGACATTTTAGGTCCTAGCTACGTGACCCAACCTGATTTCAGCCTGAACCTTAAAATGCAAGTAGAGGGCACTATTATGAATTAGTGCGTTCCAGAATCTGTATTTTAAAAATTGCCGTCATAAACATTCAAATGAAATCAAATTTTGACTTTTGGCCTTGACTTGAAGTTGTGAAATGGTCTCAGATTAAAAAAAAAATGTTTTCATATGTTTCCCTTGTCACATACCTATACACTGATACAACGTGTTAAGTTTTATCTTAAATACCTTTCTTTTGGCAGCCATATTTCTTTACCTTCAATAGCACCAAAAGTCTGAAGTGTCTCCCTAAACCTCGTCCTGTCTCCGCCCCTGAGGAAAGTAAAATTACGAGAATTTAACATAATACGTAGAAGGAGTAGGTAGCAAAAACAACCAAATTGCGTGAAGCTGCTTTTAAAAACCCTGGCAATGGCGAGCGAAAAAAAAAAACGGAGGAGAGACTTCTGAAGCCTTCTCCCTGCAAAAATAGGATTAAGCTCCTCCCGTGCTCTTCTGCTTTCCACTCCTCTGTCAACCAACTCGTCACCAGCCGTGTCAATCAGCTCAACCAATTCGTCCAATTACCGGATGGCAACCCCTAGAGTTCTTAACACTACAGTTCGTGTCTTTTTGTTGTCGTAATTATGAGGAGTTTTGCCGTAATGTAAGGAGAACTTCGCAACATTTTTCACATCAACCGCTCTAAGCCAATTTCGCAAAAGGTAATTAGCTTGGATGAAGAATGTCTTACTGGGATTATTGTACTCTGCGAGTCCGAATCACCAGTGCAGTTTGTACCGGAAACCTCCTTCAGTACGCCCGTGAAATTTCACTAGTAGTAAACAAAGTATGCTGATTTTAAAATCTTTCTAAACACTCATGCACCGCCGGAGGACTTTTTGAATTACTTAGCTTAAATAGGAGAGCACCAGGACCACCAGGTGAGTTACTTACGGCCGCGAGGCAGCGTCCCGAAGGCATACCGCCTCTTTTCGTTGAGGGACGCAGAATTCCTGGGTATTTCATGATCAGGAACAATTTTTACTCTGTCGGGGTGCACATGTCAGATGGCGACAAAGCACTCTTGAGGTATCGCATATCGCCATCTTTGTCAATATTCCTAATCTTTTTCCTTTTTCGCCATTTCTGCATCACTGGAGTAAACTTTTGGGGGACCCGCTCGGAAGGCCTTTAAGAGCACGCGCCCCCGCCCCCCCCCCCGCATTTATTGGTCTACTTCAGTATTTAGCCTCTGAAACATTGTAGTTCTTAACATTACGCGCGCCATTGATTTGGTTCGCTACTATTTCTGAGCGATTCAAAAACATGCATGGAAGAATAGGTTTAAGGATGAAAACATTACTCATGGCATAGTTATGTGGAAAAAGAAAAAACTTGCAAATTGATTACAATTACAAAATGCAATTGCAAACCAAACACATTCCGAACGTAATTACCTAAACTTCAATGAACTGAGCCACTTCCCGGTGTAAATTTCACGGTTTTGTGCCCAGTAGTTGAGAAGTGATAAGCCTCCAAATTCGTCATGGTAGGGGCGGGCCGCCCGGTCTCATTTTTTTCCCGTTGAGTTGAGTGAAAATCATTCGGCTTGCGACCTCGCTCTTAAATGCAGCTGTTTATTTCATAATGTGTCCCTTTCTCGTAATAAAACTGCCTGAAAATATCTGGGTGGGGGGAATCGGCTCTCGAGGGACGCAGACCCACATTGGAGGGGCCGTGATATATGCAAGACATATCAAGATAGATACGGATCGATGAAAATATATCCGATGGTGAGATATCTGAGCGTCCTTTTATGTTTTTGGCCCTATCTGAAAACCGTTGACAGAAAACAGTCTGTTTTCTGGGGTGTTTTCTTTGAAAAAAATCGATGTAAAGATGAACCAGCTCAAATGTCGTGCGATATGGGCCTCCCTTTTTTCCTAAGCCTTGGTACCTTTGCCTAAGTCTGCGGAAAGACCAGTTCATACGTAAAAATAATGGGTGAATATAACGCTCAATAGTCCCAAGACTTTCATGTACAACCATAGTAACTCACTCTTTTAACGAAAAACTTCCCGATGTACATAAGAGCCGCTCTGATCACTCTCCCATCTCAGATAATGCGAAGCTACCGTTATTGGTAGCTCAACGGTAGAACGTTGGTCTCCCCGTTCCAACAGACGAATTCAGATCGCCCCGGCATACAATATTTGGCCGCGGGTCAGCTGGAAACTGGCCAAAGGAGTGTCAAGCTGGCTACCACACGGTCGTGTTGCGCCCTTGGCGGGACGTTCAACTTCTGCCAAAAAATTAGCCGTTACTTGGAATTGCTTGATCGGGTGTGGAGGTCGGAGTCTGTGCAACACACTATATTTTGCGTGGACTCCGGTTCCTTACATCACCCCAGTAACTTTTCGGATGAAATTTGTAAGAAACTTTGTTAAAAGGAAAAAATGGCGCGCCGAGCCGCCCGCGTCTCACTTTTGAGGGCGGCTGTGGTCCAAACTCAATACGCCGCCAAAACGATGGCTACCAGATCAATGCTGCCAGCTGAAACAAGAAGACAAAGCTGGGGTGTGATCGCCGTGACACCGCAAGACGTCACTCAAACAGAAGAGAAATTTCACGCAGGAGAGGACTTCTCTACGCAGACCTGCCCTGTCTGGTCTGACTCACAGGTGAAGATATTGCTTTGTTTGACAGGACGAACCATTTTATGCGATGTTTGTTTTTTTACTAAAGGTTAACATGGGAAACCCATGTGTGTAAGGCAGTTTCAGGGCAGAAAAAATTAGGGGGCCGAGAGTACCATTTTGAGCTTAACATGGGGGCCGAGGGACCATGTAAACAAATTAAAGTACGAAATTAAAGTAATGTAATTAGTAATTAAAGTAAAAGTAAACGAGCTGCCACCTATGATTCTCAGTTCATTTAATGCTCAGCTTCTGTGATATCATAGTCACAAAGACCAAGCGTTCAGACCGAGTGCTCCGCCTAGTTTGATCATTGTTTCGAATGCACTATTCAGTAACACATCCTGCATCAATAACTATGATAAACGCACAAATCAACCTCATTCGGTGCCAACATGGATTATGGTGGAACATGGAACCAACATGGAACCCTGTCACTTGCATAAAATGGTCATTTGAGTCAATGAAGGTCAGTGCCTCTCACCATGTACTCTGGAGGTATCAGTGACTATGTTTCAGAAAGGTCATTGATGTAGAAAACAAGCTAACGTACATGTATGCAAAAAGATGGTCGAAACTCGTTTCGTGCTTTTTCAAATGAGGTGGAAAAGGGACGTAAATTGAAACAGCATCTGGGTGAGATTGGTTCCATCATGGCTTAGATGTAAAAAAGGAAACAATGCAACGTAAATATTCGTCAGCCCCCAAAATTTTACTGAGCCGATAAGTGAACACCATTGCCTTCAACGTCATTACAAATTAAGGAATAGTCCTCCCAGCTTCATGATGGCTCTTGCCTATTCATTCGTTTGTCTGCCTGCCGGTCGAATTTTCCTATTGTTTGGAAGCGAACAGAACAGTCACTGCCATTTCTGATGATCAACGTCACCCCAGATGTTGGAAGCCATTTTTGGAGAACCATCAAAATCCACAGTTACACAAAAAGGGCTATTCACAACATGGCCTGAGAATGTGGTTGGGCGCGTGTGGCCTCCGGCACACCAACTTAAAGAGTTGGTGTGGTATGCCACACCAACTTTGAACATTGAATGTTCCCTAAACTGGGTGTAGTATGACACATCCACAGCCCAAGTTTTACTTTTTCGCGAAATCACGAAGCGCAAAATTAAACATAAATCACACAACAGGAACATACAGATGATGAAACAATGTCATCATAGAAAATTACAGTCTCGGGGTGTGCAGAACGTTAAACTCAGTGTACTCTTAAATGCTGCATTGCGCTGTGCTGTGGTGTAAACGTGTAACTGGCGGAAAAACGGAAGCTTCTTCTTAGTCATTTTCATCAAAATCGGAAATGAAGTGGTCGAAATCCGGTGAGGAAATAACTGGGGGGGGACTGAATATATGGGACTGACCTGGCTGACCTTTGCTACACCAACTTTCAACACTTTTCTCCAGGCATGATTCACACTGACCTTTTCTCTTCCAGTAGCTCAATCGGTATCACGGCGTCTGCGCCTATACGGTTCACGGTGGCCATCTTTGATGCTCTGCAGACATGCTGCATCTCTGCTCACCGCACTAGCAGTTCTATTGCCTCGTCCTTTGGACAACCGACGCATGCGTCGGTCAGCAGTCTGTTTGCCACCCACCTAGCGGCATTCCCATATTGTCATCGTCCTGTTGCCTTCTGCAACCGGACGAAAATGCCGTCTTCCTGGCAAGCCAGCTGTAGAGGGCAGACTCCAGGACCCTGTCCGCTGTCCATGGACAGCCGCAGGTACAGTCGTCCGCAGAGGAAGACACCGCTGCGGCCGTCGGCAGAGGGGAGCGGGCCCGGGTCCCGGACGGGTCCGCCGCCCCGGGGCACGTTCAACCTGCGCGGATGCGAGTGAGACGCTGGCCGGCTGGCCGCGGGCGCGGTGTCGCCGTGCTGTTGGCCGCGTCGTTCGGGCCGTGCTGGACCCCCTGCACCACTGCGGCCGGCGTCGGTACCACAGCGTCCCGCCCGCCCCGTTCCCGCACGGACGACAGTGATCGCATCTGACAGCCGCGACAGGGCGCTGCCGCCGCAGACAGGGGCGTGCCGCTCCGATTTCGGCCGCCGTCGCCGGCCGGAGCAGAGGCCGTGTCGCCCGAAGCAGAGGCAGTGTCGCCCGGAGCAGAGGTGGTGCCGGCCGGGGCAGAGGCCGTGTCGCCCGGAGCAGAGGCAGTGTCGCCCGGAGCAGAGGTGGTGCCGGCCGGGGCAGAGGTGGTGTCGCCCGGAGCAGAAGCAGTGTCGCCCGGAGCAGAGGTGGTGTCGCCCGGGGCAGAGGTGGCAGACGTGGTGTCGGCCGTATCAGAGGTCGTGCCGGGCGGGGCAGAGGTGGTGTCGGCCGGAGCCGGCGTGGTGTCGGCCGAGGTAGAGATGGTGTCGGCCGGGACAGAGGCAGTGTCGGCCGGGATTACAGGCAGTGACGGTTGGGCAGAGGCGGTGTTTGTCGCTAAGATTCGTGTGTGGGCCGGGCGCAGGGTCCTCAGGCGGCTCTGAAGGAAAGCGGGCATGCCACTGGGCGGACCTCATCGCTGTGCGGTGGTGATGTGGCATGGTGGCAAATACGTCCGTTGTGCCGGTTCAAGCTTCGGCCGTGCTGAAGCGTTTAGTGGGGATGCTTGGTGGTGTGTTCTCGTCCTTCTTGTTGTGAATGTTCGACACACGCTCCGGATAGAGCAATATGCAAACATTGTTCTTGGAACAGAAATGCACTCATCTGCAGACTCGTGCTCAGTTTCAGCGGAATCAGAATCGATTCCACTCATAAGCGCCGGAATCACACCGCTGTCCCTGGAATCAGACTTCGGATCGATTCCAGTGGCAGTCGAACTTCATCATGACAATCAGTATTTTGGGCATGAGAATGGCTCCAGCGTTTTTAAGTAATAACGGTATCAAGGTCTCTCCACATTGCCTAAATGATAGGGAGAAAGTACGTAAAACTAAGAATCATTAAAGTTTGTCTCTACTTGTCATGGGTAGAGGCGAAGCTCCATTCATCATGGTCAGTAGCCGGTTTGGGCTGATGGAATGACACATAACGTTCATTCTGCTTCTAATAAATTTACATTTCTTCCTTCCTGATGCCAAGATGAAGGAACCTTATGCACTGGTGACCTATGTGCATAAGTATATCGAATTTAAAACAGAATGTGTTTGCATTGCTACTGATAATTACTTCCATGATATTTTGGAAGCGTTTGTCGACTAGTTAAAGCCATCATCGGTTTAATATTATCTGTATATGTTTTATTATAATTCTGTAACTTATGTGGCCTGCTTCAGTCTGCACACTGCAGCCATAGTTTGACCTAGCGGTCAGTTCCTTTTGCAGTATGCCAAGGCACTTTCGATCCAAATGCTCACCAATAAAGAAAGAGCATATTGCCTGTGGACTGGTCCACATTCAACAACTAAAACGTTTAAGTGGACTAGATTTCTTTACATGGGAATAAATGTAACGTAAGCTAATGTGACGTACGTCTGTCTCTGCTTTTTTCGTATTAGTGACGACCTGAAACATTAACGCAGCCAGGGATTTTTTAGGGGGGTGGAGAAGGATAAAATAAAAACATTCGATGCTTCTCTTATTAATATATTGCAAACATGGAGAGCATGGAGGAACTGACCCTTTCGAATGGCACACGCGGAGTCAAGAAAATAAAATCGCATGACTTTTCATTTTTTATCTTCAAAATAAATCGTTTATAACAAAAGCCATCTTTCGAACCTTATGTTGAGTGAACGCATGGAACACTTTTGGAAATGTAAGTTCAATGGATTTTGGAAACAGTTCAGTGGGACTGATTCCGGAACAGACTAAGTTTATTTTGGGTCGGAAGCGGAATCGATTCAGGTTTGCAAAACGCGCATTGACTCAGAATCATAGTCGATCCAGCAAGCTATCAGTCAGAATCGGAATCGACTCCCCCGAAGTGAAATCTAGCAAAGTCTGCTTATGTGACCATTATCCAAATCAGTGTCCGTTTCGTTCAGACTAACTTGTCCGTTCAGCTGAAACATGCAAAAGCCCAAGCGATCAGCATGCGTCGATATGAGGCCGTAGCGGCGGTTTTCCAATACATTAAGTTAGCTTCTGACTCAATCGCTTCAAAATCTGGTAACGCTACTAGTGAGACTGGGAAGTCTGTCGCTCTGCCCCTGGTTGGACTGTCCGCTGCTCTGCCCCTGGTCGGACAGTCTGCTGCCCTGCCCTGGTCGGACAGTCTGCTGCCCTGCCCCTGGTCGGGCAGTCTGTTGCTCTGCCTCTGCCTGGGCAGTCTGCCGCTCCGTCCTGAGCCGGACAGACTGCTGTGCTGCCCTGAGCCTGGCGGTCGGCCACCGGTCCAGTAGCTGTCCCTCGGCGGCCTGGCCTGGGACTGTCGCGGACCGACCGGAGGGCTGCCGATTGGCTGCTGTTTCCGTCTGCTCGGCCGCCGCGCTGTCACAACAAAGCTGCGCGCCTGGCCGTGGCGGCCACTCGGAGCCGGCTTTAATGCCGGCAGCCGGCCGCCGGCCGACCGTAATGACTAGTTGGTGTCTGTCCGTCGGGGATAACGGCCACTTAGCCGTCCGTCCGACCTGGGCTTCCCGGCCACTGGCCCAAACACGCGGCCGACGATGGCAACGGCGCCGCAGGGGCGGGGATTCCGGGAGGGTGAACTAATTCACCCTACGGTCGCCTTTTAAGCCGGAGACAGCAGGCTAAAGTGGACCTGGAGAAAATCCGATGAGGAGCGGGAGCCCGCTGCGAAAACATCGGCCAGAGGCTAGATATCTGTCCACTGACGGTGGTCTTTTGATCGTCTCGGAGCTCGCGCACGTTGGCTCCGTACCATTTGGTACTGATCGGAGCATGTTACATGGACGGAGATCTTACGCGTTTCCCACGTCTTAGTCGTTCAGTTTTTTTCGCGTCACCTGAGGGCTGTTTTGCTATAAAAAGGAAATAGGTGCGGATACATGATCTGTCACACGTTGTCGGTTCAGTAGGTAGGTAGATAGTAGTGACAGTCGCTCTTTGGCGACCGGCTGCGTCGCCAACGCTCCAACAGAGCCACGTGCAGGACGTGGCCGGCGTGACTGGGTCCTGTCCCTGGTGCTGCAGAGGACAGCCGTGAGGCCGCAGGTGGAGCTATCGGTCGTCGTCACACTGTCGCAGCAGCTGTGCGTCACGGCGGGCCCGGGTGCCGTCCCTGGTGCTGTCCTCTGCAGGTGGAGCTGTCAGGACGGCGGGTCCGGCTGCCGTCGCTGGTGCTGTCCTCTGCAGGTGGAGCTGTCGAGACGGCGGGCCCGGGTGCCGTCCCTGGTGCTGCAGAGCGCGACTGTTGTGCCGGAACAGCAGCGTGTCGAGCCGTCAGTTATCGTCACGCGCCAGGGGTACGGTGGTGTTGATGGCGTAACAGTGTAGTGCTTCAAGCAAATCTGGACGCGGCCCACCGTGTCGTTTTACAATTTCTGATTGCCAAAACGAGAGTGCAGACTAAACTGCGCTCCGGCACCGCAGCGGTTCTCGGATTTCGTTCCGCCAGACGGTGGTGGGTCTTTTGACGCATGCAGGGCGTTTGTTCTCGCTTCGGAGAGGGCGATTCGTCCTGATTTTTCTTCATCCGATTTCAAAGTGCATTGGGAAGGGCGACGCGCCGGTACCGGTCGTGTTTTCAGTGAGAGGTGTCTTTTGGGAGGGCGCCGTCGGAAGTACTTTGTGCCGTTGAGGTATCGGGAACTCGAGCTCAGCGCTAGCTGGTCTGGCTGAATGGAGACCACCTCCGCCCACGTCTGTCTCTAATCACAGTGCTAAGCTGTGTACACGTGCACCGTGCACAAAGGCGTCTCGACGCGCGGGCCCTCCCTCCAACCTCGTCCCAATATGGCTCCGTGCAGAACTCTGTGTGGGGCCTTTCACACACCAAATAGACCTTTCAAGACGCATTACCATAACCATTGTGCATTGACAACCGGGACTGCTCTTCGATGAGCCGTAAATGGTTCGATAAAGCTGGTCTGTCAATCGGCCGAGGGCCCGGCTGTCGGCGAACTCGGCGCCTGATTGGTCGTCGGTTCGGGCCGTTTTGATTGGCTGTCGTTTGGCGCTGTCGGGAGCGCAGCTCTCCGGGAGGCCGGCGGATGCCTCCCGCCAAACTGGCTTCCCCAGGACGGCGACAGGGCCACAGACGTAAAACAGGAGCTGGTCTCGGCAAAAAAAGCATCCCGGCTCCTGGTCAGAGGACCTCCTGCGCCTGGGAGTCAGGCCACGGCAATGTAGCCCAATTCTGACCGGTTCAAATAATGATGGCGATGACGTGCTGATGGTGTTGACTGAGCACATCAGTGATTTTCATACGATCAGTGTGACGGTCCTAGTGATAACTTCTGCTCGCGGGCTACAGCCTGAAAAACCACTGTCCGGCTTTTACGCGGGCCACACCGTTTGATACGTTTAATAAGCTTTAATAAGCGTTTATCGAGCGACCGTTTAATAACAGCAGCCAACTGGAAGGGTACGTTCATGTAAGGATCGTAACATGTACCATGTGAAGGCGAAACGTCTCAGATCTCTGCATTAACCATTACATCAGATCAGTGTTTAAGTGTCTTTGTAAAGCAAGCCTGGTTGTGCATACGTACTTTGCTGACGTAAACAGCAATCGCTCAAGTTGCTATATTGCGGTATAGCTGTACCCACCGCATTACACAGTATTTCGTTCGTCGGTGAAACCTTTTAGAATGTTCTGGAACTCGTACAAAAAATGTCAACAGTCCAGCAGTATGTGTTCCATGGCATCCTGATGCGTGATGTTGCGAGACCTACCTTCAACATATATTTAAAAGGTTTGGGGTTTTGTGATGGTGTGCTAACTCTTCCATTAATCAGGTGTGTTAACTTTCCCAGTATCTTCATATTGGAGCCCGTATCGAAACACTCCAACGTAACCACATTGTCAAAATGAAAAGACACTTGGAAACCTTTTGTGAAAAGGCTGTTTACGAACATTTCCAAGGAGCGCGCGTGGTGCTGGCGATCCTGGGATCGCAGCGACTTGAACAAACACCACAGTGTATCTCAATGCGCCGTCTTCCATGCACACCGAAAGCCCAGTATCCCCGGCCTACGGTACGGGCGCCGCATGGCCTGTAAGCAGATGATGCAATCATTCTCGAACGATCGAGATATCGATCAAGTGAAATCGAGATATCGATTCCCAAACATATAACATATCGTTCATGAACGCCGACGATATTTTGAATTGAAAATGACACCAACGTGAAACCCTTTCTTTTGTGCTTAACATCCAGCCAAATAAATAGTCGTATTCAATTGCGGTTTGTCTGTGATCAACGCCTTTGGAAAGTCCGACATCTACGTGAATTTTTATTTCTATTTAATTTTTCTGAAAAGAAAATAACTAGCCGGCTGCATTCGCTGGCTAAATTCACAATCATATAAACCATTTGACACATTTGAACGTATGCACGGCTGAAAACTTGAGGTTCGTTTGGTAAAAAGTCGGTCACCTTTGGTTTTTAAAGCGGTTATCGTTCCAGTCTTGAATGACTCGCAATGCAGGGCCAGAGTGATTCGAAATGGGCGTGGTCTCACGGAGAATTTAACACAGAGTCGTATAGTAACTGACAGTTGCAAAAGCACGCGATATATGCCACGTATAGATGGTCAAAACAGCATAGATAAAGTTTCCAACATTTTTTGCTTTTAGCGCCGTTTCTGCAGTCGCACATCTTTGATGGCGAAAAATGAACTTAAAATGCAATTTCATGCGGCGCACCTCATACAAGTTGTGCATGCCACCTATCACGCACACAACTGTGTCGTACAAAGATAACCTGATCCAAAGCAGTTTGGCATGACGAGAAAACTGGCAGTCATACACTTCGACATGACGAAATAAAAACGTTAAAAATGTCACTTTCATTTTGACGACCTAGCTGTACGACGCAAAGGCAGATTGACTCGAAGTGGGCATCATTGCAAATTATGGAGCGCGGAGGGGATGAGACAGCTCGTTTATTGACGCAAGCGGCAAGCCCTAGTGTAATGCACTGCATTTAAGGAACGCCCAATCATAAAGAACTGTATTTTCAGTGATCAAGAAATCATGAGCTTTGGCTGGCCGTCGCTCCGAGTCGCGTAACTGTGCCGAGTGCAACAGCATTGCATGAGCTCTGGGAAAAATATAAACAAATTTTAGCCTACCTGCCGTTTTCGTAATGTTAAAGTTACCAAGGAGACACACTGTCACCCCTTGAATTTCAAAACACAAAAAAGAAGCTGTAGACCTTAGAACACATTAATGGCGTTTTCAGGTCGATTCCGACGGTGTGTTACGGCATACATTTCACTTCTGTGCTGCGAAGGCTAAATTTTGAGTTTTCGTGTTGGGTCGCATGTGAGACAGACGCAACTCGATATGGCCTTTTGAATCATTAGGCCTCAAACCAACTGTAAATCTGCAAAAATTATATATCTGTCAAACCTATCTCATTCCGTCGTATGTAATGTTGTGCACGATATGTATCGTATGCCGTTGTATGGCGTGTTGGGACTTCTCGTTTTTCTTTTCTTTAAGCACTGCTTTTGAGAGTTCTTACCGGCATGCATGTTTTGTAAATTCACCGCAGTGACTGATTGGGTAACAGCCAGGAAAAAATTGGTACTCCGTAATAAAATTTACTTCGTGCGTTTAAAGTTCCTCTAAAGTCCTCTGAAGTCTAAAAATCAAATATTGATGGTTTCTAGACTTCACTATATTCAAGACATTTTTAAAAAGACTTTTGTATCTGAAGGCTATCTAGAGCTACCAGATGTTTTACTATAGATCCATGGGTGTGGTTGTTGGAGAGTGATTGTGGGTACCCAAAACGCATATGGGGATATCCAGACATTGTGTATCGGGGAGAAGGGGTCGTGACAGGCGTTTAGGTGTTAAGTTCACAGAAATAAATCTAAAAAGGTATTATGGGAGGTAAATTACAGAAGGATGCGTAAATCATGCATGGCTTTACGGCGGTGACACCCTTAAAGGGAATATATCTGATTTTTCCAGTATCCCATAAACACACTCCGGGGAATATCTGAGATAGGTTATGCATTATCGTGTAAATGAAAAGTGCATTCTGGTCATTTTAGACCAATATTCCAAGCATTTTAGTTATTGTATTTATTGACAATGCTATCGGTGCGCCAAATATAATAACACAATGCTAAAGAAAGGAACCAATCAGCGCGCGGAAAATACCTAGATAAACCTTGGAAGGATTCGACACTTATCCAGCAATCTGTTTTACTGTGACAGACGAAGTTATAAACAGTAGCGACAATTGTTTCGACAAACAACACTAAGGTAATTCGACCTATTCACGTAATGCATACCTGCGAAGGAAATTTGTTGAACTGCAGCGGAACTTGCCTGAATCCATGACGGCCAGCTTCATAATTCCGGTGTTCGTCAGCTGCTGTCAGATTCGACATCGCTGAGACCAACAATAAGCTAACACGTTTTATCAGTGATTTTAATGTTGGAAAGAAAATGGGATAAACAGATTGAACTTGGGCTGGCAGTTAGCGCACTTACCTCAGTAAAATATGAGCAAACGAGAGCGAGTTGGCAAGAATGAATGGTACCTATGCCTCGATTCGTAAACAGGTCTCCGTCAATCGAACGTGTACAGTTAAAAATCACGATTTGAGAAGATGTATTCCTTCTAATGGAGGATCTTGTTCCAGGACGTGGCTTGACACAATTTTACTTGGAAGGTGGTGGGGAAAAACAACTGGTGGGTGACAATGGAGTAAATAAGTCCCGATTATTGCTCATAAAGCTGATTTTAGGTGAATAACGTTATGGGCCTGAGAATACAACTATATTTCAATATTTAAACGTACTTTATGTTGTGGGTGCCTATGTCGTATTGTGGGTGCCCATTTCCACTTTGTGAGTGCCGGGACACCCACAAAGAGATAGGAAATCACACCCCTGTACAGGTATCAGAATCGTCACTGAAGGAAAGCGCACAATGACGCCTGAAAGGCCATTATTGTCTCAAGTACATCAGTCGTATCGCCGTGCTATATGACATCTTCTGTCAGCAATAGGAAACGACTAGAGCCGCTGTTTTTGAGCCCGTAGACCCGCAGCCTGCAATTTTTTGGGAGCGGGGGCGCAGATTTGCCAGCTGATCTGCGGGCTTCTGTAGGCCATGAAATGCTCAGATGCTTTTGTCAGTTTTTAGTTGAAGAAGCTCACATAGTTTTGTACAGTTGTAGTACAGTTGTTAGTACATAGTTACACATAGTTGTTTGTACAGATGTAAAAACAGTTACAGAATATTATGCCAGCCAAGCCACGCTGCCCTTTCAAAACAAGCCCAAAGGCTTGTCCCGCAAAGGCCGCCTTGAGTTTCAAAATGGACATCATCGCGCATGCAGTACAAAAAAAAAGATCAGACTCAGGGCCAAGCTCAGGCCTATCTGCTGCGAGGCATGGAAAGTGCAAACAGTAGTGAAAGGACATCACAGCTGACGCGATTAAGGTAAGTTGGATTGCTTCTCATTGTAACAAATGTGTGATTTTTGTGAATAATTTTTAAATGATTTCAGTTTAATGTTCATTTGCCCTTATTTTCAGCTATTCAGCTAACATCCAGTGGCAATTTTGCACCGATGTCATAGACAATGATTGACGACTTTATCAGTTGTGCCAACTTAAGTAAACACGTCATGATGCATAAGATTTAGTAGGGCATTAAATGGTCCTAGTGAGTCGAAATGCCCTTTAAGAAATCAAACAAATGGAATTAAATAATATTCATTGCTGCTTGCATGAGGGGGAAGGGGAGAGAGGAGCTTACTGTGTGGCACACTATATTTATTCGAGCTCAATTTGTGAATTACTGATACTCTACCAACACAAGCTTCATGAAGCTCGAAAAGTAATCAACCGTAATCAGGGCCGCTGTATGTTTGCAGGCGATTATGACATGGATGGTGCTGGTTTCCTGGACGTACCAGATTGTTTCCGCTTTGACACTGGATTGTCTGATAATTTTGGGTTGGGTCCCGCATATTACGTATGCCAACTGTGAAAATGTACCTGGACTCTTGAATAGGTCTGACAGTATGATGCTGAAGGCTTGCTGCTTGAAAATATTCCAGATCTTAAGATTTTTCAGGCTTGTTTGTGATTACCTAAATGTTTTGCAAGTAAAGCAGAGCATAACTTTCATTTTCATTAATGGCGTATATTATGCAAGCATAGATATGGGAAAACAGCCCTATT
Organism: Capitulum mitella; assembly: GCA_030062745.1. NCBI lineage: Eukaryota > Metazoa > Arthropoda > Thecostraca > Pollicipedomorpha > Pollicipedidae > Capitulum > Capitulum mitella. Next base: position 18,404,473 of record CP099847.1, on the reverse strand, counting down.
CTTCCATTGCACTTCTAACTTTGTTCCGTAAAATAGCAAGGCAGCTACGGACAAAAAACAAGATTGTTCGTTTATGCGTCATTTCCTTTTTAAAGGAAAATTGAGCTGCGGGCTGGTGCGGACTTGTCTAAGTGAAGAATTTATGTGGGGAGGGCACGGGTTTTCAAATCTTCCTTATGGGGGCACTATATACTGAACGGGGCAGGACATCATATACGGCGAAACATTTCTAGCCTCATTAGACCATGCTCTCGATTCAACTAACATGCGGTGGATCCCGCGACGAGGGTGATGTAGTAAATAGCGAATCCTGTTAATGACAAGTGTTAAACGTCACAAATATAGGTGTAGCAATTAGAGGGGCTTTGTCTCTCCGACGCGCGAACGAAGAACTTTTTGGCAAGGAGGATTTTTAATGCGATTACTGAACAAAGGTAAATATTGGCACTAGTGGGGTTGTCAATAACATACTATCACGCCAAGCAGAAAACAAAATACAGATGTTCATAGCAGGCCGTATTCTTTACATAACAGCAAAGGAGTGAGGCTACCCAATTCATAAAACTTCTAGCAATGCGAATGATCAGATTCTTGGTGTTGCAGAAGTGCCTGTTTATGGCCGTTTTATCTATTTTACATGTTTAACCAAACGTAATGTTTAAAGCGACAGCATTTGTGATTCTCCAAACATAGAAAATATGGTGATTCGATTGAAGTTAAAATATTGCAAATACGCACATATACCACACAAGACAACTGACTGATGCGGTGGAGTCGCTTAACGTCAAGTGAATCAGCGATAAAGAAAGCGCAACGATTCCATTTCGGCTTCAAAGGGCACATTTACAGACAAACCGATGATGCGGACATGAATAAAAGTCATGTTTTCGGTTGGCGCATCGTCATCACGATCATTTGCCAGCTTTATGCTGCGACTAACCTCCAAAGCGGCGTAAACTCCGAACGCGTTTGAGACAGCCGATGGCATAACTAACGGCATGTCTGGTTAAGTGCGGTGCATATGTCTAAAATCTGACATCGTCATCATTCTGGGCGAGTGGCGGCATTTTCCGGCGCTGTGCCATTAGCTCTGATCGGCCGGAATTTCGTCGGCGGCCGGGCCCGCTCTCCGCGGCTTCCGCGCCTCTCTGAGCCAACATTAGCATTGGATTTAAAAGGAAGCCGTCTGCGTCCAGTGCCAGTCGGAGCGGCGATTATTTCCAATTGATTTGCTGAGCAGTTTTACAGGGCGCTGGGTGGGGCGCCCGGTTCGGTGCCGGTAATCAGATTTGGGCGCCGGCCGAGGCGGCTCTGGACACGCCATTAGCGGGCTGCGCGGCCGCCATCAATAAGCGCCGCGGCACCGAATCGGCCGCCGCTTCCGTGCCATTTGAATAATTCGATTGCCGACCAACAAATAGACTCATCAGCGGCAGGGGGGCGCGTGCACTGGGAGCAGCGCGGCGGCCACACTCTGTCTGGCGCTGGTCCAGGCCTCGCTAATTCGGACCGTCTGAGGACGGGAACAGCTCCGACTGCTGCTCAGTTTTACAGTGCATTCAGCTTCTGTGACCTGCGCCGTAACGTCTCACGATTGTCAGCACGCAGGAAGTGGCTAGCCAGGAATGCACCAGCGACTTTCGGGTCTGAGTCAGGTGTGCTGATTGACTGATTACTCCTTTCCCCAGTGACACATGCCGTTCTGTTTGAATAACGGCATTTGTCTTCTTTAACTCGGCAGGACTGGACTTAAATGTACGGAAACACCGTGAAACGTACTTGACTGTATTCGTGTTGAAGGGCCAACGTCTCCTGGATCACGAGTTTTGTGTGCATGCGTGACATCAATGAACGTATACAGGGCGGTCCGAAAGTTTCTTATCCATGACTCTTTCGATGTAGAGAAGTCAAGTATAAGTAAATATTTCCATGAATCACTGATTTCTTGTCAAAAAACCATGAATACTGTTAGTACGTAGTGTCCTTTCTCTCATTCCACAGGCACGCTCAGGGATTTTCTTTCTTTGTTGTTGTTTTGTTAAAGTTATTTTTCCTCCCCGAGCTGACAGTTTTCTCGGGGAGGAAAACTGTCAGCTCGGTGCTCGAAGTATTCCCAGGTCAAGCTGTCTCATTCGCACCTGACACGGGCGACCAGTTCTTCCCTGTTTCGAGGGCCTGGCTGCTTGAAGACTGCCTCCTTCAAACGCGCTCACACCAGACACGCTCTGTTACATGTAACTCAGATCTGGGCGAATTACCTGGCCAGGTAGTCCAAACATTCACGTTGTCTTTCAGAGCCTTCACGGTCTCCTTCACCGCGTGAGCTCGGGCGCCACATTACATTAAGGACCGACCGTTCTTATTTTGGGAATTGTCTTCTTGATCTCAGTGACTGAATTTATGGGGGCAATATTTTTTTCCTGAATCACTGGCCAAACAACAGTCCTTCTTGGTTCAACAGCATGGAGTAGTTGTACAAATATTTGTGGGACTGACTGTTTGATGGTGGGTCAGAAACTGTCGGACCAGCACGTAGTACTCACGTCAACACTAAACATGAGTTTCATATGAAATCCTAACACTTCGGTGCATGTGCAACAACAGTCATTTTTAATGTACACAACTAGGTCTTTTGCGGTACCTGGACCAGGCTCGTCTGTTTAACAAAGTTTACGTCATTACTTAAGAGTTCCCTTATCTGAAAGCCTTCAGATTTCAATGTTTTCTAAATCTCCCAAGATTTAAGGACTTTTCTAAAAATCCTTTGTTTCTGAAGACTTTCTTAAGCTACCAAACGCCTCCAGCTCTAGCTTTCAGCTCTAGATTTCAGAGTCGTCACCGAAGGGAGTCAGATAAAGACGTCTCACGACCCATTTATGTCTTAAGCAGATCAATCGTGCCACACTGCCTCCAGGTGACTCATCTTCATAATGTAAAACGATACTTCCTTTATTCTGAAGTGAGAAGCGCTCTCGTAAAACGGAATCTCAGGACCATTTCATCAGCCACCTTTGGCAATTGCAAGGCATTCCCACACTCTCTCATTGACTAAATCGTGTCCTAGAATGTTCAGATTAAACCCCGCGTTCCAATTGGTTGGGTATGATATTATTATGATATCATAATTGCATCATATCCTGCAATCATTTCCTTTAGTAAGTAGTATATAAGCAGCGCCAGTTTTTGCTCAGTATGTCAAGGCTCAAGCGCAGGCTCAGTAATACTCTGCGTGGAAGACCGTGATGGTGTTTGTGGTGTTAACGTGAATAGTGACGGTACCCATAGTGTTAGTGCGAGAAGCGGCCGTGCATCTAGTGTCAGTGTGTGAAAAAGATAATATAGTGCTAGTGAATAATATCGTATAGTGATACACTATATATAGATAATACAGTGAAGTGGTTTCGTTCGTCTCTGGTCCGATGCCGAGTGACTGACTGACGGTGAAGGCTGCAAGATCTGAGGCGATGGAAAAGCCTGGCATGAACGTGGTCACCAATAGTAAAATTATCACGCTAAGCAGAAAACTCTGCTGCAGTCTGTCCGGCGCTGGGCCAGCCATATGGACCAGGGTGAGGAGCTCTGCCGACGCGTTTCTGGCGTGTTTTAGTGCCGACGACGACTCGACAGTCTGTGTGATTTCTCCGGTTTAGCTTGTTTACCAAAACTATTATCAATCATCAGTTTGTGACAGCCTTTTAAGCCGCTTTAGCCAGCCTTAAGAGCATCGGAGCGCCTGCTTTTATAAGTTATCTGCTTACCAAGTTTTAAAAGACTTCGATAAAAGTTTCCCACTTCGCTTCGCCCTCCCTTTGAAGTTATCTTTTTAGCAAGTTGTAAGATTCATCAGAGAAAAGTTATCGGTGTGGCTTGGACGTAAATCAAATTTATATGCTAACACTCGAAATATTCGTTCTGCACTGATCCCACAGCGGACTGTGCAAATCCAAACCGATGGTCTTGAATGGAAGAAACTGCGCATTGGGGCGACTGAAGAGGGGGTGAGGAGAGGGGAGGGGCCATCTAAAGACAACATGGAATAAAAACGGCACGACGCAGATGCGGAAACAGGCGCGTGCCGCACGTTTCCCTCAGGTCTCACCCTGTAAGGGGCCTATGCCATCTTCCGGGAGAGAGTTTCGAACAGATTACACCCAAAGGAACCTACAGTTCTTCAAAAGGCATTGTGATTTTTGAGCACTACACTTGCGAAGAATAAGATGAAATTCTTATAGAGAACGACATATTGTGATACGGAAAACACTGGTTGTGAATCAGTCGCAAAGTCCAACTAATTTTGGAATCAGTCTTGAGTTCTTGTCCTTTTCAATTTTAGTCCAAAATTCGTCGGCAAAAATAACCCTCGTGTCGTCGCTCACGACAAGAAAACGTCAGTCTTCCACAGGTGCAAGGCGAGACGCCTCATGAAATCGACCTGGGCAGGCTGCACTAGACCGGAGTCTGAGCCTGAGCTGAAAATTCGGATAGGCTTTGGGATCGGAATATTCGGATGGGTCTGTTTTAATATATGGGTCAAATATTCGAATCTTTTGAAGTTTGTGTCATTGCTTCCCAAAAGGCACGATCGGAACAACATGTTAAAATCGGACTGATTCGCAATTGCATGTTAGAGCATTTTAAAGCTGCAGCAGGCGCCGAGCACCGGGCGGACGGCGGCCGGGCACTGCCGAAACGGGGGGAGGGGGTATGGCATCAGCGGCAGAAGACGCTGTGATTGGCAGTCATGCTGCTGTGTAATCAGATGCACAAATCGTCAAACTCAAACGATACGGTGCTTCAAAGTGATAAGTCTGAAAAAAGGAGATAAATATGAGAAAGCATCCACCCCAGACTTAAAATTGGTAGGAGTGTCCCCTCTGGCTCCTCGCCACCGTATCCATAGCAGGGCTTAACGTGTAGTGAGGAAGGGGAGGGGAATCCCCACCAGTGGCCGCAAAACCCCTGTGCACAGCGAAATCCCCCCCCCCCCAGTGAAATACTGTTTAGCCAGGAATGTACATCCGACCAGGTCTTTGACACGCTTCAGGCAGAGACTCTGAATAGCATATATCTGTCGTGAGGCAGATATTCCTAAATAAAAAGAAGAAAACGGAAAATGAGCCTTCAGCTGTATTTTTCCAACGCTAAAAAGGCTCCGAGTTCCGTGAGCCAGAATTTGATTGGCGAAGACGAGTGCAAAGACTAGGGTAAGAAAATCACCGGTAAGTGCTCTTCATGCTTGTGAAGATTTTCTGGATTCCGTTCTGATTGGTTCAGTCTCATGAACTGCTGCGGTTGCAAGCGAAATAAATAGATCGCGCAAAAGTGCGGCAAATCCGGCTGGCGGGCCCATAGATACAGAGGTGTGAGTCGGCGTCTTTTTGCCGACTTTCACCCGCCCATGTAAAACCCGAAATGCGACTACCCCCTAGGTCCTAAGTACGTCGCAAGGCGCATGCATTTTTTGGAAGCACCATTCGCTTTTTTGGCCTCTTACCACGCCTTACATTTAAAACCCTTTGTGCGTACAGATTTTGCATTCGAATCAAGTTTCGGTCGATTAGGTTTCGAGAACCTAACCGAACTGGCCGCGGGACTGTCCCAGGATCGCATTGAACACTTCACTGCAAACAAATGGCTTCTGTTTGTTGAACCAAACGTCGGCAGTCTGTTCTCAGCAAAATTATCACGCTAGCACCTCAGCACCGTTTCGCAATGGCGCTGCGAGCTTCCATGGAAAGAGATGGCCATCGGCCGGTTAGCCTGCTCGTATATCCTCCCGCTTCGCGTTCGGACGCACGCTCGCTTTGAGCACGGCGCATCACTCCTCTCTACTTCAAATGTCATGTAAAAGAGCGCAGTGCCCTTGAATCAGAATTTTTTCCACGGCTATTATCAACCGATTTCCCTTGATGTAGCGCCCTTGGGTATGCAGCAGCCACTGCCACATTCCTGCTCTGTTTTCGCTGTCCCACATTCCCAGGCTGGACAGGTGAGAAATGCTTTTTTATATCCCATCTCTGTCAGTTTTCACAACCTCAGCCTACATGAAGATTGCTCGCATTTTTTCTGTCCCGTCGGTGTCAGCAAGTTTTCCTCGGAGCCCCTGGATCTCCATCCGTTTCGGTTGATTTCTTTCGATCTAGCTCGACCTCCATCAGTCTGTGTTGGTCTCCTTTGGTCTCCACCAGTATATTACCCTTTCGGTCTCTCTAAAACTCATTTGATGGCTGTCGGTCCCTGTCGGTGTCGTCTTTACTGACCTCGACCGCTCACCACTCGTCTCCGTCGATCTCCATCAGTCCGTCGATCCCTGCAGTCTTTGCCGGTCTCTTTGGTGTCCCACAATATCCCAGCATTCACTCAGTTTCCATTTGTTGCCCCACAGTCATTCTCGTTTCTGTCTGTCTCTGTCTCTTTTGTCTTCGTCTCATTCCCAATGTCTTTCTTATCTACCAATATCTGTCCGTCTCTGTGCTACCCTGCCTGTGTTTGTTTACCTGCAGCTGTATCTGACAGAACCTCCTTTATGCCTATTACAGCAGCCTTTTTTGTCCTGTAGAGTCTTTGAAATCCCGAAACTGGAGGTCGTGTCAGGGTCAAACGGAAGAGGACGGAATAACACAATTTTTAGTTAAAGGCAAGAGAAGTTAGTTTTCGATCGATATCGGCAAAAAGGAAGTACGCAGAACAAGAGATGCAGACCTTTTTTATATGCTTTCGTTTAAACCGACCACAGCGAGACACGTCAGATGGCGTATACTGACGTGTTCACATTTGATGAGGAATATAGTGGTAGTATTTTTAAAACCATGCTCTCAATGGCGTCGCCGCAATCTTTAATCGAACACAAATACTCCGAAATATGCCGGCATTCTGCAAAGTCGCCACTTGCACCCTTTCACCCGATGCGTCAAGCAGTTAAAGTTAGGAGAATTGTTGCTATTTTATGGTAGCGTCAAAACAACGAAAATTCGTTCATTGGTGTTAATTTTGCCAACAGTTTCACCCTCCATGCCATCACCATCATAGTGTAAACACAAAAGTTCCGAAAACCGAAAATGTCCACACTTTGAGCGCGTGACACAGCTATCCCGTCTGGCGGACGAGATCGGCCCAGTGGCATGATGTGCAGTCGGTACCTTGTGACGTGTGGAGTCGCCGAGTCGTTACGACTGGAGGTTGAATTTAGCCTGCCCTTTTAGTTGTCCCGCAGCTAGCGCGCGTCACGTACTGGCTCCCGAAGGCGGTGTTTTACATGATATTGTTGTCCACTCGATTATGTGTCGAACGGACCAGATTTCGTCTGGGTGAGACCCACAGTTGGCAAGATTAGCCACTGGGAAGGACGCCGTGTAGGTGCAAGTGGGCAATGGTCTCGTGCTGTCTTGAAAATGGGTGAAATCCCCTCCTACATCGGTTCAAGAGGCGTTGCATGGCCGGAACGGCCACGGCACACCTGATTAGTATTTTGCATCATCGAAACGGCAAAACAACGGGCTTCCCGTCGGTGCCAATTTCGTGTAAGATGTTGGCGCTTTTGCATTCGAAATCCCATTGTAAACCATTTTGGGCGCGCCGCGGCTGCCCCGTCTCGCGGATGAGGTCGACTCAGTCAAATGATTTCCTGCCGGTACCTTGTTGTGGTGGGTCATCGTGGCCTCGGGTTCGTATCTTTTACGGTTACCGAGGTCATGACCTCAGTTTGAAGCCTTGCAAAACGGGCTATTTTCTTTGTCCTTCCGCCAGCACGTGTCACGCGCCGCTCCCAGCTCGGCCTCTTTCAAATAGTGCAATTCTCTAATCGAGTCGTTGTCGAATGCACCCGGTTTTGTGTCGGTGCGACCCGCAGTTTCCCAGGTCGAGCGCCCGGAAGCAGCGCACGTCTAAGTTCTTCCAACATGTGTCGGACTTCGCCCAAATTACTTACAGACTCTATGGGTGTTTCGAGCGCGTGCCGCGTGCAGCACCGCCGAACAGCAGAAACCCGAAAATCTAACATAACTCACTGTGCCACCAAACCCCTGAGACGGCTGTCTCAGTCTGCGTTCAACCACTAGCCTCGCCACACCAGTCTGTCAAAGCCGAACTCCGACGAGGTCGGACAAAACAAGGTTGGCGAGATACCGAGATTTTGTTTTTATGTAGCCTATAAATCGACAGGCCGAAATTTCTACCAGTGACTTGCTTTTAGAATAGGCCTTGATCCATAGACGATGTTAGAGTAAGCACTAAGTTCCGCTTGGCCTTCAGTATTGCTCCTTACCACTCCGTAACTCATATTTCCAGCATCGGCAGGAGAACACGCTTTTGTGAACAGTCTACGTACACGTTTTTGCTTCTGTTCAAAGAGAACGATTAAGCGTGGTTTAGGTCGTGCTAAACAAAATTTGTTCAAAAATAACCACATCTTCGTGTCGAATATTTCGAATTTTATTTGCCAGGATGGCACAGAAGGGACTTCCAGTGACGCAGCTTCTCGGTTCGATTGGGGACTAATGTACGCCAGTGATAATAGCGAATCAGTAATGTGCAAAACCTTATTGCACGCGCAATGCCAATTCGTGCATTTAACCCTATTCCCGGCAGGGGGGGCGGAATCCGCCCCCCCTCAGGTTTTTTGCTTGCCAATTCCAGGCTTTTTAACGCAGCTTCACGAAACTTGGTGACTTTTCCTAGCTATTCCTTCTACGCGCCGTGACAAAATTTCGAAATTCTATTTTGCTCAGGGGCGGAGCCAGGCAACGTTTTTGGGAGGCACCTCAGGTCATTTTTGGCCATGTTGAGGGTAAAAGGAAAATGTCTGCCAAAAACAGAGTTTTTAAGATAGAACTTAAAACCTTATATGAATGTATAGCTAAATAGTTGGGCAATGTGCATATGTAATTTTGTTTATCTGAGGTCACTTTGCAAGGTCAGGTCAAGGTCAAAAGTCAAAATTTGTTTTTTCGCAATAATTTCGACACCGTTTTCTCACATGCCAAACCCGGAATATATATGACGTAGAAAGGTGCCCTCTACTTGTGTACTAAGTTTCAGCTTGATATCAGGTCGGGTCACGGAGCTATGACCTAAAATGTCAGTGCGCGTATCCTATATCGCAAAAGCCAAAAAATGAATTTTTTGGAATAGAGTGAATCTAATCGATTAAAAACGTTTACAGATAATATTGAATGCACATGACATCATTCCAGGTGACCCCAAGGTCACTGGAGGTCATTTAAGGTCAAAGGTCACAAGTTGATCTGAAGAACGTGTGACCATGACAGTTCCCCCTTTTTTATGTCCCTGGCACCGCCTATGCTAACATTATACAAACATTGTAATGCGATTTGTACTTCTTTAGCATAACATGACTAGCAGAAGCTAAAAAAGTGTTTTGGCCTCTTTTGTTCATTCCGTTATTAGAAAACTAATCCCTCTATTTTTGAAAACCTGTGAACGCCCATGAATTTTCTCAAAATTTCAAATTTGCATACCCATGGTAAAAGCCCTATTCATAATCTCTCGATTGATGCCAGTTTCATCGAAATCGGTTCATAAACAACGGAGTTATAAGAAGCAAAAAAGTACCCCTCATTTTGACATTTTTGCCCCCCTGTATCCACAAATTTCAAAATTTTGAAAATTTCTTTTTATAAAAATGTAGTTCACGTCACGGCAAATCGATTGCCGTTTGTTGCGATGAAATCGGATAAGTAGTTCTCGAGATCTCAGGGGGGGGGCCGAATCCGCCCCCCCTGCCGGGAATCGGCCATACCGCCTAGCCCTCCGGGAATAGGGTTAAGGACCGGCTGTTTCCCTGTATTTGTCTCGATAGACTAAAATAAAAGAGGCAATACAAACAGGCACACGTACCCGTACGACAGCGTCCAGCTTCAGTCACGGTCTTACATCGACCTGGCGCCTCTGCCCGTCGTTGCCAGACACAATACGTGTCAAATTATTCTCGATGCTACTCATATCCCCACAAATGATGGCAGATCTGTGCCGCAGTGGAGATGGGCGGAACATAGCTTAGTAGTTTCTCTCCCAGCATTGCTCTCATCCGTGATGATGTACAGAGGCCAAAACAAAGGTGGGCAATCTCCCGATTACCATTCTGTTTGGTTGTATATCATGTGGTTCATGTCTTTCTTCAGACTTTGCAGCGAAATGCAAACGGTATTCGAATGCTTGGTTGACATTCCAATATTCGGCAAATATCCGGGTGAAAAAGTGGCCAAACAAATATTCGCCGAATGTGCGATTCTTGAAATCAAGACCCGGACGTTCACCGAATCCGAATATTTGACTGATTATGTGAATGATCCGAATTCTTCAGCTCTATTCAGGACCCTGCTAGGAGTCTTAGCTTCGGTCTCGGAGAGGGCTTCGTACAAGTGATACCAAAAAAGGCCCCTCATGAAAGAAAAATTGCAGTTGGTCACGCAACCTCGCAGAAAAGAACGCATGGTCTGCGCTGACGTGTAGTCCAAAGCATGTTCAAGGCTTCCGCAATTCCGTGCAGAAAATGGCTTCTTATCTTTTAACCTAACGCAAGCCAGATGCTTTTATAATTCTTCAAAGGGTCTCGCGCAGTGCAGCCGGGTGGCTTGCGCTGGATCGGGGTCCGGATCCTGAGGGGGGAGGGCTTGGTTTGCATCCAATGAGGACGTTGTACAGGTCTTGCACCTTAAAGCGACCCAAATGCCGAAATATGTTCTTTTCAAATGGTCTCACTACATGGCCCTGGGTGGCCTGCACTGAACCGGAGCCCAGACCTGCTACGGGGCTTTGGCCAGGTCCCGCAGACGGCCTCGCACCGACTGCGCCGAAATCGGCTCAAGGAGAGGGGAACCAGCAGTTTGCCAGAGGGACTAGGTAGTCTAAACCGAACCGGAGTTCAGACTTTGTTAGAGATCTTCTGCAATGACATCCAAAGGAGGGCACAGCATCAGTCGCGCTCAAAAACGACCCAGAAGCCGGGAAGCTGCAGTTTCTCGAAGGGTCTCGCGAGACTCCAGGGGCCCTCTCGGAAGTTAGGGGCCCTCGGCTTCCACCCGGAAGTTCCCGAAGAAAGCCTCATGCGAAGTCCAGCCAAAAGTGACCCAAGGACAAGAGCTCGCAAGTTCTCAAAAGACGTCATAGGAATGAAGGGCCGGTGACCTGCACCGAACTGGAGCTCGAACTCTCTAAAAGGGCTTTAACTTACATCTGAAGAGGGCCTCTCATATTACATTCAAAGCGGCGCAGGGGTCGGGGGACCTGCAGTTTGGCAAGAGTCCCTTAATCTCACAGAAGGTGCCCGGATGTTCTGTGCTGAACCGGATCCAGGATCCCGCAAGCGGCTTCGGCTTATGTCCGAGAGGAGTTTGTGCTAATCACACTCAAAAACAGACCCAACAGAGACACCAAGGATCCTCCCTGGACTTTGGACCCTGGACTCCCTGGACTCCCTTATTTGACCCACTGCATCTATAACTTGGGTTTTTAAGGCCTTGCTGAGGATATGAATGCCTAGCACGGCCTCATAGTGGTCCTTAGTTGCCAGACATCCAAAGAACCTCAATAAGGCCCCCTGCACTAGACTTAGGGGCACACAAAATATTGTGGGCTTAAAAAACGCCATGGAGGCTTTTTGTTTGTTTTGACGACCTCCAGAAAGTTATGAAGAGCCTCGTTCGTGCTCTGCGCGACAATGGAGCGTCGGCCTAACTGCGTCCCGCCGCCCAAACTACAGTTACCTATTAATGGTAGCCGAACGGTAGGTCCAGGTCCTATTTTGAAATGTTAACTGAGTGCTCATATGAACACCTGGTCGTCTGAAACGACCACCCAGTGGCTTCCAAAGGTATATCCACCGACAGAGGCCTCGTTACCCAAACAGGAGTGATAGATGTGTTAAGCCACCAAAATAAATAAATTTTTAGGACTACTACCGGCCGTGCTTGACGGAAATATATTTTCGCTTTACATACTGGTACTACTGTATGTTTTTTTAATCGAAATGACAATGGCTGAAAGGATATGCAGACCCTTTTTTGACGCTTTGCTAGCAGGTCTTGGTTCCAGGCATGCACGTAGCCAGGATTTTTCTTAGGGGGGAGGGAGGCAAATGTCAAATTCTGCCATATACCACTGGCATATGGCGAAGTTTATAGGACAAATACGTAACTGATCCCATTTCTAGCCCCCAGGAATACATATAATGTTTGTTTTTGCAACATATAGATGGTCACTATTCCGTATCCGTACGAAATCCCTAAATATCTAGTGTAGACCGTTCGACTCAAGGGGACCATGGCCCCCGTGCCCCCTTGGTTACGTCCCTGGTTCCAGGCTGTGGCTGCTATGATAACTAAGATCAAATAGACTGGGCGCTGGTTTTACAACAGCAGTCTTTTCATTCTTGTCTTATCATCAAATATTTACTTACGAAGGTTTATTAAAGCTTACCAAAGGCTTTTTATAGGTTTATCAAAATATTTACTGGAAGATACCATGAAATCGCAGAATTGCAACAATGCACACTTCAAGGTTCTGGTGATAACAAACATTTTATTTCAAGTTTCTATAGATTACGTAGCAGAAATAATCGAGACGCCATGACTTCTAATATCAACAGCTGATTATCTCGATCCTGTTCCAGGACAGACAGGCTCATCCCAGGTGTAAAGAGTATTTGGTATGTTCTTATCGAATTGCGACAAGTTGCAAGAACTTATAAATTTACTCGTGAAAGATCCAAAAATGACATACATAACTCCTGATGATGCAGTCAGGAACAATGGCGATGCGATTAATATCACATTGCTTTATTTCCCGTACATCTACCAATACGTCGCGAGCATTTGTCAGACATGCCAGTGTTACGTGCACGTTAAGAAGATACCATAAAACACAATCGTTCACTACTGTTACCAATACACGATACACATGCCGACCCCTTCGAACTTCGTTCTGGACGCTCCTTGAGAACAAGCGATATTAGTCAGTCTGCTTCCCAAAAAAGTTGCAGTACTTTCATCGTTATGGCACGTTTTTGGAAACTATGTCGGAGCTGAATATGTATGTTCCGTATCCGTATGTATATGTATGTATGGTCCGATGTAAGATTCCGTTCGTCTCTGCAGGCGGAACTCCCCCATAGCTGAATGTTGTTCCTGGTTCTGTCCGTCTCTACAGGCGAGTTATCTCAACCGACGACCCCCTGTCTTCAGCAGTCCGGGCCGCTCCAGCCGTCTCCGGAACCGCCACCTCGTCCCTACTGACGCTGCCCACGCCCGCCGTGACGCCACAGCCCGAGACCACCTCCTGCTCGGTGAGAGGGGGTCGGGATCCGACCTCCGACCCAATCAAGGACGAGATGCCGGCCTGGTCCAGCATCTGACGAAATTGCGAGATGGGGTTGGCCGCTAGATGGCGTGGAGGGCCCATCTCAATGATCTGAAACACACACAGCTCATACCATTGATATGAAACACAGAGGGCACATGTCCTGGTCGTGAAACACAAAAAGATCCATCTCAATGATATGAATCACAGAGGGACAAATCTCACGGATCCAAAGCACAGAGGGTTCATCTCAATGATCTGAAACATAGGGGGCCCATCTCACTGGTCTGAAACACAGAGGGACACATCTCAAATGATACCGTCCCACCATAACAAAACATCAGTCAGCCGGTCTCGCAAACCAATCTATCTGATCCAGAGCGCGAAGCTAGGCACATGAACGTCCCCTGGTTTCATGCTGACCACATGCATTCCTCCATCACTCACCCTGCCAGCCTCCATGACAATGATGGAGTCGTAGCCGAGCACCGTGTTGAGCCGATGCGCTATGGTAATGACTGTCGAGTCGTCAAAGTCTTCGCGGATCGTGCGCTGGATCAGGTAGTCGGTCTGCACATCCACGGAGGCGGTGGCCTCGTCTAACAGCAGCACGCGGCTGCGACGCAGAAGCGCACGCGCCAAACACACCAGCTGGCGTTCACCCACGCTAAAGATGTCGCCGTCAGAGGTGACTGACGTCAGCAGCTGCAGCGGTAGGCGAGACACCTTCGCCTTGAGGCCGGCCCGCTCCAGTACGTACCAGACGCGCGCATCGGCGTGTTCCTCGAATGGGTCCAGGTTCTGACTGAGGGCACGAACAGACAATTCATTCTCGAGGGTCCACGGCCACCAAACAGAAACGTGTGCTGGTCATAAAAACCAGGGAGAAACAAACAACTAACGTTTGTTATATGGTCGCGAGTAGGTAAAAGACAAGTTTACACCGCAGATTCAACGGCACACCACCAGGAACAAAGAGCTAACGACGAAATTCCTGACAAACTGCATAGCCTACACAGAATCGTAGGCCTGGCGTCATTTTCGTCGCCGTTCGAGTAGTATATTTTTTATTCATTTTTTGTTAATAAAGGTTTTTCGTTCAGCGACGTGCGAATCAACTGTTCAGAGTGCCGACATCCTAACATCTGACGCAGTCATATTGGAAATCGTCTCACCACTGACCGTATGGTGCTCGTGAACAGCACAGCCTCCTGCGGGATGACCGACAGTCGAGAGCGAAGGTCCCGCAGCCCGATAGTCGATATGTTGACACCGTCGATGAATACACTGCCCGTCTCCAGGTCCATCATGCGCAGCAGCGTCGATATCAACGTCGACTTGCCTGAAATCGGATGGAGGTAAGCATTCACTGCTGCTAAAGGTGGGCGCGTTATAGGGTTTTAGCAGCACATAAAAGAAACGCACGATTCAGGTACGCTGGAAAAACGAATAGGCGTGTCGAATGTACGAATAGCTGCACGGTACACGAAACAGAAACAAACGTTATTTCTACGCAAACGTGGTCTCACTCGGATGAGCTGCCTCCAGGCCACTGCAGCCCCAGGGAAGGAAAGTGTCCACCTCACCTGCGCCGGTGCGACCCACGATGCCGACCTTCTGGCTGGCCGGGATGTTGACGCTGAGGTCATGCAGCACGCGGGGAAGGTCGGAGCGGTACCTCAGACTGACACTCTGCAGCTGGACAGCACCCCGCTCCGGCCAGTCGGCCGACAGACCGCTGTTGGCCACTTCAGCTGGCGGCTCGTATTCCAGGTCCTGACGTCACAGGTCAGTCACAGTACTGTAACGGGTCACCAACTCCAAAGTAACATGGCCTGTTGTCACAAACCAAAGGTATCAGGGCCTGCCGTCACAGGTCGGGAAATTCAGAGTATCAGGACCTACCGTCACAGGTCAGGGTGACAGGTCACGGAGTCCAAACCATCTAGGCCTGCAGATAGAGGTCGTACGGTCAAAGGTATCGGAGCCAGGGTCAATGGTTTGGGCGCAAAGGAATGAAACAGAAGCTCGGCCAGTAGAACATAGAATTATAAGTCAGATTTGGTATGTGTTTTGCTACGGCCGTTCAGTGTTAACGCAGGATGTGTGTGTGGATCCCACTCCCCAAACAGTGTTTCCGGTACCACAGCAAAACAGCGCACGACAACGCTGTAAAATTTGGCATAGCTGACGACACGTTCAATGCGCATGTTCTAAAAAAAAGAGCATGCCGGGTCATCTCAGGTCATCGGAATATAACACCATGACTGAAGGCCTGCAGAAAGATTTTTGCGCCAGGTGTCGTTTTTCCAATTTTAGGACAATAGGTATGCATAAACGTCAGATCACGGGCATGAAATTGGTTCAGAATGCTAGTCTACATGCGAACAGGTCACTTAAGATAGGTAACAGGTCACTTAAGATAGGTCGATGACCTTTTCAAGGTCCAACGAGGTCAATGACCTAAGATGGCCTTTTTTGACCTAAGAAAGTTCCAAAACTAGATTTTGGCGCTCAATATGACAAAGGAGACGATTTTAGGCCTATCTGGCCCAAAATGTGTCGTTTTTAACCCCGGAAAATCGACTTATAGTTCACAAGCATAAAGTCTGATCTGACATCTGTCACCGGTTGACCTGACGGGACCGACCCGGATACCGTTGGAATCCCTGGGCGCGCGGCTATCGATTGTTTTTCGTCCCGAGGCGCAAGCTTTATTAGGTACCAAATGGCGAGGGGAGGCCTACCATCCCCCTCGTCAATGTTGCGAGTGAAAATCCTTCCCGTCTAGTTAAGGTTAAACGGTTGTTTCCATGGTGCAGTACATATACCCGCCCCCGTATAGGCTATTTGGTTACCTAAGACTACACAAAGATGGGTATGACATTGACTAGAACAATGAAAGAAAAATGAACGTGTAGCATGGTCTTCTGGCTACACGACGATAACCATTCTGACCCTTTTAACCCTCGCCAGTATCTGCTATTTGGCCAACTTCGAAAGTACAAGGGGAAGGGAACCCTAGTCATTTCCAAACCTGACGTCAGAAAGCGACGAAACAAAAATGAACGTGTAGCTTTGTCTTTCACCTTCACGATGATATCCGATTTATCCTTTTTAGGCCATTCAGTGACATTACAGGTGACCTCAAAAGGGTCATTTCAGTGGATTCTGGTTTCCATCGGATCCCATGAGACGTACCCTACAGTGATTTTTTAAAGCGTTCAGCTTTTTAAAGGGAGTAAAAACTCAATTTCCTGCTGGTTAGTTAGGTTAGTTAGGTCAAAGGTTCGTGACCTTTGACCTTTTTCTCTCGAGGTCATGTCATGGAGAAATAATTCTACGGCGATGGTCTTTATCAGATAATAAGCGTCTTATGTATCTTACGATGCTCAGTCTTATTCAGCCTTAAACATGGCTGTCAAAATGTTGAATCTAGACGTTTAGGCAAAACGGAAAAAGGTTCAACATCCCGCTATGCCAAGTTTAAGAGCGATCGGAGCAGTAGTTCTTGGGCGACTTGCGAAAAACCCAGGGCATTGGATCCTCTGTCCTGGCGAGGATTCAGTCAAGCAGTGATCTCAACGGTGTCCTTAAAGCAGGCCATGGCAGTGCATTCCGGTTTTCATTAGATTTTATGCCAGGTGATCTATAGGGTACCTATGAGCGACCAAAAACGACCTGTGGCGACGAATACTAATCGGAATCGGAAACTAGTATGACGATACAAATAAGCGCCTCTGATTACTTCGTGACCTGAGTCCGACACAATGTGAAAAACGCCAGTAACCTAAACTCATAATTTTGCGATAACAT
Source organism: Capitulum mitella (assembly GCA_030062745.1). Taxonomy (NCBI): domain Eukaryota; kingdom Metazoa; phylum Arthropoda; class Thecostraca; order Pollicipedomorpha; family Pollicipedidae; genus Capitulum; species Capitulum mitella. Next base: position 18,387,343 of record CP099847.1, on the reverse strand, counting down.
GGCCCTGACCCATATAAAAACCCTAGTGCAGGGGTCCGTGAAGTATGTGTAACACCCGTACACAAAACTGACAGCAGTCTGTTGCCCTTCCACGTTGAAACCTTTGCTTTACGATGGCCGTAGCCGAATCATACTTTCTCCATGACATGCCATCGAAAAAGGGGTCTTAGGCCACTGACATGTAGTCATCGATTTTCGATATCAGTTTTTTTCGCGTAAGTACGTACAAAAGTTCTAAACCCAGTTCTGAGGCAATTTAGCGTGATCCAAACGTTTCTTGTGCAAGAAGTGCAAAAAACCTCCGGAGACGCACCAAGCCTTTCCATCACCTAGTACTGGCGAGGGTTCATCCTCGCAACGGCTGAAAGCCGTGTTTTCGCCTTCAAGTGCGACACTGTCCTTTCTCTTTTAGATGGACCCTCTGTGGTGCGTGTCGTCTGTTGCTCACCTCGCAGTATTCGGTGCATCTCTCCACGGCTGACATCAGCGCAGAGAGCTCCGAGCAGTGCATCACCAGGAACGGCATGATGCCGATGGTGTCGTACACCAGACTGAGAATGAGGCCGGCCTCCGCCGGCGAGCCGGTGCGACCCAGCAGCAGCACCGAGCTGATGGCGCCCAGCAGAAGCAGGCCGAGCTCGTCAGCGCGCAGGCAGAACCACGAGTTGGCCAATCGGAACGTCAGCAGAGAAGAGGTGTGCCGATCCAACAGATGCTCGAATCTGGCGACGAATACTACATCATTGGAGCTACGACGTCAGTATCGAAGAAACGTATTCGCCCATCTAATCAAACGAAGACGGTAGTAGAATTGTAACATTAGCGAAGAAAATGAGCGTTGTTTCATCATTTACTTACACCTGACACAGCGGGGAGATAAGCAGCCGATGACAGCCACCCTGAAATGTCGGTTGGTAAACTACTACGTCTGACATGGAGCTTAGTTCGTCAGTCAGCCTTGTCCGCACGGGATATATCAGGTGAGGAGCCAGACGGCGAACACAATAAGGGTGAAGCGACAGTGGTTGTCAAGTACAGATGTAAAGATGCCACGTGATCGTGAAATAGAACAAAGATACCCGCATCTTGAGTGAGCTACAACGCAGTATGCATTTTTATGGCGATGCATGCGCGTTACTTAACACTACTAGGCCAGTAATTAGAACTGGTTCACGCCCAAGTCACATGGGTAAATCTAACGAATAGGTCCGCTTTAAGCAGTTTAAAACCCACATTTATTTATACTGGTTTCCAAAAGACCGACAGGCAGACAGTCGCATTCAGGAGGTAACAATAGACGCATTAGGTAATTTCTGAAAGTAATATATTACATGATAAAGTCTGCCTCGTGAACCGATTATGGGTACCGAGACTGACACAGTAATGACGAGGACGCGCTGTCCGCACCTGTCCGCCATCATCCTCTGTTTGTCGTAGGCGCGTATGACGGACAGTCCGCTGACGGTGGAGCCCAGATGCTGAAGAACCGGAGAACGGAGCACGTTCTCCAGGCGTTTGGTGTTGCGTATTCCCGTCACCAGGCAGCGCCACAGTATGCCGTACAGAGCTGCATCCATCGAAGTAGGTGAGTTTTCAAAGTTGGCGGAACCAAAACTGGTTTTAGCTAATTTTCGTTCATGCAGTACGATAGGGTCATTATTAAACTTCACCCAATCTGGCGGGCCTGTCGCCAAGTTGACGCCACACCGACACTGGACAGAGGGCGGACGCTGGTCAGCAGTGGTGGAGGTCACGGCAGGTCGTACAGGACCGACAGGGTGGACCAGACGCACATGTCAGTGATCACACAAACTAGACAGCGTTCGCAGACGAGATAAATGCTGAGTAACAGTAAAAAAAATAAAGCTATGGACAGGGAATGACACGGTGACCTCTTTATAGTCCGAAGGCTAAAAATGAACGGTCTATACCATTCGCAGGTGACCAGCGTGGATCGTCACCGACAGCTTCATAACGTAACGTCACCGCTTGTTGTCACAGACCACAGAAAAGAAACGGACATGTCATCTAACTCACAACCGGAATCTTTCGGGTACTACCTCGTGTTTCGCTAGGTCGAGACTCAGATTCCGACGAATCGGACATAGCCTTCCCAGTTCACGAAACCGCTCCGCCCCACTCACCGAAAGTGATCAGCACAACCGCCGCGTAGAACGGATATGCCACCATGGGCACCATCAGCTGCACCACCGTGATGATGAGACGCTGAGACAGGTATTCGAAATATTCCGGAATCCGATTGTCCACTAAAACACACAAAACAACTGCTCGAAATCGTATGGGAGAAAGAGTAGAAAAGCCACCATCGCGCACTGAATATATTTCCAGTAAATGCAGGCAAAAAATATGTACATATAAAGTTATTAATGTATCTTATTTATTTTTATTTACTGCAGTTATTAATGCATCTTAAAGTGAAGTGGACGAAGTAGAACCTAGGAGATACAACGCACCATATCTCTGCATATGTGTATATATATATACATATGAAGAGATATGGTGCGTTGTATCTCCTATTTTCTTCTTCGTCCACTTCACTTTTGCAAAACCCAATGGTCACAGATCTTCAAGCAATGCTTACTGACACAAAACACACAAACACATATATACATTATGCCGGTGAAGCGGCATACAGGGAACAGGATACGAGCCGAAATGTCCTAATTTATCATTTCCGCAGTCCTTGTCTGCCACACGGCCAGAGTAGTCGCCAGCCAACAGCTGCCGGGTCGCATAGGCATAGCCACAATGTCGCCAAGGCCGGGAAAAACTTACACTCCTCGAGACAGGAACACATCAGATTTCGGCCCCTTTATTTCTGAGTTGCGGATCTGTGCGTTCGTTTTCACTTTGGGGCGTAAAGAAACGTTAAATTTTCAAACCCAGGAAAGTGGTCATGGCCCCTTAGCCCATTCTAGGCTACACCCCTGCCGGGCGCAAATCCAGAGGGGAGAGACGTTTTTGGGCCAAAGGCTTTTCCGATGTGTGATGAACTGAACTTGAAGTATCGGAAAAGATCTATACACGATCTTTTCGTGTATAGATCTTTCGATCGAGACACACCAAAAAAAGTACTCCAACACACTTTGTACTCCAAAAGTCACTATCATTTATCATCAAAAAGCCGCATTATCAGCATTTTGAGATTAGTATCTTTTATGTGATGATACCCGTTCAGACGTCTCTTCAGTTCCGTATTTTTCTCCAGAATTGGCTGGGGAAAATAAATGCCGCGCTTTATTCCGCGCTTCCGTAACTGTATGCAAACTGATGAGATTTAAACAGATTGCAGGAAAGGAATGCTGCTGTTGAGGGATAATACAAACGGCTACAATTGTAGATGTAATTTCTTGTCGCAGTATGTGTAGCCGACAACGCGTCAACAAAAATACGTAACTAATAAATAAATAGATAAATAAACAAAACTGAAGGCCGCAATGCAAGGCAGCAATATCCCCGTTTGCTGTCGTGAATGATACATCTGCCTTACGCTATTTTTGTTATTTTTTTAAACAGTCCTACTGCTCCACCAAGTAAAACTTATTCCATAAATCATTATGAAGCGTTTGTTTCCGCCACGGCAAACGGCACCCGTGTATACCTACTCCAGACAACTGTCATGCGGCTAACCACCATCCGCCGTCGTTGGATAATTTCAGCTGTCGTCGGGTGCGTCACCAGTCATGAGCTGACTGCGCAAGAGAACGCAAATGAGTGGTCAACGTGTAACTCAATGAATCGGAAAACCCGGCCACTGTTGGCTGCGTCTTCATTATGCCAGGTCTCTGGCCAACCTAGCTACCGTTTTTTTCTAGCCGGGCGTATCACATTTGAAATTAGAGCTCGTGGACCGTCGATGTTTTTTTTTTAAATCAAGTACGTACCACGAGGGCTCCTAAACAAAGCAGACGATGAACTAAATTTTCTTAGGAAATATTCGGCATATATTTTCACCTAACTGACCAATTCCTGCAGTCTCGACATGTTATCAATCAATCGTTATCGGGTGGGTCTTCCTTCATACAAACAGGACTTCACTGTTTGATTACGTTGGTTGTTTCTGGATCTGGCAGGATATCTCAGGAAGGAATCTGGAACAATGGACTGATGTGCTACTATCAGGACTGGACAGGATTGACATGTTAATAAAAAGTGTTCTTACACGAGAAGGTATGTCTGATCACCCCAAAGAAGAAACTGATAACAGAGACAATCAATGGCATTTCGAAGAACGTAACTGCCATTTACGTGTAGATGTGTCCTTTTCTTATGAGCTGTCCATATGCAGGCATGCAGGTAAGGCCCATATTCGTGATGTAAACGCCTGACAAAATTTTATGCTTCAAAGTAAAATTTGTATTCCGACACCAAGGACAAAAAAAGTAATTTCCAGCACTAATAATAACCAATGAAAGTAAACAAAATATGTCGAGGCTGTGGTAAAGGGGACAAAAAGCAGGCGGCCTCCGATTCCCCAACTGAGGCATCCTTTCCGATCCAGGCCCGTCGCCCCTGTGGATCATAAGCCACAGACCAACAAGTTCAAATGCCAGAAGCTGCCATTTATTACCTCCTCCTTCAGCTTCGAAAAATAATTAGTGCGCGACCGAGGACCGTTTTGCAATGGACCACGAGCTAAAGTTAGCCAGTGTAAGAACAGTTAATGCCCTACCACTCCATGAATTTAATGCACAGGTGGCCGTGGGGAATGCAAGTTACCATGCAGGGAATAAATGTTACGGTAAGATGTGAACTTCACTTTTTGTTTTCTTTACTATAAAGTAATCCCTAACATAAGTGTACATAATTCAAATATTAAACAAAATACAAAACATAAAGAATATGCAAAATGACAGTCAAATATACAAAAAATATACGAGACAAACTCGGCATCTCTCTTACAAGACGAAGGCATTGCTAACCTCACACAGACTAAACTCGCGGACCTGCTTCTATATAGTTTGAAAAACATTTGCTTGCGGAACGGTCGTGCACTGAATCGTTTTATGTCTTAGTGACATTAGTGGTTCAGTTTACGATCGCCTCCAGCTTGTTCGTAAACTGAATCCTTAATGTCACTCATACATGAAACCACATTATTCATTTATTAGTGCACCATTACCATTCTTGTCCTTGAGGGGACTTCCCCGGTTGCGCCATCTTTCTATGAGTCATTATCGCCGCCCAAGAAGCACACGCAGGAATCAGAGGTCTAATCTCCGCACGAGCGCAAGCTTTTCACTGCTTCCTTTAATCACTGCCGGTGGTCAAATCCAAGTGTTTGTGTATTCATTGCTCAAGTAATTTGAGAAAAATGCTACAGTGGTTCCGCAAAATTACAACGATTGGCTTCATTTAGGTTTTCAAGTTCATCATATTTTACTTTAATTCGTTATTCAAAGATCGCGGTTCCGCCCCAAAATAACGTGAGCTCCGTTGCTTCAGTTTAAAAGTAGTTTCAAGCCGGGTCGCGCGTTCCATATCTTGCAACCATGGCATACGATTTCGCCCACTGGCGTCATCAGCTGACCGTCAAGAGCAATGCTTTTCGTCCATAGAGGGGTCGCGTAGTTGCCAGATGCGTGTTCCGGAAAATGTTCTGGAAGCCCGTAGGAACGCATAATGAAAATTTCACCAAATTAATCCTCGCCAGGGGGGAGCCTTTTAAGACTCCCTGCAATTTCCTTCTATAACTTCTTAGCGACGGGAGAAAGAACAACTATTTTTCCTTTCACGCAATAGATCGCGACCTGCGACCTTTTGTCAAGATCATGTAAGTCCAAATGGAGTAGTACATTTAATTTGTTGGAGACTGAGTATTGCAAGGTTGTGTTATACGTTTCTTTTTTGTAAAGTGGGCGTCAACCACATGATTTTAGTGTGCGAAAAGGGTCAGGTCATCAGAGAGAAAGCTATGTTAAACGTACATATCAAACATTGACGTCAAACGCCACGGCAATTTTGTACACGAGATACGTGATGCCTATAGTTGCAAGGATGCTTTATTACGATCCACCACGTTAAGATTACTTTGACGAACATCGTCTGACATTATATGACGCCAATTTGTAGATCAAAGTCACACTGGGTCAAGGAAATTCGAGAAATCAAACATTCGAAATTCGATTACACCCCTAGCGGTAACCTTGAGAAACTATCACGACCGCCACAATGATACGCTAAGAGACCGTGTGTCCGCCTACCTGTAGACTAAGTTTGGCAGCTGCAGCTTGAGTGGTTTCGACAAGGAGCGATTTCCTTACAACGGCATAAGCGTCTCTGGCGGTGACCTTGGGAACTAAGGCAGCTGCGACCCCACACAGGCAACCCTCTTCCATCCCGAGGGGAACCGGTGTAGCAGGTCTGGCATGCGTGTCGTCGCTCCTTTGACCTGTGGCTCGACAAGTGTGGTGGGACTATCACGCCTCCCATTGCAAATTTCAGCTATGAGGACATTTCCGTGACCTGAGAGGTCACCCATTGAACCTGACACAAAAACCGTAACATTTTCCAGTAGCTAAGGCAACGTCCAACACCCTGGTGCTTACGGAATCGACTTATGCTCATCAGTTTGGAAGCTATATTGCCAAGAAAACTTCGGCATATTTTGACATGGCCGCTTTGGGGTTATTACCGTGACCTGGGAGGTCGTCGCTTGACCTGAAGCCAAAAATCGGACATCGATGAATAGCCTACGTGACGAGCAACACATTGTTTTTCCCCATATTGCTCTATCTCTCTGTTCAAAGGTTCGTTGAGGGCAGGTCGTTTTAGGACTTCCCATCGGGCGAGGGTTAAAAAACGTATGTGTGATTTTTAAGTCATTTTACAGTCATGCTTATACTCCATTTCACAGGGTCGCAGCATGCGATCCAAGTGACCCTCTGGCTACTGCACTGGTCATGAGGTTAACTGATACTCAGAAAACAAGATTTCATCCGCTTTGAGCTGTTGCGGCTCCCATAAAAAGTGCGGACATCTGCCAGTTAGCCCTCTTCTGAAGCCACACAGACCGCAGCTGCCTGAGACGCGCGCTGACGGGCCGGCGGACTGACGCACCGCAGTCCATGTCGCGGGAGAAGCGGTTCAAAATCCGCCCGGACGGCGTGCTGTCGAAGAAGCTCATCTTGCAGCGCACCAGGCTGGAGACCATGCGATCGTGCACGCGCGTCGCTCCCTTCATCGCCGAGTATGTGAAGTTCCACGCTGCGTACGGACACAACGTGTTAGCTGGGGCCATGTCGAACAGCGAAATACGTGGCTGAATTTAAGAAGATGGGTGAAACAAACTATTTTCCTGGAACGCTGGACTACATCGCTCTTAATTTCAAGCACAGAAATTACAACTGCATGTGCTACACACCAATTAACAGTGTTTCAGTCTCTTAAGAGTTCTGGTCCCTTTCACTGATTTTTACATACAACTCACAAAGTACAAGGAAAAAATGTCCCAACGTAATCAATATTTTACAAATAGGGTGCCGTGCTCTAAACATACCGCTCATTGTATTTCGCACTTTGTGTCTTTTTTTTGGCAGGGCCCAGAAACTACCAGGCGGAACAAAAACTATCTTTTGCGATGTGTCCTGCAGACACCACCGCCAGAGTACATTTCATACGCAACACGTCTTTCCAAAAAATGCGTAGAATATGATGGAATCGAGAATGGTCTCTGGGATAACAGAAGTTAATCAGCCAGGAGACGGAAACCGGAGCAGTGGGCCAATTTTCACTCAGGCACTTTGAGATTCTGTTGTCGTTTGCTTGTCTGCGACTGTTTCGTTACGCAGCTTACTTATCACTTCTTTAAACGCTACACCTATAGATTTCCGACAGAATGTGTGCTAGAAATCCATTTCTTTCCCTCGGATCCACAGTTTGGATATTTCATTTATGAACTCATGCTGAAGCGTGAACAATCCATAAGATCTATATTTTCTGGCCCTAGTTTAAACGTCTGCGGTCCAGCACACCTTGCAGCAGCAGTCAGTGAGACACAGCGCCCTGCGCGGCCAGTGTTACAAATTAGCATGGCCCCAACACTATGTGGCTTGCTGACCTTTAAGAAGACCGAAGACGAAGAGGCCAAGTACGGTGGCAGCGTAGCCCGCTGTGTACAGATCCACGTCAGGGTGGTCATTGACAGCCCCCGCCAGCTCCGAGGGCTCAAAGGTCACGTTGTACTGGGTCGTGTTCCTCAGACGCTCGTCCTGGGGCCGGAGATCACGTTATAACGGGACATGTTTCCCACATGACCTTGCTGGGAGAAGAGATGTTATGCTGGGTCACGTTCTTCAGATGTTCCTGTTGGGATAGAGATGATGTTATACCGTGTCATGTTCATCAGACGGTCCTGCAGGGGATGGCGATAATGTTATAAATCATCTATTTTCCAGAGTCCCATGCTAGGCATGGATACGGCGTTATTAGATCACAGGGAAGAAGGCCGCTGGTGAAAGCTAACAACAAGCTAAAGACGACTCCGAACCGCTTAAAGCTAACAACGTGAAGAAAAAACGGAGTATCGAACACATGACCATGAGAACGGGGGGGGGGATTCGGTGGGTGGGGTACGCTCCTAGCGGGTCGTCAGTGAAATCAGCTGGCCTTTACCTTTCGTCCGTCGCCAGCCTCAATCCAGTATTGCAGATAGAGTCCGCTGCCGGTACGGCAGCTGGCTAGCAACAGCGTCATCAACCAGAATAACAGCAAGCCGAGCACGCCACAGTGCTGTGGAGAATAACAGCATTATCAGGGTGAACACGACTCAGGGCTGTAGGAAACACTTCAGCACGCCTTTTCAGGGGGAAGACCGTATGATTGGACTAGCGCAGTGGGCAGATTTCAGTGAATCGATTCACTGCCTAATTAACTCAACCGGAAACCAATGCATATATATATATATATATATATATATATATATATACATAACTAACTTTGGGAATCATCTTTTCGGCCGGCGATGTTCACGTTAATCCCAAAAACGACACACCGCAGCGGCCAGGCAATTTGCGTCTACATGCACTGACACATATAGACGGGTCTTTATCGACTTTTCAAGCACCAAATGTACTGTTCGCTTCGCAGCACGTCACACGAGCTTCTCGATTAAGAACTGCCTTCAGAGATGCGTCGTGATCAACACACGTGAATACTGACGTGGAAGGAAAATTCCAAGAGTTCAGGGGAAACAAAAAAGCGAATTGCCACTGCTAAACGACTAAGACATATCGTATGAGATTGATGTCGTGGACAGATTGATACATCTTCACAGACTGCAACACATCATGTTGCAATCGTAGCATATGTACCAATTTAAGTACCGCTAACTCCTAACTGTAGTCAGCAAGAAGGAGCATGTTGGTGAATGGAAAAGACAAACGTGTTTCAAGGGCGGGAAAGAAAATGGAAATGAAAGATGCTGTGAATTGTAATTTGCGGTGTTGCCGAATGGGTGCGCAAAGCTGGAAGAGAACAATCTTACATCACAGTCAGCAAGAAGAAATTTGTACCTTTGTGCTTTCGTCAAGCGGTCAGCTTACTCAGCCAGGCAACATGCCGTGCTGCGGGAAAATCCCAGCTCAATCGAATCCAACACTCAAAGTATTTTAATACGTCCTGCAGAAACACTCATTTAGAGGTTTATGTAGGAGAACAGTAAAAGCTGAAAAGGAGAACGACAGTTAAACCGCAGCGTAAAACTAAAACTTTCAGTTGAAAAAGAAATGGTGAAACTGTCAATTTACAGTTATGGTAAAACAGGCTGCTATTACAAGATAAGGCAAAAGCCAAGAACATCGCATGACCATATAGCCAGTTGGATACGACATACATAGGTATATGTTAACCAGTAATAATGGAGTGCATTTTTTTCGAGAATCACCGGACACTTTGGAACATATGCACCAGATCCAATTATGCGCTCAGTTTGTGGTACTCACTTTGCACCTTGAGCTTGGGCTTAAGGATGAAGTTTAGTTCAGAACGGTTCATAAATCGATATGAATAGTGCTTGTGCGGTATTTTTTCTGCCGTTAAGATCGCGGATGCAAACAGAACTTTCATGGTCGTGTACGAGAAGGAGGTAATGAAAGGGATCATTGAAAGGGATCAGGACAGACCTTGGTTTTTGGTGGGCTCAATTTTCCCTTTTCTTTTTTTGAGACACTATTCCACTTTGGCTCTTGATTCAACCTTTGGGGAGTTTTCGGTCCACAGCTGTGTGATATGAAAATTGATGACGGCAATGTAGAAACGAAACTACAGCGCGTAATGACTGTGAAAACTGATCACGACAGTGCAAAAGGAAACCTGCAGCATGTGTTCGCTGTGAAAACTGACGACAATGTAAGAGCGAACCTGCAGCGCATGTCGACTACAATTAGTTTGAATATTTTTTTAGGAAACAGTGCATGCGTGACCAAATACTCCATAAATTCTCATTATTCACCCAGTTTACCTTCATGACATCACCTCGAGCCGTTACACAGAGTAAAAGATTTTTAAAGAGAACATTTATGTCTTTATGCGTCTATGTCCTCCCACTGACCCCTATGTCTACAGCCGCCAATGCACACAGCCCAGGACAACCCCGGGACTAAGCGAACCTGTGCTGGGCGAGAGGTCGCCCGATGTGTGCGCTTCAATGGACAGTGGACCAAATCAATGATCGTGTTATTAGGGCAACGAATCTCTAAACTGTTTCGGCGTCAAAAATATAACCCCGTGGAATCCTTGGCAAACGGGCAAAGTGGCGCGCTCAAATTTTTATTGTTCGACGAAATTTCGACCTGCGGTATTTTATGCATGTTTACCTGATTTTAAAACACGTCCAAATAGACTCCTCTGTGTCATGTATTTAGACCGTCCCGTCTTTTCTCTTCTGCGGCATCAAAACAAACAAGACCCAGCAACATAAAATCATCGGTGCTCCTGTTTGAACAACACAGCCAGCAGCATGCAAAAACAAAAATAAAACCGGACATTGTTGGCCATATTTTCATAAATCTAGTTACGATAGCATGATAAGATGAAACATAGATGGGATTTCCAGGCATGATTTGAACTCCTGTATGAGCTCTTTTCTAAGGACACGGTTTGAGATATAACGACCAGGAATGCCCGTGTCTCGCATATAAGGCTATGGAAGTCTTATGTATGTAAACTGCATGTAAAATATGAAAGGCATCAGGGGCGGCGCCACGGCTTTGGAGTTGGGAGGTGGAGTTTTCCAAGGGGCATCCTAGACAAACTGGGGCCTCCTCGCAGGGGGGGCTCCTGATTCAAACAGCGGACTTCTCGATCCAGCAAAGGGTCTCCTTATCCCAAAACAGGATATCTCAATATCCTTATCCTTATCCCAAAACTTCTGCTCTGTTTCAGAACAGAAGCCTCCTGATACGTAGAAAGAACCTCCTAATCATGGAACTAGGGCATCCTAATCCAGAACAGGGGTCTCCTGATTTACGAAGGGCGTCTCCCAATCTAGCAAACGGCATCCTTATGCCAAAACAGGGCCCCCTGATCCGGAACATAGGCCTCCTGATACCTTAAAGGGCCTCCTGCTTCAGAACAGCGGCCTCCTGATATAAAGAGGGTGCCTCCTGATTCATGAAGGGAACCTCCCGAGTCAGCAAAGGGGTCTCCACAACACAAAACAGGGCCCTGTGATCCAGAGCAGTGGCTACCTCACTCGTAAAGGGGTGTCCTTTTTTCTCGCCTGATCGAGAAAAAGGGACGCCTGATGCAGAAAAGGGCCTCCTGAACCCTACTGAGGAACACGTAACTCAGTCAAGGGGCCTTCTTGACCTGAATTTTGGTCACATATGTAGCTACAAAACCTTCAATTTGGTTAGAACAGGCCTCCCAAAATTTGGGAGGACGAAAACATGCCTGCCTGCCGGCAGCGGGGCAACTGCCTCCTATGACCTCGTGCTGCGCCGTCCCTGGTAGGCATGGCTTTTTACCAGACAGATACTCCCTGTGATGAAAGTATTACAGGTACGAAGTAAAAGGAAGTCATACAAATCAAATCTCCGTACCTCTACGCGAGGAGCACGCGAACGATCAAAGATCAAGTAATTGCTTGATTGGAACTTATGTCTGCAATCAGATCCGCGGTTTGCAAAAAATGAATGGCTGCAAAAACAGACATTTGGTGCAAACATCAATTTCCAAGACAGACTGGAGGTGCCAGACGATGAGGATCATGCCGACTGTGCACAGAAATTCAGAAACTCCGACGGTATACCTTGAAGTAGATAACAAAATTTCTGACGATGCCCATGGTTGAGATGTACTTTTCTTCACTCGTAAATTTTCCCCCGAGCGTACCAGTTTCTGAAACATATCGGATAGTTTGGATGTTGCAAACGAGCCATAAAAGTCCGGACTGCAAAAACACCTCATCAGTCATACAAACGAAAGCCCAATAAGAGGAAAAAAACAATCCGTGTCACCTAAGGGCAATAAAACTAGCATATAAAGCCTTAAAACGGGCTGCATAACACACACCTGCACACAGCGCTGCACAACTGCTCACAAAGTTGATGCTTACTTTAGGGCAATTCGCCATCCTGAGCAAACAGTTTGCAGTAAATTTCTGTCATCCGTACTCTTTTGCAAAGCTACTATCTTTGTCTCGTCCACAATCGCAAATATCCACCATTCCGATTTTTTTTCTTTGTTCTCTATTTCGCCGACAGAATGGACCAGCGTGCCACGTGTGAAGCCAGTGGTCAGCATGCATTAGCAGATCATATTGTTATTTTCGACCGTACTCGGAATCCTGTCCGCACCTCGCGTGGAACGGTCACCGGTAGGTACAGCCTTGGGCATACTTACGGCCGGCCAGTCAGCGAGAACGTCAGTCGGCCGGCGCATAGGAACGCTCGTGGCTACCCGTGCGGAAATGGGAAACGTCCGGAACTTGCCGGGACGCTCCAGAAGCCCTGTTTGTGTACAAGGCACGGGCGGCCGGGGCGACCAGCTCAATAAATGTCGGTTACGCACAGTCGACGCCCAGTCGCAGTCTGGATTCCCGATCGCACGAGACGTGCAGGCGGCGGCGCGAGTGCGGATCGCAGGAGGCTGGACTCAGGACAGCTGATTACACAGCGCAAGGACAGCGGCGCCTATTGCTGGTGAGACACACGTCGCAGCGAGCGCATGCCTGCGCTGTACAGACAACCTGTCTTACCTTGTAGCAACTTGACTTGACCTTCTCAAACGTGGATTGCATTTTGAAGGCTTCCTTGCAATCAAGATAAAAGAATCCACTTTAAAACGGCGATTTTGTAGGACTGGTGCAGGAAGCGGCATTCTTCATTGTGTAAGACAAATGTCGGAATCAAGCGGAATGAGGACAAGATCGCAGCATCGGGAAGATGCGTCGAAAGCCAAGAAGCTTTCAGAGCCGTCTACAGCAACTGCTGCCGGCCGGACCGACGAGATAGTTCTGCAGGCTGGAGGAGAAAATCCTGTTGATCATCGGGACGATTTTCAGCAGATGTCCCTAGAGTTCAATGGCGGAATCTTTCACGTGTCGAAGATAAGCTGCAAGCGCCCCTGACTCTTGTAACGTCGCTGAGCCAGCAAAATGCAAGGCTGGACTAAAAGCTGGACCAACTGTCAAGGAAGACGAACGACAAGTTGGACCAGCAAGCCACGATGATATGTACCGGAATACCAGAAGCTGGACCAGAAACTGGACCAGCAGGTGACTATTATGGACCAGAACCTCGGCTGGCAGGCCGCGGTTATGAAGGAGGAGCTGGGCCAGTGAAGCGAGTCGCGCTGGTCGGTAAAAAAAAAACTTAACCAGATGACGGGCATGCAAGATGCCCTCCCGACAGAATAAAAACAGAAATCGGATGTGTCGAAGACGATGTCAATCGACTGGGCTGCATAATTTTCTCGTCGTCCGGAGACTGAGTTCATTCATCTGGATCAGGAGACGGGAGTGCGAAGTGAACGAAGAAAATAACAGATAATTTAAAGGCGACCAGTGCCGGTGACGAAGTTCATCAGCTGTCAGCCAACGCACGAATGGCCACGCCACGAAGTCCATTCAAACAAGACGTGACGACGATATCACGCTACAAATGAGTATCTGCTAACATGATGAGTCCTTATTAGTCAGTCCGTCTCTCGTAACTCACCGTGTACTACAGTCATGTATGACGTGAGAATAAGCTTGGGTTATAGTGCCCCCAGCTGTGGGCCCAGCCACTTCAGCAGGTCTGACGGCCGCATCAGCCAGTGATGTCGCTCTGACGTACCCTCGTTGGCGGCCGTGTCCTGCACGGTGTCGTCCGGCCTTGACTGACGCTGGCTGGCCGCGTCACAGCTGACCAGCTGGTGGTAGCCTCCCTGAAGCTCCATCAACTCTTGGTGTGAGCCGTGCTCAGCCACCCGACCCTCCTTCATGAAGACCACCTCGTCACACTGCGACAGGTACTGTAACACCACATATGACAACATCAGCTGTTAATGTTAGCCGTGCTCAGCAACCTGACCCTCCTTCATGAAGACCACGCCGATACATTGTGACAAGTACTGCAACACGACACCGGGATGATGATAAAAGGGGTATTATGATCGGACATGGCAATAGCAAGCTGGTCACCTCCGTTAGCTCACCTGGACCCCGTGCGACACGAGCACCACAGTCTTGTCTCGGAGCACGCCGCGAACACAGTGCTGGAAGATGTGCTGTCCGACCTTGCTGTCCACAGCGCTGAGAGGGTCGTCCAACAGGTAGATGTCGGCGTCGGCGTAGACGGCACGGGCCAGGTTTACGCGCTGCTTCTGCCCACCGCTGCCAGCGACAACGCAGAGCCCAGGTAACCTACCAGTCCGACCAAGCTTTTTAGCAAACTACGGTGCACTGTAAATATCGCAAGATGGATCGCCTCTTTTTGGGAACGAAGGTAGTTATTTGGGCTCCTTACGTGCGGTTTCCGCGTGATATTCATGTTTAAAAGATGGACCTCCTTGAACTCATTCGTGCACGCAACACATCATCACCGTAATGTGTGTGTGTGTGTGTGTGTGTGTGTGTGCGTGTGCGTGTGCGTGTGCGTGTGCGTGTGCGTGTGCGTGTGCGTGTGCGTGTGCGTGTGCGTGTGCGTGTGCGTGTGCGTGTGCGTGTGCGTGTGCGTGTGCGTGTGCGTGTGCGTGTGCGTGTGCGTGTGCGTGTGCGTGTGCGTGTGCGTGTGCGTGTGCGTGTGTGTGTGTGTGTGTGTGTGTGTGTGTGTGTGTGTGTGCTTGACTGCGTACCGATTTAGCCGGGGGCGACGTTATACACTATAATCCAACAAAAAACTGAGTATTCCACTCCTCACAACAGTTCTTGATTACGGATAGGGAAATTATCAGCCAACAGACGTACCTGAGGTTGACGCCCCTCTCGCCGATCTCGGAGAGGTCGCCGTGCTCCATCATCTCCAGGTCGGGCCGCAGCGCGCAGGCGTCCAGCGTGCGCTGGTACAGCTCCGGCAGCAGCGGCCGGCCAAACAGCACGTTCTCGCGCACCGTGCCGCTGAAGATCCAGGCCCGCTGTGGCACCAGGGCCATACTGCCGGCCCGCCTCACCGAGCCGCACAGAACGCGCAGCTGGCGACCGAACGACAACGATATGTGGACGACATGTGGACAGAGCGGGGGTAATGGTCAACGCATGTGGACGGAGCGGAGAGATGGGCCACGGTATGTGGATACAGCGGAGAGGTGAGTAACGGTACGTGGACAGAGCGGAGAGCTGAGTTACGGTGTGTGGACAGAGCAGAGAGGTATGTCGTAATATTTTGACAGCGCGGAGATAGGAGTATGCGAGCTGATGTGGGTCACGGTACGTGGACAGAGTGGAGAAATGGGTCACGGTATGTGGACAGAATGGAGAGCTGGGTCACGGTGTGCGGACAGAGCGCAGAGATGAGTCACGGTATGTGGACAGGGCGGATGAGATCAAATATTGTCCCGAACGAGAAACAGCTGGGTTAATAATCATATTTACAGCGATGACAGAATATCATAATCATAAAAATATTTCATCACCGCATTACCTGTATAGACACAACTTGTACTGATGACACCAAGTGCTAATTGTGTTTCACCAAAGGTACCTTGTAAGCTGTCAGCAAGCCGTCGTCAGGGCGGAGGGGGGAGAAGTGTATGTCCACGAAACCAGTCGGAAGTTTGCCGTAAACAACGGGTCCCGTCAGTCTGAATCCTTGCATACGTGACTTTCGAATATTCTGGCGAATTTCTAGACAATTTTAATCAAATTACATCAACGGTCGCCGACCTATGACCTTATTCTGCAGTGCATACCATGGAGAAATTTCGATACGGTGACAGTCTCTGTCGTGTAGCAAACGTTGTATTTACGCTGTTCAGGGCCCCTCAGCGTTATGCATGGATATCACCCATGGTGTCCGTGACCTCCGACGTTGAGTACCTCTTACCTCAAGCTCATCTTGGCCTTGAATGCAAACAGTGGATACATACCGTGGACTTTGGCAAGGCCACTGGATGTTTCTGTTGCATGTATCCAAGGTCAAGATGAGCTTAATCTAAGTAAGGACTCAACGTCCTTACATGGGCTGAAAGGGGTCAAACCGGGTGTTATCGTGTAGCCAAAGGACCAAACTACACTCTCGTTTTCTCATTTCATTGCTTTATCGCACCAGTTTTGTAAACTGCTGGAGGGAAAGAGGTTCGCACCAATGCCCCTGTACTGTCGAAGTTGGCCAAATAGCGAATACTAGCGAGGGATAAAATGTATCGTCTCACTGACATAGCGTACCATCAGGCCGCAAATAACCAACGGCAGTGCATACACGCTTTCACGTGCAGTAATATAGTCCTACACGTCCGCACCTTCATGGTCACGCCACACAATGCTCACGTCCTGCAGGCCTACACCTGCCCAGTCATGCCGAATGGTGTTAACGTCCTATAGGTCCGCATCTGTCCAGTCATGCCGAACAGTGCTAACGTCCTACAGATCCGCACCTGCCCGGTCATGCCAAACAGTGCTAAGGTCCTACAGATCCGCATCTGTCCAGTCATGCCGAACAGTGCTAACGTCCTACAGACCCGCCCCTGCCCGGTCATGCCAAACAGCGCTAACGTCCTACAGACCCGCACCTGCCCGGTCATGCCGAACAGTGCTAACGTCCCACAGACCCGCACCTGCCCTGTCATGCCGAACAGCAGGGAGGACTTGCCGCTGCCGACGGCGCCGGCGACGCCGAGCAGCCGTCCGGCGGGCACGGCCAGACTGAGTCCGGAGAGCACCAACTCGGCCTGGGTGGCCGTCTCGGCATCCAGGCTGGCCTCGGAGTCGGCAGGTCGGCGGCGCCGTTCGCTCAGCGCCCTCAGCCGGCTCAGCAGCGGAGCCTGCGGCGAGGACGGCAGCTTCGGCGACGAGATGATGCGCGGCACAGACTTGGAAGGCCGGGCCGAGCGCTCCTCTCGCTCTGATGGCAGAAACAGGGGGAGACGGTGCCAGAGAGGTCCGAGATAACGCACAAGGGAAACAACTGTTGCCGTGAACAGCCAGTTACGCTGCTATCAAAGAACAGTACAAGATCTTCTAGATGCCAGCGAGCGATAACGACGCAAGAGAGCAAAAAATCGCATTGATCGACTGAAGGTACACTTACTCTTTTCGCTTTTGCCTTTTCTGGCAACTGGTCTTTCCCAGGCCAGTGTGGCACTGATAATCTCGATGGCGTTACCCGAGTCACAGTGTACCAGATCTATTTCTATGTCCTTCATCAGTAAGAATCTCTGCAAAATAATACAGAAAAGCATGGAACAATCGCTTCCTGTCCAACAGCTCAGCAACACAATCCTTATGTGCAATGTAGTGGGGTGAATTTAGATACAGATGGATGTCACCTCTGACAGTCTGCTTCAGATGACAAAGAAGGGTATCAGCCACTGGACAGCATCATGATAAACGCAAAACTAGTATACTTTTGTACCCTGCTCAAGTACCTGAATTCTTCTGAGAGCCACATGAGCCTCAGTGATCATTTTGATCCCGTACGGCAGCGTACCCACAGCCATTTGCAGTGAGTTGAAGACGGAGAACAGGGTGAACGCCTCGGCAGCATGTAGCTCGTTACCGCTAGCGCTGGAGCAGATGCATCATTGTAACGTCAACAGCGTGAAACATTCCAGTTCTTCATACCGGGGCAGATATGGCATGATCGAAGGCTGCGTCTGTCAAAATGCCCTCTTTATTGAATGTATCTATTTCACAAAATCACCGAGTACAATACCGCACTAACAGGTCAAGTCAGATGTAAAAAAACCATGACATTGCATTATTTAAAACAAATAAGCGGCAGATAAAACCCATGCGTAGATAACACAGACGCTCACTGAGGTACGTGACGGAGAAAATGCAAAGATAAGACGTGGTCAATGGCATGGGATCGAAACGTGCTAAAACAATGCTCGAAAGTCAGCACTTCAAACGCCCTTGGCTAAAACTGTGCGTACCTTCAGGAGGTTACAGAACATAAGTAAATGAACAGTACTGACACGTGCTCTGAGCAGGGCCCATATAATCTTCGACGACGGGATCGAGATGGTTCGAGAAAAGAAAAACAACAAAGTAACTTATGAGCTTACGTTTTCCCTTTAATATATTCCTGATGACTAAAAGGTTGTGTTGCACCCTCCGAGACCTCAATTTTGAAGTTAATAAGGATATAATTATAGGTATAATACATAATTATACGAGGAACTCTTAAAAGATACTCTAGCGTGAAATGGCCGCAGTAGCCGAAGCGCTGTATAAAACCCAATCATCATCATCATCTTACAAGGCACTCCTACTCGCACTTAAACCCCGGTCACAGGACTGCCCAGTCGGTTCGTATCATGCGTCAGGCGAAAATAAAGCCTTTCACACTTTTCACGTACAGAAACACAATGGTTTTTGTTCTTCAACAATAGGGAGAACCGTACGCGGTGAACACTGCACACCAGCATCGTCCGCGTCGCTACCGTTACAGAGCCGGGCTTTAAATGCGCCCTAAGCAGTGCGAATTGGGCTCTACATGTACTTGTATGTGTCTCACCAAGCGAGAGCTGCGTCTTACATGTATCCGATGATGGAGGTAGCTGTGGCCAGGATGGGGATGATCGGCACCAAGACATTCGAGATGGATGTCAGGAAGGTCGCCTTCCTTATGATCCCGATCTCTTCCGTCCTGATCTCCTCAATCTGTCACAGAAAACGGATGATCAGATTCTCAGCTCGGACAACGAGCATTAACGTCAAGCTGTCATGCAACTGTTATGGGCAATAACTGGGATCGAGATCTAAAACTATGACCGATCTTAACCATCCGAGCCAAGCTTTCGCAGTGGTATCGCAAGAACAATCTTCCTGCAGACTAGGGGTGTCGATCTGTACCATTTGGCGGCGACCCTGGTCCCTTCTGCCAATGTGGGTCTTAGCTCCTCATAACTAATAAATGTACTCTCTCTCCCCATATATATATATATATATATATATATGGGGATATATATATATATATATATCCTGACATATATATATATATATATATATATATATATATATATATATATGTGCGCAGGATATATATATATATATTTATATCCTGCGCACGACCGTCGGTCGGCCACGATTACGCTCGACTGGGCGGGGGGGGGGGCAGTTGGCCGCCCCCCTCTAATTGACGAACGGTTGGTCGCACGATAAAAAATAAACACACCGTTGGAAATCTTGTGACGAGTAGAGCTCGAAACTGGTCTCATTTTTTAGTTTTAGATAATATGTAAGCAATTTACGTTCTATATATGTTTTCTCATAGCCAACTGCATGAGTCCGAGAAACGGCCTGAATCTCAAGGGCTGTGACTAATAACGCATAGGTAAAGGCACCAGCGCACGAGTAAAGGTCCGCAAATGCCGATACACATCTAATTTCTAGGATTTGTTCAATGTATACGCCGAAACGTTGAGTTAAAGACAAGGCAATTTTCGCGCCGGCTGTCGGCGTGCGCCGCTGCCGTACGCAGTAACAAATTGACGGGAACTAGTTTTAGCGTTTCTTTATTTTCGCGAAAAAGCCTATCCATTAAATTTTACTGATCCTAATGGTTCTTGTGATGGTTTTTCATGCCTAAATTCGGGAAAAATTCATTAGTCACCAATCTACTCAATTGACGGAGCTTTATTCGCGAGAGCCTGTTTATTTCCAAACCATGCAATTTTTTAAAACTTTTTGAGGTTCCTGGTAATACTTACGTCTGTGCAAGCCAATTCTGCCATTTCTTACCAATTCTGAGTAACTCATCGCTGATTTTGACGGTGGTACATTTTGGCTCACAACAGTAATTCGTGATCTGGCCTCAGGTCAATGGCTGGAAGTCAATGATACTTTGCCCAACGACGGTAACTTGATGTCTGCTTCACTCCACACTAAAAATGTTATGAAATATTCCGTCAATTTCCCGAAAAAAACGACAACATGTCTTAAAATGGGCTTGACCTTAGGTCAATGACCCGGAAAATTCCGAAAAATCTGAGATAGCAGATTTGTTGCACCTATCAAGATCACTAATCCCTGGAAGTATTATTGTGATATCTTGTTTTGCGAAAACGTTACAGGGTGCTAAACTTTTTTGGACATAGGTCCGTTTGAACTGACCTAGGTCAGGCGCCTGACCTGGCCTGAGGTCAAAACTTTGACACAAGGTGTAAAAATGATCAAGCAAAAGGTACACAAAGTTTCGTGGCTGTGCTTGTTCGTTCTTCCGCAATCCCAGAAAAACCTCAGGGAGGCAGTCTACTGCCGCCCCAGTCGGGGCGGTATATATTTATATATATATATATATATATATATATATATATATATACATATATATATATGCAGATATATATATATGCACGATAATTGAGAATTCGGCGAATATTCGGTTCGCCATTTTTACATACGAATATTCCAATGTCAACCGAGCTGTCAAATTCGAATACCCAAGCATTCGAATATCTTTTTTCTTGTTTGCATTTCATCGCAGGATCGGCAGGCACGCCTGGACCGAATAATGCAGAAAACTAATAGGGAGACCGGCTAGTGTTTTCTGGATTCTGTACATCAGCATGGATGAAAACATTACGCAACAGTCATGTTCCGCGCCTCCCCACTGTGATATTGATCTGCGCCCCAAGCTTTTTTCGGGAGGCGGGGGGAGGGGGTCGTGTACTCATCATCAGCGTAGCCCAATGAATTTCGTTCTCCCTTTTTGAATCACGGAAGAATGTCACGAGTGATGACGTTTCTTCCGTGCCGCGACTGGAGAAACACCGGGTTGCAACTGGTTGGACAGTAAGTTGGTTGTTGCCAGAACTTTTAGTCTGTTAATTATCATACACGTGCAATGACGTTTTGCATGCGTGTCATTCCCATACCGGAATGCTTTGAATTAAGAGCCTTATAATGAAAACGTATTGGGGCAACGAAATGTTACGTCCGAGAAGGGCAGTACAGATGCACCCCAATTTCGTTAACATCACTTCTCGGCGCTAAATGTAGCTGTGAGCTCACCTAGAGCTTCATTTCAAGGAGGATGTCACCATTCTACAGAGTATGTTGGTGAATAATTTATCAATCCAATGGTGAATGTGATTTCATCCATTTCGGGTAGATGTCCTTTTTTGAAACTTCATTCCAGCGTTTTGCTAGTGTGCTACGGTATCACACACCAACTCTAACAGAAATTGTTGCTTATACTCTGACCTTTTCGCCCGACTACGCAATTTCACATAAAGGACATGATTCTGCGGCGAAATTTTAACACACTCACATGAACGATACGGTCACGACATAGACAGTATGTCACTCTAAAGGCCAGTAAATAAGTTGCTAAGGACTCGTTAAACTGGTAACGAACAACACCGGCGACTGAGCGTAATCTAATATGTCCCTTTCAATATTGGCCACGCATGCAGTGACGTAGAGTAAGGGTTGGGAATTTTACCAAAGACTGTTGTTTTCCCATGTTTGACTTATTTGATTTCATCTCTCATTCTCGTTCAAATAATTCCTAAATCCGTCTGTCATCGTGACGGCTTCAATGTTTTCCTCGGAATGCATATCAGCCTGACTGTCAATCAGAACGGTCTCTGCCGCTGACATCGTACCCCATCCCCTTCCTCGGCAGCGCCCGGCCGCCGTCTGCCCGGTGTTCCGAGCCGGCCGAAACTGTTCTGTAACTTTTTTTTTATTTCGATTTATTTATTTTTTATCTTACCCAAATGGTTTCCATATGTGGCTTCGGGTTCAGAGTACATGTAAAGCAGACCTTGTTGCTTGTACCCTGAACCTACCACCCAGTAGTGAGATGCGAGCCGCATAATGCTACGACGCGGCCCCCCGTGCCGGGTTAGCCCTCTGTTCACTTTCTAGATGACCGATAGATGACTGTCGGGTAAGGCAATTCGCTTTTTACAGAGCTCGAAACCGGGACCACCGAACCGAAGACCACGACCTTTCTCCCAGGCCACGGAATGGGCGTTGGAATCTGGACAATCTCTCCTAAATTGTTCATGCAATTGTAAATCAGTGCAAAACTAACACACTGTACTGTGCGGAACTTTTGGGATGAAATGAGACCAACACTCAAAAGGTTCGAATCGGATCCACAAATCAGTCTCAATTCTGCGCTCTGGTTCGAATCCCGCCTCTGACGGGTGGTTTTATCCGTGACCAAGCCGATTACACGTCTGTCACCAGACAGCCCTGGCGCCAGGAACGCTCGGAAGAGCCTCCCAACAAACATCAGAACGGTGGACCCGTGCAGATCTCGGCTGCATTCGATCCTAATTCCCTCCATCGTCCTCGCGTGCGAAGTGAAGCCATTCGCCTCGGTTTGAGTGTGTCCAGCGGTGTTCTCGTTCTGCGCAGGATGTGGGGCATCACCGACCTTGTTTTTGAAGCTCTGCTCCCAGGCGTACATCTTGATGAGCCGGATGGCGGCCAGGATTTCCGACATGAAGGAGACCCGCCGGTCGGTGACCGTCACCACCGCCAGACGGCGCACACTGATCATGCCGCCGATGCCACCCTAAAAACGCGACCAGTTTCCATTGACGCACGTAAGTGACGCCTCCGACGTGACAAAGTACTGCACATCATAAAACGTAGATACTTCCAGCAGAATAAATTACCGGGAATCCTCTGAATATCATTTTAGTTTGTTGCCAGTAAATGAACAAAACAGCGATGTGGTAGACTCGTTGAACGAGCCAGTCAACACTGACCAGGACGAAGAAAGACGAGACGACGATGGAAAATCCAAGGAGAGACCAAGGTCCTACGTATACCAGGTTCACCACAAAGGCGTACGCCGTCAAGCACAATGCAGCTGAAACGTAATTTGTGTAAGACTGAGCGACAGTAGTTGTTCTGGTTATTCGCAGCTCACGGGACGTTTAAGTAAAACTCCAGCCACCAGATGGCTCTGCGTGCCAAAGCCTCAAAATACCATGAATATGAATGAAGATGTCTCGCATACCTGCTCATTTTCTTAATCATATCCGATTTTTCATATCATGTCTGAAAATACAATGTACTTGCATATCTACGTAAAACACGTCTTTATTATACTAGCGTTCGGTGCAAACGCAAGGCGAATGCTCGGTAAGGGTGACCAGTTCGTAGGACAGACGACCGACTGACGCCTGAAGAAACATACGATTTGACACAAGGTTAGTCGGCTTCCAGCTACGACGCTGATGGCCCAGCCTGACTGATGCGTCGTAAAAGGAACCAGGGAACAATCAAACGATACAGTTGGTGGGACAAATTTCTTCAAAGTTCTTCTAACATGAACACATCAGAAGACAATTGTCAATAGCAGGTGCCTTGGACCAGCGATAACAGTTAAGCTTCAATTTCTTAAGGATATCCATTTCTATACGTTTCTGGAACTTAAATTTTGTTCAGCTTGTGGTACTCAGGTGCAATCTGGACTCCAGAAGTTGCAGTCTTCGCACTTAAAAATTCAAAATGGAATAAATGAAAAATGAGTGGTCTCATCGGATACCAACTGTATTATAGTCATTATGCATCCATAATCCATGTTATGCGTATGTTTGTCAATGTGTTGGTTAATGCGCCCCATATGAAACTTCGGCGCAATAACAGTTTGAATCTTTGACGCCCAGAACCATCTCGCTTTCTCTCCCATTCAAACATTCTCGTATCTTAGTGCTGCGCTGTGATTCTTGGCAGTAATTTAGTGACGCCAGTTACCCTTACGAGTCACCGCACCTCCAGCACCTGTATCCTTAAGTTGATTAAGTTCAGTGTACCATATCGAGCGTCTGGCGTGTCTATAGCCGTTAAGTAAAGGCTGAAGCGCATGCACGGTGTCTTCACGACGCTACATGTAGAATATAGCATAATATCCAAAGTTACCAATAGTTCTTGTCCAGTTTTTTCGGCTTTATATCTCATGACGTGGGTAGCTTGAGCCAAATAAATTCCTGTTGTTCACCTTCGCGACCAGCTCCTTAGCGCAGACAGTCCTGGGTACTGGCATTCTTTATCTGTCCTTAGTGCGACAATCCTCTGTACTGGCAGTACCCAGTACAGACAGTCATCATTACAAACACCAGAGTTGAAAGCGATTCACAGAATTGTGAATCGATTCGATTCTGATTCACAGACCAAGAAGCTGATTCTAACTCTTATTCACATGGAAAGACAAAGAATCGATCCGATTCTAATTCAAAGATCATTTTTTACTGCAGTGAATAGATTCGATTCCCGCGCTTCTCATTTCAGTTAGATGCGGAAACATAAAAACTGCCTGAGTCTCTGTGCAGCTGATTACTGCTGCTTACACCGCGTATTTTGTCACCACATATTTGTGAAAAATAAGAAATCTGTCTTCTGCGGGTTCCAGCCACAAGATTTGGAGATGGGACTTGGGGTAGGGTGCTTGTCCTTTTATCTGAAGAGTATGAGCAGAATGTTGGAAGTAAAAATTAACTCTTTAATACCTCCCGTATCATAGTTTATGGCCCCTTTTATGACTTTTTCAGATCACGAAACTCACTTTGTCCACTCACAATGGCTCCTCATACTGCTGTAACATCTCCCCTCTGCCATCTTTTGATGAACTGTTTTAGCTGAGGTTCATACTTATTCCGCTACGAGATCTCAACTATTTTCATAGTTTTAAGGGACATTCACGCGTCGAATCGCGCAGTTATACAGGTGAGTTTTTCAAACTGATTTTGCAGGCGTGTATATAACGTCGTTGTTTGTTTCCGTTTTTTTTTAAGTCGAAGGGAGGAGAGCGCAAGATCGATTTTTCATTGCTTCCAGTGAATATGATAGTGTCCTACTTTTGGTTGTATCAAGTCTGATTCATTAAGCAGGAACGCGTACCAGTGTCGCGTCTCTTCCGTGTACCATATTTTATAAACAAAATTCATGTTTTCCCCTGTATGGTTACCAGTACATACTCAACAGACATGTTACACGGGAAAGAGAACAGAGACCCACGCAAGAGGTAAACCACCATCGCCTCATATAGGCAAAATTTCACAGAGGTACTCACTGTGCATAATCAGCAGAATTTTACCATTAAACGAGTTCAGCCGACGAATATTCGGTCGACTTCTACCATCCCCCCGCGTCCCTCAGGAAAATCCCCACGCACTCCACTACCAAGGCAGCTAAAGGAAGCAAATGAAGTACAACATATATTTACAACGATGAAAGCGACCATAAAGAAACCTTCACAGATCTCGTTGCCGTCGAACCCCTCGGCCCCATTGCACCTGTCAGACCCGTCCAGTCCGTCAGGCACGCTGAGTCCGTCGAGCCGGTCAGACCCGCAGAACCAGCTGCGCCACCCGGTCCGCTGAACCTCGCCACTCGTGAGAGGCGCTCAAAAGATGCTTTTCTGTGTTCAAGGACGTGCCAAGGGCGAAAGAAGACGTTCGGTCTTCCAATGGACGTGGAGTTCACGGGAAGTATGGAGAATCCACCTGGGTATGCATACACAGGGACATCACTGTCCCATTTATATCAGTATGTCACAGAGACATGCTGGAAGACGATGCAGCCGAAACGAATTGGTCGAGTGCGGAGAAAAGTGGGAAAAGAGTCAACACCAGTTCCAAAGAAGTCGAAGATGAGCTGCGTATCTACCTGCTGATTGCACTGACACATGTGCGAAGTGTCCACGTATACTGAGAAACGGAAGAGTAAACAAGTGCGAAATTTACACATCGATCCGTTCGTAACATTCGGGATGAAATCAGACATACGTATCCAGCAGTGGCTGGTCCAATGGCACAGAATCGTTTTGAGAAGCTGCTGACCCTCCTGCACTTCCTAGACAATGCTGTGGTAATTGACGAAGTACCAGGGGAAATCTGGCATAATTCGGCCGTCGCTTAGCGCTCTCAGAAAAAAGAGGTTTCTGACAGTTCCTCACGAACGATGCCATGCCATCAACGAGATCATGGTCGCTTTCAAGGGCCGTTCATTCATGAAAATGCACCTGCCGGCGAAACCGAGTGAGTGGAGATTCAAGATGTGGGGGAGGGCTAGAATAAGCGGCTTCCTATAGGACTTCAATGTATATCAGGGAACAACTGCCAAAGACCGAATATCAGAACTTGGAGTCACTGGTGGTCTCGTCATGAAGCTGGCAAGCACACTACCAACAGGAGCTAACCACAACCTGTCCGCAGAAAACTGCTTTTCGTCACAACCACTGGTTGAGGAACTGAAAGAAAGAGACATTTATGATATCGGCACAATGAGAAGCACCCGGGTGAAGAGACGCGAGATGAAAGATGAGAAGACCCCGAATCCCAGTGGAACAAAGAGGCGCGGTGGCGCGACGGCGTGACGGCGCGGCGGCACGGCAACCGTTTCGTGAATCTGTGGTTCTTCGTGGGTCCAGACCCAGTAACAGCAATCAAGCGGTGGGACAGGAGAACTCGGACCCATGTCAGTGTCTCCATATCCGCAGCTGTGAGCAGCTACAATATGTTCATGGCAGGCGTGGACCTGCTGGACATGACGTCGTTGCTCTAGAAGTTCAGCTACCGATCGAGACGCTGGTACCTATCCATCTTCTGGTACAGGGTTACCATTGTCTTGGTCAACGCCTGAATCCTGTATCGCCAGCATCAGGCCCAGCTCAACCAGGACAACACGCTCAACCTCAGGAAGTTCCAAGGAATCGTGGCAAGATGCCTCACTACAGTAGGAAAGAACACACGGGAACGTCAGCCGCAGAAGTCTCCCATCAGCACCAGGACGAACAAGAGAAATGTAGCAACCGCTGTAGCCCGCTATGATGGTGTGATGGTGTACACAGAAGCTCGACAGCGGTGCAAGATGTGCCAGAGCGGACCACGTTTTATCTGCATCACGTGCCACAAGTGCTGCACTGATCTGCGCATAAACAAGACGTGGAACTGCCTCGCAGACTTCCACCGAAGGTAAAATGTGTAGGGCGCACCATGCAACTCTCTTCACATGAAAGCTAAGGCTCATGTGAGAAGTGAAGTTTTTTGTGATTTTGTGACGATTTTCGTACTTGTGGTTGGACTGCTCTTCTGTAAGTCGGTAAAGATCCAGTGACTAACATATTTCTCCAGTGGTCTCAGATGAACCAACAACTCGATCATCATATTTGCGTTTTCTATCGCGTTCTAACGACTATCATCTCAATAAACGTTATCAAAATGAATGTAATTTGTGTGAATGTCCGTATCATTTCCCGCACATAAAGTGAGACTTGAGAATTTCTGGACATCGGAATGCCTTACGTAACATATATGATAAAGAATATCTCAAAAACTTTGAGACATGATTTTTGACGTTAGGTACCAATATATGGGGCCTTTAAAAGGCAATATCCCAAATTTCCGATTTTTCTGCCTATTGGGTGCATATCTGGGCATTAGCGCGTTAACACTAAGGTAGGGCCTTATCATAGGCGCTGATGACCCAAGCATTAATTCAGTGCGCAGAATGTACACATTTTTATGACAACAGTAATGGAGGTATTTCATTTGTCATTATCAGACCTGGCCTTTCAATTCCTATTCTCAGTGAGGAGAAAGCTATATGGCAATGGGCGTCAGAGTCAGATTCCTATTACGTAAGTTCCAAATGAGGCACAGTTACCAAACGTATCGGCAAACACCTAGTATGAACACATAACATGAATTGCAAATATATTCATGACTATGATACGACTGGTATCCGGTGCAAACATCCAGTTTTTCTTTACGTTGTCCTGATTTTTCTAGAGCTCAGTGTACAATTTCTGTTCTAGGTATCATGTTTGCACTTGAACACCACGAACTGCATACAATTTGTCTAGAAATGCATCGGAGTGGACACCACTATAAAAAACTTATCAATCATCACCATTATCGTCATCATCATCATCATCATCATCAAAGACATAAAAACACAAAAAATTAGCTGCTTCCGATAACCTCCTTGTAACTGCGATTATTTTCGAAGAACCTTCAAGTGCCCAGCGGCTGACAACGCTTGCCCAGCATTTGCCTTGTACTTGCCCCAAATGTGCCCACAGTGATGGTGTAATTGGCGCAGATGTGCCAGAACGTTAGATTTTTGGTACTAACTTTTTAAACCGAACATCGTTAAGAATGAGACAGATATAAAAGACATTTTCTTTTATATTCAAGGCATTTCGAGGCCCTGAATAGCAAAGCAGCCTGGTGGCTCGAGCTTGCTTCAACAACGATCAGTTCTTAGTGTTGAAAGACGCAAACATTGTTAAGTCTCATTGCACTGGGTAAACAAAGCATACATTTGAATGAATCAGCAGTGGGAAATCGATTCAATTCTGGTTCCTGGTCCGAAGCACTATTTTCATTTTGATTCTGGTTCACAGTTGTTTAACAGGAAATCGATTCTGAATCTTATTAACGAAAAGACTCGGAAAATCAGAATCGATTCCGATTCGTTTCTGACTAGCTTGCAAGTCTGGTAATGAGAGTCATCAGCACAGACATTGACGTACAGTCCTCATTAGTGCCAGCAATGACAGCCCTGAGTACTGACGGTCCTCAGTATTCAGTGCTCCGTATTGACGGTCCTCAGTGTTTAGCCCTGAGTACTGACGGTCCTCAGTATTTAGTCCTCCGTACTGACCGTCCCCAATACTGACAGTCCTCCGTAATGACAGTTCTCAGTACTGACGGTCCTCAGCACTGGCAGTTCTCAGTACTAGCAGTCCTTAGCATTGACGGTCCTCAGTAATGACGTTCTCCAGTACTGACAGTTTTCTGTATTGACGGTCCTCATTACTGATAATCCTCCGTACTCCGGCACATAGCCAAGAAGGGGGAGGGGTAGGTGGGCATGGGGCCATGCCATCCTCCGAGCCACGCGGTCTACATTAGATGTTTAGCGACTTTACAGGAATACGGAATAGTCATCATATATATAATGCAAAAGATGTTTAAAGATGTTTTTCCTGAGCGTTAACTATGAGCAGAATTTCGCGAAATTCCTGTTTTCTTCCTATAAATCTTGTCATATGTCAGGAACATATGGCAAAATTTGACATTGCCCCCCCCTTCTGAGGGAAATCCCGGCTACGTGCCAGTCCGAACTGGCAGTCCTCCGTAATGACGGTCCTCAATACTGACAGTCCTCAAAACTGAAGATCTTCCAAACTGACGATCCTCCGTGATGACGTCACTTAGTAATGACAGTCCTCAGTCCTGCCAGTCCTCAATACTGACGATCCCCAGCACTGACAGCCTCAGCACTGGCAGTCCTCCGTGCTGACAGTCCTCAATACTGGCAGTCGTAAGTATCCTCAGTACTGAGAACCCTCAATATCCCAAGTACTGGCAATCCTCCGCACTGACAGTCCTCAGTACTAACAGACAACGAACGAGGCTAGTCGGAGCGCATTCCAAACGCGGTCCATGTCGTTGATGCAGATGTTGACCACCTTCCCGAGGATCTGCTCGGATGCTGCGCTAAGGCGAAGCAGCTTTTGATACACTAATAACTGCAGAGCACTAGACGCTCGCGCACCTGTCAACAAGACAAATCACTGTGGGGCCAAATCTGGTGGCATGCCTGTTGACATGCATTCAGAGTACATTATTCCAGTAAGACAAACAAGAGCTTTATCAGAGGAACGTAAGTGCGGATCTAGGGAACAAAAAATGATCTTGAATTTGCCACCATCCTTTCTCAACATCAAGCACCAAATATCACGGACTGTAATAACTATACATGCGTAATACTTGTATAGCACTCTATGTGCACGCTTCAAAAAGTACAATCATATAATGCACATTTGCGTCACTGAACACACCGTTCTGGTGAGGA
The DNA here is from genome assembly GCA_030062745.1 of Capitulum mitella. Classification (NCBI taxonomy): domain Eukaryota; kingdom Metazoa; phylum Arthropoda; class Thecostraca; order Pollicipedomorpha; family Pollicipedidae; genus Capitulum; species Capitulum mitella. Next base: position 18,356,910 of record CP099847.1, on the reverse strand, counting down.
AAAAGGCCTTCTACTCGTCATTTCCCATCAACTGTACGACTGCCAGGTTACCAGTGAACACGGAGGTAACTCCGAACGCTCCAGCCATGAAGTAGATGGAGAAGAATCTCAGCACAACCATCAGGACCAGCAGGACTGCGGCCTGTGAGGCTGGCGCCGCTGGATCGTTCAGGTAGACAATCATCTGACGTAGCAGGATCGACTGCGGTATAAAACAGTGTACATGTGATTCACAGCACACATATGTCACCATACCGCCTCACGAAAAGCAAGCGGGAGACGCAGAAGCAAACAAATATACACCACTGACGTTGCCTCTCACCATTGTTTATATTTCTGGTGCGGCACACCAACTAATATCGCCATTTGGCGCTCAGTCTTCCGCATCAGCTGTTCCAGGCCTTGGCGGACTCAAAGACGGGTTCCCGCGCCAGAGTCGGACGTTCACCTGCTTACGGCCTCACGGTACCGCTCCCACACTATTTACCGCCTCCCAACTCTGCTACCAGACTACTGACGGTCTCACGACATTGCCCCGGACTAGCTGCGGTTTCGCAACACTTCTCCCAGACTACCAATTCAACTACGCCAGCATGCTGCCGCGAGGGCACATCGATTCTCCGAGCACTCTTGCATGCAGCACAGTGGCTCATCGCCCGTCCGAAACCCACCGGTCCGAGCACTGCCAGAGCGTTGGACACCAGCAGCAGCACAGTCGTCATCACGACGCGCGTGCGGAAGGCGCGAACCAGGGTCATCGTCAGCGACGCGTTCTGCTCTCCCTTTAGTTTCACCTCCTGCCGCCAGAGGCGCTCCAGGCGCTCATAGTTGGTGCGACACGTGTCCTCGCTCTGTTGGGACCGAAACAGCGGGTTCAGCCATAGGCGGAATATGGGCAAAAATAGGCAGCCATAGCCGGAGGAGCGGGAGAGGCCAGGACGTAATGGCACCCACTCCCTTCAGCTTTACAGAACTTTCACATAATTCATCTGTGCAGCATTGTGCAGAAAGAACTGCCGCAAAGCGTGCTACTGAGTTTCCCCCCACTTATCTCCCGCCACCAACAAACAAATCCCCAAAAGTTCCTAGGTCTTGGGCTAGATCCTCCACGGCTCCACCAGGGACCGGTCATCTGCAGAACGCTGATATTTTCATAGCGTTTCGTTCAATGTGACTGTTATCACAGCATCAAACTTGGCAGACATATTCTGTAAGCCTCTCGTTCCTCTCTCACGGGGGTTCATAGACCGTGAACTGGCCGGGGCCATCATTATATGCTTACCGCTGACGGGGACATTTTATTAAAACTGCGGTGGGTCCAGTAGCCAGTAAAACGCCGATTAGGGCGTATGAAAAACAACGCATACTGAGGTTCCCTTCAAATTTGGAAACACATTTTAGACATTGTTTAACGTATTTACCTTCCATCTCTACATTTCGTAACGCGAATGGATCTGCAGAGATCTGTTTCAATAATCTGTGCCCGAGAGACTCCGTCACGCGCCCATGATATTGGCCGCTTCATTTCTGAGTGATGCAAAAATACCGTGTGACAAAGGTCGAGGAAAAAACGTCACTCCCTAACTGAATGGTTAAATGAATAATAACTCCGCAACCAAAAAACAAAAAATAACCCTCAAAACCAAGCTAATGGATTGATGTTTTGATGGAGCGCGATCGCATGAGGGCAAAGTACGACAGAAGGGTTTCTCATGAATTACTGCCCCAGATAAATTCGTCACCGGCCGACTGCAGCATGAACTTTTCCACGTGCCGTTCCAAATAAAATGCGTTCGACAAAACGTCGGTGAAGAAATGCAGTCAGTGGGACAGCTTGTTGCATTTCCACCAACTGTCCCGATGGTGGCCACCACCGCCTGGACTGGTGGCCTGAGAGACCTGGCTGTTATCAGGTGTCTGTTTTCTGACGCCATAGGAGAACTCTACAAGTTGCATTCACACCCATGGAATGCATTCCGTGTGTTTCCCTCTTCCTTTCGACAAAACATGTAATAATAAACTTAAAAAGTTGAGGCCACTTCAGTTCATAGCTGCGATCGTGCTATTCCATGTATTTACAGGTAAAGCTTCAAACTGGCCGACACCAACGTCTTTCGCTTCCCATGAAGTGAAGGTCATTCAAATCCCTCGGAGTATATCTCAAAATTTCTACATGAACGTATAGGCCATGAAATGTTTACCCACACTGATAAAGGATCGTGCAGAGCATTGCGGCTAAAATCTTAACCCTGGCCCGTATAGGGGGAGGGGTTAATGCAACCCCCGCCGAGGTTATCCGAGGACAGCTTCCGAACGGTTTGTTTGATCCGCCTGAAACTTGGTGTATCTTCTGGGGTATCCTTTCCGCATCTTATGGTTGAAATTTTTTCTACGCTGCCATGGTAACGAGCTATGACGTCATAACAAGAATCATGTCAGTCGTTTTCGCGGGCCGATGAGGCCGTCTTACAACGGTCTCAGTTTTCTATCACTGTAAGACGGTTGGAGTGCACAAATACAATAAAATACATATCAATCGACTTCAAATTATACGTTTCTATAAGACTATGCATAGGTTTAATGGGCTTATGATCATTACCGGGATTATCGAGGGTGTAAACTGAAGTCATAAGCTACGGCGGGAAACACGTTACTTTTTGCCTTTGGGAATGCGATAGGAAATTAGGTATCGCAAAACAAGCTATATATTCGAATTGCTTGAGGTGTAAGGAATCGAATGATATAAACTTGGTGCAGTTTCTCTTTCACTTCACCAGAGGGCGCTATGCAGCGAACGCCTGACTTGCTCTGACGGGCGGAGCGGCGTCGAACGCGGAGTGATGAGCCTTTAATAACACGACATGCTTAAAATTAGATTTTATGTTGGATATCAACTCGAAAAACACTTTTAAGGCATCAAGTTACGATTCCTAGCTAGTTCGAGGTCATTCTAGGTCATTTGATTTAGATAACCTTGGATGACTTAACATGACCCTTGTTATTCAACAAGTGTTTGCTAATCAAGACAATACATTTTACTTCAGCATCTATCATTATCTGCAAAAATTCTTCTGCAGCTCCGTGAATGCATTTAAGACGACGACCCTGCATGACAAGGACTGAATTACGACGACCTGGATCAGACTTCATGGGTAAAATACAATCACTTGGTTTACAGATAGACTCGTAAATGATTGACGAACACTATGGCATCGGTTTTGGTAAATGACTGAAGTGGATAAAAGTTGGACTTAAAGATTTTCTCTGCGACTGACTCGCGAGAAAGACTGGCACGAGCGAGGTCCTCACTAGTTCAACTATCACGCAGGCAGTTAGAGATCAGGGTACTAGAAATAGTTAGGAATCTGCTACAGGCCCTATACGGGCGAGGGTTAACACCACATGTGTGCACATATGTGCACCTTTAGCGTGTGGGATACACACATGGAATACATAAGTGTCCACAATGATTAGAGGCACTTCTTGCAATCCATGAGATTGCAAGAAGTGCAATCTCATTTATGTATGACACTGACTTATGTCACACTTATGTCACTTATGGCACACTTATGACAGGCAATAGCTACCCATTTGACATGCTTATGACAGGCAATAGCTGCCCATTTGACATGCTGTTCTCCCCTTACCCATTGATATGAGCACTGATGCCATGCCCCGAAAAATGCTGTCACCGACGACTGACTGGAGCACAAAATCACACGCTTTGGTCCAGAAGAGTCGGTCGCTTACCCGCAGTGTCCAGATGTCGTCTGGCCGCAGTTTGTCGCGGCATGCCTTCCACATCAGACTCGTCAGCCACGACAGGCTGTACAGGGACAGGCAGCCTCGGCCCGGACCAGGCATCACGTGACCAGGCTCCCTGACATCAGCACAGGTCACGTGGTCAGTCGACGGAAAATTTCGAAGTGCACACCCGCTTGTACAGCGCTGCAGTGGTACATTAGGCGTAGGCGAGCTTTTATTGTCTCGCGGCTTCAATACGATCAGCTAACTGTAGATATTGGGCAAACATATAACAACCTACTTGTTCCAGCATGTCGTTTCCTTCTTCAAATGCTTCTGTCGGCACGATGAGTCCTAAACAGCCTGAGACCCCAAAACGTGCGGAAGACAAAAATTCAGCACGCATCAATTCCATTACAAATCACGAGGCTACAGCACTCGCTTGGTCTTAACTGTAGTCGTATTTGGAGATTATAAAAGTAAGACGCCATGTGAAACAATTTTCGTCGACGTACGACTATCCACTAAGTGATATGACGCGACCACTGATATTATTTGCTTCCTAGCAAATGGTTGGAGCATCAGTGAATCCGATTTTTAAACCTTTAGAAGTACGACGAAGGCTGCATTAGTGACCGTTAAGGCAGCATTTACCTGTTGCTTCGCTTAGTTTTTGAAAAGACCGGTGCAATGCACTCACACAGATTTTTGCAAGCAACGTAAAGCTAATGATCTGGATCGTTTTTAAATCAATTTGGGTGACGCAAGGAAGAATGTTTTGGTCCGACGCAGACCAAACGTCGTTTCACTCACTTTGATGTCCATCTGATGGGCTTCAGCTGCTTCAGAGATGATTTATACCGCTGGGACCATTTTTTCTTCGTGTATTCTTTCGGGCTGAAAAAGTTATCATGGAGGAATCTGAAGAGACAAAATAAGCAGATCTTCGGATTTTGAGACCACGGAAACATCTTTACTTCGGGATGGCAACACACGCAATGTCGCATTTACCGAAAAGTTCAAGATTGTTTGGAGGCATATTCATTCCTTGCTTGCTCCCGCGGCTCCCAGCTCCAGCTGTCCGTGCCTCATAGTGATGATTTTCCGGTCTTTATTTTTATGCGTCCTATTGAAAATTTTCGGCCGTTCTGTTTTGCGGTGTAATAACCGCGGTGACAGTTACAGAACTTGCCTTGGAGGATCACTCATGCCGCCTAGCCTCACGAGTTCGATATATCCAGCAAACCGAGGTCAGGGTGCAAAATGGTTACAACATCCCTATTTGGCACATGGCATATCCTGCGCACTGGCACGTGTCTAAGGAGGCATATTCTTGAACCGTCTCTCCAGGTTTGCCGAAGATATGCTATTAAGCCGCCCTTGACCGGGAGAAGGTTGACGGACCCCCCCCGAGGTTTTTCCAAAACTGCGAGAGAACGAACAAACGCAGCGCCCCGAAACTTTGCGCACCTTTTGCTTGAACACTTTCATACCTTGTTCCCAATTTCTGACCTCAGGCCAGGTAAGGTGTTTGACTTAGGTCAGGTCAAGTGGACCTATGTCCAAAAAAGTTGAGCACCCTGTAACTTTTTCGCAAAGCATGACATCACAATAAAACTACTAGAGGTTAGAGATTTTGATAACTGCAACAAGCACGACATCACAATAAAATTTCCAAGGGTGGGAGATTTTGACAAATGCAACAAATCTGTCATTTCGGATTTTGCGGAAATGTCCTTGTCACTGACCTAAGGTCAAGCCCGTTTTCAAGATAAGTCGTCGTTTGTTTCGAAAATTGGCGGATTTTTAATAACAGTTTGAGTGTGGGGGATCCAGACATCCACTTTCCGTCAGTGAGCAAAATTTCAATGACCCCGACCACTGACCTGACCTGTCAGGTCAGGTCAGGTCACGTGACCTGTCAGGTCACGAATAACTGCTATGAATCAAAATGCACTGCCATCAGAATCGGCGATGAAAGATCGAGTACAAAATGACAGAAATGGCTCGCACGGTCGCGAATAATACCTAAAAGTTCAAAAACAGAAAACTCCAACAGCTGTGTACACTGATGACAACTAAATTTTTTCAACATTTTAGCAAGAGAAACCATCACAAGAACCGATAGGAGCAAGGAGCAATACTTGGAAAGGCATATTTCGCGAAAATAAAAGAGCGCTAAAGCTAGTTCTCGTTAATTTCATACCACGCTCGTCTATAAAGTCCGCCCAGCAGCGTTGCGAAAATCGCCGTGTCTATAATTCAACGTGTCCGCGTAGATATCAAACAAATCAGAGAAATTAGACGTGTATCGGCATTTGCGGACTGTTACCTGTCCGCTGGTGCCTTTGTGTAGACTATTAGCCATTAGATTAGACTATTAACTATTAGATTATTAGCCACTATTAGATTATTAGCCTTTGAGATCCAGGCCGTTTTTCGGTCTCATGTAGGCGGCTATGAGAAGACATATATAGGGCGTAAATTGACTACATATCCGAAACTAAAAATGAGACCAGTTTCGAGCTCTGCTCTTCACGAACTTTCCAACCGTGTGCTTATTTTTATCGTGCGATCAACCGTTTGTGAGTTAGAGGGGAGGCGGTCAACTCCCACCAGTCGGGCGTGCATGGCGCCGACCCACAGTCTGATGCGGGTTAAAGGGAATGTTCACCTGGGTTACCTTTACACTTCCTGGTCTGAAAATGTCATTCATGATGCTTTAACCCTATTCCCGGAGGGCTAGACGGTATGGTCGATTCCCGGCAGGGGGGCGGATTCGGCCCCCCCTGAGATCTCGAGAACTACACATCCGATTTCATCGCAACAAACGGCAATCGATTTGCCGTGACGTGAACTACATTTTTATAAAAAAGAAATTTTCAAAATTCTGAAAAGTGTGGATACAGGGAGCAAAAATGTCAAAATGGGGGGTACTTTTCGACTTCTTATAACTCCGTTGTTTATCGACCGATTTCAATGAAACTGGCATGAATCGAGAGATTATGGATAGGGCTTTTACCATGGATCCACAAATCTGAAATTTTGAGAAAATTCATGGGCGTTCATAGGGTATCAAAAATAGGAGGATTAGTTTTCTAACAACTGAATGAACAAAAGAGGCAAAAACGCTTTTTTGGCTTCTGCTAGTCATGTTATGCTAAAGAAGTACAAATCGCATTACAATATTTGTATAATGTTAGCACAGACGGTGCCAGGGACATGAAAAATGGGGAACTGTCATGGTCACACGTTCTTCAGATCAACTTGTGACCTTTGACCTTACATGACCTCCAGTGACCTTGGGGTCACTTCGAGTGATCTCGTGTCCATTTAACATTATCTTTAAACGTTTTCAATCATTTGAATTCACTCTATTTCAAAAGTTTCATTTTATGGCTATTGCGATATAGGGTAAGCGCACTGACATTTTAGGTCATAGCTCCGTGACCTGACCTGATATCAAACTGAAACTTGGTACGCAAGTAGAGGGCACCCTTCGATGTCATATATATTTGAAAAAACGGCGCCGAAATTATTGCAAAAAAAACAAATTCTGAGTTTTCACCTTACCCGACCTTGTAAAGTAACCTAAGATAAACAAAATTACATCTGCACATTGTCCAACTATTTAGCAAACATCCATATAAAGTTTTAAGTTCTATCTTAAAAACTCTGTTTTTGACAGACATTTTCCTTTTACCCTCAACATGGCCGAAAATGGCCTGAGGTGCCTCCCAAAAACGTTGCCTGGCTCTGCTCTTGAGCAAAGTAGAATTGTGAAATTTTGTCACAGCACGTAGAAAGAATATCTAGGAGAAGTCACCAAGTTTCGTAAAGCTGCGTTAAAAAGCCTGGAATTGGCAAGCAAAAAACCCGAGGGGGCGCGAATTCAGCCCCCCCCCACCTGTTGGGAATAGGGTTAAGCACTAAGTTTTGTGAACCCGCGCAGTGAAAGGGAGTTTCGTACTGACGCGCACTGGAAAGAGGGTCCATAAGTGCCCCCCCTCCGATCTCGGCAACGGGAAGAGTTAAATATGAAATTGCATGGACAGGGTGGGGCTATAACGATTTACATTGTGCGCAGTTTTCATGACCCTAGGTCGATATCTTTAAGGCCAAATGGGTTGGAAAAGGTCAACTTTGGACACGTTCTCGGCCCGTACAGGCCATTCCGTGTAACTTTTCGAGCGAAACGGGGAAACGGTGTTTGTTTGGCCGCCAAAACGTGGAATAGGACAACTTATATTCATCTGGCGTCTTGACTGAGGACTTTGGGTCGAGGTCATGTCAGGTCATTGACCTATGGCATCATTTTTCATCTTTTGCAGATCAGATTTCGAACAACACGGACAGTTTCAGAGCAACTGAGGGCGCAACATGTAACTTATGACGTATTTTCAGTGAAGGCAGCCAACATCGGTACATTTGGTCACTTCCAGCGTGTATATTTATGTAAGTATATATATGCATATATGTATATACATGTGAGTATCAATGTGCCAAACGTGTGTTAGTAGGGTCTTTGAATGCATAGTTCATACAAATCGACATATTGCAAAGCAAATCTGGACCAGGTCACGAAAAGTTGCTATTGACCTTTGATGAACTTGACCTGAAATGGCTCTGGTTGTTTTAACTGGGGTCTTTGAATGCATATTTCATACAAATGTCGCAGAACAAATCTGGGCCAGGTCACAAGATTCTGACCTTTAATGACCTTGGCCTTCACTGACGTTGGTATATGTATGCGTATCAGTGTGCGCGTGCGTGTTTTTATTCAGGTCTTTGAATGCATGTTTCATACAAACTGACATGTTGCAAAGCAAATCGGGATCAGGCCAAAAGCCGTTTCACCTTGACCTTTGATGGCCTTGGCCCTTATTGACCGTAGCTGTGGTCTTGGTACATCCATCACTTATGCCCGAATGACATCTCCTGATTGTGTTCAAATGGTAGTCTTAAGCAGAACGCTAGTTCTTTCACAAAGTTCCCATTTGTCAGCGACAACCGTCGTTTTTGTCGTGTTTGCCTAACTTCAATGCTTGAAACTTCAAAAATTTCCGGCTGATTTCCGATTTTTCAGCGTCATTCGACGAGTTATTCAATTGCCATAAATGTCACAAAGCAGCAGCGACCAGCTTCGATCCGTTCTCGAGACATTCAAGAAAAACAGGTGGCGGGGGACACAAAAAGATCCCCCTTCCAAAGCCCGTGTTAATTCCTGCAATGCTCAGAGAACGTCGTTAAGAAAAATTACATTCTGTAATCATACGTCGATAAGACACGATACGGGGATCGCATGCCAATAAATTAAGCCAGCATTAGCTTGCGCCCTCTTGCGATGCCATGCAACAACTGCAAATAAGATGCGGCCGAACAGAACTCTAGAGAATAGAGAAATAGAGGAACAAAGAAACCATGGAGGACTGTTTCCAGCCTTCTAGGTGTAGCGTTTTGGGACGCAATGTACATGTCAGGCTGACTCCTACGACTGCAGGCTACAACTCAGCTATCTGAGTTTAAACCGTGCGTTGTGGCGGAGCATTCCCTTCAAACAGCCGGAGGAAAACAGTGTCTGCGGTTCCGCGGCCAGATTCTTCTCAGCCTACTACGCAAACGACGGCTCCGTACTGGTAACCGTGCGGCAGACTCTGACCCATGAGATGCTCCGTACAAGGCTTATTTAAAATTCCCGGGCATGCCCGCTAGGTGCACACAATAGTGCCAGTGAATCCGTCTGAGCCAGTCCCACCTTGCCGGTAATGCTTGGCAGTGGCCGCTCTACATTCAGCTAAATGATTTGTGCGGCGTCACGGAGTCATGGTTCAGCCATTCTTTCAAACATGCTTCAATGAAAAGTGAGTTTAAGTCCGGATCACCAGTGCATTTAAAACAAGCCCTGTGAATCACCGCTGACGTCTGCGCGGGCCTCTAACTGGTATTGTGTCGGTTCCAGGGCCACGTCACACACCGGCAGCTACTGACCGACTCTCGGAGACGCCCGCCGACCCCACAGCCACGTCACACACAGACGGCTACCGACCGACCCTCGGAGACGCCCGCCGACCCCAGAACCACGTCACACACAGGTGGCTACCGACCGACCCTCGGAGACGCCCGCCGACCCCAGAGCCATGTCACACACAGACGGCTACCGACCGACCCTCGGAGACGCCCGCCGACCCCACAGCCACGTCACACACAGACGGCTACCGACCGACCCTCGGAGACGCCCGCCGACCCCAGAGCCACGTCACACACAGACGGCTACCGATCGACCCTCGGAGACGCCCGCCAACCCCAGAGCCAGGTCACACACCGGCGGCTACCGATCGACCCTCGGAGACGCCCGCCGGCCTCAGAGCCACGTCACACACAGACGGCTACCGACCGACCCTCGGAGACGCCCGCCGACGCCCCGGCGGTTACGTATCGACTCTCGCCCATCCCGAGGTCTTATGTCTCGCATTTCAGAATAGCAGGGTGCAGCGTCGTTCCCAGCTGCAGCATGCCAAGCACTGCGTAATGAGTCCTCGATAACAGCAGCAAACACTGGCATTATGCCGCCGCAATAGGAACGCTCTACCACCGGATTTTCCATCTTATGAAGCCAAAATAAACTCAATGAAAATATCATTTCTGACGTCCCTCACTCAGTATATGACTGCCTATGCCGACCATCAAGCTTTTACGGCTTTTAAGGAGGCTTGGAGTTAAAAGAGAACGCCACTGAACGATATGCTTCCTTGGAGAACAATCACGAAAACAACCCCGAACTGCAGCTAGGCCCACATTGCTACATGGATGGGCGTGGTGGACGGCAAATTTGGGGAAAATCAAACATACTGATCTTGCAATTAATTTATACATATAAGTAAGAAAAGCTAAAGTAAGGCTAGAGCAAGAAAACGGTGGAATGACTCCTAAGTTTAAATTCATATCGGCGTGTTGCGCATTCTTTTGCGTTCCATACCAACGCCAAAAATCAGGTACGCAACCGACCACGCAACGTGAATACGTGAAGGATGTATATCGCGGATGAACAGATCAGTGAGCTGCATTTTCGGTCCATTTCACAGTTTTTATTGTTCGGTTTCACAATCGTGATGCAGAATTCGGCACTTATGAGCGCCACTTTCAGGTGACTTTTCTGTCTCAGCCTTTTCACATCAGTGATCCACAATTCTTTAATTATATAGACAGTGCGTCAACGCTTGAATACTATGCTTTTGTTACATCCTTGTGCTGTAAAACATCCATGAACCAACTGGCATATAACACTCAAAATACAGGATTTTCGAGCCGATAAAGAAAACGACCCATGACGTGAGCGATCGCCATGGACGGTACTGGCCGTATACTCACTCGTGAGTCATGGTGGTGCAGGACAGCAGCCGCCGCCGTCACTGACCGCTGCTGCAGGACGAAGCTCGCCTCAGGAACTGCAACAATACAAAACGGCAACATGACGGCAAGGCTGGAGACACACATCGCCAGGGACAGATGACCCATGCCCTTATCTATCCCACCCTTCATCACTCTTCCTCGTTCCCTTCCTCTTCATTTTCAGTATCCATCGGATTAGATCTTCCTGACGAGTCGTGCTGCGGAGTAGAGTCTCGAGACCTGAACCTGGTGGACTATGCTTTAAGTCATTTCCGGTGCGGAAATGTCAGATTACGCAACCTTTCAATTGGGCAGGCAGCAGTATCCAGTCAGCTGCAGTAAAGATCGGCAGTAATACCCGCTCAGCTCCAGTCAAGAACGGCAACAGTATCAGGTCAGTTCCAGTCAAGATCTGCAACAATACCCGCTCAGCTCCAGTCAAGAACGGCAACAATACGCGCTCAGCTCCAGTCAAGAACGGCAGCAGTATCCGGTCAGCTTTACTCAAGATCAGCAGCAATACCTAGTCAGCTCCAGTCAAGATCGGCAGCAGTATCCGGTCAGTTCCAGCTGTCTCACCTGTTGCCAGCTCCACTCTGCTGTCCGTGTCCTTCCCAGTCTCTCGGGCTGCACTGGGACTCTCAGCCGTTCTGATCGCGGTGCCGCCGCTGAAACAAATAATTCACCGGCGATTGTAAGCAGAAACAGCCTAGTCGATCCGAGGTGTTTCAGTCGCAGGATCCACGGCCTGTGCTGACGGGTACCAGTGACCATCAACTACGGAAATGTGATCACACTTTTCCCACGCTTCCTTTTATGTGGTCTGAACAACGGTAGCTTACTGATCCTGGGCAATGTACCTGGGACCGCATACTTCGTCTGTCTGTTTTCGTGTCCTGTGATGATTCACCAGTAAAACTTGAAGGTGACTAACAATGGTCGAAACGTCGTTGAATATATTTCGAAACCATTCCAACCATGTTCTACAACTTCCATTTGGTGACGTGATTGTAAAGATTTACTGAAGTCCACCGAAAAAAGTACTGAAACTTGAAGGAACGCTGAGGAACATGTTACATGTAGAAGGAATTGCTGTTTTTAACCATCGCCAGTGCGGGAGTGAGTGACTTTAAATCATTTTACGTATTCCCTGAAAAAACGGAGGTCTTTGCCTCCATAGGCTTAATACCTATGGCCTCTTTCGTCAGAGCATGCCATGGGGAAATCATTGCAAGACGACGTTTGTCATTGTAAAGCAAACGTGTCAAGAGCTTTACGGTGCTCAACCTTACTCAGTCTTGTACAGGGATGTCACTACGACATTCATTAACGTCTGAACTTATACCACTACTTCCGTCATTGTCAAGGTGGTATGCTATCACGAATGGAGGTCAGTAACGTTTGCGACTGTTTGGCAATGATTTCATTGGACTTGAAAGATTCTGGAAGTAATCGAGACCGCTTTTAAGTTCAAGTAGTTTGAGTCCCTAATAATTGCCAGAGGTCGTTATCGGCCCTTCAGAAACACTATAGTTTAAGTCCTTTAGGATACAGTGGACACCAACATCCACTGAAAAGACCACGTTTGAAGTCGCCTGTAAGGTCACCACGTGACTTAGCACGCGCACTGGAAAGGGGGTCTTTTTGTGCCCCCCACCTGTTTTTCTTGAAAATCTCGAGAATGGATCGAAGCTAGCTGTTGCTACTTTGTGACATTTATGGCAATTGAATAAATCGTCAACTGACGCAGAAAAATCGAAAATCGGCCGAAAATTTTTTAAGTTTGAAGCATTTCAACTCAAGCAAACATAACGAAAATAACGGCTGTCGCTGACAAATGGAAACTTTGTGAAAGGACTAGCGTTTTACCTAAGATTACCGCTTTAACACAATCACGCGACGCCATTCGGGCATAAGAGATGGATGTACCAAGACCAAATCCAGGGTCAATAAGGGTCAAGGCCGTCAAAGGTCAAGGTCAAACAGTTCGTGACCCGATTCAGTTTTGCTTTGCAACATGTCGGTTTGTATGAAATATACATTCAGAGACTCTAATAAAAACATGTGCACGCACACTGATACGCTTACATTTACCAGAGTCAGTAAAGGTTAAGGTCATCAAAGGTCAAGGCAAATATCTTGTGATCTGGTCCAGATTTGCTTTCCGACACGCCAATTTGTATGAAATATGCATTCAAAGACACTAATAAAAACACGTGTGCGCACATGGATACGCTTATATATACCAGGGTCGGTAAAGGTCAAGGTCATCAAAGGTCCAGGGTATCTATTCTGTGACCTGGTCCAGATTTGCTTTGCAATATGGCGATTTGTATGAAATATGCATTCGAAGACCCTAATAAAAACACGTATATATATATATATATATATACATATATATACATGCATACATGCATATATATACTCGTATAAATGCTGGAAGTGATCAAATGTACCCATGTTGGCTACCTTCACTGAAAATACACCAAAAGATGCGTGTAGTGCCATCATTTACACACACGCTATCCCGTGTTGCTCGAAATCTGAAAAAATGGCGACATAGGTTAATGACCTGACATGACCTCGGTCCGAAATCCTCAGTCAAGATGCCAAATGAACAGAAGTTGTCGTATTCCACGTTTTAACGCTGAAACAAACACCTTTTTCCAGTTTCGTTTGAAAAGTTGTACGGGATGGCCTGTACGAGCAGACAGTGTCCAAGTTGACCTTTTCGACCCCATTTGCCCTTGAAGATATTGACTTAAGGTCATGGAAATTGCACAAAATATAAATCGTTAAGGCCTTACTCTTTCCATACAATTTCATGTTTCTAGCTCTTTCCGTTTCCTAGATGGGAGGGCGGTCCTTTTGGACCCCCCTTTCCAGTGCGCGTTGGCGCGAAACCCCCTTCCACTTCGCGGGTTAAAAGGGTCGAATATCAGACGTAATGGCGTAATAAAAATGAAAACTACACGTCCGTTCAGTGACGTGGCCAATGGGGGCCAAAGGGGCCATGCCCCCCTGGAGGCCAAGCGGGGACCCCTGACAGCCGAGCGGGCGCCCTGGGGCCGAAGGCCCCAATTTTTTTGATAACGAGAGGCGCCCGCAGGATGTCTTATACTGCCTGAAATAGACAGTTCATGCAAAAAAAAAACATTTTAGGCATTAAAAAAGGCTAACGAGCCTAAAAAACGTACTCCATACAGAAGAAGGCTCTGTGTGCAGTAAAGAGAGGCCCGTGGTCTGAATGAGTGTTTAGGGACCCCTGCTAACTTGAAGGAGAGATCACTGCTTGTCTGGGGAGGGCCCCCTGTCGGACCATAAAGGGCCCCTGTCAGCCTTTGAAGGGAACTTCTTTCGGTCTGGAAGAAGACTCCTGCTCCTGCCTCCAGAGGCCGACGGGGGCCCTTTATGTAGGACCCCTGTCGGATAGGGAGATAGACGGATAGGGGGTACTCTGCAGACAGGTAGAGCCCCCCCCCCACAGGTCAACAGGGGCATCTGGAGCCTATAGGGTTTGCAGGGCAACAGTATGTAGGGCAACAGGGGCCCCAACGTCCATTTAGGAGCCCCTTCTTGCCTGTAAAGATGCCCCTGCTGACATGTAAGGGGCACCCGCCAGGCCAGCAGGAACGTCTTTACAGGCAAGCAGGGCCCCTTTACACTCCAGCGGGCCCCTTTACCAGCGGACAGTAATTTTAACCACATGGGGCCCCAGTGATTACAAGGGCCAGGCGCGGATCCAAGGAGGAGCAATGGGAGCGATCGCCCCCTCCCCCCGAGGTCTGAGAAGGGACCCCTGTCAGACTTAAAAGGAACCCGAAGGGGCCCCGTATGACTTCAGAGGGTCTCTGTAAGGACCTGGCGGGCTCTTTATGCAGTCAGGGGACCTCCGGGAGGGTTAGATGACCCCTGAGACGCATAGAGGGTCCCTGAAGCTTCCAAAGGGCCACTGAGACCACAACAGGGCTCCAACACGGCAGGGTGCTCTGAGACCGCCAGAGGGCTCATAGGGCCCTTGAGACGGTCAAGATGAGGAATGGTCCCTAAAGGCCCCTAGAATATCATAGGGGCCTCGAATGGGTTTCACGTGCCTGTGTGAAAAGCCGAAGGTTCCTGATGTAGTCAGAGGGCCTCCGAGAGGGTTCATGAGACCCTGAGACCGTAAAATGGCCCCTAAGATGGATAGAAGGACCCCTGAAACTCCCAAAGGGCCCCCGGGACCGCAAGAGAGGCCCAACATGGCAAAAAGTTCATGAGACCGATAAAGTGCCAGAGAGGCCCCTGAGACTGTAAGAACTTAAGAGGGGGCCTAGCACGGCATAAGGAGTCCCTGGCCAGCCAGAGGGACCCCCTGAACGTGGATTCATCGGCGACGTCCTCAGCTTCGAGAGGGGCCCCAATTGGGTTACAATGACCTTTTGGAAACCTGAGAGATTCTTGATGCTGTCAGGGGGCCCCGGGAAGGTCCGGTGGTTTCTGAGACGGCAAGATGGCCCCGTACACCGCAGACAGCCTCTGAGATCTCCAAAGAGGTCGGAGGGCCCCTGCGAGACACACTATAAGAGGACCCCTGAGACGGCATGGGGGCGCTGGACGGCCAGGGGGTCCCCGAGTGTGTTAGGCGGACTCCTGGCACGGATAAGGTCCCCCGGAGACCGCCAGTGAGGCCCCTCACGCGCCAACAAAGGCCCCTCGTTAAGGCTAGAGGGGCCCAAGAACACTGCCAGATATACCCCAATGAGCAGAAGAAAACAGCCAGCCATAAGGACCACCGGAGTCGTTCAGAGGACTTATGACACTGCATAGGGTGGGCCTGAAATTATCAATAGGTCTTTTGCAATTGCCAGAGGGTCTCTGAGACGGCAAAAATCTTCCCCGAAGACGACAAGTAGGACACCTAGGATCACAGGGGGCCCACTGAGACTGCTAGAGAGGGGCCTTTGAGGCTGCTAACTAGAGTCCTCTAGCAATAGGAGCCCCTGAGACGACTTACCTTGAGACGCCCAGACAGCTCCTGAAACGGCCAAAGACCCTAGAGGATTGCCAGAGGTGCCTCTATCACGGCAAAGAGAGACTTAAAGAGGGCCTTTGTTAGTGCCTGAAGAGCTCCTTAGACGGCAAAAATGCCCCAGGGGCGACAGGAGGGAACCCGATATGGTTTAAGCGTCCCTGAAACTGCCAGATGGATCCTCGGCCAGAAACTGCCCGAGGTGCCCCTGAAACCGCCAAAGGAGCACCCGAGACGACCCAAGGGACACGTGAAAATGACAAAGGAATCCGAGACCACCAGGGGGTCCTGGCACGGCAGACGGCCCGAAACCACCAAAGTGCCTCTGTAACTGCAACAGGGAACCTAACCTAGGCCGACAGAAAAGTCCCCAGAAACTATGGGGGGAAGGGCAGACGGGTTGCAGGACCAGAAACAGACACGACATTTCAAATGGAGGAAGGGATGGAACCGCCTAAAATCTCACCGTTTGTATCGCATTTCGGCCACTTTGTACGGGAACAAAACGCGGAATTATCTCAAATAAGGTGACGCACTTGAAAATTTTCGGTCGTGTTATAGATAAACAGGCGAATCTGCATCGGAAATTCCTCCCTGGACCCCCGCGGATCAACATTTTTTCATATCTGACTAGCAAAAAATGGGGAGGCCCCGCAATGACCATTCGCCTATACCCCCTCCTTGCCCCACCTTCGCAAAACCCCGGATCAACCCTTGGCGAGGACCCCCATTGGTTACGAGGGCCTGCTTGATCCGATTTCCCCCCCCCCCCGGCGGAATCCTCGCTACGCCCATGCGCTCGTTTTTATTTCGTCGCTCTTTCACGTCCGGTTCGTAAATGGCTAGGAGAGTCGTGCCAACCCCCTGTACTTCCAAAGGTGGCCAAATGGCGAAAACTGGCGAGGATTGCGTATAAGTGCTATGTAAGAGAATATGTACTACCTAAATACCCCCCCCCTCCAATATGTAATGCGTTAAACACGAATTCTAATTTTGTAACGCCCAGAAATGATTTTAGGCCTCTAAAGCCTTACATGCATTTGCGTCCCGTTCCGTTTAGCTACGGTCCGCCTCTGGTTGAGAATGTTGTTTATAGGGTTCTCGAGTACGTTTACTCGCGAATCACGGCTGACGTCACATTTCACCCGCGAAAGATCTTTGTCGGCTTTCTCTGTCCAGCAGAACGAAATGAAAATCACCAAAAAGTGCACAATACGAGGAATCAACATACCAGACTGTGGCAAAGTTTAGCCACGAGCAGAACACTCCGCACTCTGATTCGCCGCTACCCGCCGTCTCGCCTGCCTTGCCGGCGTGCCCGCACCGCCACTTACCGAACATCAACCGAACTGGCCGTCTGGCAGCCGCCGCAGGCTGGTGAGCATGTCTGGGAGGCAAGGCGGCGCGTCAGACGAGCCGCCTACCTGGCGGCCGCCCCGGGCTAGTGTCGCTGCCAGCAGCGCTCAGCTGAACACATCAGCTGACTTCTGATGCCTGGCTGCGCGCGCAACATCGATCGACAGCGCCGTCGAATAGTCGCCGTACAGCGATTGCCGGTATCTCGCTTGTGTCCCAGCTTCTCGACAAGCAGAGGAGTCAACGGGGACGCCGGTTTCCCCCTGCGAGGAAAATAAATACGTCGTGAGAGGAATACATCGCGATAGGGGTCGGTCTGCGTAGTATTTCATACGTCTCATCCCCGGATCCGCGGACTCCCATGAGGAGAACCCTTGGTGCACTGCTTTCGACGGCAGACAGCGGTGGATATCTTGGTTGCTGTCAGCTGAAGTACTGCAGACACTGTGTCGCCGAATGCAGTTGATCATAGCAAAGAGAAGCGAAATGCAAGCGCTGTACATCAGTGGTTGTATACAGGTTCAAAACAGACGTAAAAATCCCCGAACCGCTCAGGTGAGAGCCCTTTTTTCGGTACCATTTAACCCTATTCCCGGAGGGCTAGACGGTATGGCCGATTCCCGGCAGGGGGGGCGGATTCGGCCCCCCCCCCCTGAGATCTCGAGAACTACTTATCCGATTTCATCGCAACAAACGGCAATCGATTTGCCGTGACGTGAACTACACTTTTATAAAAACAAATTTTGAAAATTTTGAAATTTGTGGATACAGGGGGGCAAAATGTCAAAATGGGGGGTACTTTTTGACTTCTTATAACTCCGTTGTTTATCGACCGATTACGATGAAACTGGCATGAATCGAGAGATTATGGACAGAGCTTTGAGAAAATTCATGGGCGTTCACAGGGTTTCAAAAATAGGGGGATTAGTTTTCTAATAACGAAATGAACAAAAGAGGCCAAAACACTTTTTTAGCTTCTGCTAGTCATGTTATGCTAAAGAAGTACAAATTGCATTACAATGTTTGTATAATGTTAGCATAGGCGGTGCCAGGGACATAAAAAAGGGGAACTGTCATGGTCACACGTTCTTCAGATCAACTTGTGACCTTTGACCTTAAATGACCTCCAGTGACCTTGGGGTCACCTGGAATGATGTCGTGTGCATTCAATATTATCTGTAAACGTTTTTAATCGATTGAATTCACTCTATTCCAAAAAATTCATTTTTTGGCTTTTGCGATATAGTGTACGCGCACTGACATTTTAGGTCATAGCTCCGTGACCCGACCTGATATCAAGCTGAAACTTGGTACACAAGTAGAGGGCACCTTTCTACGTCATATATATTCCGGGTTTGGCATTTGAAAAAAGGGCGCCGAAATTATTGCGAAAAAAACAAATTTTGACTTTTGACCTTGACCTGACCTTGTAAAGTGGCCTCAGATAAACAAAATTACATATGCACATTGCCCAACTATTTAGCGATACATTCATATAAAGTTTTAAGTTCTATCTTAAAAACTCTGTTTTTGGCAGACATTTTCCTTTTACCCTCAACATGGCCAAAAATGACCTGAGGTGCCTCCCAAAAACGTTGCTTGGCTCCGCCCCTGAGCAAAATAGAATTTCGAAATTTTGTCACGACGCGTAGAAGAAATAGCTAGGAAAAGTGACCAAGTTTCGTGAAGCTGCGTTAAAAAGCCTGGAATTGGCAAGCAAAAAACCCGAGGGGGGGCGGATTCCGCCCCCCCTGCCGGGAATAGAGTTAAAAGACACTGATATGTTTACTAAAATACCGCAACTACGTATGACGAGCATTTGAAAAAAAAATCTAGCATGATAAATAACAACCCAAGCCCATAAGCATTCTTCTGCTGAATAACATGCTTTGATATTTCGTGCGACCCGATTATACGCAGCGGGTGTAGAACTTTGTGTAAATGATCCGCGGGGGGAGGGGTGAGCTGAGGGCCTGACCTTACATTCCACCAAGTGCGTTTTGTCAACGGATTATGCTCACTTTATTTTGACATGTGGCAATTTTTCGTTTTTATTTTATTTCATACTCTCTGTTATCTATTGCGGTCATTATATTCGTAGCTATTGTCAGTTTCTGTTGTTATTATAGGCAGGAAACATGGGAGGGATGCAAATCAACATTTGAGGGGCAATGGCCCCCGCAAGAGATACAGAGTCCGGCCCTGGTCCTAGGTACAACAAATAAATGTCTTCGCAGGCACGCCGATTGCGAAGACATGCTTAGATTCATATTTGTCTGAAATGCGGTGTTTGTGCCTCATTTCACCATAGAATATAGCAACTTTTTTGTAGAAAAGATGGCTCAACAAAACTTCCGTTTCATATCTTAGAGATGCGTAAAAAGATGTTTTCTTGATTTCATAGAGTATCGGGGGCCTCGTTCCACAATGAGAGGGGTCTAGTCCAACATTGGGGGAAACTAACTCAACACGGGGGACCCAACTCAACATTGGGGGCATGCCCACCCCACCTGAAGATATACAGTGTTGCGCCCCTGTTACATACCCATTACAAAGGAATTTTCTGAAGGAAGCTGCTCGCTCTGTGCTGAAATTATTTCGTTATCCAATGAATGCAGAAGAGCATAGTGCCTACAAAATGCAAAATGCAACAGAACCACTCTTGTAAACCATTCACGGAGTTGGGAAACGATTCGAATCTGATCCATAGTCCAGAAGAGCGAATTTGGCTCTGACTCACCTTGGAAGATAAAAAATCAGTTCGAGTTTGATTCCAGCACCATTTTTTAATGCAGGGAATCAATGGGATTCCTGCGATCCGTATTTCACTTGTATGCACAAAAATAAAGACTGCGCTTGAGAATGTTTTTTTGCCATAGTGCAACAACCAAGTCCTGGGTCTTGTGAACTGTAATATTCTAAGTCTATGCGGATTGTATTGTATAGCAATTGTAGTGTTATTATAATTGTAACTGAGGATGTTTAAATCTCATCAAAACACAACCTTTGTCATCATTAGCTCCTGCAGTTGCGTACTGGTCATTTTACAAATGATTATTCTTGTAGAGTTGGCGGTGTGCATCTGATTGCTGCTGCTTATGCCACCCAGTGCGGTAGCCAGAGGATCGCTTGGATGGAGACGAACGTGCGTGACCTGTAGGTACATCAGTATGTGCCCTCAATAAGGAAGTTTGTCTTTCACCAATTTCCTAAATCCCCCCAACTAAAAAAATGTTGAAGGTTTCTGGAACTAGGCATGAGAGCTTTTGCCTACAAATTCGGACAATTTTTTTGCGCATCTGCCAACGACGCGACCTGTCTATGGGTAAAAACCATTACAATACAGCAAAAAGCAAAAGCAATACAGCACCATTAGCGGACCGCCGGCTGTACTACCGGCGGTCCCCTGATGGTGCTGTATTGCACATACACATGTGCACGATCATGCACTAAGGATATTCTGCAGACGGGGTAAATATAAGAAAGGGCGTTAACAGGCCTAAGCACCATGCAAGTCAAACAACGACTGGGACGTAGGATGCAGGATATAGGGATAGGAAAGCAAGCCAGACTGCAAAAAAAAATAAACGTTACGCCGAACATGTCCGGCTTAGTAGCGAATTGCGTGAAGAATTTCAACGCACGTACGGCGTAAATCCGTCGCGCCGAATTCCGCGCACGGCCTCCGTTGCTTTATTACAGTGGGTGGAGAGCTAATGCTTCAGCGCACGTACGTCAAACCACTACGTAATGGGGAACAGTCGCGTAGCCAAGGGAGCCATGCTCCCCCCGCCAGGAGGCCTGCGGGCCCACCTGGGGCCCCAGGGGGCTTCAAAGCACTGGGGCCTTCGGCCCCAGCATTTTTGATAGTGTAAGGCGCCCGCTGGACGCATTATTCTGTCCGAAACAAATAAATGAAACGGAATGATGATATTTTAAGCATAAACCTTATTCCCGGAGGGTTAAGCAGCATGCCCTGGGCAGGGAGGGGTGTGGCACCCTCTGAAATCTCAAGAACTACTTATTTTATTTCACCACAACAAACGACAATCGATTCCCCATGACGAAAACTACACTTTTATGGAAAAATGTTTCCGAAATATTAAACGGTGTTGATACAGGGTGCGAACAAGTCAAAATGAAGGGGGTGTTTCTGTTTGTTATAACTCCGTTGTGTATGTACTGATTGTGATGCAACTGGAATGAATCGAGAGCTTATGAATGGGACATTTACCACGGGTTCATGCATTTGGAACCTTGAGAAAATTCATAAGGGTTCACACGATTTCAGAAATGGAAGGACTATTATTTTTTCAACAACTGAATTAACAAAAAAGTTAAAAACACCTCTTTAGCTTCCTGTAGTCATGTTATGCAAAAGAAGTGCAAACTGTATGACATTGTATAATGTTAGCATAAGAAGCGCCAGAGACATGAAAAGAGAGAACTGACATGATCTCAAGTTCATTGACGTCAGATTCACGTGGGGAATGACCTCGAGTGGTTTCTGCTGTTTTGAAACGATTTCAGTCATTTGAATTGATTCTATTTCTAAAATCCTACTTTATGCCGGTCGTGATATGGGGGAACGCGCACGGACATTTTAAGCCATAGCTCCGTGACACGACCAGATATCAAGGTGAAACTTGGTACACAGGTAGAGGGCACTCTTCTAAATTTTGTTCCTGGTTTTGAATTTTGGAAATAAGCGGTAACATAATCAACATAAACTCAGATTTTGAATTTTGTCCTTGACCTTACCCTATGAACTGGTCCGAGACTAACAAATTACCTATCAATCTATATTCTGATACCTATAATCTATGTTCTGATATATAGTATACATTTATTAAAAACCGTATTTTTGAGACCCACTTTTCATTCACCTTCAACAAAGCGAAAAACGGCCTGAGGTGCCCCAAAAAATGTGGCCCGACCCCACTCTAAGGGAAATGAAAATGTGAAATTTTGGCGCAGTACGTAGGGAGAACTGATAAGAAATGTGAACAAGTTTCGTGAAGCCACTTTACAAAAAACCTGGAATTCGCAAGCAGAATCCGACGGGGGAGGATATCACGCTGCTCCCCCCCTTCCTCTCTTGCCGGGAACAGGATTAAAGAAGGCTTACGAGCCTAAAAAGAACGTAGTCCGAATATACAAAAGAACTATGTGTGATACGGAGAGGTCCATGGTCTGAATGAACGTTTATGGGCCCCTACTAGCTTGTAAGGGGTTCACCATTTGTCTGGAGAGGGTCCGATGTCGGTCGATGGAGGGCCCCTGTCAGTCTCTGGACTGATCTCCTTTCGATCTGCAAAAAGGCCCCTGCTGGCCAATAGAGGGACTCCCCATCGGCTTGTAAAGGGGCCCCGCTGGAGCGTAAAGGCTGCCTGTAAAGACGTTCCTACCGACAATGTGGATGTTCCTTACAGTTCGTGTCGTTTTTTCGTCACTAATTGTCGTTTTACGCCATGTGATTTCAACTACGCTGGCCCCTTTTGACCACGAAGGCACCTGATCCGATTCTCCCGGGCTGAAATTCTGTCTACACCCTGATGAGAACAATAAGATTTTTTATAATAACCAGACTCACGTCTTACCAACGTCCTGTGACCAGTGCCTCTCAACTTGGGGAGCCAACCAATGGCCCGATCCAGCTTTAACGACCTAAATTTGGTGTATAGATATCACCACCGTGACCACCGTCAGCCAGCGGGTCAGAAGAGGTTGTGTTCAGACAGATGTTAGCAGCAGAATATTAGCCAATTATCAGACCGGAAAAGTGCTCGCAAAAGCGGACCGAACGGATGATGATTGGTCCAGATGTTCCGAGTCACACGCAGGGGTGCGGGGGAAGGGGGCGTCGTAGTATAAACAACGAAAACTGCGTCAGCCGATTTTTTTAGTGCAATAGAACTTGTATCTATGTTGTTGGGACTAACAGTACGGTCCATTTTGAATCAGCTTCGTGATAGATATCGGCTACCACACATGTTCTAAATGTGCATTTTAAGTAGGTTGATGTTTTGCAAGAGTTATCGCGACGAATTTTACGTATTGTTTCAATCGAAGAATTAAACGTAACAGCAACGTAGTGTAATTCCAAGAACGTTTTATGCAGACCTTAATGCATTTTGATGTCGCAAGCGAAAAACGCAATATCAGTATTTAGTCAGCTGCTGGGCTCAGGCCAGCCGAAGAGCTGATTGGCGGGACCAGAATTAAATATTACGAATTAAAACGAATTTACATTGAATATGTCAACATTTAAACGAGTTAACAACACATGCAAAATACATTAGGCCTTATTCAATTATTTAACCTTGAGATGTGTACTCTCCATTTCAACTAAACTGAAGAACACAGACAAAACGGGCTTTCAGCAGTTTTAAGCAAGGTCAACTTCCATAGCTTCCATAATGCCCAAAATTATTTCTAATGCACATCATCATGCTTTATTCTCTCTCTCTCTCTCTCTCTCTCTCTCTCTCTCTCTCTCTCTCTCTCTGTATATATATATATATATTGGTAAATGGGGCGTTGTGAAATTGATATAATTTACTGTAGGATAGTAAACCTGAAAATGATTATCCAAAAAAGGTCAGCAGGCCAAGATCATCCCATAGGGTCTGTGTTGTAGCTCGGGACGTCGCAACTTAGTATTTCTGTTACCTTGCGGTGGCGACTGGTCATTAGAGGAAACTGAGGCAGTTCCTCACCAAAAATATCGGTGAATGTTGAACTGGAATTATACATAATTTGTTTTTAATAACACCGTTAATAAAATTGAATGCATGATTAAACTAGAATAATGTGTTCATTTTGTTCCGCATTCATCAACATAGCAGGGCACATACTCGCAAAGGCGCCGCACGCCGCGCCGCATCCCCACCCCCGTTTCTCCCGCAAGCCTAAAGTGCAAGGCGGCCGTAGAGACAGCCGGCACACTCTCTCACGCAATGCTAAAATCCAGTGCAATACAGCGCCCCTGGTGAGAGTCCGTGAAACTGCACGTCGGTCCCCGCCAACGCAGCTGACAGAGCCTTTGTGAGGTTAGACGGGTGGGCTGAAAAGTTCATAGGCTCACAATGATGCACTGGTCGAATGAGACTATAAATGGTTTATTTTTCAACATAGTCTCCCCTGCGGTCCACGCACTCCTTGCAGCGGTGTTGCAGCGCTTGGATCCCGGTGGTATAGAAGCTCTCATCCTGATCACCAAAAAAGTCCTCAGCACCAGGTATGACCTTATTATCAGTCCGGTACTGCTTCCCAGCCAAGTGTTTTTTGCATGTTTGGGAACAGAAAATAGTCAGATGGTGCCAAATCAGGAGAATATGGGGGGGTGATCAACCAGTTGAAAGCCACAGTCACGTACAGCAGCCATTGCAAACACCGACTTGCGGGCAGGAGCATTGTCCTGGCGAAACAGGACCCCCTTCGTCAGTTTTCCAGACCGTTTTGACTTGACAGCCTTTCGCAGCTGCCTCAGCAAGTTGGCATAGTATTCTCCGTTGATAGATTGTCCTTTCTGAAGGTAATCAATGAACACAATGCCCTTTGCATTCCAGAAGACGGAGGTCATCACCTTCCCTGCTGACGACACCGCCCTGGCCTTCTTTGGAGCGGGAAAAGAGGGGTGTTTCCACTGCATCGACTGCCGTTTGGTCTCTGGCTCGAAGCGGTGAACCCAACACTCATCTTGGGTGAGGAAAAGTCCAAGAAAACTGGCTGGATCTGCTTCAAAAAGCGCCAAGTTTTCCTACGACATGACCAGCCTGGTGTGCTTTTGATCAGGCGTCAAAAGGCGTGGCACCTACCGAGCGAAAACCTTGACATGCCTAGTTCTTTGTGCAGGATATTCTCTACTCGTTCACGGGAGATGGCTACGGTATTAGCTACCTGATTAACAGTTAAACGTCTGTCATCCACCACCATGTGGTGAACACGGTCGATGTTTTCTTGGGTGGTTGCTGTGGCAGGACGTCCGGACCTTGGGTCATCTTCAAGGCTCTCCCTACCCCTTTTGAATTCAGCTGCCCACTTTTGCACAGTTGATAAAGCTGGAGCATCATCCCTTAATGTAGCAACCACGTCGGCGTGAATGTCCTTGGGGGTTAACCCCTTTTTCTGCAGATATTTGGTAACACCACGGTGCCAAATTTTATCCATATTCACAACATGTCTCTGGTTCTACTTTTCAAAGTCTTGAATCACTCAACCAGCGTCAGTTGATCTGAAAAGAAACAATGCCGTTAGTATCATAAAATGTTGAAATTAATGCATACCAAGTTTCATTGCTGTGGCATAACTCCTTCCGAGTCAGCCTATGAACTTTTCAGTCCACCCTCGTAGTATTGCCTTTCGCCGCCGCCGCTCAGGCGCCACCGTCGGACTCGCCGACAAAGCATGCTCGACTACGTCAGTGGTGGAGAAAGGAATGTATTTGCAGGGCAACTGTTGATTAATATATTACATATCTACATTTCATATTAATTCAAAACGTTAGATATGCGTTTTGGAACTGGGAACAAATCATTCAATAATATTGCTGTGTGTCCCCACCAGTGACGACCACTTAGCCGCCCTTGAAACCAGGCACGTAGCAAGGATTTTTTCCCGGGGGGAGGGGCAAATGTTAAATTTTGTCATGCCACTGGCATATGACGGATGTCATAGGAAAAAGCGGCAATTCTATGTGATCTACCTCATGTTGAATGCACAGGAAAACATATAATGTTTGCTTTTGCAACATATATATGGTCACTATTACCTATTCCTACAAATCGCTATATATCTGGTAAAGACCGCTGGGCTCGGTGGGGGACATGGCCCAATGGCCAGGGATATAGCCACAATGTTCCCGAGGGTGGAGGGGCAAATGTCAAATTTTGTCATATGCCACTAGCATATTACGAAATTTATAGGAAAAGCAGCAATTTTATGTAGCTGACCTTATGTTTAACGCACAGGAATACATATAATGTTTGCTTGTGCAGCATACATATGATTACTATTCCGTATTCGTGCGAAATCGTTATATATCTAGTGTAGACCGCTTGGCTCAGGGGGGCCATGGCCACGTGCCTCCCCCTTGGCTACGTCCCTGCCCATGGCCCCCTTGGCTATGTTCCTGCTTGAAACGGGAGAGAACTTTTCGCCTGGGGTGGTGGACGCGAGCGTTTTTTTATTGTTTTCGTTGCGTGGATTCCAGTGGATGTCAGTTTGGTCTAATTTTTTTTGCAGATACAGGTCTCTTCAAAAGTAGTGGTAGGTATTAGGGCTGTTGTGGTAGACCAGCTTTTGCCCCATTGTTAATGGTGCTAATGTAATGTAATTTAAGCAGCTATCTGCCGCGACGTGGGAGTGCCTACAACTATAGTGCCTATACAGCTAGTGCCTATAACTTCAGACCTGTGCTTCATATTTCAATTTCAGGCATAAAAACACGAAAAACCATATTTACGTTCGGTAGGCGGGGACGTTGGGCAGGTTTCTTAGTTCCGCCACTGCGCTCTCTCGGCTCTCAAACTGATAAGATCAGTTGCGTTGTGTATGGGATACTGGGTAAGGCTATGAGAAGGGAGTGCGTCTTGATCACTTTCTCCCGGTTCTCCCGGAGGGCTGTGAGGGCATCGTGGAGACTGATCAGGCCGTGTCCGACCTTCGGTCCCTTCCAAACACGTAGCTTTTCGCCTGATTGGATCTGAACATTCAGCCCGAGCAATGACGGCTGAGCGATTTCTGAGCAATAGCGTTGGAAATAACTTACACACGAATGAACGGTTCATATTGTGTACAGAAGGAGCCTTTATGATAATTATATGGTGAATACCATTCCCAGGGCAGATTAATGGTAATGACACGAGGTTAAACGGACAAACACTGGGTTTATTTACATGCGAGCACTTAACTAGCCCAAGTTGATTTTGGAGTACATACATACACATTACCAAAGCTGGAACTTTGTATCTGCTGTGTGGGGGGCATCCCCAATGTTCAGCTGAAATCTCAATGTTGAGCTCCCTCCCCCAATGCTGGGCTGGGCTCCCCTCAGTGTGGAGCTTAGCCCCCAATACTTTACCAGCTCGTAATGATAAGAACTTAACCCTCGCCGGACAAAAGGGGTGGATGCCACCGCAAGCATTGTTTCCGGGACCACGGCAAAACGGTGTACGACAGCGCCATGAAATTTGGCATAGCTGACGACACCTTCATTGTGCATGTTGTGAGAAGAGTTTTTTGTCTTGTGTTTATTTGAGAAATGTTGTCTCAGAGCACCGAGCCATGATGCCATTACTGAAAGCTTGCCGAGCGATTTTTGCGCCAGACGTCGGTTTTTTCTGTTTTAAGGCAATACACATGTATAAACGGCAGATGACAGCCATGAAATCGATTCAAAATGGTAGTCCTTGTGAGAGCAGGTCTTTTTAGATCGATCAATGACCTTTCAGGGTCAAACGAGGTCAGTGACCTTAGATGACCTTTTCGGCCATAGAACGTTCCTATATATTTTTTGACCGAACGATTTTTGGGCTATTTTGCCCCAAATGTGTCGTTTTGAAATGAAAAGAGATTTATAGCTTCTAAACATAAAGTCCGACCTGACTTGACGGGATCGACACGGTTACCGTTGGATTCCCTGGGCACGCGGCTATCGATTTCTTCATGTCCCGAAGCGCTAGTTCAATTAGACGGCAAATGGCGAGGGGGTGCCCTCCCGGTCCGGCGATGTTTAAACAAGCGTAGGCATTAGTGCTGTGAATGCTGGAAAACATGGATATTCATATCTTGCCGATATCAGACATTTCCAGTGGCGTCAAAATAATATGAAGAAAAAAATCAAGTGACAGATCAGTTTTCCGTTCCCGGTCCGTTGAGCCCGGGATGACCAGTCAGAGCGTTTCTTTTGACTCCACGAGCACGGATTCCACTCACGTCACCGGTGTCTTCCATTAGACGGCTTTACATAACTGCAGCCTCGGTTTAACTTAGCTAGGTTTGAACCGTTCGCGCAAATTACCAGTGGTTAATGATATGCATGCCTCTGCATATGCATCATTTCAACGGAACGAATGAAACTGATGACCATGTAGTACTGTCGTGAGATAACCATACAGCAGTAGTATATGGTATGACCGCAGAGGCGTAGGAGCGTTTCAAAAAGGGGGAGGGGCAGGAACCAATGATGTCATTGAATGAAGCCATGAATGATGAATGAAGCCAATGACCAATGATCGGGGACCGAGGAGGCGGTTAAGTTCGAGAAAAATGCTTTGTCTGATATAGCGTAAATATATGTTTGGTTAAGTGTAAAATACTCATCATTCTTTAGAAAGACGACAGTATAAAATGTTCTTACAGGGCCTCGCCTGAAATTGAGACTTGGTTCTGAAGGGGCTTCAATCTCCCGGAATCCAGTGGAGGGCGCGAAATCCATCCCTGCCCCCGCCCTCATGTTTGTCGCGGATTGCTTATTTTTGCGTATCTTGAATTGATATCTAGTGCGTCGTCAAAAACGGAAATAAAAAAAAAACGAAAAGTCAAATGAACGTTTTTGGAGATGTCGCCCCGTACAGTCAACCGTAGAGCGGCAAAACCAGCCGATCGCCCTCCCCCGACCAGGCGTTACCAACGGCGATATTAGGTGATATACGAGCGATCTGGAGTTAAATGCTGCGTTCTGTTGGCCAGCCATCGTGGATTACCCTTGAAATAGGGGTAAGTGTGATTTTGGCATACTTTGGCATACTCATGGTCAGCTATGGTAATTGCCCGGGAAGAAGTCACAAAAGCTGCCAAATCGACGAAATTCTTAACGATTGACCTGAACTGATCTCGAAGGTGTTGCCCTAGCGCCACGAAATTTGGACAGATGTAGTTGCCCACAGCTTTTCCACTCACCTTGAAAATTTCGTGCCACTAGCTGGTTTCTGAGACGGGAGGGGGGGGGGGGGGACGGAGGGAGGGATGGAGAATTTCGCACCTCTCCTCCACTGCGTGTAATTTTCAGAGGTCCTCCACCGGGCGTGTCAAAACATAAATCCAAGTTGTTTTATCAGTCATAATTAGACATAAACAAACACCATGGTAGATGTCGAGTGCGCCCAGCATTTTTAACTTGAACGTTTCGCAAGACAGGAGTTTAATATTTTTCGCCGCCTGCTAGGAAGTAGAGCTCTGATTTCCCCGACGGAGTCTAAATGCCGTTTAATGACACCTTAATTGAAGATATCGCTGACTATGTTGGTTTAGGTTAGGATGAGATGATTTATGCCTCCCCAAGGCTGGCATCACTATGACTGGTGGGTCATTTCCAAACGATTGATATCATCACGTTATGCAACGCGTATCTTGGCGTGTGTTTTCAGTATGAACCACAAAGTCTGCATCCAAATGTTCCCATGTTCCCATTCCCATCAGAAATGAGAATAGAGAAGCAGGAAACAAAACGGCTATCCATGGACACGAATTCGCGGTTGATGGATAATACCACTTAGCCAACCAAGAACGTTGCGCAGCGCACGGCTGTTTTGGTCAAGTTGCTCGGAACCTAGCCTCTACGCCGATCAGTGGGAAGCTGGTCCTCTCGTTCCTCTTACGGCGCACGAAACACATCCGTTCATTGGTCGGCGCATTAGCAGCTGTCCGATCTACTACGAAAGGCAGCCTCTAAACATGCCCACGACGCAACCGGCCACCTGTCAGCGAAGGGTCGTAACTGGCAGGGACGCACTCAGCAGGAGGCGGTGAAAACTCGGGCGAGTGAAGCAAAAAACATTATTCTGCGACATTTAGCAGTACTGAGACAATGCAGATGAGCGCATCTGTATAGAATGATGCGAAGCAATGTCCCCTACCTGTGTGTTTTGTGACGATGTGTTACCTACGGTTCAGGAAATACGCTCCATATTGTCAAAGAAACTAGTATCTACCATTGCAACGGTGTTCTGTACGCGTCGATTCTGACAGGGTCGGATATCATTTACGGTTTAATAACTGGACGGCATATGTAAGAAAGACAGCCGTATATAACAGCGTGGTGCTTCAGATGCGCTGCACATCAGGTATTTGTGAGACCACGAGTCGCCACTGGTACCTTGGTAACACACGGTGGGATGGCAACACTCAACGGCAACGTGGAATGCCCGATTTTTTGTATTACTGTATGTCATATCATTGTATTGATATCGTACTCAGTAGTACCAGCGCTGCTGAGACCATGACAGTGTAAAAATACTGTTCTTTTGTGCACAGGGTCGTTCGGTTTTTATCATGCCTTATATCACTATTTCAAAAACTCCTGCCCCAGGTGGGTTACGAGTCCCAACAGGCGTATACATGGGTAGGACTACAGTGGCACCACGGAAGGAAGGAACGACGCGACGCCAGTCCAGACTCGAGCGAGTGCCATCTATACATAGCGTACAGTGACGGTCCCGACTCTACGCCGATTAAGAGGGCGAGCGCCATCGTTTTGTCCCGGTAAATACTGAGGAGGTTGTCTCCGCGTCCAGTGCGTTATTCTGAGATAGGCAGGGGCGTGGTAAGCGGGGGAGAGGCTGCCCTCCAACTTTTTAGAAATTAAACATGGATCCCATGGACGTTTAGTGGAAAGAACTGATCCACAATGCTTTTGTCCCCCCCCCCACATTGAGGAGTTCCGTCCTCTCCCCCTAGAAGCGCATGTATGATTGGTAAAAGAAGTACAGCGTTGTAATGGAATCATTTATGCAAAAATACACATTCGAAAATTCAGCGCTATTTGGCCTGCACCGAGTTCGGTGCACCCATGCGCCAGGTTCGCCGCATCGATTTCACTGAGGCGTCTGGCGTAGTGGATGGACTTTCCACAGACCGACCAGTAACTACCTATCTGAGCACTCCCCCCTAAAAAGCGCTGCGCTCGAGCGTGAGACACATGCTAAACGGAAGGTATGGATAGAGATGCAACAAGAGCCCATTACCGCCGCTGCAGCCGTTCCGGCGCTGCACTCAAGGCAAAGACTCAGATGAAGGGCAAAAGAGGTAGGATTAAGAGTGGAAGGACCAAGGTTGACCAAAAAAAGGCATAAGACAGCAGAGGATTTAAGACGCACAAAAGGATGTAGATATAAAATTTGTTGATTGTGACCCATTTGTTCGTAAAAAAATGATCCATTACGCAATGTCTCTTGTCCCGTTGACCGTTCTTCTTCTTGGCTTAGATGATACGGTGTGTCTCGATTGATGATCAATTGTGTTGTTCTGTTGCATTGTTTCTGGTCAGGTCGTAGTCCATGCTAAGGAAGGGGCTTCCTTGCTTTTGCAGTTCTTGAAAGAAAACTTAGCAACACCAAAAAGCAACGTGTGCGCTCAACAAGAGCAAAAAAATCGGTCATGTCTTCATGTGGTGAAGTGGCCCTTCTGTTAGTGTTAGTCTGTTAAAACTCTCTGCCTTTATTTTGGCTTCATGTTCATAGGTAAAGAAATATGGCATGTATAAAAATTTCCATCAACAACTGCCTTTTTACGTACGTATAAAAATTACGTCGATGCAGTACTTCGAAACGGCAAAATTCGGCTGACTCAGCACCTCAAAAATACGTTTATCCCGACTGGATTCACGGTTACTTTCTCTGCCCCTTACCTCTGGGGATCAAACGAACTGGGATTAAACACCTTTGCGAGAATGAGTTTTTCTCTCACGCATTTGTTAGGCAGAACTCAGGTAAAAATGTTCATATTCGATGTATATACTTGGGCCGCCACAAAGGGTCCAAATAAGCGTGATCGCGAGTCACGGGCGGCCACGGCGAACCATGCTGCGTAATGGCACCACGGAATGTTCAGCTGCCGTGATTTACTCGATTTTCCAGCCAGATTGTTCGGACTGACGTCGCACGGCAAAGAAAATGCCGCAAAACAGTTTGATTCATCCGTCATCCCGATAAATTCCAAAGGGCATACACGAATGACGTTAGTTGGCGGAACTTGCCCTTCAGCGCGACACGCGGGCCGAAAACATGGTAGACCTTAGCCACGTCAGCACAGGCCGTCAACGCCTTCCTGTCACCTCACGTCCCGAACACAACCACTGAGAAAAGTTCATTTATTGACACAGTGATGGATAGGAGAATCAGCTAGCTGAATACGGCGGCGGCGATAGCTGTGGTCTCTGCCGCTCCAGCCCCCGCCTGACCAGACTGGAGAACCATTCCGGTCCGGTCTGACCAGACTAGAGAACCAGTCCAGTCCCGTCTGACCAGACTGAAGAACCAGTCCGGTCCGACCTGAACAGACTGGCGGACCAGTCCGGTCCCGACTGACGACAATGAAGGGCCAGTCCGGTCTGCCGCAGTGACGTCTCTCGGGCCGCGCTGGCGCCGAGTGCGGTCCGGTGGCCGCAGCCGTGGGTCAGGCGCCAGCGTCAGGCCGCCCCGCACGCCGCCACCGTCGTCAGAGGGAGGGGAGTGGGTACGAAGCCGGGGCTAGACGGGCCGCACGCGCGTCGGCCGCCACGCCGCGACACACACTCGCCGCCTCGCCCCTATTGCTATTACCAATGTAAAAATAAATACAAAACTCCAGCAGTTACAAAAAGTGGCGAGTTTACAATAAAACGAGTGCCAGCGTCGGAGCCGGCTGGGTAACTTACACCAATCTCTATCATGGTTAAATAGGCCGCTTCAAGCGCACCTGAACAGATGTCTTTGCGGTCGTGGGCACGCCAGTGGCGCCGAGCGACGAAACAATTTACACAGCGACCCGCCCGCTGCATAGGAATAAACGTGAACAACAGTCGGCCTGGAGCCGAAACAACGCAATCACCACAGGAAGACGGCACGGGTCGGCGGCGACGCACGAGTATTGCGGAACACCGCTGCACCACACAGGGCAGGGCGTCCGCGCGGCCGGACAGGACAGACCACGCGTCCGGACAGTACAGCGCTCCAGTGTCCAGACAGGACGGCGCTGCAGTGTCCAGACAGGACGGCGGTCCAATGTTCGGACGGGACAGCGGTCCAATGTCCAGACAGGACAGCGGTCCAATGTCCAGACAGGATAGCGGTCAAGTGTCCAGACAGGACGGCGGTCCCATGTTCAGACAGGACAGCAGTCCAGTGTCCAGACAGGACAGCGGTCCGATGCCCAGACAAGACGATGGTCCAATGTTCAGACAGGACAGCGGTCCAACGTCCAGACAGGACAGCGGTTCGATGTCCAAACAAGACAGCAGTCCAGTCTTCGGACAGTATAGCGATCCGGTAAACGGACAGGATAGCGTCCCAATGTCCGACACACAAGGGCCCAGTAGCCAGGGAGGACAGTGGTCCAGAGATGGCCCATTAAGCGTTTACAAAGGCAGACAGCCAAACGACAACAGAGTATTGAGGATCACGATGGGACGACTCGCTCGCAGCGCGCGCTGCTGATCAAAGAACGCAGCTGTACTGGCACGAAAAAAAAACCAAACACCGGACCGCAGCCGGTCTACAGTAACCCAACGGAGCCGCCGAACTAAATATAAAAATCCAGTCAACAATCTGGGCAACTATTTGGTACAAACCTAAGAGATCATGCAAAACACACGGCTACCATCTAAAGCATGCAAAATAAAAACAAAGGAACATAAAGCTGAAAATACTTTGTGCAAAACGCGATACTTTCGCAAAATCAAGGCTTTAATACAACAATACTGTAAGAGAAGCTTGACCTGAATGACTAGCTACGACAGGAAACTTTTCTCCTCTTTGGCAAAACAAAGTCTAGCCGCCTGAAGGCATTTCGAACGCCCGTTATGTACAGTGTGTTTAGAACACCGCAGTCGCGCACGTGACACGTTTTCACGCCGGTCGGCGGGAACAGTTGTGTTCCGGCACGCTCACACGCGCAGCCCGATACACGCCGGGCCGACTGGTCACCGAAGGCCGTACAGCACCGACAGACAGTGGATATGCTCCGATTGGGGGCCGCCGCCGCTTCGGCCGCAGTTGGTGCGCCGGCCGCTGGGCGGCAGCACTGGCGCCGCGACAGCAGGCGGCGCACTACGCCAGGCGTGTCTCCTGCGCCTGAACCGGGCCCTTGGCGTATGCGCTCTTGACGCCCGTCTTGCGCATCCAGGAGACGAGGCGCGGCAGCGTAATGTTGTATTTCCGGGACGCCTGCACGAAGATGTCCGATGGTTATAACACAGGCAATGGCAGACCACGTCTGAGGCCCCTTTCGGTACGAGGTAGGCAGGGAGTACATACCACCATTCTGAATCGAGTCTGAGTTCCCCGGCCTGGTAACGCTCAATTTGCAAGAAATCTTTCGCCTTCAAATCGCAGTGGCCCACAAATCAACATCCGCGCCACCATATAAACAAGTCTTCATGAGCACAACCCAGGTCGATTTAAGCGGCAACAGTCCGGGGCCATTTTAATCCGGCACCGCCTGGGGTCTTCCGCCACCCGCGACCGCCCGGGGGGTGAAAATCGACCTCCTCGTACTTCAGGAAGTAAGAGTCCGATCTCACTGATTCCAACGGCAATCGACAGGGCGTGTCGTTCTCGTCTCATGGTGCCAAATTTGACCTCTTGCACTGAACCTTGACGTCACAGGTCACGAAAATGTCGTAATTCCATCAGCTGAGAGTCCACTTCAAAACTGATATCTATGATTGATAAACTGAGAAAAAAAATCTTCAAACTGACACAGTACTCCTGGCCTTTCCTACTACTCAGATTTGGTTCTGCCTTGTGCATTCGGCACTCGTGTTGTGTTCAATTTATGGTAACACGCGCGTCGCGAGACACGATCCTTATGTCTCTTACTCCAATAGTTCGGTAAACAGCAACAGCGCTCGGCCGGCGCCGCCCGCCAGCGGCCGGCGGCAGCCGAGCCAGCCGACGACGCCCGGCGGGCCGGCCTGTCTAACGTACATCGCGTCATAGACATTACAGATTGTGTCCGATTGGTAAAGTTTTGGTGCCGTTAGATGCAGAATTAACCAATAATGTCACGCTCGGAAACTAATCAAGGTCTATGGATCCACTGGATCTCAGCTGTGAGATAAGTTTCACAATTTGCAACATATTTGGACCATCACCTTCCATCATCTTATCACTTTGTATTGCAAAAACTGTAAGTCCTGACACCATTCGATTGCCTGTTCAATGCTTTACAAGATGATGTGCATTTTGCTGTTTTTATTGGGGGCATAGCTAAATTGCCCAATACAAGCTCACCGCGTGCGACTGCAAACCACCCGATATCATGGTACTCTTTCGGTCCTAATTTCCGTACAACGCCACCCTAGTAAAAAAAAAACTTTTACATCACAATGTGCCGAACTCACCAACTGAAAGCTGCTGAAAGTTTGATGGTCCTATCGTTTACGGTTCAGATGCAATCGGCAGAAAACCGAGCGGGTACTTTAAGCCTCCCAACCAGAGGGTCGCGGGTTAAGAGGCAAGCGTGTCATACAGCAGAAACGTTTCTCAAAGCTACGCCTCCGTGCCTCGACTACCAGTTTCCAGTCCACACAGCGTTGTCTAATTACCAATAGAGCCGTCATCCAGTGATGGGCCAGAGGACGGTGTGGTATTGTGGTCAGCGCTTAAGTCTTCCCGTTGAAAGATCCCCCGTTCAAGTCCCAGCTAATGACAACTTATCTCCTTTCCAACATTTGTCGGAGTGACCAGCTGCGACGCGAAATGACCGCGGCAGTTGTCAGCGTGCATCAATGACTAACAGCCAACTACCCGAGGCCCTGACGACTTCAAGGCCATTCCCGAACAGATTCAGTCACCGCCGCGAACAAGCCACCAGTGCCGGCCGCCCAAACAGCCAGCCAGCCAGCCAGCCATGTGTCATCTGCCGGGATCACCTCTCTCATTCACACTGAACAGTTGTCGGTGCCCCCCCCCCCCTCCACCAACCGCCTGATATAATTGTCTGTGCCCCCCTCTGTTATCCCACAGTGCACCGTTTCTGTTCTCTTATTATTCCACTTTGGACCAGGAATGTGCCGGGATCCAGATGGAATGCAGGTTATCCTAGTTTTGCGTCGGATTCTAAGCTGACCAGGGTAAGTGTTGCGTCACTTGAGCCCCGTTCACGAGTTCCGATATGTCAACCCTGGGGCAATGTTGGTTGGTCAGTTCTCGAACGCCATTTGAACTTGGTCAATTACTGCACTATCGAGACAGATGGCAACCTCTGCTGGAACCACGGTCGACGTATGTTGGGCGGGGTCGATTGTTTACAATATGGTGTAGGCCGCTTTAGTTATCAGACTTATCTCGGCGCCCACCAAGGTAAGGTGGCGTGCCTATCAAGGTCAACTGGGAGGCGTCACAGATTAGTTTATGAACGCTGTTTGGCACAATGTGACGATCAAGGTAACCTGGTGTGGCTCGCGGGTCAGCTTATGCACGGGGCTCTGGGCACCGCTTTGCTCCGGAGGAGCACCTTTCCGATATGCGCAATGGCCTGTCCAGGTCAAGGAGGGGTTGAATACACCGCGGGCATAACCAGCACTCCATCGGGATCCAGACACATGTGTGCAATGGACCGGTGTTTGCGTTCTCTCGGGGATCCAGAAACACGTGTGCGATGGACCGGTGTTTGCGTTCTCTCAAGAGCTCCGCTGAGCCGGTGTCCGTGTTCTGGCGTGACCCACCTTGGAGGCGGTGATGGTGCCCGATCGGATCTCCTCCAGGGCGTCCCTCATCTCGGCACTCATCACACCGCGCGGCTTTCGTTTCCCTGCAGCGCCCGAGACGGTCACCGGCGGATCGAAACGTGACGGCCGTCCGCACGAACAGCGCGCAACCGGGCCGCACGAGCCCACTGTTTCGTGACAGCTCCAGCGTTATACATTATGCTAGGCGAAAAAAACAAATCTGCACATTCTTTGCCCAAACACTCACATCACGAATAAGGACAATTGCGAACGCACGTCGGACGGTGTTCTATCGACAACGGTTTTCCGTCTCCAGTGTAGCCCTGCCTGCTGCGGCATCAGCTCGCTGGAGCTCACTGAGAGACCACGAACATCAACACACGGATACAAACACCCGTTACAAGACCAGCATTGGGTGCAGCAACAAATCTCAACAGGGAACATCGCAACAAAAATCGATCGACGCTGGATAAATATTCATTGATTCGTGCTATTTCTGAGGAATCCTTCCGGGCCATCTTAAGCAGATCTCGCAGCGATGTGATGAAATGGATGATTTCAGCATACTGGCTTGGATCCAATAGCTAATTCCATTGCCTGATGTCGGAAAATGACTCATGTAGCAACATGACGCCAGAAGCGAACGTGGACGGGGCAAGCTATGGTTCTGAACCTGAGTGAACTTTTCACATATGACGCATCACGACATGGCGCCAAACAATCCAGGAGACGAGCCTGCCTGCCACCGTCGACCGCTGACGGGGTGGGTTTCCGGGTACGTACCAGCCATGCCGACACGTCCCCGTGCCTTGACGCCCTGTCGGCGCATATTGACGTACAGGGTCGGTATCGGTATGTCGTACTGGATGGACGCCTCGGCTACCGTGATCAGTCCCGCGGAAATCTGCTGCAGCGCCGCCACCACGTGCGGAGAGTCGGGCGTGTTGCGCTTCGACACCCCTGCCGGCAAGCATCACAGACGTTAGTTCAGCAACGCCCGTCCGCGGCGCTAGTGCCGGCTCTCCAGCTCCATTTGGGAACCACCGCCGCGTGGCCAGCCGGTTTGAGAGCCCCCGATCGGCCATGACTCAGCCGATCCGCCGCGGCAAACCAAACAGAGGCGGGCCGGCGCCGGACGCACGGAGAGCAGAAAAACAGCCAGCCGGCCGCCCGCCCGCCCGCCAGCGCGCACCGCACCTGTCCAACAAACAGGGCGGCCGTCGGCCGGGCACGGGCGCTCTCCCACGCGGCGGCCGGCGTTGGGCTGCACTCACCGAAGCCGGCCGGCTCGGCCAGGCCCGGCAGGAAGAAGTGTCCGTTCTGGTAGGGCAGCAGCGGCGGCGGCGGCCGGCCGGCGCCGGCGGCCGCCGCCGGCTCCGGCGGCTCACGCTGCGGCGTCATGGAGAGGTGGGGCACCAGGTCGCGCGGGTCTGGCGAGGAGATGACCGGTTCCCGACCAAACTCAGCCAGCAGCGCCTGACGGACACAGACGACACCACTGAACACGCCGCCGCTGTACTGGCAACACCGGTCAACGGCCCACTGGAGAACACAGACCGTGAAAACACTCCACACCAACACGTCCTTCTTAACTTGCGATTCCATGTCGAACATGTCAACTTAATGGTTCTAGAAATGATGGGGGAGCATAATCGGTTGTGGTAAGGGACAGAAAAACAAAAACGAAGCAAAAACAAAACAGCATCGCAGTTACTGTACCGACGAAGATTTTTACAATGTGTATGTCTGTCCACACTTTTTGCTACCAGGCAATATCCAGAATGCGGCACACTGTAAAAAAAACTGGTGCAAAGACCAATCTCTGCTGAGCCAGTTCACTGTATCGAACTATGACAAGCCCAGTATCCATTCACAGCATGCTATGACGTTCCTGGGAAGCCCTCCATTCCCACGAGAACAGACAGCCTGTGAGCCACCAGTCAGCGGCGGTTGGACTGCGCAACAGACCCGGCCCAGCCGTCCGTTAGCGGCCCCTGTTTAGCGGCCCCTATCCAGCCATCGGTCAGCGGCCCCGTGCAGTGGCTAGTCAGCGGCCCCTGTACAGCCGTCCGTCAGCGGCCCCTGTCCAGCCGTCTGTCAGCGGCCCCTTTTCGCGGCTCCCCCCTCCAGCCGTCAGTCAGCGGCCCCTGTTTAGCGGCCCCTGTCCAGCCGTCCATCAGCGGCCCCTGTCCAGCCACCAGGCAGCGGCGGTTGGACCGCGGAACAGATCCGGCCCAGCGGTCCGTTAGCAGCCCCTGTTTAGCGGCCCCTATCCAGTCATCGGTCAGCGGCCCCGTGCAGCGGCTAGTCAGCGGCCCCTGTCCAGCCGTCTGTCAGCGGCCCCTGTTTCGCGGCTCCCCCCTCCAGCCGCCAGTCAGCGGCCCCTGTTTAGCGGCCCCTGTCCAGCCGTCCGTCAGCGGCCCCTGTTTAGCGGCCCCTGCCCAGCCGTCGCTTGGCAGTTTCCCAGCTGTGACTGAGCAGACCGTGAGGTGGTGAGATTCGCAATTGGCCAGTCATCTGCTGATAACTGGCGTCCGTTGACGAAGGTCGTTGGTCGGAAGGCCCCGGAAGAGCAGACGGCTAACGGATACGACACGACCATGAGCTGACTGGTACTGATTACTCACTCAACGTGTTCCCCACTGATCGGTTTGAACAACAGATTCACGATAACGTGAAACACCTGAGCCACCACAAACTGGCAAATCTCCAGGCAGGAACGCTGCAATTCTCGGCACCTTACATACCCGAAACCTTACCAGCCGGCGACTCTCCAGTCCTGACTGGAGAGTGCTGCGACCTGTCGATACTGTGCAGCATACCTGCAGCCTTAAGGCGGCAGCAGCGTCTCACCCCTCCCCTGACGCCGCCGCACCAGGAAAACAACAGACGCAGTCTGAAGGCAGCTCGCCGCCCGGCCCGTGTCCGCCCTCACCGGTCCGGGTCTGGGCGGCGGCAGCGGCGGCAGCGCCTGCTGCAACGGCTGCAGCGGCGGCGGCGGCGTGGCGGCCAGCGGCGGCCGCGGCTCCGGCCGGCGGTCCGGCTCAGCGGGCGGCGGGCTGCACGGCTCCGGCTCAGCGCCCCGTCCCGGCCCCGGCCCCGGCTCCGGCTCCGGCTCCTGCTCCGGCTCAGACTCCGGCTCCGGCTCCAGCTCCGGCCTCTGTTGCGGTCGCCGGTCGGTGTCCTTCTGGCCGTCGCCGTCGTCCGAGTCGTCGTCGGCGTCCGACTTCACCAGACCCTTGATCTGCAGCCGCTCAGCAGCCTGCACACACCAGACAAGCCCATGCTGACACACTGTTGTGCCTGCATATGAACCGACATGCTGGGCAAAAAATAAAAGGCAGACACACGACTAGCTCATTCATATCAAAAATTGCTTCAGTGCCACTGAGCTGGTGGGAACAATGGCATTTCAAATTTGCAAATATTTTACCAACTTCACTGTCATTCTTATTGCTCTAAAGTGACAGCATGGTACTTATCCGAAAGATCTATTCACTTCTTTCATAAAAAAGCAAAGAACATGTAAATTGACTACTACAGTGATTGCAAAAGTAACAAAAAAAATGTTTCTTGACAAGGCCCATCTGACCAGGCTGATTCACTAACCTTGAGCAGTGCTTCCAGCTGGGACTGGTCAATGGTGGCCTCACCACAGTACATGAATTCAATCAGCGTGCGCATCTCCAGTTCGGTGATTTCACTCAGCATGACGATCGGCGTCTCCTTGGCCGGTATATTCTGAACAAACAACACAGGTCTCAAACACGCCAGCAATAGCTGCCTGCAGCGAGCACTTTATAGCTTTTGTAAAAACAAATGCCTTTGTTACCAACTCTAAATTCTAAACGAATGTATACAGCACAAATCAATGCAGCCATGGACAATAATATAAGGGAGTTCAGACATCTGCATCACACACACTCCACATCTCATATTCACATGTGGGTGAGAAGTGACACCCAACATACAATAATTTTCCATTCCCTACCACCAAATTTCTAATTCACAGTTGTCAAATTTTCTACTCCCAATCACATTTTATATTTCCAATCATGGCATTTTCCATTCCCAATCAAGAAATTTTCCACTACTAATATCACAGAAAACTATCCCTGGTGCCAATATAGGCCGAATCCCAATGAAAGCCAAGTTATCCTCGTTCATCGTCGGATTCTAAAATGACGAAGGTAAGTGTTACGTCACCTAGGCACTGTTTTGCCCAGGAAGGACACGACCTTTCCAAGACATGCAGTGACCCACCAAGGTTAATCAGGTATGCATACAACACGGGGATAACCTGCATTCCATTGGGGTCAAAGCACATGTCTGCCTGGCAGGCCTACACCAGTGGTCATGAACAGCCATATCAATGAATACATTAAAAATGGTTATCTAATTATCAAATACAGGTCTGCTCAATTTGATAAGGTTCCATATTTGTGGAAAAAATGGATCTACATTTAGTCCCACCCATGCTCAACCTGGTCTGAGGTCTATCAACCAATGAACTCAATACCATGGCTTCCATAGCAAAGCTTTAAAATCTGATGGCAGCACAGTGAAGATCATTATTTTTTTCACGATATGAGCACACCAACAGTTTCAGTAAAACTATGAGCAGGCAAAAAGGAAAGTAATCATGCTTGTACGAAATCTTATGTTTTCCTTCCTCGCTCAAAACCCAATGTAAACGCAAGTAGGCTATCCCTACATAAAATGCAAAATTTTATTTCTGCTTCTGTTATTCTTGTTTCTGTTCTTCATGACATGGTAATACTTCCCTCATACCCTGTATGACAAAAAGTCACCGAGCATAGCAGGGGCAGATCCACGGGAGGCCAGGGACCATAGCCCCCGCCCTTGCGCCACCCAAGGGTCGTAAGACCTTTTCCTCCTTTTAAGACAACATGAGGTCATTTGATGCCAAAGGAGGGCACTGGAACATGTGGAACGGAGACCCTCGTTTTAAGACAATATGTGGCGATTGATGCAGTCAGGGGGCCTCCAGGAGGGTTAGATGGCCACTGAGACAGATATGGAAGTCCCCCGAGACCGTAACACGTCAACAACGCGGCCGCGTGCCTCTGAGACCGTGAAATTGGTCATAGGGTTCCAGAGATAGCAAACAT
Organism: Capitulum mitella; assembly: GCA_030062745.1. NCBI lineage: Eukaryota > Metazoa > Arthropoda > Thecostraca > Pollicipedomorpha > Pollicipedidae > Capitulum > Capitulum mitella. Next base: position 18,314,627 of record CP099847.1, on the reverse strand, counting down.
GATGACTGAGTACCCAGGACGACATAGACGCCCCTGGAATCTCATAGGGGCTCCGAATGGGCTTCACGGACCTGTGTGAAAAGCCTAAGGTTCCTGATGCTGTCAGAGGGCCTCCAAGAGGGTTGACGAGACCCTGAGATGGCAAGATGGCCCCTAAGGGGGAAAGAAGGGCCCCTGAAATCCTCTGTGCCCCTGAGGCCGCAAGGGGGCCTAATACGGCACAGGAACCACGATACCGTTAAAAGTGCCAGACGGTCCCCTGAGATGGGAAGGAGCCCTTGGCCAGCCGGAGGGGCCCCCTGAACAGAGATTTATCAGTGACCCTCTCAATCTCCAAAGGAGCCCCAAATGGGCTATGCTGTTTTCTTCTTAACTTGAGGGGTTCTTGATGCAGTCAGGGGGCCCCATGAAGTTCAACTGGGTCCTGAGATGGCAAGATGGGCCCCTAAACGGCAGAGGGCCCGTGCGCCAAAACGGTTAGAGGGGCACGTGCGAGAGCAAAGACAGCAGGAGGGTCTCTAAGACAGCATGGGGCAGTGGATGGCCAGAGGGCCCCCAAATGTGTTAGGTGGCTCCTGGTGCAGAAAAGGTCTACCAATGAGACTACCAGTGAGGCCCCTAGAGTCAAACAAGGCACCTGATGTGGCCACAGGGGCCCTGAAACTGCTAAATATTCACCATGTAACAGAGAAAGACCACTGGCACAGCCATGGGGACAACCGGAGACGTTCAGAGGGCCCATGGCACTGCGCAAGGGCCCTAAGATCGCTAAAAGGTCTTTGGTTACTGACAGAATATTCCCCAGAGACAACAAGAGGGGCACCTGGGATAACAGGGGTCCACTGTGACAGATACAGAGGGATATTTAGGACTGCTAACTCACAGTCTCCAGAAATAAAGGCCCCTGAGACGACCAGGTGGGAGCCCCTGAAACTATTAAGCCCTAATGGGGCTTGCCAGCCCATGGGAATCCCCCCATAAATCATAAACAAACAAATTCTTCCAAATTTGAAGAGGTATTCAAACAGAAGATGCATTCTCTGCTGGTTGCGAAGGAGCTCGCGCCGACCATTCCCCGTGTGAAACCTCGGACCCACCTCTGTCACGCAGATAACCTCAAGATGGCACCCCTGAAACCAAGTGCCCCTAACCAAGTTCTAAAAACTATATTCTTCTGGAAATATCAAGGGCAAAAAAATGGATGGCCCTGACTAGGAAGAGGCCCTATGCTGACCATCTGCCCCATCCTTCCTCACCCTGGAAAAATCCTGGATCTGCTCCTGTTCTCTTGGAATTACTCTGTTCCAGACATCAGAGTTTTTCTTTGTTGACCCTCAAAATCAAAACATTTACACCAAACCATTTGAATCTCCACCAGAGTTGCAAAGCTCTTAATATTATTCCATGTCAGTTGTGTATAGATGCACTGGTACACATGGAATGCCTTCATTAAGATGCAAAATTTTTATGTAAATAGTATGGCAAGCACAGACAAAAACTTGTGAAAGTTGGAGACTGCCTCATTCTGCAACAATGATGCAGACACCTTTCAGGATAGTTACAGCACATGTTTTTTCCACAACAAAACTGTGTGTGCCCCCAGCACTTCTGGTTGAGTATGGGCCTAAACAAATATGGGTATAAAGTTAGAGATCTCCAATGGAATTATTTTTCCTGGCAGCTTCACAGCAGACAGCAACAGCTGCATATTCCAATGAATTTTAACATAAAGAATACACAAAAAATCTATGCACTTATGGTACAACATATTTAATTTCCCCCTGTTAAACTGTGTAGAATCTGTGACACCTGCATTAATTATAAATGGCCAAAGAAACATTCTTCTCACATTTTAAAGGTTGGCAAACTTTGCACTTCTTTGTTACAAGCAAGAGATGCAGCACAAGATTTGTTTATTTTCATTACAACAGGGCATAAAAAAGCTTTTTTTACATATTCCAGAAAGCTGACCCTTTTTTCACTGTCAGAAAGTACATGGTAACAAAGGTTTTAAACTTCACTGGCTTCACCATTTTTGGCACCAACCAACAATATTTCAATATTCACGACATGTGATACTGCTTTAGTCATTATGATTTAGCATTCCCATCAATGTTACTGCTTTTGCTTTGAAACATCCATTGTAAGGTCAGCAACCTACAAAATGCAATCTTTTCTTGCAGTTTCATGAAGATAACAATCACTAGCCATTCCAATCAATTAAAATGCCTGGCTCTGATGGCATTTAGCAGCCCACCTTGAACTCAATTTGACATATATTCTCTGAAACACTTAGCATCAAAATGCTAGGATCCACCAGTCTTTGAAGGCATTGAACATGCTCCATGTTTGTGCCTATATGCTGTCCCTAGCCATCCATGGTTGTGCCCAGGAAGTTTCCTGTACTAAAGATTTAAAATTAAAAACCAAAAATAAGAATCTGAAATCCATGTGGTCAAATCTGCAGTCCATCTAACTTCTTTTTCTGAGGGGAAACACTAAATTCCAAGGGCCACCATCTGGCACACAGAATGACAACAAAAGTTTTTATAATGCTAAGACTAATTGATGAACACATTTTAAGCCAACAAAAAAGAACAATTTAATCACTAGAATCCCAACACCACACACAGCCATTTTCGATGCAAAATGGCAAAACATTGGAACTGAAGCATCTTCTACATAGCAGTCACATTTCAAATGGGTCCTGTACAGTGAAGGACTACATGTCATACTAAAATGCAGAATACCTGAAAATTAATCATTATGGGTCTAAGGAACACTAAGTTAGGATTAGTGATGTCACCTTAACAGATGAAGTCATCAAAACAAGATGTGAAGCAGTTCATGTGAATTTCTTTGGCAAGTGACTGGCATCAGGACTGGATACACTTCAGCAGACAGCCATCATCTGTTTGCTGCCAAGTGGGGTCAGAATCCTGCCAAGAGGAGTTTTGTGCTTTTGACTTCTTCATACTCAAGTATCTAAGGAACACTATATATATATGAAATCTCACATTTGTGTAGGAAAAATGTTACTGATGGCTGAATACTGTTGCAAAAATGTTTTTAATTTTCCACTACCAAAATCAACTCCTTTAATTTTTTATTCTGGCACCATGGTGTACAAATAACTTTGAAGAAATGCATTTACCTAAACCAATCTATCCTGGGCTACCCTGTGAGCAGTTTTTATAGCACTCCTGGCCTGAAATCCTGATGCTCATGCATTAAGCTGTTCACTTGACAGTTCAAATTTTTCTTGTTAAGATCTTTTTCCAGTCTGATGTTCCACAGATAAATTTGCAATGACGGTATAAGCAAAATGGGTAACATGGAAATGGGTGCTGATGAAACAGCTAGCATTTCTTGCATGGCTGGATATCCTGGAAGAGGGGAGGGGACTGGGACGACTAGACGCAATGGCTCCAAGGTGTTGTTGCATTAGGCTTATGACAATGGCAATATTTCTTGCATATTTTAGATTTTAGCTATCAAATAGCATACTTTAGATTTTAGCTATCAAACATAAAAAAGAATGCTGATGTTCCAAAACACAGCATTCTGCACCAGAACTGAGGTAACCTTAGTTGACCATGAACAAGAACATGTGAAAAATATCTGGGCAACATGCCATGCAATGTCTGAGTATATAAATGCAAAAAATGAAACAATAAGCAGATATAAAACTACATTTTTGCCTGATTCCCCTATTTAGCTGGATTCCAGTCTTACAGCCTGGGTTTACATGGCATGGAAGCAATGCAACAAAAGGAATTTGAAATAGGATGCAAAAGAAAACCGCTGGCACCTCGGCCATGTCAATAAGCTGGCAGATATCACTTCCATGTCACCATTTTCTTCCTAAAAAATCATATTTCTTTTCACCTTTGTCTTAAAGCCAACCCTAGTCCTTTATGATGTTTTGAAGCAATAACATAACTTAGTAAGTGATCAAATTAGTTTCTGAATGAGGCTCACATATACTTAACCCAACCTACAAACCACATTTCAAAGCTTACCTGCAAAGTTTTCTCAAAATATGAGCTGCATGATGCAAGGACTATCCGGTGAAGTTGGAAAACTTGACCATCACAAGCTACCATGACATCACTAAAGAGATGACTGCTTAGTAGCTTTGTCAGGTAGTTGTCCCAATTCCGCTGGTATTTGTTCCATTTTAATGAAAACTGTTGAGTTGACCCCATCTTGGCCGTTGATGGTCGGCGGTCTGCAAGACAACGCAATGGAGACGTTTGGGACGACACGAGCGACACTGTCGAAGGATTCACACGAAACTGTTATCACACAATAATGTTTTCTGATCACTTAACGTATCTTACAGCACCCGAGAAAACGTTCAGGCTCGGGACCATTATCTGACGTCAAACAACTCACTACATTGGCCTCAGGGCGTGCACTCCATGCAAAAATAGCCCAAACAAAAGAGGGCATTACACTGTCAGTAGTGCCAGAATAAAGCTTCAGAAAACAGAGTAACCACAAATGAATATATTTTGCTATCTCACCTTTCGATTGATGCAGCTAAATCATCATCCAGAATCAGAGACGGAATTCCAACAGACACGTATCTAATGACGGCGGAGAAAAATAGCGTACTTAGCTTGCAGAACGCCTCAGAAGGTTATAGCTAAACAGCTACAAAATGGAACCACCATTTTTGAGCAAGGGAATTTCACTGATATATGTCCATAGGAAACGCAGCACCACGATGTGTGAATTTGTGGAGGAAACAAAATTTCTCCGAAATACGGTCGCTGACAAATCCTGGTGTTATTCGTTCCATGGAACACCACTGGATGGTATTAAAACTAGGGGTGATGAGGATCCGTGGCTAATAATCCGTGGAGAATAATCGTGTTATTCTTAAAATTGTACTGGTTGAGATCAGTCGTGTTCCAGCCAACAATTTCTAATTTCTCGTGGCAAACTGGCAGGAACGAGGAAAATCTCCGAAAGTTGGGGAGGGGTGGCAGGGGCAGGCTGCAAGCATTCGGGATTTTCGTTTGAGGCAAGTCCGATTGTTTCCAGCCCCCCACAAAAGAAAAGTACACGGGTTTTGCCCATGTTCTTTCGAGGCTCCAGTAATTTTTACTATTTTTGCTATAAAGCGGAAGATGGAGAAGCATATATTGGGAAAGAGAGGAAGAAAGAGAGAGAGAGAGACAGAGAGAGAGAGAGAGAGAGAGGGAGGGAGGGAGAGAGAGAGAGAGACAGTAATCCGTTCGGCTTTGGCTTTACCCAAGATGTGTGCATCACCGCCCCCTTTTGCCTCACCACCACAAGCACCAACCCGTTGAACCTGCAGTCACGCGTGAGCCTCATAAAACGCGCACAGGTGTAGCAGGGGCAAAAATTGGCCTCCCATGTGTTTTTTTTCACGGAACATTCGTAGTAATAACATACGAGCAATACAAAATTTCGTTATCTTCTTTTGCACTCCATTTACACTTTTTCATACCTTATGTTTCAAAGCCAATCTGTAACTTGTTCTACTATGGCCGGCGACGAAGCGGAAGGCCGGTTGCACGGGCCGATCAGTCGGCGGCGGCGGACGGCCGCATGCGTGTCGAGCCGTAACACGTGGATTGTGGTGCGTGCGAAACTATTGCCACTGTGCGGCATGGATCATGATAATTCTTTTGAAAAGGATTGCAGTCCAATCCCAAATTCTCAGCACCAACAGGTATGCGATCAAATCTCAAATCTCACAAAACCGACAAGACCGCAATCTGATTCGCAATGCGTCATCTTTCCTCGAATAGTTGATTTTCTCTGGAAAGGCCACAGCAATACGGTTTTTGTCGTTTGTGATGGGGTCGAGCGTCAGCTATCGTCTCAAAAACTTTGACTCTTATGAATTTGTGCTTGGTGAGGAGGCACTAAGACACAAACACTGAGGTGGACATGCTCCCATGCCTTTCTTCCCTAATAAATATGCAGCTTGTTTGGGTTCCGGAAAAACAAGGCATTGTTTTTCATACAATGACTAGCGTTGCGGCCAGCTATCATTTTTTTGAATACATGGGATCCGGAACAGGGGGAGAGGCAGAGAAAACGTGCCCCAACTTCTAATGAGGGGGACGGTCTCCCCAACTTTTTGCTAGTACCTGCCATCAGGGCCAGCTCTGAGAAGATTTCTGTGCCCTGAGGCGCTTGAAAAATCATGTTACGTAACACTACTGACCAGTGCCGACCGGGCTCTCTGGCTGTGGTCTGCGGCGTGACCAGAATTTGTTCTGGAAGGGAGAAAACTGAGATCTAGCCCCCTCCCCTCCCCCAACCAACCAATCCCAAATTACGGAAATGTCCCAAATTTGCCCACGTTATATTCAAAGGCCCCTAAGGAATATGCGTAAGTTATGATAAGTGACAGTTTGCATATTGTTTCTGTTGTGCTACATTGACGGCCGTACGGCACACGCGACGAGATAACTGAATGGAAAAGTTCTCGTTATGGTGTTGTGAGCAGACCAGTTCGATTCTCCATTTTTGCTCTCTCTGTCATTGGCAGGCTGATCTTTGCCTGGCAAGATGCTCCCAACCTGACCTCAGTAGCGGGTCGACGAGGGCTGGGCAGCCGGCCTCCCGACCACTGCTGCCAGGTTACATTGGACCAGTCCCTCAAATCATAACTCCAAAAACCACCGGAAACGTACGTCCGACCGATGAAAATCTCGCAGAATCCATAACCCTGGCCTCTTTTTTTGCGCTGCAGGCAATCCCATGTTCCGAGCTTATGGAACTGATGGCTACTAAATCTTCATCGATCAACGCGCCTTCCGCGATTTACTCTTTTCTAAAATTGGTGACCTCAGGTCAAGTCCTTAATCTCTGAACACAAATCTGAACATCTGCTATTCTTTCCAGAATCGGTGACCTTAGGTGAAGTCCTCCATCTCTGAGCACAACAAAAATTGTCGTTTTTGGCTGCAAGCAATCCCATGCTCCGAGCTTATGGGACCGATCGCTATCGCACCTTCAGTCACACGCCATATGCGTTTTACTGTCCTTCACAGAACTTGGTGACCTCAGATGAAGTCCATAATCTATACAGACAACTCACATTTTTGGCTGTGGGTAATCCCATGCTAACCTATGCGACCTATGGGACCTATGGAACCTACGGGACCGATTTCCACCAAACTTTCACCAATCGACACGTAATATGAGATTTGCTCTTCTTCCCTGAACAAGGCAACCTCAGGTCAGATTGCTTTTAGAGACCACTGACCATGCATGAGGTCCCGTGTTTTGGAAAGAAGAGAGGTTAAAAAAACTGATAGCACGCAATCGTTTTGAACTTTCAACAAGAACAGCTACAAAATTTCGCACGTCCTTAGAAAAATAGCGCAGAAACTCCTCTAAATACCTCCGTATTCAGGTATTTACTCCGTCTTCCTCCGTATTCACTGAAAGTGGCCTATGCCCGAAACGTTGAGTCCTTGTTGATATATATATATATATATATATATATATATATATATATATATATATATATATATATTGCGTGTGAACCCAATTGTCCCTCCCAAGATAAAGAAGGTTGTCTATTTTTATTGTCATGCCCGAAGTCCGGGAGCCTGTAAAAATTATTTTTATCTTTATAGAATATCACCATAGCACATCGCCGGTGCAGTGCTCTTTTAGTATGCATGACACTTAACTATCTAAAGTTTGAAATCGCATTGCACAGCTTGCACTAGACCATGGCGAAAGCAGACGCTATGATAAGTTATCAGGGCGTAAGTGCCAGTGATATTCAGTGATACTGATTATCAGTAATAATGATAAAATGTTCCCCACCATAATCCAACTTGATTAGTCTGTCGCCCTTCTCCGGTATTGTACTGTTAAACCTCAAGGTTTTCCATTTCTTTTGTAATTATATTTGGAGTATTCCCAACTGCAAAAATGTTCATTGGTAGTGGCGCAGTTTTCCCACTAAATAATTACAATCATCAGTCTGTCAGATTTGCACAGCAAGGGTGCTTCATAAAGTTTTTTTTTTGGCACATCGCAGAACGAGAACCTTTAGAAACCCTCAGAAATGTGGCAGATGACCAATGCCTCTGTTTACCCTAAACAGCGTCGGAAAACCTTCGGATCTGAGGAGAAACCCCTTAACTGGCAACAGGGCTCCGACTCGCTCCCGTGTCCGTCCGATCAGTGCTGCTCTCTGACGTGCAGGGGAAAAGAAACTCGGTCCATTATGACGACCACGGCTTATGAGGACGCGCAGATAGGCAGCAAGTCAACGACATCTGGAAATTATGTCGTTGGGTCCTTTGCATGTGTAAAGCAATGTAGAAAACGGCTTATGTTAAAGTAAGTAATAATGTACAGGTTAACCAACGCGCTGCACTGTTGGCTCGACATCAAAGTCGAATCCTTGTATCGCAGGCAGACCTGTAGATCCTTTTCGTACCAGCATTTTCCTCACTCATGAGTAAAAAAATGCGTGGAAGTCACGTTGTCATCCACGCAACGCCACAGACCAACAGACCTGTATGACAACCGCGTACCATGAGCTATGGAAATGTCCAGCGGACGACAGAGTTCGAACCAGTGCTTTGTGATTAATAGTCATAGGCTTTATCGACTCGGGCACGATCGCCAACGAGCAAATACTGTCTGGAATGGGATCACTCAGTTAACTGCACTGCTGGTGTCTAGTAAGGGGCCATAAATAAGGGGGGAGGTTAACACCGCAATTATATCACAGCTTTTCCATTTCCTCCGCCATGTATTAATGCGCGACAAAAAACCCTCCATTGACATGTTTTCGAAATGCTTGCAACAACCACGTCCGATCGCAACTTCAATGGACGGGCTCAATGGAATAACGAGAATAAAACTTTTTGCCCATGTTGTGACCAAAGTTCTTATGGGTTTTCGAGACCAAAGAATACGAATTGTTAACCCGGTACCGCCTGGTGTGTTTTCTTACCCGCGACCTCCTGGGGCTGCCCAAAGGTGCCCTCAAGCGCCCTGGGGGTGCTCTTTTATCCCGTTATCTCGGGACAGCAGTTAACAGCTGATCCTGCTATCTCAGAATCTAACCGTCGGATCTGAGCCGGTCTACCACCAAACGATAGCCCTGAGTCTTGCGATTCAGAAATATTATGTTAGCCCTGTTCATGTGACTGATTATGTCACAGGATGTTAAATGATGCCCAAAGTTGGGGATGTGTAGTTGCCCCTGCCCTCCTCCCCCGGTTCCAACGACCATGAATAACTCATAATCAGTCATGCAGATATTATCTGAATAACAAACAACTTTTACGTATAATGCTGGTGATTCATGCACCCGGATATTCATTGTGAAAAACCATAAATACTTGCTCTCAGTAGAGAAAAATGTAGCTGGAACTAACAGAATACAGTGAAACGAGCAAAAGAAGGCTTTCATAAATATGACACATATGAGGAAATTAAAATGACGCAGACGTCGTAGGGTTGCGAGACTCATGGATTGCAGGAGCTTATCATGGCTTCCTGACAATGCAAGCCTGAAACAAAGTAGGCAAGTTAGTTTTTGAATGGGACAAGCCAGTCGATAGTGGCTGTTTTGGTCGAATTCTACACGGCGGAGGCAAAACTGCCCCCTTTCGTGTACGAGTGAACTGACAGGTGGATTAGCCCTGACCGGACCGGCCTCCGGATCCACCCTCGCCGGGCCGGGGGTTTCAGGAGAACCCTCATCCCCACCTCAAAAACTGTACCGCACACAGAAAAAGTGAAAATGCCGTTGTAATGGCCTTCGCGCAACTAGGAGGAAACTCCCAGATTTAGTTCAATCCGGGCAATACTGAGGTTACCAGAGGGCATCATATCAACCACCTGCTGATATTTTTAGGGGAAAACTGTGGTAATGATCCGTGTAGGTGGTTCCAAATGGGTTGGACATAAAAGCAAGGTCTGATTGGCCGATTTGGTGCAGTAAAAGAACTTCTGAGGTCAAATTCGGCCATTTCACGCAAAACTGAAAGAGAAGGAAAAATTTCGTGCTTTGGTAACTCACTGCGAAAGACTGTGTTTTGGCTAGATCACGCCGCACATGTGTTTAGGGACGCATATCAAGTCTGCAACCATCATCTTGAAGTCAAACAAAGTCAACCCACGTAAAATGTTTGACACACATAAGTCGGGGGTTTCTAGTGTCTGCTGTTCAATGCTATTCTGTGTAGTTCCATTTAATCTGTTCAGTGCTGCATTACTGTTGATCAGACACGAAACAGTATATAATCGTGAGACATCGGTTCATGCTATATCCCCTCTACATCACAAAACCCATGCCCAGAAACACTGTCTTCACTAATCATACAGATACGGGGCAGCGAGCGCGGCTGCACTGTAAAAGCCCGAAGCCTGGAGGTCATTCTAGTAATGGGCTGTTTTTATGTAGGCGACCAAAAATAAGAGAACAGGGGCATTTAAAATCAAACAGAAAGTAAGCCTGGGTGTTGTTCAATCATCTGTGGCCATAGAAAGTATGTGCGCAATGAAAAACAAGCACCGTTTTTTTTAAATTTCAATCAGTTCACCCTTGACCAGACTAGGTCAGTCTTGGAAAGTAAGTTCTTACCACCCATCAGTGTTTCTGAAACATATATGGCTGATGATAAACACTCAAAGGCTGTAAATCGATGAATAATATTCGTCCACGGCTCTGATTTACTCTAAAAAGTGGCCTGACCCAACGTTACGGATCAAAAGGTACATTTTCATCTGAAAAGAATGTGATATGCACCAGAGTGGATATTCAGTCTTTCAGCTCATTCAAGCAGTTAGCCCTCGCAATAGAGCAGCAAATTTGAACGCCACCTGGTTTTCGTGGATATCGAAAAACGGTGTGCGGCATTCGTATCATTTCGAGTTCATCACACGCAATGTATTTACGTGTCTAAAAGAACAAAAAATTTGAATGTCGACGGATATGTTTTGATTGAAATACGTAATACGATGAATCTCTCCGTGCGCGCCGGACGAAGCGCTTGCCGTATACTTGTAACCGTAGCCATGCTTAGTGATGGGACAAAGAGCAGTTAGATAAAATGAAGTCCTTAAGAGCATAAGCAAATTTAATCTCACCGTAACCAGCTCCATTACTCTAGAACGTCGCCGGATTAAAAACTGTTAAATAAACTATTGTTTGCAGCGTTGTTCATGGTTACATTTTTTTGCATGTGGTTTGCTAATAAAACAAGTGCTTTCAACAGGAAATAACAACGAAAAGCACCAGCAACGACTAAACCACTAGCTCTGTGAAAAAATACAGCATGCTGGTCAGAAAGAGGTCGAACTGCATGGCGGAACGGAAAGCACACCTGACCGCAAAAGGTTCTATAATATCTATACTAGTGCTCGCCGTTTACTCCGTTAAAAGACGTTTCGAATCCCTAAATCCCTGCGCACAACATAGTTTGCAACGATACCGACGTCGAGACAATCTTGTTTTGGGCCGTAAAGCTAGGTTTTCAAAACGACCGTGACGTGTGTTGTGTGCGTATGCTTATGCGTTTGTGTGTGCGTCCGTGAGTGTGAGTGTATGTGGCTGTCTACAATACTGTGCGTGACAGGTGATACGGGCAGCTGCATATGTGTGTGCGTGCGTGAGTGTGAGTGTGTGTGGCTGTTTTACAATACTCTGCGTTTCAGGTGATATGGGCAGCCTCATATGATTGCATTTTATATTTATTTTTCGACAACACAGAAGAAGCAGTGTTCTGTGAAGCGATGCCCACTTTGATGACCTCTGATCGTGGGCTGCCGGGACGGCTTGCCAAAACGAAGACCAGCCGGTAAGACATCCATCTTTGGCCAAAATCTGCTTAAAAACAAGCACCACTTAACAAAAAGATGAACTGAAGCCGGACGACATTCCATTGAGTCATGTTTTGGGTTGACTTGAAGCGCAAAAGAGCGGACTACACGTCGATGTCATTTTCATTGCAAAAAGCCAACAGTCTCTATATGGTACCGAAGTGGAATCGACAAGAGGTCCGAAAATGAATGCAAAATGCCTCTTCTGGGCAGATCGGCGTCCAGACCGTGGATCGGAGGCGTCTGTCTGCCGGTAAAAGCGAAAAACGTACATAGAATTGTGTCCTTTTCAAGTCACTGAATTCTCTGGGTCGCCAACACCGCGCCCAGTCCTCGAAAACGTCCAGACACGGTTTTTCACATTGCCGCCTCGCGCGCGTGGCACGTGACGCGCCCTTAGAAACGTGATGTGTAATACACGACCGGAGTGGACGGGTTCTGAGCCGCTCCGACTCGTGGTTGCCGAGAAAGCTGGCCGGAACCGAGACCATGTTTGTCGCTGTTGGCGATCTCCGTTTAACGTATTATTCTTATGCGCTAAGAATCCCTTGGAGCGGGCATCATACGTCTTCGATCGGCCGCAGCATGACGAAAGTTAAGCCATACACTAGCAGAGCGCGAGACCTTTCGAACGGTGCGCGGCACGTGCAGTTCCACCAGCATGTTTGGACCCTGGACCGAGCACATATTTGTCGACAGGGAGACAGACAGAGCAACAAACACTCTTTGTTCACATAGTGTAAAGGTTACGGAGAGCCGCCAACTTGTTCGGCGCGGATTCTGCGCCGCCCTGCACTCTGTAGTTTGTAGTCATACCAATGTCGAGTCACTCTGATTTGTGGATCTAATCACAAGTTATGGGAAATAGGAGTAAAGCGTATCCTGTTGCACACTCTTGCGCATGGCGGGTATCGCGTGCAATGCGCAATCAGTACAGAATGCCAAAGGTGTTGCAACTTCCTCTTGACGTTACGGCAAAACCGGCTCTAGATCTGATGTTAAAAATGGAAGAGTGCTACATTGTAAATTCATTTTGCTTTTTAGTCTGAAAGTGGTGTGTGCTGCTCACTATTGCACTTGCATGATGCCATCCGATTGGTTATTTAATTTCCTTCTTGACGACACCTTTTTGAAGCTCTCTGACCTTAGGTCAGGGAGACTTTGCGCCGTACGGGCGGCACAAATCGACGCCCAGCCATCAGAAGTGTCCGTGACGAAGGAAGCCACCCTAAACGTATCGAAGAAACAGTCCACAAGCACCATTCTTCGAATCACATAGCTTTCCGCCGTCTCTGCACGTACCGGCAGGCCTCATCGTCAACACCATCTCCACGTTCTCTACGTCGAGCGTTCCAGACAACACGTCTGAGGTCCCCTGCGTTCGTTCCGGCCTCACGGCACCGAAAGAGCGTGCCGACGTACGGGTTCGGAGCCGTCTCCTCCGCGCCGCCGGCTTTCCCCGCCCTCTCACGACTTCCCGGGAACGGTGCGTCCACCATCATTTCCATCTGAATTAACCCCGCATCACAGGCCTCCAGTAGCTCAGACAATGTTGCAATAGATTATACCTAAGATTATACCTAAATGAAATCACGGTTTCACTCAATAAGAATCGTAAGAGATCATCGGCTTTACGTTTAGGTCACCTTTAACTTCATGCATGTGATTTTCTTCGTATATTTCTTAACACAGCATGTACATTAAGCGTACAAAATGTTTTAATGTGTCTTCAAAAGCAAGTTGAATGGTGATCAGAGTTTTATATCCGGGTAGCGGTTTGAAGCAATTTGGCTCGCATCCTCATTTTATCCCCCCCCCGTTGCCAGCTGATAGTTTCCAGGCGCATTGACGGAATGAAATAGTACTGATTAAGCCTGGCTCAAACCCATCGCGTAATATTCAAGGCGTAAGACCTGACCTTACGGAACCTAATGTGACCCAAGATGACCTGTTCGTACTATGCATTTGCCATGTTTGACGAAGTATCGGTGATAATAATCCAGAGGTATTTGTTCCATGTATCTTAGTCGAGTGTACAGTTTCCATGAAAATCGACGTTCCTTTCTCCTGGCCAATGATCGGACCTCACATAGGCTAAACCATTCAACATAGTTTCACCGTCATAACAAATAAGTGCTGAGCCTGTTCCAGGTATTTCGGGCTCAAGACACATGCATGGTTTGCCTGTTTTCGCAATGGTTTGTTATCAGGGAGGTGATCACGTTCGACCTTGCGACGCCTAAAAAACAAATGCGGCGCCACGGATTTCTGACTGAGGGGTGTCACCAAGGGCGTAGCCTAGATGGCACACTCTTGAAAAGAGACATCCTCCTCAAAAGTGGGGTTTTCCCCGGATTTGGGCCTCTTTATTTTGCGATTTACTATCTTATATAATACTATGAAGCCCTAGCATTTTAAACAATAATATGCACCGGATTTCAGATCTCTATCGAAATCGGGCTGATAATCGCCTCACGCCAGCCAATTTCATTAAAATGACTAACCACCCAAAATACTTCCTTATGCCAAAAAAACTTCGAAGTTTTCTTCTCATTCCCCAAAAACCTAAGAACCAACTGCATGCTTTGCAATATTTCACTTCACGAGTTACGGTTATTGTGTATAGGCAGTGCCCTACAATCAAATGACTGTGGGATACTGGTTCCCCACGTATCCCAAGGTGGAAATAATAATCCCATGCTTAGAAATAATGTACGTCGGATCATAGGAAGTATACTTCTTTTCTATATAATTGGACGAGCTTACGATTGGATTCCCCTCCATTTTGCTAACTCCGCTGGTTACTGAGATCATTGTGGTATGGTTTTCGAGAATTACCGGAAAGGAGACGTTCAATTTATGCCTCCAGTTAAGCGCAGGTAAAGGATATTTCGCGATCGGGCTGAAACATATGTCGATATGTCTCGTCTGAAACGGAACGGATTGTCACTGCCCGTGTTTTCTTTCTCAAAGCGAAATTCCTTAAACGAGGGCTTACTGCCTTCGCTGTCACCTTCCCGTCCTTCGGAGCGGCTCCACTGCGCCATGAAAGCAGAACACCGAATGAGAGCCAAGATGAAAGCATCCATCGTCATCCTTTGGTAATTTGCTAGCTCGTCGTTCTTGCAAGGAAGTGATTGCAATGAGTAGAATGCCGCATCTTTCCAATGGCGACGTTGATTTTCGCTCATTTCCCGTTCACGTTGCAGGTACAATAGACAGAGACCAGCACGCAGCCAACCGCTCCATCAGACTCCTTTAGGCGCCAGCTGTCACGAATGGGCAGCGGCAAAAGCCAGAGGTGTTTAACCGGACAAACTAATTCAGCAGAGCTGCGAAGGATTCCGCGGTGCCGGTTTGAAAATAGCGGCTGCCCGAACCACTCGGCTTAATCAGAAACGTCAGCGAAATCTTGACTAAAATGTAGCGCTCCGGAGAGCCATATTCCTTTGGCACAGACCAATGACAGATTTTTGAAAGTTTATTAAGAAATAACTTATCAACAACAAAGAATCTTATTGTACATAGCAACTCACAGCGCGCAGCGAGTATCACACTTCCCTTGCAGTGACGTCACGTGTTGAACATTTTTAACAATTACATCTAGACCTCGACATATCTACAACTCGACTAGTTCACCTCCATTTCAACAGTGCATTTTCGTAATCCTTGCAACCAGCGTTCCTCGTCATGCAGTCACGCGTCTGTTTCAGTGGTATCCTCCCTGATCGATGTTGTGCTGGACGCCCCACTTGAAGTTGCCGTCGTAGTCGGTCTTGACGAAGGTCTTGACGTAGACGGGGCCGCCCTTGTGGTAGGAGGGCGCCGGCGCGTACGACGGCTGGCCGTACGAGTCGTCGCGAGCCTCGGCCAGCCGGGCCGGCGGGCCTTCCCTCTTGGGCCGGATGGCGTCCTCCTCGGCGCCTGCGGGGGTCAGAAAATGCCAGTCAGCCGTGACGCCATGTCCGGCCACGCCCGGGCCCCGGCCCGGAGAAAGTGACACGACGCCGACACAGATGCCAGATCCGAGTGCAGCCGTGCGTGCAAGCACCACGCCGCTGGAAACATATAATGACGTAGCAACTCTGCTTGCTGCTCTGGCGGTGATAGCCAGCAGAACCATTTGCAAGTTGCATCGAAAAATTTCACCACATATATGTACGCATGCTATCAAGCCCCTTCGCGAAAGTCTCCGTTCTGTTTTAAAGAAACGGTCGTTAAATCGTAACGACAGTTTGCCACGTGACTACGACTTGATACGCTCTGATGTGCGACAGTGGTGAAATTTTCTCATAGTGCCTCAGCACGGTCCTACAGAGCATTACCACACGACCTAGAGCTGTGAAACAGCATGCTTCCTGAAACAGCAATCTTAGAGAACGTTTCTGACCCGAAGACGCCTAAGGAGTCCGGCTGTACGACCGATCAGGCCCACCACCACCCGGCGCGGCGCCGTGTCCAGGAGACCGATCAGGCCCACCACCACCCGGCGCCGTGTCCAGGTGACCGATCAGGCCCACCACCACCCGGCGCCGTGTCCAGGGACCGATCAGGCCCACCACCGCCCGGCGCGGTGTCCAGGGACCGATCAGGCCCACCACCACCCGGCGCCGTGTCCAGGTGACCGACGCGCTGTGACATGCGGTGCAGTGTCATACGGGCGGCGTGCGGCCGTGTCAGTGTCAGTCAGAGGCCGAGCCTGGTGCCGGCCCGGTGGCGAACACCCCACTGAAACGTGCCGTCCTCGTCCGTCTTGACGAAGGTGTACACGGCGCCGCTGACGCCGCCGCCGCCGCCGGCCGGCACAGCGCGGCTCGACCGAGCCAGGGGCTCTGCGTGACACGGACGTCAGGTCAGGCACCAGGTCATGACCTCCGACCCCCGGCCCGGCGGCCAGGGGCGTGCTGCTGACGTAGCATGCGGTTGAAAGAGGCGTGCTGAAATCCGGCAGTTGGAAAGGTTTGCTTTTTGGTGCAGTCCATTAGAGCCTGATGGTGCAGTTGGCGAACAGAAAATGGCTAAGTTAGTTAAACGGTGTGTCGGTGCCCCACTGACCCGGACCATTGACGAGAATGTCATGACATAAGAAGTGTGCAAAGTCAGATAATGAAACAGAGGGATCGGGGATCAAATGAGTTGTAGGTAATTTTAGTATCATCGTTGGCGGCAGCGCAGTGACATGCAATTTAGGGTGCAGGCGTCGAATTTCGCTGTCGTTAGTCAGGTGACGTGGGGATTAATGGTGGCCAGCGAAATCGCTCAGTGAAACCACAAGGACTGCCGAGAAGCTTGGAAAAAGACAATGCTTCGAAAAGGGCCAAAATACCCAAAACTGGAACGCCGACCGAAACAAAGCGTTCCACCGACGTTTACATTCAGTTCCTTCCAAAAGGGATGCGTCTGGCGCTGAAGAGGAGCGGAACGAAACGAAGCGGAGACGCTTTCTCCTCGTTTACTGCACGAAATCTTCTGGTCTGAATGGTTTGGTAACCCGCAGGTCAGGTGCTTTGTGTCGGCTCTATGGCCGTCACTTTGGACGGCCCGATTCTGCCAGATAATAGGCAGAGGTCTCCGGAGGCCGCCAGAGGTCGCAGGGGTCAGTGACCTGACCCACTCACCGGCCGCAGGGTCTTCCGCGACGATCAGCTGAGGCATCGGATACGCCTCCGAGACGACCACCATGGCCAGAAGGCCCAGCACAATCTGCACAGACAGAACGACACACGGTCAAACAGGTGAGACACAACAAAGCTATCAAGACAAAGTTCCCTCGGTCACAGACAACCAAATGAGAAACAAAAACATCACTAGTCCGCGAAATCATGCTGAGTGATTCCAGAGGGCATCGGGACCTCTCTGTAGTACCTCAGTTCGAGGAATGTTTTCAGAAAGCCGAAATACGCCGCACTCTTTTTTGTCAGTTTTGCCAGAGCCTGGTGAAATTGGTAACCCGATCCTCCTGCGCGGAACCTCCACCAAACTGTTTTCAGATACGCGGGGACAGTCCTCAAGGCATCGAACCAGATGGCACTGGAGGATATGCATCCTGCCGTGCAACTGTACGGTATTGCCGCCCGGGACTGGCTGGTCGGTTTGGGCCCGAGCCATATACACATGCCCGTTTTGGGATCTCGAGCTTAACATCTGCTAGGTACCAGATCCCGCTGTACGGCTCATTATCTGCTGTCCGACTGTCCGGCCAGGGTGGCGGAGGCTACGGCGGAGGCTCTCCACAGAACTGCGTGCCGACACTATCAGCTCTTCGCCATGAAACATGTATCGTGCCCGGTCCGAATCGGTTGGGGTAACAGCTCGTATGGCAAGTAGGATGCAACTCCTGCCGGCTGTAGATCATTTTTATATGCAACCTATGGTGTTGCACGGGAACAGAATTTTCCCACGCCACTTTTTTGGTGACGAACACATGAGGACTATCGTCCACTTCGTTGTACATTGTTAGCAGAACGCTGGCAACGCTTACCGATGGTACAAATGCAACACCTGCCACCATTCATCCCTGCATTGTGCGCGGTACGAAAAAGACACAAGTAACCCAAGTAAAATTGCCGTAAACTTCGCCTTTTGAAAAAGTTATTTTCTGCAAAGGGATCGACCCCTGTGGCACGCGTCGGTCCGGACGCGGGAAGCCCGCGCCACGTGCTAGCGTTTTTAAGATTGCACCGCCGTCCGGCCGCCACTCACCAGTTTCGGCGATACCATGGCTGCGTCGCTCCGAGCTTCGACACCGAGTGGTGGCGTCGCTTTCCCGGCGCTGAATTTATACGGCGGCCAGCGGCGCTGCTTTTCCCTGAGAGCTTTCGAGCGGGAGGTGTCTCGGCCGGCCGGAGGCGGCGCCAGCGTTTCTCCTCGGTGTCGCCTGGCAGGGTCAGACGTCTGGTCACCGGTCACCTCTCAGTCCCGGGCCCTCCGGTCACCGGTCACCTGTCAGTTACGGGGCCTCCGGTCACCGGCCACCGGTCACCCGTCAGTCCCAGGGCCTCCAGTTACCGGTCACCTGTCAGTCACGGGCGCTTCGGTCACCGCTCACCTGTCAATCTCGACCCCTCCAGCCGGGTCAGGCCCTGCAGTTGCCTGCCAGTCTCGAGCCCTCCAGCCAGGTCAGACCCTACGGTCGCCAGCCAGGTCAGGTCCTCCGGTCACCCGTCAGTCTCAGACCCTCCAGCCGGGCCAGGCCTGGTCCTCCAAGTACCGTGGAGAATCTGCTCGGATTCGGTTAGAGGTGCTAAATCTGGAGCTCCGAAACTACGGAGAGGCCCCGGTATTACGGCTAGCACCTGGTGCAGTGGGGCAGATGTAAGGAGCATCACGCCGGCCAGTTGCGTCCTTTGAGTATAAAGGATGCCGGAAAACCACATCTGTAATAGGGTGCCGATCTTATTATGTGCACAGTGCACCAAGGTATGTTGCTCAATTAAACCCGGATCAGAGTGAAAACGGTTGGCTGAATGCTAAATGAGTGACTCCAGAGGCTTGCGGTCCTCCTTTGTGATCTCTTTGAAATGCGACTTGGTCAGCGTGACGTTTCATGGAATCCGCGAGGCTGATCTTTTTGGCAAAAGCTGCCTGTCGTAGCCGATTCCAACTCTCATATGCATCACAGAACGCCTGTCAGATATCGTGTGATGTCATCACGGCCTGTTCCATAGTCATCAACAGGATCCCCACATGCTGTAATCGCACAGGTCGGAAGGTGCCTACATCCACGTTCAGGATACAAGGAACTGCAATGTGCCAAATGCAACCTGACACTCTATTTTGAGTCCATTGCCTTGAACAAAGACCCTAAAAACGCTATTTTGAGCTTATCTATAATGTTTATTTGGTGAAACACTGAAACGATATGACTTTTTTCAAACTCTGTACATATATCATTTTCCATGCCGACAGTGACGCGACCATTCGTTTCCTTCCACATGATGGCAAGTCCAACCCGCGGCGACTTCAGTTCCAGTGACGCGTTCAATGAACACGTGAACAACACAGAGCATGAAACTGAAACTGAACGGAAGGCGCACGGCTGTCACAGGGCGTCCACGTCCGACCTGTCGTATCCAACCGCGTCTCTGTCGCCCAGTTTTCATTTCGACCATTTCAGTTTCCGGTCCGGTTCTGTTTCAGAGAAGTGCAGACACGCACCGCTAGCCGTGCCGCCCCGTCTCTCTTCTCCCGCCGCCGCCACGGACGTGAACTCGCCACCACCCGATCAACAGCTCGTGAAACTGTGCCGCCGGCTCTCTCGAGCGAGCGGAGGTGCCTTGACGCGACAACAGAGTCAGAGCCGAGCCAGCCAGCCGTGACACGGCCCGGCGCCCACTCTGGTCACCGTCGACTGGAGCAGAGGGCCGGCGAACGGAGTGCCATAACAGCCATCGAGGAAGAGGGCGACAGCGGCCAAGGGCGCCGGCCAGCCATGGAGAGAGGAGAGGCGTCCGTCAGCCGCCAGGGCACGCCCTGCCAGCGACTCAGCGAAGATCCCCTCCCCGTCAGCCGCCAGGGGACGCCCTAACAGCGACTCAGCGAAGATTCCCTCCCCCGTCAGCCGCCAGGGGACGCCCTGCCAGCGACTCAGCGAAGATTCCCTCCCCCGCCAGCCGCTGAGGGACGCTCTGGCAGTGGCTACTGGGTGAAGATCTCCCCTCCCCCCAGCAGCAACCATAGGCGGCCTGCAGACTGATGACTGATTTGATAACCGAGCTTGACTTTGTCTTTACCGGACCGGATTACTCTGACCTGATGCCAAGTGCTAGTGCTCTGATCATAGCGCTTTCATCGTCGTGCTTTGACCATAACTGTTCTGAGGTAAAAAAAAAAAAATTGCGTGGTGCATTGGCACGGGCTTTTTGTCTTGTTTGTTGGAGTTTGATTAGGATAACTCGCATGGCTCCTGAGGTACGGCCGTCATTCTTGAGTGCGTTTGCCACCATGCCCATGATCTCGATAGAAGAGCAACGTGCGCACATAAAGGTAGAAGTCGCGCGGAAAAAACCGCCGCTGATACCGCGCGCTGCAGGAGGCATGCAGGAACTGTCACCTGTCTTGGTCGGCTGCCAAAAAGTGGGCCAGCCGTTGCCGCGGCGGCAGAGCCTTCATTACATACTAAGAGCTGCACGCCATTTTAACCCAGTACCGCCTGATGTGCTTTTGTACCCGCGACCGCCTGGGGGTGTCAAGTTGAGTTAGTGCACTGCACCCCCTTGTTGTCTCGGTTGTAGTACCCCCTTGCTATCTCAGAATCCAACCGTCAAATCTGAACCGGTCTATCACAAATCGATAACCCTGAGGCTTGTGATTAAAAAATACCTTGTAAGGCCTGTTCACTTGACTGGTGACGTCGCAGGTCACATAAAACGCTTAGTGCGACATCGGAAAAACTGACACCGGTTCGTACATCATATCACCGGTAATACTAGTCTTAGAAACTTTAAATGGTTGTCACTCCAAAGATCACGATTTTCTACATTTGAAGTATGTCAGAATATTGGAAAATATAGGATTAAGGTCAGCCTAGGTCAGGTAAAATACTGGCCTTCCTTTACGTGTCAAAAATTGATATTTATTCGTAGCCGTTTCGATCCAAGTGACGAAAACGACTGGAGTGAAACCTTCTGATGATCACTTTTGCACTGCATACTTTTCATCCAGTCAAGGTCAGTCTAGGTCAGGTCAGACATAGTTGCATTACGCTTCCAGACAAAGAGCAATAATTACTCGCTGGGATTCTTAACTGTGTCAAGTACAGAACTGAAATGACATCTCGTGATTATTAAATCTGCGCTATCTGCTCTTTATCGCGTCAGGATCAAGCAAGGTCAGGACAGATAGTCATTTTGCCTTTTTCTGACTAGGGACAATAATTGCTCTCTGCTGCTGCTGAACGACCGATCCCAGACAATGTCTTATTTCATTTCGTTTTGACACTTGCCTGTGACGTGACCTGACATGTCCTCACGTTGCATTTGAGGAACGTTGCTAAGAGGTGCATATGGATTTGTTTGTCTGACTTGAACGACGGGGAAGGTCAGCTGCAACCATTTCTGTCACCCACAATGCAAGTTAGTCCAAATGTCTTCATGCATGTGACCTATCATGATCTCTTATGTTGACGTGACACGACTGTTTATCATTTTTATGACCGTATCCCGTATAAATCCAAGTAATTTATGCATTATATTCGCGAATATTACACAAAAGAAGCATGTTCGCGCCACCGCCCAAAAACGTGAAAAAATGTGTGCAGGGCTTCATTTATGACGTCATGTCTCCATAACCTGCCTTAGCATGGAAATGTTTTGACTTCAAAGTTTGTAAAACTGATTGGTGAACAGGTACGGAAAATTTGGTTGGGCTAGCCTTAATGGTTCAGAAGCTATTAATGAAAGATCGAGTGGTGCCCTATTTGACACACTCCCCCCATGCGGTGCCGAGTTGACGCAGAAGTGCATCAGAATTGGTATCCTTAAAAACTAGAGGTTATCTTTTTTGGTTGTCCCTTCTAATTAACTGATCTTGATTATTTTCTTCTGGTCATGTTAATTTAGAAGCGTTTGCAACTGATTCGTCCTATCAGCTGACGGCGCTTGCCGACCATTTGCGTTGCGTTTGCCCCAAACATTCGTATAATAACGGTATATTTTGCCTAGAAATACAAGAAAATTCAGTTTCAATATATGAAATTTAAAACTGGATGTCAATACAAAGATCAAATAAAAAACAAAAACGTTTTTGGGTTTACTCTATTTTGAGGCTTTCAAACAGAGTCATGTGGCGGCTAGAGTCCACTTGAAAGCTTATTTTTAATCGTGTGAGGGAAATTAAAAAAAGCTCTCGCTTTAAAACTTTTTAACAGACGTGCATTTTACAACCTCTCGTGCACTTCGCAATGAGTTTGGTGCAGGCCAAAGACAAGAAGTATTTTAGGTTAACAAAAATTAACTTGTTCCAAGGAAAAATGCAATCAGGCTGACGGTTTGCCGAATGTGTATGTATATGTACATATATACACACATTTATAAGTGACACTTTTCTCCAAAGTCGTCTAATCATAATGAAAAGCAGAACAAGACTGAAGTCTGTGTGATAATGTGTCCCTCTTTGCATAATCTCACTTTCTAAGTACCACCTGACTCAAAGTCGTACAAGGTCTAAGTCACAGGCTAGGTCAAATTTGACCTCTGCTAAAACATGTCATGAGGTGCATGTTTCCTGGTCCATTTCACACAGAGAGAAAGACACCTCCAAAAAGACTTGAGCACAAAAAACTTGAAATGATCCCAATTGCTGTGCAAATGCAATGTTGCAACATTTTGTACGTCCAAACTCGGAATACCATAAGCACGATGGTAACCTCCGTCTGACATTTCCGGACGACCCTAAAAGTCAGTTTATTCTATGTTGCACATTTCCATGGAATGTTGCACAGCATTGCAAAGGGCGATATCTCCACACCGATCGTCCACGACGTCAGACAGACGCCATCAGCTTACTCGCTACGTTGAAATCTGCATAAAACCACTAAAGGCCAAACTACGAAAAAAGATTGCAACGTTGCAAGAAACTGCTGGGTAAGCTGCACGCTTATTACCACAGAATTCGATGATCTATCTTGCTGTATCCAAAATACGGTTTATTCAGCTCCTTTTCTAAAATGAACTCTCAGTGGACCCGGAAAATGCAAAATATACTTGACCTAGGATGACCTAACATGAAGTCAGAGCAGTTCCATACTGAATTCCCAGGTCATACTGATGTGCAATGCAAGCCGCAGTCACCTTACATTGTAAAAGCACCGACAATACGGCGGTAAAGTGAAACTGAACGTCGAATCGCAAAACATGTTCATTTATATGACGTCATTAAGGTGTGAGTTAAGATGACTCGGTTTCCAAATTTTTGTCAGTATGTGCACGATTGATGTACGAAAATGCACGTTAACTTTCGAGATTCTGTGTTGATTCGTTTGGAAGGTACCTAAGAAATGCGCAGGGGCGTTAAACGCTCTCCCCTTCCCCAGTCAATGGCGGGTTAAAGCTGCAGCAGTAAGAATGATTAGCGGAGGAACGCTGGGCCTGGGCTGCTCAATCCATTTGATTTTGCTTGTTGACTTGCGACTTCTCTAAGTATGCTGGACCTCTCGTCCTCGTTTGCTGGTCTGCACCTCAACTGACCGTGAGATTTTCGTGACCGACGACGGAAAATTGTGACGCTATAGAAGACAAAATCCCACACTGCCTAATGACCAGCAGGCTTTGAGTTAGTGCACTGCAGTCTCCCACCCGTTAAACGCAATAATTCGTAAAATTGGCGTCTCATGTTCCATTTTAAGATTACAGACCATCACTACCGTCAACGCTGGCGGCTGCCTTAGTAACGTTTTTGATGCACGGTTATGTTAAGGGTGAAGTGCTAATGTTGATTTTAATCGTAATGGTCTTACGAACACCGTAGCTGCATACACCAGTTAACTACGTATTTTTCCCAACGAAGCCGTACAGGAGCTGGCCATAACTTAATTTACTGCAATAAAGATAATGGCGACCAAGAATTTCACCATTGAGCCAGACTTAGCAGCGTAGCACTTTCGTCATTCCTGCTGGAAATTGCCGAATCGAATTATTGTTCGACCTATACCATATGAACTGGCCACGGCTATCGCCAGCAATTAACCACGTTTGGTAGTTTGAGATGTGACTTCTCTCCGGTAGTTCATGTTTAACGAGTTATGTCAGGCGATTTGTCCGCACAGAAGCACCTTCCTCTACTTTTTACTATTTCTTTCCCTACGTCGCAAAAGTCCAAAAGAAACCATGACGATTTCATGGTATATCTCCCGCATGGACCAATTCACGCAATGAGTTATGCACGAGCAATAAACGAGGATGCAGTCCGTGGTGCAGTTGAGACGGTCTATGATGTTGCGAACAGCGCTCAAATGACGGAGAAACCTCGTGCATGAGACCTTCAAGGGCAATATTGCTTGACAAACCACCCAAATGTGCCAATTGATTTTCCTTTTAGCGCCTCTGCCCTTTTTGGGTAGGCAATAGTGTTATTTTCGAAAATCAAACTGTTCAATGTAAAATTTAATGTCGGAATCATGAGAAGAAAACTGTGTTTTACACCTTAAAGCTTTTGTGACTCACTGTCAGAGCCTGTAGTTACCCTCAAAAATTGTTTCAGAAGGACTTTTGCACAGTGCATGTAGTATGGAGAGCTACCCAAAACATGTTCGGACTACGCCATGCTTCTGCGGCGCAGTATCACTACTGGTGACCCTTGTGTAAATGCACACTCATCTGGAGCATCTATAATCTACAACTGCAATAAAATGCAGCACTTAATGAGTATTACTCATGCCAATCTGCCATGTAAACGATAAATTCAATGCTTAGGCCTTATGGAACACGCAAGAGAACGTTTTGGTTGCAAACTATTTTATCGGTAAAAACTTAAATGGTCAGTCTGACGGACTTTCGCCTCATTGAATGCTTGAATTCAAATTGTATAAATGTCTTTTTTGACTATCTGCCACCGCCTCCCTCTGTCTGCGGGAAAATTGTTAAACGTTTTTTTCTCAGGTACGCTATATTAGTCGGCTTTAAACCCAAGGCTCTTTATTTTTGTATTATGTATTGCATTTGCATTTTTTATTATGTATATATTACTTATGATGTATGCATAACATAAAGATAAAGAAATATAAGAAGATGATATATAAAAAAAACATAATACAAAAAATAAAAATATGTATTGTATATGCATCTGTATTTTTATTATGAATTGTATTTATTTTTGTGTTTTTCTATTGAATTTGCTGCAGTTACCATAACAACTACCGCACCATTACGTCTGAAGTAAACCTCTGTGCTGACGGGAGGAACGGACGACGGACGCAGCTTGGCCGGTGACAGACACTTGGAAGTCATCCACCGGATTCCAAATAACAGGGCGTAACTCCACTTCATAGTCTGGGATTTTCGCACTGAAACCGGTCTCTAGTGATCCTGAAGTGTACCATTAATAGGGTTGGTTCCGAAATTGCCGATAAGGCCAGAACAGCCCATAAGGTCCGTGCAAACGACCCCAAACAGGTATTTCATCAACAGCACACAGCCGGCCGCGGCTCGGGTCAGCTTAGCGTGATTGTCCACGTGAAGACGGTGCGCAAGACTGTTCCTCACGCGCAATAGCAGCACGCCGCCTCAAACCACAGGCCCGGCCATGGGCTCCCATTGTCATGAGACGCCAGATGGCGACTAAGCACCGTACCGAGGCGACTGCCTTTGTTCCGAAGGTGTGGGCAATTTGGGCAGCCGCTCATGGCCACCACACGGGCGGCGCGTGGTACACAATCGGCGCCGGCCACCACGCAACTCCGCTCAGACTGTTCTGTGGGCCGCCTGTCCCGCGTAAGCTGTCGAGCCGCGTCGCTGACGGTCGTGTGCGATGCTGTCAGCGATCGCGCGTTGTTCCCGCCGGTCGCCGCGCTGTTCCCGCCGATCGCGTGTTGTTCCCGCCGGTCGCCGCGCTGTTCCCGCCGGTCGCGTGTTGTTCCCGCCGGTCGCCGCGCTGTTCCCGCCGGTCGCGTGTTGTTCCCGCCGGTCGCCGCGCTGTTCCCGCCGGTCGCGTGTTGTTCCCGCCGATCGCGTGTTGTTCCCGCCGGTCGCCGCGCTGTTCCCGCCGGTCGCGTGTTGTTCCCGCCGGTCGCGCGCTGTTCCCGCCGGTCGCGTGTTGTTCCCGCCGGTCGCCGCGCTCTCGGTGTTACCGCGCATTCAGCGCCGTTCATGCCTGTACATCGCCAGTACGTAAGGTTTGCCCCGGATGACATCACGCATGCCTACCACTGTTATTCAACGCTACTCGCTCCAACGCCTGCCGGTACTACTCTACCTAATAACAGCCAACACTAACCGCATAGACAGAAGTCCCCAATGCCCGCCGTATCAGTCCACAGTGCCCGCAGTATCAGTCCACACTGCCCGCTGCATCAGTCCACAGCGTCCTCAACAAAAGTGCTCAGTATGGTCACGTACTCAGTCCACATCGTTTACTCCAACGTCGGTAAACGTTTCTCTCCATCAGCGCTGTTCATGCCTTGTCATACGCAGGTACCCATTGTCAGAACGTCAGTGAATAGCGTACTGTCTGCTACGACGTCACAACATTAACCTCTTCGGGCACGCTGTTCACAACGTGCGTTTCTGAGTCAGGCCAGACACTATAAGCTGTACTGCCTGTAGCTATGGCCGCATTAGGGTCCGAAAAAAGCTACCCATCTGAGAGTCCATACTGAGTCCGGGAGACTACGGGTTCGCGAACACCTCTAATTTACTCGCTGACCGCTGCCAAGCTCCCGAGCGCGGGCCGCAATATGACCACTGCGGAGCTGCTACTACGCGTATGTCGATTAAAGCCCGGTTAGGTAACTGATGTATTTGTTCATGCGAAAGCTCGATATTTTCTTGTCTTCAGGTGGCAGTCACGTTAACATCTGGTCGGACTCCATGTCAGAATAGCTAACGTAGTTTGACTCTGAGCTGAACCCGCGGCCGTGCCAGAGTTGGGGCTGGACGCCGTTGGACTCTGTGCTGGACCCGCGGCCGTGCCAGAGCTGGAGCTGGACGCCACTGAACTCTGTGCTGGACCCGCGGCCGTGCCAGAGTTGGGGCTGGACGCCACTGAACTCTGTGCTGGACCCGCGGCCGTGCCAGAGTTGGGGCTGGACGCCACTGAACTCTGTGCTGGACCCGCGGCCGTGCCAGAGTTGGGGCTGGACGCCACTGAACTCTGTGCTGGACCCGCGGCCGTGCCAGAGTTGGGGCTGAACGCCGCTGGACTCTGTGTTGGACCCGCAGCCGTGCCAGAGCTGGAGCTGGACGCCGCTGGACTCTGTGCTGGACCCGCGGCCGCGCCCGAGTCTGGGTCGGACGCCGGCCGGCCGGCTCGGTCGGCGGTGGCGCCCGTTCTCCGCGCCGTCGGGCGACTTTCTCCCGGCGCCATACATCATGAGGCGGTGGCCGGAGCGCGGGCCGCCGGCCGGCCGACTCTGCCTCAGCTGGACCGTGACGGCCCGCAGTGGCTGCGACCGGCGCCACGCAGCCCCCGGCGGCGGCGACAATCGACATCCTCCGCCGACCCGGCCGGCCGCCACCGCCGCGCCGCGCCGCCGCCCTTTCTACAGCGGCGGCCGATTCATTAGGAAAAGTGAAAAGGCACGGGGTGCGTGGTCGTAAGTCGAGGTAATTGCGACAGGAGAGTCGCCTGCCCCAGCTGTTTCTCACCGGCGAACGAGCAAAAACTGCACAGCCGCGCGTAGCGGACGCCTCACCCTCACGTCCGTTCACTGGAACAATGGGAACCAGAGTGGAAGTAAAAGACATTGGACACAAGACTTTGGGGCGGTTATGAAGGAAGCGGACCAAGAGGCAATGGTAGAGAGAAAAAGAGCACAGGCGTAGAAGCGACACTGTGTGTGGTGCAGACAGCATCCACCCTTTTTGTCAACTTTTAACACCAAATCGTCAGTGTGTGAACATCATCAGGTTCTCATAACCCATCAGCGAACTCTCCTCCCTGCCCCAAAGTTTTGAGGTTCCGACTCCCTTGCAGAAGAAGCAGAAGAAAAAGAGAGAGAGAGAGAGGGGAGGGGAGAGAGAGAGACTGAAGAGGCGCAGCACTCAAAAGGGAGCGTACCGCGCTCATTTACCACACGTGAGAACTCCTGATATTAAAGTTCACACGCCGTGACGGTCCTCAATGATGCCGTGATTTCCAGGTTTCGCCAAGCACAATGCTTACTGGAGCTGAGGTGCTGGCTGGCAAGCCATCAATTGAACTCTGTCATCTAAACGATTCGATCGTTTTTCATCTACTACAACGGAATAGGAAAGAACCCAGAAGTACTGACAGCCCAGCATCACGCCGGATCAATGGAAAAAAAATCATTGGGTCAGTTTTGAGAGGGATGCAGACGTGTTCCTTATCAGCGCATTCCGAGGGAACACAGCCAGCGACTCATTGACATAGTGGCAACCAATCAGTGACAAAGCGAAAGTGACACAGTGCCAATGACACAGTGCAGTGGCTCAGTGACACAATGACAGTGACTTCGCACGGCATGATTTAGCTCAACGCTGATCAAATCTTATCGAGCGCAAACTTCAGCCCCAGATGGTTCGAGGTTTTTGCCGATAGAGATTCCTAGCTAATGGGCATGGATCTCACACGTGTTGAAAATCTGAAGACTTTTCTGGAGATAAAGCTGGCGCAGCCATAAGAGGGGCATAGTGGTTTTTAGCATTCCGAATTTCACGATCATCGAATCTGGTTGGTAGAACCTCACAAGATGAGCAAGCATCGACTTACGTTACGACGGATGCTTCAGCCACCGTCCCAGTCTGACTCTGTCCAGCACCGCTCATCAATACGCCCATCTGTTTGCTGAAAGCTTGCCAAGGAACTGTTCTCCGGTCAACTTCCCACTGAGTGGCTTATTGTAGCAACGCAGACACGCTCTGGTCGAGCTCTTACTAAGCTGAAATGTACTCCTAGTAACTGTCTCTGCAGTGAGGAATCTGGAAACATATCAGGCAACAGGTGGCATGGGCAGTCAGAGTCGAGATCTCCCGAGGGCCAAATTTCGCCGCGTTTTCTTCTATTGCTGCTCGCATCAGTACCCTTTGGATTTTCCACAAGACTGGGCAATGACTCCATCGCACCTCTTGCATCCGCTCAGTGTCCATATTTCCCAGGGCTTACTTCCTTATTGATGTTTGTAATGAAAGGACACTTATACGTCTCAGAATGCAGCGGACCGTGGGGAATGGCGCTAACGTCACTTGCGTTGGCCCGCCTCTTCCGAGCACATTGGCCAGGGCTCTAGTTACAACCGCCTTTGTTCAACTGAGTGTCTTAAAGTTTATTTCGAGCCGTTGTGATCACTTCCACATTCACCAACGCTCCTTAGCACAGTGACCTGGCCGGCGGCAGAGATAAAGATTCCGCAGAGATTCCGCGGCTCATCAGGGACTCTGCCACGGTCTCCACAAGCGTTTGGTTCAGTTAAGCAATGCCCGTCCTTGCGAACTAAAGGACTCCGCCACGTGTCAAAGCTGCAGGGACATCCAGGTTTTTTATGTTTCCTCCCATGTAGCGCCAGTAGACGGGATCTTCCAAAGCTGGGGAGAATCTGCCTGCCCTCTGGCGGGCTCCATGCAAGACGAAAAATTTCGCAAGTGTTGATAACGTGCTCACGAACGCAAATGACTCTTTTAGTATATTTTTAGCGCAGTCCATGCACACTGGATTCTTTCCAAGCGAGGCGTCCGCTTTACAGCCTGAGATTTTGTAAATCAGTCCTTCTAGCTGCATCACAGACGAGTTGAGATGTAACGATATTACCGACTGACTTGAATTGAATTTTCTTTTGACTTGAAGAAATTGAATTGAATTGCCAACTTGAATACTTCGCCTTCGAATCAAAGGATAGTCCACGAAGAGGCGACGCCCACTCGTATCGGGGTCCAGAACGACTGGTTCTGCTTTGACCACTAGATGTCTCTCGCTCCCTTCTCGTCGCAAAACGACAGAGGCTAGCCAGTTCGTGGTTCTGTAAGCGACGTACCCGAATTTTTATCACGTATAAGCAGCAGGCCCATAAGGGCTAATTGTCAAAAACTGTCATTACGTGGAGCGACCTGATTTGTTTCCCCTTTTTTCGACGCGCCTGATGTGTTGAGAACCCCTTCGTGCTGAAGAGCGCAAAGAGGTTATTCTCATTTTGCGTCCGATTCTGAATTGACCAGAGCAATGCTTTGCCGCCGCTTTAGCGCCATTTTTCTCTGGCGGGAAACGGCCTTTCCGAGATGACGCAGTGACACGTCGAGGGCAGCGAAGGGCTCGATACAAAACGGGAATAACCGGCATTCCATCGGAAACCAGACACATGTCTGGTCCTTCGTGAGAGCTAGGTTCCCGCGCATTAGCCTGCCTGTTAAGGGATGGGTCCATGTCCCGTACATGGACGGCCTCGAGCACACAGTCGTCTTATATCGAAGCATCTGTCTATGATCGTGATGTTTTCTGTCATTTGTTGTCCAGTGAGTCGCTGGCCATGGTGGGGTTCAGTGTGTGTTTTTGGGCCGCCGTTTTGCACATGCATTGCACTGCGTCCACTGAGTGAGATGATCGTCAGTGCAATATAATTACCGTTTGGGCAGAGTGCACAGTCTCCGAGAGGGCATTTGTAACTGTAGATTGCATTGGATTGTTCCAGTAGAGATTTGTCACGTGTCAGATTGTTTGTCATAGGTAGGGAACGTGTGGTGCGCATTTGGTGGTAGATAGTCAGTCTCAGCCGGTCTCCTGGGGACACTGGTTTACAGTGTCTCCTGACGATGGATCGGAGGGCTTTTCATCGGCCGTATAGGCCAGTGACATGGTGTTTTTGTAGAAGAGTTTGTGTTTTGCACCGTCTTGTGGTGTGGCAGTGTTAGTTTGAACATGTTTGGTGACCGCGCCACGTATGTGTTTGTCGATGAGCTGAGCAGAGTAACTGTTTTGGCCAACATTTGTTTCACTCTTAGCAACTCTATGTGTGTCGGTTTCCATGATGAGCAACGCGTTAGCGCCCTGTTCACATATGCTTTTGTGACGTTTTCTTTATGCCTGTCAGGACAGTGGTTCGAACCGTTTAACCCTATTCCCGGAGGGCTAGACGGTATGGTCGATTCCCGGCAGGGGGGGGGGGCGGATTCGGCCCCCCTTGAGATCTCGAGAACTATTTGTCTGATTTCATCGCAACAAACGGCAATCGATTTGCCATGACGTGAACTACATTTTTATAAAAAGAAATTTTCAAAATTTTGAAATTTGTGGATACAGGGGGGCAAAAATGTCAAAATGGGCGGTACTTTTGGACTTCTTATAACTCCGTTGTTGATGGACCGATTTCGATGAAACTGGCATGAATCGAGAGATTATGGATAGGGCTTTTACCATGGGTCCGCAAATCTGAAATTTTGAGAAAATTCATGGGCGTTCACAGGGTTTCAAAAATAGGGGGATTAGTTTTCTAGCAACTGAATGAACAAAAAAGGCAAAAACCCTTTTTGGCTTCTGCTAGTCATGTTATACTAAAGAAGTACAAATCGCATTACAATGTTTGTATAATGTTAGCATAGGCGGTGCCAGGGACATGAAAAAGGGAGAACTGTCACGGTCACACGTTTCTCAGATCAACTTGTGACCTTTGACCTTAAATGACCTCCAGTGACCTTGGAATCACTTGGAATGATCTCGTGTGCATTTAATATTATCTGTAAACGTTTTCAATCATTTGAATTCACTCTATTTCAAAAATTTGATTTTATGGCTATTGCGATATAGGGTACGCGCACTGACATTTTAGGTCATAGCTCCGTGACCCGACCTGATATCAAGCTGAAACTTGGTACACAAGTAAAGGGAACCTTGCTACGTCATATACATTCCGGGTTTGACATTTGAAAAAACGGCGCTGAAATTATTGCAAAAAAACAAATTTTGACATTTGACCTTGACCTGACCTTGTAAAGTAATCTCAGATAAACAAAACTTTGTATGCACATTGCCCAACTATTTAGCTGTTCATCCATATAAAGTTTTAGGTTCTAGCTTTAAAACTCTCTTTTTGGCAGACATTTTCCTTGTACCCTCAACATGGCCAAAAATGACCTGAGGTGCCTCCCAAAAACGTTGCCTGGCTCCGCCCCTGAGCAAAATAGAATTTTAAAATTTTGTCACAGCACGTAGAAAGAATAGCTAGGAAAAGTGACAAAGTTTCGTGAAGCTGCGTTAAAAAGCCTGGAATTGGCAAGCAAAAAACCCGAGGGGGGGCGGATTCCGCCCCCCCTGCCGGGAATAGGGTTAAGCGTCTGCCCACGTCTGTTGGCTTGAAACAGACTGTGGTCGCAAATGTTCCGCGGCTTCCGACCAAAGATACGTCAAGAAAGTCTTCTACGCTTAGTTCGGTAGTAAAACTTAGTCCTGCTGCCTGTTCTAACCGGATTTTGCGCTGTGACAAGGCCTGTTGTCCATTTACGTCTACAAGGATGTCGTCTACGTTACGGCATAAAAGAGCTGGTCTTTCCTCGTCACCACTGTCCAACACGGCTTGCTCAACATGAGCCATGAGCCTGGACGAACAAGACATCCAACGGGGTCACCGGAGGCCTAAAGTTGTTATTACTAGACAGATGATGTGAACTCCGGTATCTGTCTTTTCCTTTTGACATGGCCTGCAAGAAGCTCATCAGGAAGGAGACAAAAAACAAGTATCACATTGTAAAAGCCGTAAGTGGACTCAGGTGAGGTCAACATCAATAAGTGACTAGCATTGCACGTTGTCGATTTATCCTCTTCACCCACGCAGATCTGGCTCCAGATGCCAACATATTGCAGCTACGGAAAAACAAACGTTATTGTTGAGCTTCTCCTTAAATTACTCACCAAACATATATAAGAAATTAAAGATCAGGGTATGAACCAGTTTGACTTTGCGACCTAGGTTGACCTCAAGCTACATTTTGCAAGAATATTGCTCGTTGTACCAAATTAAGCTGATTTGAAACTACATGCGGACAGTTCCGACCATTTTAGTTTTCTTCATGCGCTCATGTATTTCTGAAGCTGTCGGCAAATAACTGTGGATATTACGGGCTTTGACGTGAACCGTAACGTTATCGGTGACCTTGAGGTAAACAGCTCGAAGATATGTAGGGGCCTCTGGGTGACAGACTATCGATTGCTGTTTCAGTCGCCAAGATTGGATCATTGTTTTCGAGACAGACGAGGGGGATGAAAAAGACGCCTCCAGCCAGTGACTGGTGGCTGAGGAAATAGCCCCATCAGTGCCGGGTGAACGTGCATAAAGAAGTGGAACTTTATGACTTTATGAATGTTGCTGGCTGGTTGGCTGCTGCAGTTGGTTCCATTAACCAACATCAGCAAGTTATTCAAATATGTCGGTCGTCAACATATATTCCGCGAAGATCCAAAGCCGAAACAGCCTGAAAGGCTGAGTTACTAATTACAGGACCGAAGGCGGTCTATTCAGCATGTTTCCAAAGTACTCCTCCCAGTCCAATATGAAAACATGTTCTAGGGTCGCCATAACTTTTTCCTGTTTCTGCTACTAAAGGAAATGCTGCCTCGACTAAAGACCTGTTAACATGGTGGTCAAAGGGTTGGTAGCTGCAATATTTGAGCGACAGAACCAGACATCGGATTTAATATCTGGTTCAGCCATACTTGATCATTCATGTCTCGCGCGGATTTAATGTTTGGCTCAGCCATGGTTGACCAGTTAGGGTTCGCACCACCCAGCAGTACCATCACAGGAATAATTGCGACGACACTTGACAACGACCTCCCATTGTAGTATTTTATAGTAGGTCCGGGATCCATCGCAACCGACTACGACGACCTACGACGTGCTGTGACCATACCAAACGCTGTTGCATTCCAAAGTTGTTTGAGTTGTAGATACCAGTTGACGGTAGAGGACGGACCCCATGCGATCGACGAGAGACCTACACATCACAGGCATCGCCCCATCCGTTAGATCCACGTCATTGTGTCGTTCTCCACGAAGGGATCCCTCCGTTCACGCCACGCCGTGACGGAAATCTTTTACCGCAGCATTTATCATGCGCTTGAGGGCGTGGGATCAGTACACGCTTTAGACTGACACACTCGGCTCCTTCGCGAAGAATCATTCTGTGGACGTTCGACTGCTGCCCAAGGATCAGTCCTGGATTCCCCTCACAGAGGTCGGTCTGCCGTGAAAGATCTCTCTACAGGCCCGGAACTGTCTAAGACAGCAGAGGCATGAAGGAATATCCGACGGATCCCTCTGTAAGCGGCATCCCTCGCTGCAGATGGCACAGTCATGAAGGGGTTCCCTCAGGGACGTTGGTGCGCTGTGATGGATCCCTCGTTAAGGAGAGGACGGCTCCGGACGGCTGGGACGTGGCGGTTGATATCGACCGGGGCGTCGCCTCCCTCCGGCTCCCTCCTTACCGGCAAATTACCGGGCTGCCCGATTGCTCAGCGCCGGTGAACGCGCCAATCCCGGCGCAGGTGGCGAGCGATGGCCTGCTGCCGTCGCTCGACTGTCGGCCGCGAAGCACCGCCGTCCGGCGGGGCAGGCGCTGACACCACTGACCGTCTGTTCTCTGGATCAGGATCCTCTGGATCTGGATCAGTCTGGATCTAGATCCTGGATCCTGGATCGTGGATCTGGATCCTCTGGATCTGGACCTGGATCTGGGTCAGATCCTCTGGATCTGGATCAGTGTTCACCGGCGTGTGACCGCTGTGACCGTGCCGATGATCTCTGTCCCGATGGACGATGTAGTGACGTCTTGATCGGCGTCCGTCTTTCTGTGTGATTGCCGTGACCGGAAGGGAAGTGGCCAGTCCGTCATTACCCTCTCAGGGCTGTGTTGTTTGGTTTCCCCAGCAATGCGAGATTAGCCCGGAGCTTTCGATTTAAGGTTACTGAGGGGCTTGAGATGTTTGGCGAAAGCTTCACTGAGACTCAGACTCAGACGTATATTAAAGCCATCCGCGATAGGCTGGCAGCTATTACGGCCTCACGTCAAAAAGACAAAACAAAGGGTTGGTGGTCGTCACAAGTATACATTACATGCATTCACTGCCATTTCAACGGCCAAAAAACAAGACGCAATACAGCACTTATCATCCAGTTCGAAGCTTTATCGTGCAATATTGATGTAGAGTCTGTGGCGGTATTTTAAGACTTCAGTTCACTGTTGGACACAGAAGGAAAATCGCACATTACCTTCCATACGGTCCAGTAGGACAGACGACATCTTCTGGAGAGGTCCTTGAGCGGTGCAGTTGGAACAGGGTAAAGTCCCCATAACTGTAGGGTCTTTCGGCAAAATTCATTTCAGTTTTCCATTCGCCCGCTTTCAAAATGTAAACATAAATATTGAGAACAAAATTTTCACATTCAATGAACGGCTTCACACAGGTCGCATAATTCTGCTTTCCCATAAGTACTTTAATCCAACAACGGTACTTCTCCCTAGCGGGCGCAAGCACGGGGACTGCCGGGCATAGGCTGAGGGCCACTGGGAGAAGTGCCCATTACTCGCTGTGTAAAGAAGCCTTGGTGTGAGGTCAGCCGGTGCTGCGTGTGTGTGTCTGATGTTAGGCCTGTACGTCTGAACAATTACCTAGTCCTGTGCAATACCTGTACAGTTACCTAGTTCAGTTTACAAACATTCCCATTGTTACGACGTGATCTTGTTTATCTTGGAACCAGTTTCAGGACATAATTATGATTTGGCTCGCTTTAAATACCCAAATTATATTTTTTTACCACCGAAGGCTACGGTTCACTGACATTTGGCCGGACGGATGAATGTGCTTCCATCTGACCGGACTGATGAATGCGCTTTCTGCAGACCGGGCCGTTTGCGGCGGCGGTCATCAGACCTTTACCAGCTGATTGAACCGTCTGCGACGGCGGTCATCAGACCTTACTGAACCGGCTGGCCGTCGCGTCGGTCGCAGCGGCCACCAGCGGCTATAGCCACCGGCCGTCAGCACCAGTGCCGGTTCATGAGGTCAGGACAGTCTCGGGTTCGGATATTTAGCTAAAACGGCGACCGGCGGCGCCGTGGTTTAAGCAGCGATCCGTTCTGTTTGCACGGATACGGAAAACAGCTCTGAGAGGAACACCAATCAAGAAGAGGTGTGCATGTTGTGCAATACACCTGAGCAAATGAACATAGTTTGTTGAATTCGGGCCTCGTCTGGTCTGGTCTAGTGCACGTTCTTCAACTCGTGCTTCTCAATGACACTGTCCCGCTAACAGGACTTTTGATTTTTGTTCAGCCCAAATGTACGAGGTGCAATCGAACTGTTCCAGCATTGTTCCTGTAGCGAGTAAACTGAGCGCGAGACGGTCATGCGCGCTTAGCAGGAACGAACTGTAAACGGTTGTGTCCGTAGGCCACGTGGCGTACCGCTGTGAACATGGCAACCTGTGTTAGACGCGTTTTTGTGACGACGTTAACGCGCTCGTCTGCGATTTCCGGGTGGGTCTCAAACTTGGGCAGAGGGCATCAAGAGCATCAAGTTATGTGTCAGACTTGGGAAATCGGCAACGGAAACCCTTAAAATGCTGAAGCGGGCCTACGGCAATGAAGCGATGAGCCGAGCGAGGTGTTTTGAGCACTCGCGCTTCAAGAGGGGTAGAACGTCACTGGAGGATGACCAGAGGTCAGGGCGACCCTCAACGAGCACAGACCCTGAAAATGTCGAGGAAATTAGACTACTTTTAAGCCGAAATGATCTGATCACCATCAAAGAGTTGCTCACATCGTCAACGTGTCATTTGGATCAATTCAGAAAATACTCACGTCCGATCTGAACATACGCCGCGTTGCTGCCAAATTGGTGCCCAGGCTCCTGAGCTCCGAGCAAAAGA
Source organism: Capitulum mitella (assembly GCA_030062745.1). NCBI lineage: Eukaryota > Metazoa > Arthropoda > Thecostraca > Pollicipedomorpha > Pollicipedidae > Capitulum > Capitulum mitella. The sequence goes on along the minus strand of CP099847.1, from coordinate 18,277,261 downwards.
AGAACCGTTTCGAAATCTGCGAGGATCTCCTACAACGGGCTTGGTTTGATCCAACCTTCATGTCGAGGATGATCACCGTTGACGAGACTTGGGTCTACGGCTGCGACCCAAAGACCAAACAGCAGTTCCCGCAGTGGGAGAGCTCATAATCTCAAAGACCAAAGAAGGTGAGGCAGATCAGGAGCGCGCCCAAGGACATGCTTGTCGTTTTTTTCGACATTCGCGGGATGATGCACCGTGAATTTGTCCCCCAGAATCAGACTGTCATTGCCGGGATCTGCTGTGCCGTTCTCAGGCGTTTGAGGGAGGACGTTCGGCGCAAACGACCTAAACTGTTGCGCGGTGACAATCGGATGCTCCAACATGACAACGCGCCCGCTCAGTGCGTTGAAAACGGACGAGTATTCGGGACGCACCAGCACCATCGTCGTTCCCACCCTCCCTGCTTGCCGGATTTGGTTCCCTGCAGTTTCCTTCACTTCCCAAATATGAGGCTGAAGCTGAAAGATCGCCATTTTGACAACGTGGAGGAGGTCCAGCGCGAATCGCGGATGGTGCTTGACTCGTTTAAAGAAAGGGACTTCAAGGGAGCGTTCCAAGCGTACCAGAAGTGCTGGGAATGGTGTATCGCTGCACGAGGTGACTGATTCGAAGAGGAAGGCGGCCAAATTTAAATCGGGTATTTTTTCTCCTTTTACAGGCGTAGTCTGGGAACTATCTGATCGCACCTTGCAAAGCTTACATTTCACATACCCAGTCTGCTTGACTCACGTGTTGCTTCACAAATCGGATTGCTATGCTAATGCGCTTTTCAATGAAATTGGTGTGCGTCTGCGTGCCGAAAAGGGTAGTGGAGAAAAAAAAAACACTTGAACTCAACGTTCCCTGACGTCAGCGGCACATGGCGACGTGAATCCACGACCATCGCTCTATTGAACGCCGCCTGAATTTCAGCCAGCGACGGGACAACTTTTAAAAACAATATCCCGACAAATGCTCCGAGTTTGCGAGCAGCTTGACCTAACGTCGAATCAATGGCACCAAGTGGCAAGTAATATCAATGCTAATATAGCGGCACGACGACAGGACCCTGGCGAACAGCCTCTTCGTTTTCATACCACGTGGTACCGGCCGCCATAGCGCCGTCAGAGCGCGGATTTATTACGAAGGCGGTGACGTCATCGGCCCGGATTTCCGCAGCCGCTGGCGTCCCTGTGATGTCGCATGACAAAGTTCCGACACAATGGCAGCGCATTGCAGGGGCTTCTCATTTTGAGAAAACCTTCATTCCCACCCCTCACTTACAAGATGCCTCGTTTCAGAGAGCGGCCGATAAGTAACACCTCGTAAAAAGTTGGCGGGAAGTTTGGACAAACTTTACCGAGGAGAAAAACATGGATGTTTTTTGAAACAAAACTGCTCCCAATCTGTTTTGAAAGTTGGTGTGGTGTGATAGGCTGTAATATGCAGTCATCTTCATCAGTTTGGTTGTCTCGAATCGTTTTCCTTCATTTGCGTTACTGAGTTGTCTTTTCATGTTCCATCGCTGTGATAGTGGCCAAAGGACAAACATAACGATTCAGCGTATGGCACGTTTGAACCTGACAACACCGACAGATGCAGGGCGACCATGTGTCCCGCACACCTCGGCCGGGTGTTGTGCAGGTGGGACCGGCATATACAGACGCGATGTCCTCCGCAGCTCAGCTGTGCCCCGTGTGGTACTGGGTGCGTACCAGGCGACCTCCGGGCTGCACGTCAGTCCACTCCGGAACGTTCGGCGAGGCCATTCCCTCCCGGTCTTCCCTCCTCCCGTTCCCTCCTCAGGGGGGCGGGCGCCCTTCCCTCCTCGGCGGACGGGGGGGACGTGACGGCCAGCCACTGCCGGCACGTGTCCGTCGTGCCCCGTGCGGTGGCCAGCTGATTGGCCAGCTGTCCGGCCGTCACGGCGCGTCACGGCCAGCTGGCGGCGGCACTGGCCGGCCGGCCGCCCCCGCCCCGGGCCGGCCCGGACGGGCTGGTCGGACGGCCGGCCGCACACCGCCCGCAGCCAAAACACAATAGAGCCGCGCCGTTTGAATTTGGCCGTGGTGTGCCGGTGGTAGCGCCCCACCCCCTGCGGACCGCCCGGCCTGATTGCTGATTGTCGGATTGCACCGCAGCGTGAATGACGTTGATTATCGAAGCTTCACCTGGCCCGTGAACTGCGATGAAGTTCGTCAGATGGACTGACAGTGATGTCTGGGCAAGTTTGGGTGCACTCTGTGACCACCGGACCATTGGGTGTGGTCTAGCTGTTAATCGCTCTAAATGACTATCAGGTACTGAATAGATTTATCTCCGTTATTCCGCTAGCTTACGCCCGTTGCGCATGCTATCATTCCGTGCAGGTTGTGAGCCCAAAATCATTGCAAGTGAAGTAAATGAGGCCGCTCGAGATCGAGGGACCCCATATACCCTGCTGATTACCCTCCTGCTAATTTCACGCCCACCCGGCATTGGACGCTGCCATTGTATTTTTAAAGCACCGCCGGATCGCTGCGTCGGCCGTTAAGCCTCAGAGAATGGAGAGACACAACAGTCAGTAAAAGTGCGGGCGCATCAGCGCGCCGGTCTTCCCTTGCTGTCGGTCCCCGCGCGCCGCTTGAATCAGCACTCGGTGACCGTCTGAAGGGCGCTTACCGCCATCTGGCTTCGAGGCGGAATACATTACCGGGCGTGGCGCTGGAGGGGGTGACTGCTGTCCTCTGGCATTGGAAGTCTCCAGAAGATGGCTGGAGATTTCGGATTTTTTTCGGGGGGGGGAGTCCGCAAAAGACTTTAGACTGCTTTTTCATTCTTTGCCATAGGTCTTATGTTAAAATCTCTGAATATTGGGGGTCCAGGCTCTCCCAACCCCCTCTCCCCTCAATCCCCAGCCATGTTCAGAAGCCTGCGTGAGCTGGCAGGCAGAGGCTGCAATAGCCTCACGTGGACTCTGCAGAAGCTGCGAGACACAGGGGCCAAAACAGCCGACGAGAGCCGACGTCGGCTGGCGGAGACCACTGACGGCCTCGGAGCAGTTCCTCTCCCCTGGAGTGGCAGTGCAGGGGCTGCTGACAGCTGCCGCAGCTCTCCGCTGTTTTTCCCGGGGAGTGCTGGCGTGGTGAGTTCGCCTGGCCGGGGTAACACCGTTAGCACGTCAGTCCCAGCGGGCCGGTCCAGGTGGACGTACCGAGAGCGAGTCAGGCGGACCGCAAACGCCAACTGCTCTGTCTCTGAATCAAAAGTTTCAGACAGGCTGAAAATACGACTGGTTAAATGCTCTAAAAGTCACGCCAAAAACTCAACCGAATGCACCAAACGACTTTACAGCTTCTGAACTAGCTCTGCAGAAAACTAACATTATCTCCCTGAATACTCCCTCCCACGCTCCCATCTCCAAGCTCAGCCGGAGACCATGGAGGGAGTCACGTCTGCCCCGGCGGCCGCGGCACCAGCCCCTGCACGGACCGCAGGAGATCCCCCTCTGGCTGATGGCGCAGAGAGAGCTGGCCGCTGGCTGGCCGCTCGGCCGCGCCGCTGCCATTAATTGATCCCGCCGCTGAGCCGCATAAGAAGCCAGACCGTAATGGGGTAGGGGAGCGCACGAGCGGGTGGCTGCCGCCGATAATGCGATAGTTCACGGTGGCGGCGCGGAACCGTCGGCAAACAACTTCAAATGCGATCGCGGTGTGGTGACTGGTGGGTAATGACGCCACGTGCCGACCCAGGGTGGCGTCCGGCAGCGGCGGAGGCACCCCTTCAGAGCTCAGTCCTACAGTCATCACCGGGCCCAGCGGAGGGACCCCTTCAGAGCTCAGTCCTACAGTCATCACCGGGCCCAGCGGAGGGACCCCTTCAGAGCCCGGTCCTGCAGTCACCACCAGGTCTGGCGGCGCCGGGGGATCCCTTCAGACCCCAGTCCTGCAGTCATCACCAGGCCCAGCGGCGACGGAGAGTCCCTTCAGGGCCCGGTCCTGCAGTCATGACCAGAGCTGCAGTGCATGCAGTTCTGCATCGCAAACGAACGATGGGGAAACCATTATTACGCTTGCCATGTCGGAATTTTCACTGCACTTAAGAAGGGCTTGTCTACCGATACTCCATCTGTTATCTGGAAAGCACACTCCAACACCACATCCAAAGCAGACCAACATTCCGACCTGACAACATTCAAAATTAGCCCTGCCTCTGAATGCCCTGGATGAGTAAACTACAGACTTCGTCAGAAAAGGAAACTTCACCTTGTGGCACGACTTCTGGTGGGTGACCCATACTGTCCGGTAATACAGGCTGGCCTCGGCCATACTGGGCCCTCCTCAGTGACACTACTCTTCGGCCATATCGGATATCTTATTCTGCACACACCAATATCACCACGTTACACGAAATCCCCCTTCGGTCACACCGAGCATTTCATCGGGCTCACCGCATTGCTCCTCGGTCACATCGAGTCTGTTCTCTGTCATATCGTGCCCCTCTTCGGTCACACCAAACCTCGCCTCGGTTACACCAAACCTCTCCTCGGTCGCACCAAATCTGTCCTCGGTCACACCAAATCTCTTTTTAGTCACACCAAACTGTTATCGGCCATACTAATATCATCTCGAGTCTCGGCCACACCAAATCTCTCCTCGGTCACACCAAACCTCACCTCAGTCACACCGAGCCCCCCCCCCCCCACCCCTCGGCAGAGGGCCGCCGCTCCTGCCGCCCGTCCGCCGGCTCTCTGAAACAACACGGCGCCCGTTTGATCTATGACGCGGCGGCCGGCAGCAAACGTAATTAGCCCAGCTGACAGGCCGGCCCGGAGCGGCCCGGCCCGGCCCGGCCTGGCCGCGTCCCTCCGAGTTATTGATGGAGCAGCAGCGGCACCCTCAGCGGGCAACCTTAGCGCCGTCCTCTGCCGATTATCGGCAGATGAGTGTAACAGCGAGGCAACGTGTGACCTGTGTCGCGTCAGAGTGGGGAGACCAGGCGTGTGGCAGGAGGGAGACCAGACGCGTGACCTGCGTCGTGCCCGAGTAGGGAGACCAGACGTGTGAATGCATCTCTGCGCTTTCGTCAAGGTACCTAGCTGTGCGCTGGATAGTCAAACGGAACCCTTTACCGTACTAGAATGTAGGCTTTTATCAGCGCATAGAACATGCAGCTATCTTCTTGTTCTGCGATAACTGGCCATGCCGCTTAAGGTCAAGCAGTTATCAGCTTTCTCCGACGTACACAGAAGCGTTTCTGTTGGAGCGTTTGGTACGTCAGCCTGCACCCTATTTCACAATTGTACCAGTCCCAGTCTACCTCCGACCCCCTGTCTTTTTCAGTTCCCAGCAGCCTACCCGTCCGTCTGTTCCAAACAATCGCTGTGTCTAGCCCAGTCAAACTGGCAGACAGTCCGTCCCAATAGGCATGTCAAATCAGTTGACGTCATCTGCGCAGACGCATCATGTAGTTTTCAGATTATTTCAGACACATTGTCCCAAGCAGTCTGTTCCATTCATCATCTCATGCTATTCTCCGGGCCAGAGGACGCCATTTGTCGTCTCCTGGTACACTCCGGACCGGAGGACGTCATCTGTCGTCTCCTGGTACACTCCGGGCCAGAGTACTTCATCTGTCGCCTCCTAACACACTCCGGACTGGAGAGTGTCATCTGTCGTCTCCTGGTACACTCCGGACCGGAGGACGTCATTTGTCGTCTCCTAACACACTCCGGACTGGAGGGCGCCATCTGTCGTCTCCTAACACACTCCGGACTGGAGAGCGCCATCTGTCGTCCCCTCGTGCGCTCCGGACGTCTCTTGGTACACTTCGGATCGGAGGACGCCATTTGTCGTCTCCTGGTGTGCTCCGGACCGGGACACGCCATCTGTTGTCTCCTGGTACACTCCGGACCGGGACACGCCAACTGTTGTCTCCTGGTACACTCCGGATTGGAGGATGCCATTTGTCGTCTCCTGGTACACTCTGGATCGGAGGATGCCATCCGCTCGTTAGCTGGGCGCTGATTCAATAAAAACGCAATCTCCTTCATCAGCCTTGTTACATGTTCACGCATCATTCAGCACAGGGCATTGATCAAATGTAATTGATGCGCATTGTTAGCGGCGGTGCCGGCTCCGGACTGGTAGCGGCTGGGTTTTGCCAGTTGGCGTGTCAGCGTGTTACGGCCTTTGTCGCTGTTGCTGTCAGTTGTTTATCTGTGAACGTCTTGCTGATTACGAGCCGCTCGGTGAACGTGCTGCCTGAGCCCCGGCTGTGGCAGTCTCTCCTGCGGTTATCGAATGTCTCCCAATCGCACACGCTGGAAATTGGTTGTGCATCAAAGCGTAGTTGCAAATTGAATTTTCACATAGACAAGTTATTACAGCTGGCTTCCTGAATAGTGTTCAATGAAACAAAACTGTTTCCATCAATAACGGAAAATATCACGGATGCTGTTTTGTTTTGTCGTCATAGAAATACATGACATGGCATACAGTTCCCATGGACTAATCAGCAACTACAGTCAAGGCTTTCAGCTGTGTTTCAAATTTTTATTCGGCCATTGCAATAAACTGAAGCTCTACATCTCATAAACATGGGAACCAGTTTTAGCGTGATCGCGATCCGAACGGCTTGTACCAAGAGAAACTCAGTCATTCATGGCTGTTTGTGATTACCTTTACTCCAGTCACGTAACAGCAGCGGGGCCATGGGTTTTCTGTACAGGCTGTTGTCGACGATGTCTGCGCAGTGTGTGTGATCTGTGTGGGCAACACTCCCACAGTCGGAAGTAAATGGCTTTCGAATGCCCCCGATATTATGTTAATTACCTTGTGATTGATGGTAATGTTTCGGAAGGGAAACGGGTGCTTATGGGCTAGTCGTCGCCTGAGGGGAAAACGGAGCCATTTAGCAGAGTAATGAGGCATGATTTATGGAATTCAATGATGTAGAGCAGTCCCGAGTTCAGTCGTTAAATGAGAGACAACAGGGCCTGATAACCTGTTCACCGACGTGGCAAAAAACTTTTAATAATGGGACTATCTCACGGCACTACAATAAAAGAGCAAGTGGAGTAAAAGGAGAGAAAAATAGTGTTCACGTGCTTGAGATAGCTATCCTAATCAATACCAGTAATATGTTTGCGGAAATTACCGATCGTCTTGAAAAGTCCCCCGTGTTGATCGATTTTCCTCAGGTTTTCCGATTACGCTGACATGTTAGGAGAAGTATGCACCTATCTTGCGCAGCGTGTACTGGTACTGAAACTGCATGTAGTAGCTCACCACTGTCAGCTGGCCAACGTACGAGTGAGAGCGGAAATATGTGGTCGTTTCCTGAGCGTACTGTGGTCGTAACAGTTTCCGAGATTTTCCGATATTCCTTCCTGTAATCGACTCAGTCTGTCAAGCTGTCTCATCGTTTACCAGCGGAAGTCAAAAAGTTTCTTATTGAAGCGTTGGTGTTTCCTCATATTTTGTACTGTGGGACTGTGTGTGGCGGGTGTGGAAGAACGCTACGCCACCGGACGCAAAAAAAATTAAATCACTGCTGCCATTGTGTTCTAAAAGCATTGTGTGACGTTGTGTTCTGTGTGTTCTAAAAGACGCGATCATGTGTCACTGCTCTTGCAGCAGCTTAGCTGGCCGACCATTGATGGCGTAGTTTCCAGTTCCCGAACGTGACACTGCCATGATGTATCGGGCGCTGCGTCACCTCCGCGCCCCCGACGCTCTACAGGAGCGGGTGGTGTACCGGAGTGACGTGGCGGCCCGGGGCACCCGCGGGGCTCGCGCCGGCCTTCTGCAGCCGACCCGCGTACGCATGGAGCTGGCCCGAAGGTATTTCATCTAACAGGCGGCTACGGAGTGGAACAGGCGGTTGCCGGAGGGCGGCCTACATTTAACCATGTGCCTACGTTCTGACTGTTTGCTTCACTGTGACCCTGCATCTGTACTGCGATTCAATGTATGACACTCCACGCGAAAAGCCATTTCATGGAGGTTGAACGAAATACATGGTGATGATGACGATGATGACGGTGATGATGATTCGGTCCTGAGGAATTTGGGGCTCGGCGCTGCAGTAAACGCCCTGGCCGTGCTGCGGGTGACTCTGCTGCACGGGCCGGGACCAGGCCGGTGTGGAGCGGAGTCCGTTTTCCGGTCCGCTGAGCCCGGTCAGCCCGGGCCAGACAGGACACGGCGCCGCCGGGCCGTGACTTGATGCCCTCCAGCGACGTCCACCTCCGGGATCAGACTGACCCTCTCAGTCACGGAGCAGCTGGATATCATACGCCGGGAGGTCAGATAACCCACATTGCTTTGGTGCTGTTGAAGAATGAACAGTCCACGTAAGCACATTCAAGAAGCATGGTTGTGTTTTTATCTATGGTTGTAAGATGACTGTGTTACGTTGCCACTAATGAAATTTCAATTTGCCGTTACACTCCAAAGCCCGTCCATGAAATAAGGTCCCTTAAATGAAAAGGTTGCATACACTGACACATAACATAACACTAAAACGCGGCAAAGAAGCAAAGCTAAGGGGGAACATAACAAGATTATTTCCACATTCCGACCACATTGCGGTTATAAAGTTGTCTGAAACGTTTCCAGCACCACCGCTAGCTCTGTTTGCATCCTGTTGTTTATTTAACAGAGTATGCTCGTCGTCACCTTTCCATTGGTTTCCGTTACAGTGTTATAACGGAGAACGGCTGCCTCACTGCCAGTTCAGACAGTGAGACAGGTCTTCGGTCTAGAGCAGGTGGTCTCTTCAGAGGTAGGAACACCTGTTTTCTCGTCTGTAAATGTATGCTTGCTTTTGCGCAGTTTCTCCCACTGTTCTTCCCAGTCTACCACTTGTATTCGGGAATAAGATGGTATTTCGCGTTCCCTAAATAAATGGTACACTTTGAGCAGGATGAAGTGCTGAGGGCATTCTACCAGTGCGTTCAAAAAATAAATTCGGTTTGGCTGTAACTTGTTATTTTTCAACAACAAATAACAAGTTGCAACTTTATCAAACTCTTCAAACTTCGACTAACTCGCCCAGCAGCTGAACACACCGTTCCTATCATTTAACACGCATAGTGGAAGGGGGTTTCGCGCTAACACGCACTGGAAGGGGGCACAAAAGTGCCCCCCTCCGATCTTGGGACTGAAAAGAGCTAGAGACATGAAATTTTATGGCTAGAGTAGGACCATAAAGGTTTAGATAGCGCGCAGTTTCCAGGACATTAGGTCAATAACTTTAAGGTCAAATGGGGTCGAAAAGGTCAACTTTGGGCACCCTCGGCCCGCACAGGCCATTCCGTACGGTTTTTCGAATAAAACGAGAAAAAGGTGCGTGTTTGAGCGTTAAAACGTGGAATGACAATTTCCATTCATTTGACGTCTTAAATGAGGATTTTGGGTCGAAGTCTTGTCAGGTCATTGGCCTATGACGTCATTTTTTCCATTTTTACAGATGAAATTTCGAGCAACACGGCATACTGGTGTAGCTTCAATGTAAATAAGGACGCTAAACGAATCCTTTGACGTATTTTGAGTGAACATAGCCAGCCTCGGTACATTTGATCACCTCTAGCGTTTACTAACCTCCGCAAGGTCAAAAGAAGTGAAGGAAGGTCAATGACCTTGGAAGGACTTTTTGATCCAAAGTAAGTTTTATGTCTGCTGTTTGCGCTTAAGTTATTTCGTTATTATAAACCCAATTACGCGATTTGAATGCTATATAGCGAAAAAATCATATATATATATATATATATATATATATATATATATATAATGGCTATCAGTGCGTCAAACGTGTTTTTGTTAGGGTCTTTGAATGCATATTTCGTACAAATCGACATGTTGTAAAGCAAATCTGGGCCAGCTCACAAGATAGTTAACTTTGTCCTTCGATGACCTTGACCGTCACTAACCCTGGTATATGTCAGGGTATCAAGGTGCGTGTTTTTTGTTAAGGTCTTTGAATGCATATTTCATACAAACCAACATGTTACAAAGCAGATCTGGGCCGGGCCACAAACTGCTTGACCTTGACCTTTGATGACCTTGACCCCTACTGACCCTGGCTTTGGTCTTGGTACATCCATCATTTAAGTCCGAATGATGTCGGCTGATAATGTTCAAACGGCAAGCTAACGTAGATAGCTGGTTCTTTTGCAAAGTTCCCACTTGTCAGAGACAAGTGTTATTTTCGTTATGTTCCTTTGATTTCAAATGATTCAGACTTTAAAAATTTCCGGCCGATTTGCGATTTTTGCGTCAATCGACGAGTTATTGAATTGCCATAAATGTCAGAAAGTAGCAGCGACCAGCCCCGATCCGTTCTCGAGGTTTTCAAGAAAAACAAGAAAAACAAAGTTGTGTCCCCACCTGTTTTCTTAAACTTTAAAGTGGGACTTAAAGGGACTTTAAAGTCCCCTACCATCGGCGCGCGTGTTAACCGGGTTCTTGAAAGCCGCTCGGAAACTCTGAGCAGGAGCCCTTTCTCCACACTCGTAGATGGCGGATCCCAGCGCCGACCGCTAGCCGGACTTTGGTCCTCGTAGGTGATTGCATGACTGAAAACAGCCAATAGTTCTTGGGTGTCAGATCGAACGATAAAGGGGAGGGGGAGTGCTTGAACAGCCCGATGCTGTTTTCGTCAAGGGTGGCCGTCACCACGACAGCAGGATGGGGAGGCGCGTTGTCGTGGTGGAAGATGAGTCGATCTTGTGCTTTTTTTGGGCGGCGCTGGGCGATTGCTGACAGGAGATGATTCCTGATAATTTTCTGAGTAGGCCTGACCAGTGAATGCGATTACTTTTGGATCACGATATGTCAGGATGATCCCTTTGGTGTCCCAGAATAAAGCATACAGCATCTTCTTTTGACAGTCCACAGCGCGCCACTTCCTGATGGGGGTGGGGATGGCGAGTCTTTGTGCTTTCATTGCATGCACTGCCTCTTGCTCTTGGTGCTAGAGACTGGACACCAGCTCTCGTCCTCCGCCACGATTCAGTCCAGAGGGCGTCTCCTTGCTTTTCATACCACTCAAGGCGGATATGAAGCCTTCGGAAAGCCTGGCTCTGGTCGCTCTTTGTTCATCTGTGAGTTGTCTTTTGGACCCAACGTGAGGCCACCTTCGTCGTGTTCAAGCGGTAATAGATAATGGTGTAAATTTTACCAGAGCTAATGTTAAGACGCTCCTCCATTTCATTAATGGAGATACCGCTGCCGGCCATTATCGTCTCCTCCACTCGGGCGGCGTTAGGGTCCATGGCTTTCGTCTTCAGCTTCCATGCACGTGACAGGCCTTGCACTCTCTCTCTCTCCCTCTTGTCCTTTAACTCCCGTGCCCATTTGCGCACACCTAAGACATTTATAACATGGCTCCCACAAATAGTACCAAGTTGTTTGTTGATTTTGGCAGATGGTTCAGCCCATATCGCAAAAAATCGTATTACTGAGCATTGCTCTTCTCGGCTTGCCGTGGTGCACTGCAAAAATCGTGTTATTACAACTACTCTGTTTCTTGAAGGAGATGAAAGGCAATCCTGAAATTGATGTCTGTTGGTAAGAAAGGTTGGAATTTTAACATGTGAAACGAAGCGCGTACATAAGCATCGCTCTCATTGTTATGGCTCCCCGGAACTGACCTATTGAACGCACCTAACAAATCGCCGTCGCATTACATCGCTGTCGTGTTGTATTGGTGGGCAGCCAGCAACAGCATACACTGTCTTCTTCATTTACAGCGTTTGTGTCATGCAGGTTCGAACGGTAAACTGCAAACAAATTGTCTACTAGACCACCAGAATCGTGAAAAAGGTGGAGCGATTTGGAGGTTGACATGCTTGAAATCTGGCAGGTCGTTCAACGTTTTCTTGATTGGACGAAAAATGACTTGCAAAGTTGTTTCCAAAAGCAAAAACAAACAAATCCGCAAACCAACAGTTTTCTTGCAGAGGCAATGGCGCATCACTTACTGGTCTGATTTAATTTCAAACCGCGTATGCGCAGGTATGCGTACTATGTCTGGCACAGTTTTCGCAAAAATGAGCGTACAATGGAGTTAATATAAAAACCATAGCTCAAAACACATTAGCGCTTTGCGAAAATGTATGCTCCGCAGTGGAATGGATGGTTAAGAAATGCATTCACGCCATCAAACACCATTCACACCATTTTTTTACAGTCTGTCCATGGAGCAAGTCAGGTAGGCTTTGGGAATTCCTGTTGCAAAGCAACTTCAGAAACCAAAAATCATTTGTACATATCATTACCACATCACATATCACAAATCAATACTACAAGCTCCAAAAGTAAAAAGACACGAGTGCAGTGGCAGAACTGAAGTGGCGCCGCACAGTGACACGCCTGAACTCGGCAACAGCGCAGGCAACATCCAAGGCAGTGGCCACTGAGTCACCAGCAACTGAGCTCCCATGTGTGCGTAATACGATAATGGCAGGATAAATGAATAATAACGACTCCTCTCCTGTTCAACGAACAACAACAACAACAACAACAACAACAACAACAACAACAACAACAACAACAACAACAATAATAATAATAATAACAATAATAATAATAACAATAAAAATAAGAGCCAATCATCGCGATATGAAGTCATATTCCTACCCATCTTTCGCCTGACCAAGCAGCGATCATACTGCAGCCATGATAATGTTGAATTCGATCACAGTCTGTTTTCAGCACAACTGGTGAATATGCTGGAAACACGGACTGGGCTGGACAGCCACCACCAACCCCACTGGAATCTGAGAGGACTGGACTGCCGTCGCTGGTCTGAGGTCACAGTGCGTCACCCCGGCGGCCCGCCTTCGCCCGGCCCGGCCCATCCCGGACCAACAGGGCACCGACTCACCCGCCGGCGCGCCGCGGACAAGGCGGTCCCTGTGGCCGCCGCGACGAGGACGGAGACGGGACAGGAATTGGAGCGGGGCTGACGTCACGTGACGGGGCGAACAGCGCCCGGTGTGCGCCGAGACTGTCGCAGCGAGGCAGAGCTGCGGCTAGCCGGGCGCTCCCGCTGACGGGCAGAGGCCAGGTCGGATCAAGTAAGGGGCGATGACAGATTTTGTGAAGCTTATCCTTATTACCTGGAATGCTCTTACACTGTTGTCAATGAACACTCCATCCTATCCATGCACTTTACTCTTACAAACCCTTCCTCAACCATGTTCACGATTGCCACTTAAACATTACGACAGATATGACTATAGTTTTAGCAATTAATGGAGGTACCTGCACGCATGTTAATGAATAACGCCTGCAGGAGTCGAAAAGACGACTTCCGACAAAAGAACAAGCAAATGCGAAACAATATAAATGATTTAATGATGAAATGGTATATGCATTCCATGAATAGCGTTTGGCAGATCACGGGTTACAAAACACTACTTTTTGCACTGTTTCATTTTAAAGATTAATGCTCACCACATCAGGGTATCTCTGGTGCAAAAAACAAAAACAAAAAGAAAACGGAAATATAACATTAAGACGAAAACTGGGTTGCATATAACTGCATATCACTCTTTATATCTCCTGTCTCTATCCCCAGGCATAAGGCCATGGCCGTACTCGATTCTCAATGGCTATAGTTGACTTAAGTGGTCGGGGATGCTAAGTCACGTGAGTTTAAACACCCAAACCGAATTCGCTAGTACCAAATCCGGTTTTTTTACGTCTGCTGGCGAGCTCAGTTAGTCCAGCAATCCAGCAATCCCAGCCCATAAATGGCTTCCGTCAGTGATGTATGCTACCTCAGATTACAGTCACCTACAGACGACTGCAGTAAGCGCAGGTATGCAGAGCGTCCTCTGGTGGCCTCCGTCATCCCTGATATTCCCCTTCTGCAGTCAGCTCAGCTATTCAGAGCGCCCTCTGGCGGCCTGCGGCGGCCGGCGGCGCTGGCAGCGGAGCCGGATTCTCTGAGCTCGCTGGACCGTGAGGTTGGCCTGTGACGCGGCCAGCCGTGGCCGACCGTTCGGCCCGCTCTGAGCACGGCCAGAGCACGGCGTTCCGAGAACGGGCTGGCGCGTTCAGCGGCCGGCCCCGCCAGACGGGGGCGGGGGGCGGACCCCGCCCGAAAAATGGTCTGACGTCGGCTGCCGGTGACAGATGGCGAGACAGGTGACAATGGACATGTTCTCATGTGATCTACATATAACTAATGAGGTGGCGTAATTTATGTCGCGTTTTGGGCACAAGCCATTAGAAGATTTATGATGATAGCGACTAAATATTTTGTGATGATGATTGACGATGGCTTTGTACGAGCCAAAGTCTAACGTCCGAGAACTCTAAAAAAGATGAAATGGTAAACCGGGCAAGTTTGAGACTGTGGCAGAACACACACTGTCAATGCTACTGAGTGAGGTTTTGTGCACTCTGTTTTCCATTATCTCCGTAGCTTGGCAATGCCAGGTAACCTAATGCCACATAACCCTGGCTTGGCCTTCAGTTCGGTAATATGGCCTCTGCCGGAGTCGTCTAGTGATAATTTTGCCGCCTGCGCCGCCTGTTCGGTCCCGCGGGCGGTGACCGGGCCGGGCATCGGTTGCAGCGAGCCGCATCGCCCGCCATTTTCGGCCGTCTTATCTCAGATTTACGGCCTCTTATCGCTGTTCAATTTCCAGATTAAATTGCCGTTCCGTGGCTTATAGAAATTTTCAGGGCAGCCGATGCTGACTGAAATACGAATGGCCATCTCAGCCGGATGGCGGGCCAGAAAACACAGCCCGACTAACGGTAGACGGCCCATAAATATCCACTCAATGGGACTGCAGTAAAGAGGAAGGCATCGTGGTCTCCGAAGAGCCCAGCAGTATTGCCAGGAGTTCCTGGTGCTGACGTCCAGCGCTGCGTGGGCTCGCCCTCACGCACAGCCAGATCACGTGATCACGTGATCACGCGATTCGCAGCTCGTCTCTCGGTGGGAGGTGATACTCTGTTGCACTTGGCAGGCGACGGTGGCAGCTGGCTGTGCGGGCCAGGTAATTTGCCGTCGTTTTTGGTGCCATCAGTCTTCCACGGGCCTCTGGGAGTCTGGGAACACGGGTAAAGACTCAATCAAAACTTCGGACGGTGAGATCAGCGGCGGGGCGAGCTGGTCGCAGATCTGGAGGTGGCGTCGGATGCAATCGAATGAGAGACGAGGCCACTGGCTTCACAAGTTTCAGCTGATCTTTTAGATTTTTCTTCGTGTTATTGAGAGAAATATTTCCCGGTCTTTTTATTTCGAAAGTGATTAACCGACACTGTTCTTGGCAAGATGTAAATCTTCCCATGCCGAAGTTCACCTTAAATTGTATCCCTTCACAACGATGTGAAGGAGGGATGAACTATCGTTTCGAAGCGTTCACCGCTGCAGAATAACGACAAAAATCAAGAGCAGTCAAACATTACCTGAGTGATTCAGCTGCACCTGTTCGATATTGTATGTGTTGAGTACTTGTACTAAGTACTACTACTAAACGGATTTCAAACGCACGGGGGTGGTAAAAAAGGACACCAGGACGTAAAGGGCAAAGTAAGTCGGTTGGGCCAGCCTCATGCTACGATCTAGCGGTGGTGTGTTGTTTAATGTTAACTCGGCGTCCCAATGGACACCCAGTTAACATGTTGCAATATGCCCTGATCGGAGACGTCGGCGTCTGTGAGTTAGGCACACACTATTTCAGGAAAACCGATACTGAATTCACATGACACATTTTACGGATGTTTGTCACAAGGCTTCTACATTTCCCTTTTGAAACGGGGGTTTTCGCATGACTTAGGTGAGTTGAGATATTCAGTTTTAGCCATGGTGTGGCCCTTTGTTTACGTCCATATTCCAACGTTGCTTATCCAAGTTGTTTTTGGCCACTATATAGTCCAATATTTCTGAAAGATGAACGCTTCATAATTGACTCCTTGCTTAAAGAGAAATAGTTTTAAGCATGATCTCAAACCCCTAACGCCAGAACGTATTCCCATATGGGGGCTTATTCTCCCCCCCCCGATCTCGAGATCTACCCACCTAATTAAATCGCTAAAAACGGCAGTTGGCTCACTATGACGCAATCCACGTTTTTACAAAAAGAATTTTGATAATCTTGGAAAGGGTAGATGGATGGTTCACAAACCGAAAAAGGCAAGTATTTTTTATTCCTTATAAGACCGACATTCCTGGGCCTATTTTGATGCAATTGGCTTGAATCGAGAGGTTATCGATGGAACCCTTTGGCCTATACGTTTTGAATTTTAGTAAAATTCCCTGGCGTTCATTGGGCCTGGAATATGAAAGGAATATACTTTTGAAGACTGAATTAAATTAGAAGTTAAATTTTCGAATCCTTTAATGATTATTTTATATTTCAAAGAGCAAAACGCACTACATTTTTTATGATGTTGGCACAGGTAGCACCAGGGACATGAAAAAGAGGTACTGTCATGGTCGCATGTTCGCCAGGTCATCTTGCGACATTTCATCTTAAATGATCCCAGATGACCTAAGAGCCACACGCAGTACCAATGAGTTCATTTTATGGTGTCTGGAAACGATTCCAGTCATCTCAGATGGCTATATTTCTAAAAATCTTGTTCATAAGCGCTGTGATATAGGGTATGCCCACGGAAATTTTAGGTCATAGCTCCGTGAGCCTGAAGTCAAACTGAAACTTGAAACACAAGCAGAGGTCACTGTACTGATTCATATGTAGTCCGTGTCCTTCATTCTGAGTATTTAAGTCAAGCATACTCGCATCAAACTAAATTTTGACTTTTGACCTCGACCTGACCTTGTGCTCTGAGCTAAGTCAATAAAAGCATGTTTGTACTGATGTCCAGTGCATACCCATATGCTCATAAAAATATGCCAGTTGTTTCTTAATATTCGATTTATTAAACATCTTTTTTATCTTCATCGGTTCCAAAAATGTCAAAACGTGCTTTACCCCCACCCCCCAGAAAAAATGGCCTGGCTCCGTCCCTGGACAAAACGATTTTTTGAAAGTTTGGCAAAATATTTAAAAAGAATAAACAAGAAAACGTCCAAGATTCGCGAAGCTTCTTCGACTAAATAACTGGAAATGGCGAGCAAAAAACGGAAGGGTCTTCTGAAGCTCACCCGCCATGCAGGAATAGGCTGAAAAACTCGATTTCATGTTTGAGCTAGAAGCAACAGCATGAAAAAATTGTCCTTCTAGAACCACCATGAACGCGATTCAAACCGGTAAGAGGCACACGTCCTCCCTCAGGAATAGTGGTGTCCGCTTTGTCATCATTCTGTGGGTTTTAGATCATCACTGAGCATTTATTCTGTTGCCTGTTTACCAGCCATCACAAGTGACGTGCTGGCCCAGAATCCGACATCAGTCTGCTGCCGCCCTGCCGCTCTGCCTCTGTCTCAGGTGTCGTCTGGCCCCTGATGGGATAGAGTCGACTTGACGCCACTCTGCCCTCTCTCCCAGGTATCGTCCTGCTCCTGACAGGCCAGCTGTGACACACGACGGCGCCGGAAGAGCGGGCTGAGATTGAAAGTGTCGGCCCTGATGGCTCATTTGGCCGGAATGGACTCGGATCTCGTCGGCGCGGAGCAGCACCATTTATCTCGCGGCCCGCTTCGTTTAAGGAGCGGACGCGATCAGCCAGTCCCGGTCTCCGTCGGCTCCGGGCGGCAGCGGCGTCCAGGTTACGGACGGCGCCGAGCCACGGTGCAGTGTGCTGGCCGAGCCGGAGAGCGGCGGCGGCGGCGGGTCGCGCCCGGCGTCCGTGTCGTCCTCTCACGCCCCAGCGGAGCCGCGCGGCCGATACAGGACGGCTCGGCCCCGCTGATTACGCTATGAGTGATGATGTCCCGTGTGTAATTAACGGAGGAGGCGGGGCTATTCGGCGCGCGCTAGAGGCGCTGGAACCAGTGGGCCTGTGACGAGACGAAACAGATCCAAACATTCTCCCGGCCCCTTTTGGCTGTTCGGCCCCTTCTCATCAGGAATATGGATCGCACCTGTATGAGCTGGCACATATTCTTAGCAACCAGTGGCTTGCCAGAGGAGGCGTCAGACCCCCCCCCCCTTTCCTCCGCCGCATGACTTCGGAGCCGAACGGCGCAGCGTCCTGAAATTTGTTTCCCCCCGGGAAAGCAGTCCTGCGTATTTCGTTGCAAACAAATTTGTCAAGACCGTCTAAGGTGATGTCAACACGACGCCTTAAGGAAGGTGATGTTTTGCGATTTCGTTGTTTTTTGAGTCTGCTCGGTCTCTATCGATGTACATCTATGTCTATCTACATCTGTCTCGGTCTCTATCGATGTAGATGTCGTGGCAGATGGCCGGTAATGTGCAGTGTGTTTAATAATATCATTACAGGTTAACATAGGCCTTGTGATCTCACTTAAGATCAACATAAGTTGAATTTATATAATCGCGATCTTTCAAATTCAGTGTCAATTTACGTCGTAAAACTGGTTGTGACAGCCATTTGCATCATATCAGGCTTTTTCAAAACTAACATATAGCTGATCTCTCGGAGCCGAGTGAGTTAGGCTGACATGTCACCATATTTCTCAGGGACACGTGTATTGACATCCTACGCATGTCTTTTTACGTAGTTCGGCCTCGGAATATCTGTTCCGTATTTCTACATAAAAAACGACACGCCCCAAATCGGTCAAATATTGACCTTTAACGTTGTCTTTATCATAGTCTAAGTATAGTCTCAAGTCCCATAAATGTGACGTGTCAGGACTGCGTCGCTGAGGGCAATTGATTGCCATTTGAATAAGCTGAATCGACTCCATTGATTGTGCAGTTATTGAGTGAAGGCATCTGATGTCCCCTCCCCCTCCCTCTTCCCCGGGATGTGCCGGGCGGCAAAACCCCCAGCAAACGCGATCTGGAGCTGAAATACTGAAAATAACTCGGTGTTCTCAGAAGTCGTTTTGTTTGGTGAGAGACCATTTCATTCGGAACCTGTCATCAGCATCGTTCACATGCGTGTACCCGCACATCGTCTTTGTGATTTGATTTCCAGCCTTTCCATTTCATTCCAATGTCAGCAGTATGTGCAGACACCAAGTGCAGCATCCGACAACTACATACACAGCTATAAGGAACGCAGATGATAATGTTAACTCCGCCGGCTGGCTGTGCCAGCAATTTTCTGCCTGACGTGATGTGTGCCGATTTTCAACCTTGCTCGTGTCTCCCAGTCGGTCTTCAGTCAGTACTCAAAGAGTTCTGGCTTACACGTCGACACTACATTACCCTTTGCAGCAAGCAGACCCACCAAGAAAGCTTCGCCGCACGTCACAAAGCTACCCCGAGAGCTTCCACGTCACAAGTCCGCACCGACAGAGAGTTTCCTCGCCGCTGATCCCCAGCGAGGGTGAGAGAGACGGCGCTCGGCACCCTTTTTATTTGGCCGAAAGACGGAAGTGGTTACCAAACGACGTGTAGTAGTAACACTTCGGCCAATGAGATTTAGCGGCACATTTAAAAGAGGAAAGCGCAGTGCGCTCTCCACTATTCAGGTAGCCATGGACCTCCTCACGATTCCCAGAACTGTCTGATCTAATGATGATGCATTTTTAAAAACACATTTTCTATTGGTAGCGCTTTTCAGTGCACCAGCGTCCCAAATTCTACTGACTGAAAATGCAAGGTGGCACGTGGGTTCGATAGATGCACATGAAACTGTAATGGACCAGGCGGCAACCGGGGTCAAACCCATAGGTACAGGCGACTTCGTCTCGGGCAACGTCAGAGACAGCCTTGAAAGTTCTGGAGCTGCGGGATTTTACTAATAGCCTCAGAACTGAATGTTTTCCGTACACAGAAACACGGAACGAATGGCTTTTAGCGCAGGGAAGAACACTTTGTTACACGGACGATGCCTATCAGCTGCAACACAGTGACCGAAGAGGAAAGTCAAGATGTTTAACGGCGAGAGATCAACCTAGTACGCCATTTAAATGCTTAACACCCATTTGTCCATGGCTAATGTTACAGAAATGCTAACTTAATGCGACTCTGTGCTGTGCAGCACCATGCGTGCTCTGAGCTGGCGGATGGCGATACTGTGGACAGAGCATACAGGGGCCCGGCGCCGGCGGCCGGCGGCCGGCGGCCGGAGCGGCAGCTGACGCGCTACGTTACGCACGTCTGCCCCGAGCCAGGGGCCACTGAACAGTGACGACCGGCCCGTCTGTGGGGTTTCCATAGGGAGACGGGCAGTGAAGCCGAACAGAGAGCTGCCTTGCTTTCCAGACGAGCTAACCGGCACGGGGACCAACACCATTGTATATCGGCTTTCACGGCTAACTGGAAACCATTTCCTCTTATTTCTTCTTGCGATAACTTTTCTTACGCTCCCTCCCTCTTCCTCTTGCTCTACCTCCCTCCCTTTCCCTCCCTCTCTTCATCTCTCTCTTCCTGTCTCTTTCTTTCTATGTGTTTCTTTGGGTTAGCTATCGCTTAGAAGTGTTCGGTTTTGTTTGTCTCTATCTTCCTTAATATATGCTTCTCTACATCCACTGTGCAAAGCATCTGGGCAATGTCCTCTTTTCGCAAGCAGGACAACCAGCGGATAAGTGGGCAACTCTGCCTTCTGTTGTAGCTTTCGAACATTGCTTTTCAAGTGTCTCAACAGAGGCCTTCTTCGCATGAAAAACGGTATACTCCTGGTGATCTGGTATCGTTTGGAGATGCTTAAACTGCGAGATCTTGGCGAAATTGCCGCCATTGTCGCCAGTGGTCCCGGCGGGCTAAATGCACGTTTCCACACAGAATTCCGGCTGCGCCGAGCCAGAGTCTGCAGCGCCGGCTAGACGCTGCGGTCGAGGACGGTGCCGCTGGCTGGCGGCAGAGTACGTCTCTAGTCGTGGCTCGTATCCTCCCGTGTCGTCTGACCTGTGCCCATCCTCTGACGTCTGACGGTGCCCTGTGCCCCGCCCCGTGAAGCCGTGAAGCCGTGAAGCGTCCGCCGCTGGCAGCTGGCTGCCGCCGTCCGTCGCAGTCGAGGAATGTCGCCGGCCCGTCTCCAGATCAGTATCGCACCGTCGGGACACTGTTTCCGACTGTTTTTCTGACCGCTAAGCCCGGCAGATGGGCCCCGGTAAGCGATACGACCGGGTGACGCCGGCGGCCGGCAGCGCTGTGCGGGGCTTCAGCGCCCGATTGTGAAGGAGGGGTCGTCTGTGACGGCTGGTCCCCGAGCCATCCCCCAGCCGGAATGATCGCCGCCCCCTGCCGCGCTGCAAACCGATCACCGCCGACTGCCGGTCGCACGCAGCTGGCAGACGCAGTGGAGAAGCTTAGTTCAGGTGCTGCACGCGGGGAGAGGAGACCTGCTGCCATTGTCGACGGTATCACCGGCGAACGCCATACCGAGCTGGGAAAGCACGGAGGTACGGACCATGGGTACTCGAGTGCTGCGAAAATCTCGGACCAGTCTGAAAGGTTCTCCAGTGTTGTGAGGCGAGGCGAGCGGCGGCACCCCCTTTGTCGCCGTGTCTGCGGCCACCATCCGTTACCGGCGGGTATTCACGGCTGTCGGCTCCGGGTACACGCCGCTATTTTGCTCTGGAGAGAGGGAGCCCAGGTGAGGGCGGCGGCACAAGGGCGCCGTATTGTGTCGCCAGCCGGCCGCCTCCCCCCGTGTCGGCGCACAGCCAGCGAAAACGTGCCGAACAGAAGCCGAGCCGGCCGGAGCTGACCGAGCCAGGACAGAGCACGAAGGCTGGCGGTAGCTCCGGCCGGTTTGTGGGGTTGAGTTCCAGACTGGAAACGATGTCCCTGTTTGCGCCGTAGAACTGCTCCCCGCTCACATTCGAACGGGGTTCGCTGTCGTAAAGAGCCTCGTTTAGATGCTCATTACCAGAGCGAAGGGCTTCCCCAGACCTCTAGAGTTACGCCAGGGAACACATTTCTGGAACTGAGCGTGAAATAAACGTAATGAGCTTTCGCATGAGCCAAGCTTTGGAGAAGAGCGACATAAATGGCCGCCAAAGGGGAGCGCCTATAGTCTGAGCCCACGAGGAGGTGTTCACGGCGTGGGAGCGCGTATGAGGTGCCGACGGCGCTAGGTTGGCGGACACGTAACGTGTATCAGCCCGTGAGATCGGCCGAAAACGGACACGCTACCGTGTTTAGCATTAGCACCTGCTAAGTAAGGAATCAGGTGTACTGCTAGGCTAATGATGGGTGTCGGCCTCTCCGCGCTTTCCTGGAAACCTCTCATTAAGGCGCCGTGGCCCAAACAGCTGCTGACTTTCATAGACATCGACCGAGGTTCTGATGAGGACGTTTCGGCTTGATTGTGCCGAGGAAGCAATAAAAATGCGGTTTGCGATGTGGAATCTGATCGTGGCCAGCAGGATCACCATGTCCTAGGAACGGACTCTCAAAATGTTTCTGGAAATTCTCCGCCATACCTATTACTCGACATCGGCCTCATTATCCACGTCCTCGCTTTGAAAGAAACCAGTTAGTTCAGAAGCGCCGCGAAACTTTGGCCATTTCGCCTCAGTCGGCCGAGCCGGCCATGAGGTGGGCGTGGTCTGGAACTGGGGCCGGAATCGATCCGCTCGGCAGCTTGGCGGGGCTCTCTATGGCGCAGAGTTAACGGACCGGGCTTACAGCTCCTGACCCTGCGCCGGTAGCAATATCTCTTCCCTGATCGATTCCGGGACAACTCGCATGAGACGGAGATGGAGTGAAGTGGATCTCTGTCGCGCACTGTTGGCGGAGCCCCGCTACGCCGCGTGTTTACGGAATCGCTGCTCTCAGACCGTGCTGATACCACCAGAAACTGCTTTAGCGGAGTTTGTCCTTTTCATCCGATTGTAGACCCCACTGTAATGCTTATCGCTTGGTTATGGCTGTGATTGTTCGGAAGCCTTGTAAAAATGCGACTGGGTCTGCGACTGTTTTCGCTGTATGCATTGTTGGTGTTTGTATCGGTTTTGAATTGCGCGAAGTGTTACCATACCCAGCCTTGGTCATAATGGAGTGGGCATGACATATCGTTAGATTTTTTAACACTGAGACGCCAACAGCCCAGCAAAGCTGCCTCGAGCACGGCGAGGTCAGTGGAACGTGTTAAGCTATTTTGATGACCCAGGGGTGCTCGGCAAGCTGTGACATCGGATCATGCCGGATGAATCTAGTCCGCACGGCAAGTGAACAGCGCGACGCTTCTGTTCACACGCACCACCAGCGCATCTGGACCAGCCAGCCACCCTGGCCCCGCCCTACTGGCACGCCAGGCCGGGCCGACCGTTCAAATAAAACTTTACGGTCCTCTTCGTTAAGCGTTAGGTGTCCGTCCAGCTCGCGTTTATTGCAGACTGTGGAAACGGTCGTAAACGGACGGCTGCCTTTGTGGGCCGCCAGGACCCGGCCGCTCCAAATTCGGCCGGCGGTAAACCGATAAACAGGCCGAGTCCCTGACCGGAACTCCGGCTACAAGCTGTCAGCGCGCTCCCTGACCGAGACTCCAGTCACCAGTTGTCAGCGCGCTCCCTGACCAGAACTCCAGTCACCAGTTGTCAGCGCGCTCCCTGACCGGGACTCCAGTCACCAATTGTCAGCACGCTTCCTGACCAGGACTCCAGTCACCTGTTGTCAGCACGCCCCCTGACCAGGACTCCAGTCACCAGCTGTCAGCGCGCTCCCTGACCGAGACTCCAGCCACCAGTTGTCAGCACGCCCCCTGACCAGGACTCCAGTCACCAATTGTCAGCACGTCCCCTGACCAGGACTCCAGTCACCAATTGTCAGCACGCTCCCTGACCAGAACTCCAGTCACCAGTTGTCAGCACGCTCCCCGACCAGGACTCAAGTCACCAATTGTCAGCACGCTCCCTGAACAGGATTCCGGTCACCAGTTGTCAGCACACTCCCTGACCGAGACTCAGTCAGTCAGCTGTCATCACGCTCCCTGAACAGGACTCCGGTTATGCAGCTGCCAGCGAGCTGCTTGCATAAAAAAAAACGGACGCACTAAACTACGACTAGCACATACTAACTATATCACTACTAGCATGCACTTTGTCCTGTGTGCTGTGTGTTGGATATGTTGGTATGTGCCCAGTACATGATTTCGCTCGATAAAAGCAGTATTTAGCCAACTTATTTCAATATTCGACGGACTTCCGTTAACGTCCTCTGTAAGGCATTTCATCTGGCTTGCTTGTTTGTTCTTCACGGTAGCCCAGGACATGATAATTTAGCTCTCTTTTTCGAAGTGAGAAAGCCATCCTGGCACAAAGTGTGCCTTAGTGTTACTACGGATTTTTGGGCGGTTAGCAGCCGTCCAGTGACAGTCCGCGATGACATATGCTTTTAAACGACAAAGCCAGGTCCGTAGGTCCGCATACTGGCAAATTTTACGAGTACCCAACCCAGCTCGGGTCCAGACATCTTCATAGACCAGAAAACTAGTCGATGCTGTTGACCTCTGGGCTGCGGCTTCCCCCCAGCACAGGACTGGTGAATGTGCGGCGGCGGCAGCGGCGGCGGCGGCGGGGCGTTTTTACCCAGCCACCGGCCCGTGAGAACGGGCCAACCCCGCCGGCCAGCCGTGTGATTTTGCATTCGTTCTAGATCCGCCGCGGTCGACCCTAATGGTGGCCGTCAGGTACGGCTCGACAATCTCCGGCGCCGAGGAAGGGCCACACGGTCAGACGGTCAGACTATCAAATGGTCACACAGTCAAACGGAGCAACAATCTCCGGCGCCGAGGAACGGCCACACGGTCAGACGGTCAGACTATCAAATGGTCACACAGTCAAACGGAGCAACAATCTCTGGCGCCGAGGACGCCCGCTGAGGTCAGTCCGACTGGACAGCTGAGCGGTGTGACCGAGCGCTGAGGTCACTCCGACTGGACAGCTGTTCGGTGTGACAGAACGTCCAGTCAGTCTTCTGTTGGAGTGGGTGGACACTGGCGAGTCGCAGCCTGAGGTACAGTTACAACCTGGGTCGTTCACAGATCTCACCACAAGCCCAGCCATCTGGCGCAAGCATCTGATGACAGGGCTAACGCAGTCTTCATGGAAACGGTACCCACATCGTGTGCTGAGTCACCCAACTGGTGACACATTGTGACAACAGTGACATGAGAAGTGACCTCGTGTTTGCACTTGTGTAAAGTGGCAGCATAATTCTTAACGTGTCGCCATTGAACATGACGACTTTGCTACTGAACGTGTTTGCCTATCATACATTTCTGTCAACTGATGCCGATTTGTCTGTGATGACTGATATCGTAAGCTTCCTCCGAAGGGTAGTAGCCATTTGTAGTATAGGGCAATGGGTAACCGAGAACGTTTTCCGTGTTGGTACAGACGTATCACTACCGTTTTATTGCTGCAGCCTATCGTTCCCTGTAAAACATACTGTTCTTTGTTATTTTTCACCGCCGTGAATTGCATGGTGAGTTTGAAGTTTGTGCAGCATGTCCCAATAATTCGGTCTCCCTTATGGGCTGACGAATAATGTAATCCGCTTTGATGTTATAGGTATCATTCACCGAGCATGCACCGAACCTCTCCAGTTCCACTGACCACAAGAAGTCAACTCACAACCCTCGACCTACCTCTTCATGCTCCGAAGGTCGCCCTCCTACCGTCGTGACATTCCAGGAACCACCTTGTGGTACAGATATTGAGGCCGTGATCAGAACCGAGTAGGCGTCCAGGCACGGGTGCAGAATTGGAATAAATTTTGGCATGGAGAAATATATCCATCGGACCCTAAAATTTGACATCAGCAAAGAATTTAAAATACTTTATATTATAAAGCAAGAGAACAATTTAACGGGTCAAGATATTGGTATGGAATTCCAAACCAATATATGGAAACCTTTGGTATGGAAAGCTCCACACCAAAGATACGCAAAGTTACGCCCCTGCCTCCAGAGCTACGGCAGTCCCATCTCATCGACCCTGCAGTCTGCGGATGTCCGCGTTTGCCCTGCGTAATCATGCATTACGTGGCACGTGCTCGGTTTCCCAGCATCTCCTGGTACGTCCGTCGTGACATGCCAACAGCGTGCCGTGTGTGACCTGAGGTCCATGGATGTGATTTTCGGAAAATGATTGTGGGTGCCCAAAACGCATATCGGAACATCCAGATATTGCCTATTGGGGGGGCGGGGACGGGGTCGTGACAGGTGCTTGTGCCTAAAGTTCAGAGAAATGAATTTAAAGGTGTATTACGAGACGTAAATTACGGAAGGATAACTTCCGTAAATCACAGATGGCTTTATGGTGGCAACAGCCTTAAAGAAAATATGTTTGGCTTTTCCGGTGTACCAAAAACGCACTCCGGCGAATATTTAAGATTGGTTATGGATTATCCTGGAAATGAAAATTTCATTTTGGTCATCTTAGACCAATATTTCATGCATTTTAGTTACTGTACTTATCGACAGTGACTTCGGTAGGCGAAATACAATACTCAGTGCTAGAGAAAGGTACCAGTCGGCGAGCGGACAATACGTAGGTAGACCTAGGACGCACCCGATACTTACCCAGTTTGCCTACCCAAATTGCCTTGCTGTACTAGATGCAGTTACAAACGGCAGCGACGATTGTTTTGACGAACAACACTAGCGTATTTCGACCTATTCACGTATTACATACCTGCCAGGGAGATTCGGGGAACAGCAGCGGTACTTGCCTGAATCCATGATGGCCGCCTTCATAATTTTGGTGTTCGTCAGCTGCTGTAAGCTTCGACATCGCTGAGGCTAACGATACGCTAACCCAATTCATCGGCGATTTTAGTGTTGAAAAGAAAATGGGTAAATAGATTAAACTTGGGCTGGCAGCGAGCGTACTCACGTACCTCAGTGAAATATGAGCAAACGAAAGCGAGTTGGCAAGAATGAATGGTATTTACGCTCAGGGACATAGCCAAGGGGGCCATGGGACCATGGCCCCCTGAGCCAAGCGGTCTACACTAGATGTATAGCGATTTCGCACGAATATGGAATAGTGATGAGATATATGGTGCAAGAGCAAACATTTTATGTATTCCTTTGGGTTAAATATGGGGTCAGTTAAATAAAATTGCTGCTCTTTCGCATCAATTTCGTCATATGCCAGAGGCATATAACAAAATTTGACATTTCGCCCCCCCCTCGAGGGCAATCCTGGCTACGTGCCCGCCTACGCTTTGATTCATAAAAAGGTCCTCTTCATTCGTATGTACACAGTTAAAAAAATCACGATTTGAGTAGATACACTCCTTTTAATGGGGGACCTTTCTCCAGGACCCGGCTTGACACACACAATGTTATTTGGAGTGTGGTGAAGAAAAACAAGTGGTGAGTGACGATGGAGTAAATGAGTTCCGATTATTGTTTATAAAGCTGATTTTAGGTGGTTAACGTCGTGGGACTGTGAATATAATTATATTTCAATATTTAAGCATAATTTAAGTTGTGGGTGCCCAAGTCGTATTGTGGGTGCCCATTTCCACTTTGTGGATGCCGGGGCACCCACAAAGCGATAGGAAACCACATCCCCTGCTGAGGCCGTCCCCCCTCCGGGCGGGTCCTGCTGAGTGCACCAGTGGCGCCCCCTGCGCCGCCGGCCGGTCGGCCGCCAGTCGGCCGCCGCCAGTGTCCGCCGGAGCCCGGGCGAGGAGGGGTGCGGAGCTCGGCATCAGAGCACGCATACAGAGCGCGGGGCATGTGGTGACGCGGCGGGAAACATGGCGGGACGGAGGCGTCAGGTGGCCGCCTTTGTCGGACTTGTTCTCGTCGTCGTCGTCAGCGGTGAGTACAACCCAGAGCTGTCCAGTGCCGTGTGGAACGGGCGCCTGTGGCACGCGGGGTACTCCACCTCTTCGGGCGAGGAGCGGGTACGCCGTGCTGCGAATGTGCACTGAATGAACTATAGAGCTCTGGTATAATTACGAGACTTATTGTTAAATGAGCCAGCAGGCTTGCCACTTTATGTGCAATAGTGTTCTAGTTTCCAGTAGCGAATCCAGGATTTTTGCAAGAGGGTTCAAGACTGTGGTAAATGTATTGATACTGCTCACCCTTTGTATTGCAAACACGAGGAAACTGACGCTATCAAATAGCACACACGGGGATTTTGAAAATAGAGTACCTTACTTTTTAATCTTAAAATGTATTTGTCTTAAACAAATCGTTTTTGATAAATGAACATTGTTTGGAACCCTCCGACCATGGGGATCAATTGATCCCTCTGACCCCTCCCCCCTCTGGCTACGATGTTGCTAGTATCGAAAAGTTAAGGAAACTTATGCCTTTTTTAGGTATTAGAAAATTAGCCTTACGCTTTGCCGTTGAGAGCGATGATGAGCTCATTTGCTCTTGTTTTTAAGCGATGGTCCATGGACAGCGGACACGTTATTTATTCTGGTGTTAAAAGTTCGCCGAACTGTGACTGTCGCGTCGTGACTGCGGCTTGATGTGCTCGGAGACACGAATAACGTTCCCGGAACGGAATTGCCGTTACACGCGAACTGAACGCCGAACTGAACCCTGCTCAGCGTTTCGGAAATCCAAGAAACGGGGAGTATGAGTTCAGAATGTCTGCTATCGCCTCCGACAGACTCCTTCATCCCACCAGTCTGCTTATGATTCGGATCATGAGGTCTGCCACGCTTACTCGGATCTCAGGAACTATATAAAACTAAGCAGAACCATGTATTCAACATCGCCATGTGTCGCATTTGACAAAAAGCAAACGAAAAAACAAACAGCAAAGACATGATAGTATTATATTTTTCGTTGAAGCTCTTAAATAGTTTACTGATGAACGTTCGATTTTCGAAACAATAATTAGGACGACTTGGTTACGTTTGGGCTCCCGCTGGCCTTTTTTCGCATGTGCATGAAAGTTTATGAAGTTGAGATATCGTCACGTTAAAGGGACTTAACGGTTGTTTTCCTTTGATAGTCACACGTGGGTCTTCTTGTGAGATATGAAAATGTGCTTTGCTTGCTTTGCAAGTTATAGCTCATTGCAAATATTTCGCTCGTTATGATCCTAGGTGGTGAATGCCTACGGTTGGAGGCCTGCTCAAAACCTGCGTAAGCAAAGCCGCCTAATGCGGATCCAGCTGTCTGTTGTGGCTGTGTATCTCGGTCACCTCAGTCAGTCAGTTACCAGTGAGTTTTGCCAGTCTACATTTCAATCACCTCAGTCAGTCAGTCACCAGTGAGTTTTGTCACTGGTGACTATATCTCATATATCTATATCTCAGTCACCTCAGTTAGTCAGTCACCAGTGAGTTTTGTCACTGGTGACTATATCTCATATATCTATATCTCAGTCACCTCAGTTAGTCAGTCAGTCACCAGTGAGTTCTGTCAGTCTATATCTCAGTCACCTCAGCCAGTCAGTCAGTCACCAGTGGGTTCTGTCAGTCGACCGGCAGGCGGACCTCATGGTTATCGGCTGGCGGTCGCTGGGCTCTGGGCCGAATTTTGACGGCGCGCCCGCCACAGACTCGGCTCAAAGTCAACCACAGAACCGCCTGTCCTCCCCCGTCACCACGGCCAAACAACTCCGCCGCGGCCACGTCACTCACGCCGCCGTCAGCGGCCCACCATCACGGCCGTCAGCCGGGCGTCAGTCGACGTCAGGCCGACTGATGGCGGGACAGCCCGGGCCGCCAGAATGTCGCCCCCCGGCCCAGTCACGTGTTCTGTCTCAGAGCGGGCGATCCGGTCACGTGCTCTGTCTCTGAGCGGCGGACTGTCGCCCGGTCCCTTCTCGTGTTGTCTCAGAGCGGCCGATTGCAGCCCGACTCAGTCACGTGCTCTGTCTTAGAGCGGCCGAATGTCCCCGGTCCGGTCACCTGCCCTGTCTCAGAGCGGCTGATTGTCGCCCGACTCAGTCACGTGCTCTGTCTTAGAGCGGCCGAATGTCCCCGGTCCGGTCACCTGCCCTGTCTCAGAGCGGCCGAGTGTCGCCCGATCCGGTCTCGTGCTGTTTCAGAGTGCCGCTGGACACCCGTGACCGGTCGAGGCAGCTGAGCGGCGCGCTCCGCCAGGTGCCGCACTCATGGCACCGCCGCGACTCTGCCGCCGTAGCACGCGGATCACGTGTCTGCGCGCCGTGGTACCTCAGGGGCTCCCTTGGTAGTCCGCACCGTGGTACCTCAGGGCCCCACTGGTAGTCCGTACCGTGGTACCTCAGGGGCTCCCGTGGTAGTCCGCACCGTGGTACCTCAGGGGCTCCCTTGGTAGTCCGCACCGTGGTACCTCAGGGCCCCACTAGTAGTCCGTACCGTGGTACCTCAGGGCTTCACCGGTAGTCCGTACCGTGGTACCTCAGGACCCCAAAGAGCACGGTTGCTGGCTCGTGCTGTTAGTCCAGTCGGCGTGCTGGCGTAACGGCCGGTGCAGAAAGCTCATCAGGGTATGAGGGGTGGGCCGCCAGGCTTTAACAGGTGGTATATTAAGTGACTGAATTATGGCCGGCACTGCCGTCGTGCCGCCACATCGGTATCCGGCAGGTGGGCGGGCTACCAATGCCGCTGCCGCTGATATACGGCCGTGAAGACCCGGTCAGCGCGGCCAGACGGGTCCCGGCAGAATGGGAACAGCATACTGCAGAGAGCACGGGAGCGCCCGCCACGCCCGCTGGCCTCCACACCGCCTGTAATGAACTAACAAAGAGCCGCGAGTGGCACGGTCTGAAACTGAGCCCCGCCGACTTCTGCCGCCACAGCCAGCCTGCACTGGCATGCACTCCTGCTGAGCGCCTGCTGTGCTGAACACATTGTTCGCAGCAGGCTGTTGCTTCATACCAGCCTTTGTCGTGTTGCGGGCGAGAAACTAATTACGCCGTTTGCTGTCTGTTTGCGTCGGTTGAGGCCAGTCGGCATGACACTGTTTTTAGAAAGTGCCATCATTGAATCATTGAATTAGTGGGTAAACAAGGTTGCAATACGTACATAATAAGTCTTCTGTACGCCGTTTGGGACTTCGTTTCATTGAGTTTCGATTTCAACATTGCTATTGTTGCATTAGTGGAACGAGCCGAGGCGGTGTCGGGCGGCGTCTTGAGTGGTCTGCCTGTCGTTGGTGGCCGGGGTGGCGCCATGGTCCACCGCTCAGCTGACCTTTGTGGCGGCGTCGGCCGGGCGTGGGCTGGCTGGCACGGCGGCGGCGGCGGCGGCGGCGGCGGCGACGCTGGCGCCGGCCAGCCGGCCGGCCGGCCGCGTTAACCACACCACCGGCTCACATGCAAGCCCGCCATCCGGCCGACATTAGTCAAACAGACCGGCACAGGCGACGGCCGCCCGTCCGACGACTGCGAGTCACGAGCCCCCGGCGACCGCGGCGAGACGTCCCTCCGGTCCTGGTGACTCGGCCCCGGCGACCTCGGCGACCCGGCCCCCCGGTCCTGGAGACTCAGCCCCGGCAGCGACGGCGACCCGGCCCCCCGGTCCTGGAGACTCAGCCCCGGCAGCGACGGCGACCCGGCCCCCCGGTCCTGGAGACTCAGCCCCGGCAGCGACGGCGACCCGGCCCTCCGATCCTGGCGACTCAGCCCCGGCAGCGACGGCGACCCGGCCCTCCGATCCTGGCGACCCGGCCCCGGCGACCTCGGCGACCCGGCCCTCCGATCTTGGCGACCACGGTGACCCGACCCCGGTCCTGGCAATCCAGCTCCGACGACCTTGGCGACCTCTCCCCGGTCCTGGCGACCCGGCCCCGGCGACTTCGATAACCCGGCCCCTTGGAATATGTACACTACACGGAGTGTAAGCGACCTCCGAGCCGATGCTCAGAGAGGAAGATTTCACGGGTCAGTGGGTAAAAAGAGAAAATCCATCGCCTGAGGCGTATATCATACACCACGAGACGTAACATTCTTCCAGAAAACTTTGGCGTTTTCAGCCAGTTTCTAGGGACTTTCCGATATTTGTCCAGTCCTTGTGTGAGAACTCTGCACTCGCCACGAACGTCAAGCCTGAAATTTACTAAACATGCCATGAAAGCAAGACAGGCTTTAAAGTTGCTAGTGGAAAGTAATGCATGTGCAATTCACTCGTCAAGCTATCTTTCGCCGTGTTTCCAGTGGCGTTTGGGCGATATTAATGTCACCGATGTCGGATTGTCCACGCTTGAGCTGAAAGCGGCGAACCATGTCCGATGTCAGTGTGGGGAGCTGTATGGCTGTGGCAGTGACGCTCGGCAGGGATGGCGTTTCCGGCCGGTGTTCGGCCGGACGGGAGAAATGCGATCTCCTGACACAGGGCAGCGCGATTAGCGGCACCACGCAGCTCGTGAGCGCTGTGAGCTCGAGACAGCCCCTGGTTCGCCGCTTCCGGTTCTGGACATCGGGCGCCATCTGGTTTGGCGGCCTTGTTAAAGCGAGTTGGTACCAACAGGACGCGTGTGCAGCGGTGCATTGTAGAGGCACCCTGTGATGCGACAGCGCCAACCACCAGGCTGACCGTTCTTCAGTCGGCCCGAAAACAAAATAGCCTGGACCGGGAGGTAACACTCACGCTCGGCTCGGTACAGGCCTTCAGATACAATCTGGGAGTGCCATAGTTGTAGAACACCCTCGTTTACGGTCTCGACCGTTGCCGCCGTCGGACCCTATTCGGCCCCCCGAGGCCATCTGAGGTCATCTGAGGTTATCTGCAAGGCGTAAGGGAAAAACGTTGCCGAGATCGCTCCTCGGAACGATAACTAACTGCCCGTGAACGGCTGTCCCCTCAGATACGAACACTACGCCGCGGGGCAATCTGTGTCACGCCTAACGTTGAGGGGAAATTGATCCGTCGCTGGGATAGATGCAGCCCTCGCAAAGGCATGTGAAAGGCCCGGAAGATGAGTTGATTAGAGTCATTTGTCCGTGCCTGCCCGCTGTTGGCGCCCAGGCGAAGAGAGTCCGCCCCCGGGCGTGTCCGGTTACCCAGCGGCACGGCGTCTCGCCGCTCCGCCCAGCCGGAGATAATGAGCTATTAAACGCGGCCGCTCCGTACACACCGCGCTGGATTATGGCCACGTAAATCTTCGTCGATACCGTCGCGTCGCCGCCGGCGCGAGCGTTAATGTCGGGCAGCTGCCGGCGGCCGTCCGACGAGAACAATGGCGGCTCTGTCGCTGCGCGTCGACGGTGACGTGATTCTCCCCCCTCGGCGGGGTCTCCAGACGCCGGCGGCGGCCGGCCGATCTGTGGCGCTGTTTGACCATGTGTGATCCGGAGCGGTCCCAGAGACCTCCTGGCCGGTGCCATGCAGCTGTCCAAACCGGGAAAACGCCCCAGTGTTTATGTGGTTTAGAAAGGGATCGCGGCCGGCGAATGTGAACAGGTCCGGTGAAATGCGGCCGTTTCGTCTGGCTGGGAATTCGGCCCGTGGTGCCGGAGCCAGCTGCTGTTGGCTGCCGACCTCAGCAGGAGGCGCATATTCTGCCGTCTGGTCCGGCCAGGACCGGCCGACACACCGACTCAGGGCTAATTGCCCGCATCCGAATCGGCTTTGTTGGCCGGCGTGTGGCGCGGCGGACTCTGCGGACACGACGCTCCCGACAGCCGGCGGTCGCCGGCGCCGCGACGCCGACAAATTGATTCGACCGTGGCAATCGATGTCGGCGGCGTCGGACGTCGGCGGGGCGTCCCGGGCCGAACTGCCCGCTGCCGGCCGGCCGGACTGGCACCGCCCTGACCGGATCGCCCTGACCGGACCGGCGCCGCGGCGCCTCCTCTTCTCCCGCGGACAGGCCGGCCGACCTGACCTCACTCAGCCCTGCCGGGACCTCACCCCGGGGACAGGGGGACGGGGTGTCACGTGACGGACGCGGCGCCACGGCGGGCCAGAGCGGCGCCGGCCAGCGTCGGCCGACCGGAAACACGGCACTGTCAGAGCTGACGGCCACGTCACGGTCTGGCCCGGCCGCCGCTGGAGGCTCGCTCTGGTTGCCTGGCCGGACTGGGACCGAGTCGGACGGGGGCCGTCACATGTGGCACGTCTGACTGGGACCGTCACATGTGGCACGACTGACTGGGACCGTCGCCTGTGACACAGGGTCGGGCTGGCTGGTGCCGTCACCTGTGACCTGGCCTGACTGCTGTGAGCTACTGTGATTCTCTGCATTGCTGGTGCCATGGACGAAATTGCTAAGGCTTACATGGTGTGCTGTCACCCGTTTGACAATGTGCGGCCACAGTGTTGCCGAGATTTGCAGAAATTTAGAAGGAAAAGTCGGACATTCCCGTCAAGACCTCTTCGCTGGGACCTCATACATCATCGTTATCATCCCCAGGACCTCATGCAGTCTCACTGACGGGCACTAGCCTGGCGAGCGACGTTCTGTGTGCGCCAGGCCAGGCTGTCCTTGTCGCCTTTGTGATATTTAGCCACCAGCCGAGCTGCGGGGAGGGCCGTATCGCGAGTCAACATGGTGTGATCCGCTAATGCAGTCGAATTACCCGCCACCGGATCCAGGCAATCGTTTTCAGCCGCCTGGTCCAGCCGCTGGGCCAGGACAAACGGCTGCCAAGGTCCCCGGGGCTCATACCCAGCACGGAACGAAAGTGAATATGGCCGGTATACGTAGCGGTTTGACATTTTTGCACGGAGTCAGTCAGTGACACAGTTTAATCAGCGGCGATTTTGATACCTTTGATAGCCTCCTCATGGAGATCTGGCTGAACAAGCGTAAATAGTGTTGGAATGGCATTTGTCCGTGTATTTTGCAATGAATCGTCGACCCCACGGACTGCGCCCGTCATTTATCGAGCATTGTTGACGTGACGCGAACCGGCCGCCGGCAGTGCCAGGCGGAGTCCCACGGCCCTGATCTCGCGCTCCGTCTGACCGGCGGACGAGTGAGGCCGGCGGCGCCGGTCGTTTTCAGGTTTTCAGTTGGCCGGCCGCTGCAGTCGTGGCCGGACGCTCGGCCGCTATAGCCGGCGATCACGCATATCTTGATAGCGTCTAATGGATCGGTTTATCGACTGGGTGGGTCGACATGCTGCGGCGCCGGCCGGCCGGCCGGCTGCGGTTCACAGTCGATCGAGTCGCCCAGACCGGGGCTCGACGCGCGCCGCGGCTCCGCGTGCCGGCCCGCAGCCCGGCGGACACAGGCTCGCCGCGCCGGGGCTCCCACGGCCGGCGACCGCCTCCAGGAGGCGCCGCCGACGCGGCCATGCTTGTTTTACATTAGACTGCAGTCAGGGTGACGATCATTTGACGGTCGCCCATGCGCGGCGACGGCCGCGGGCCGGGCCGGGTTTAGGGAGGGGAGGGCGCGCGCAGGTGACGACAGCAACCCTGTTTGCCGGAACTTTCAAGTGCATAGCCCAACTTTGGAAGCAAATCAAGCACTCTAATGTAGCCGCGTGGCAAATTGCCTGGGAGCAAAAGTAATCGTTGGACGCTTTTGTCACTGTTTCCCATGAGCGAATACTTTACCTCCGTGACTACGAAGGGCTACCTGTGCTATGGCATTTCACAAACCGCACAAAAGCTTCAGAATATTTATCTGTGCTGATACCAGTGATGAATGGCAGATGGATACGCTGAACCTGTTTATTCTCCTAAACGTCATGAAACGCAACGATATCAGAGGCGTATATATACCTGCGAAGCTTCGGAGGGAAGTGGTTGTGATGGATTAATCCTGGTCGCGGTGAAAGTTTAAGTAACGCGAGCAATAAAAGCTGCCTGGCGGTGACGGCAGAGAAAAATGACCCGCCATCATCGCAAAAAGGTCATTTTTTGGTCGCACACGCAGTCGCTCGCCAGCGTCACCATCAACAGGATGGGCTGGCGTTTGACAGCTGAATTCGCCTGAAGGATGTATGGCCTGTCGACGGACGGCGTTCACAGATGAGGCGGCGCCCGGCCGGGCCCGGCCAAGCTGCGGCAGCCTCTGGCGGCCGACCCTCATCTGGCCGCTAATGAATGTGACCGCCGCCGCCGCGCCGACAACAAACGGCCGCCTAATGAATTTATGCCCGCCGTCCGGGCATCGTGCTTGTTGGAGATTAACACATCACTCGCCGTAAGAGGCGGTATTGCGAGCGTTATTCGGCAGGCCTGAGCCGTAAACGTCCGGTCATCTCGCCGCCGCCGTCTGCGGGAGCACAAAGGCCGTCCGTCCGGCGACCGGGGGAGGAGGGGCGCCGCCGCTCGACCCAGACCGACGGCGAGACGTCGCTGCCGACGCCAGATGTCAGCCGCGATCGTCTTCATTAGAGCGATCAGTCTGTCGTCGCGTAGATGCCGGCAGGGCGCTGCCAGGTTAGTGTCGGTGGAGGTCTCGCGGCGAGGACGTCAGCCGGCCTGACGACGGAGCAACACGACGCCGGATGACGTCACCAGGCCGCCGCCGCCGCCTGGTGACGACGACGACGACGACGACGACGACGACGACGACGATGACGACGACGACGACGCAGCGCTTGCCCGCTCGCCGGCCAGTCGATCGTGCGCGGTCTCGGCTAATTTGCAGCAGCCTTTTGAGCGGTGGCGCGCCAAATGAGGCGTGGGCGAAACGCGACACCGCCGTGGGAGTGGAAGGGGTGACAAACTAGCGCGGGGGCGGCGGGCCGGCTTCAGACGCGTGTGGCGTCCTGCGGGTCAGCTCTCGGCGGCCGCTCTAAAACTCCCCACCTTCCGGCTGATAACTCTCCACATTCCAACGCTGGCAGCAGCCGCGGAGCCTGGTCCTACCGGCCGAGTACTTTTCTGGCCTTCCTTGTCACCGCAGGAGCAGCCCCTTGGCTTCGGGATTTTGCTATGCCTTATGTTTATCCCCACCGTCGCTTATGCCATCAATCACGGATGTGTATTTTGAAGCATCACTTCCGTGCTTCCAGCTACCACATCACTTCCTGTGTATCTGAACCGCGTTCGCTCAAAGCACAAACAAGCGAACGCCTTATTCGTCAGGGGACAAGCTGCGTTTTTCTGACCATCCGTCCGGCCTTGCGACCTCTGGTATTACCAGCGACGACTGCAGCCACCAGGCCAGTCGTACAAACTCCTGTCGCTCTCGTCCCTGTTTGGAACGAGTCCCACATTTCCCAGGGCTCAGGGTTCCCGCTCCAGACCCCAATCCTCGTCTCCCTCTCTCTACGCCTGCTCCCTCGCCAGCCTTCTCCCTAACCGTGGACGGATAAATAAACCACAGCGCCTCTCGCCGCAGACACCGACTCCAGCACTGGTCAGGCCAGGTCTGGGCTGTCAGGGGCTCCAGGCTGGTTTTGACTCCGTTCCGCTGGCGCTCTGACGGTCTGAGAGCTGTCCTGTTTCCGGGAGGCCGAGGATCGGTGCCGAGGGGTAGGAATTGTCGCAGGGGAGGCCTCCTGCGGTGGGCCTGACCCCACCCGCAGCCCGTCTTACGGCTTCCTCTGCCAACAACAGCCGACGAGTGCCCGCCCACACCTCGGCCGAGATGTGTATCATGCAAATGCTGACAAATGATCGCGACGGTAAAAACTCTGCGCTGCTCGGTTTTTACCGGCGCCGGCGAAATGCACTGGAGGCCGGCCGCATGCATTCCAGACCGCGTCCGGTGATTCGGCCTGAGGACCACCGCCAGGTCCACCCACAAGCGGCAGCTGACGGACGGAGGTCCAGTGGTCCACCCACAAACGGCACCTGACGGAGGGAGGTCCAGTGGTTCACCCACAAACGGCAGCTGACGGAGCGAGGTCCAGTGGTCCACCCACAAGCGACAGCTGACGGAGCGAGGTCCAGTGGTTCACCCACAAACGGCAGCTGACGGAGCGAGGTCCACTGGTCCACCCACGCATGACAGTTGGTTAAGAGGTCCGCTTTTGCACATAGCACAGACCTACAGAGAGAAACCTACAGAGAGTTGAGCTACCCTGATCGGTAGCTCAACCGTGACTGGTAGCTCAGTTGGCTGGAGCTCTAGTCTCTCCGTCCTGGTACGATGGGTTCGAGTCGCCTCGGTGCTCGATACATGGCCAGCGGGTCAGTTGACAATTTGCCAATAAAGGGTGAAAGGGTGAAGCTGACCACCTCACGGTCGTGTCGAACCTTTGACGGCGCATCAACCCTATTCCCGGTAGGGGGCGGGCGGAATCCGCCCCCCCCTCGGGTTTTTTGCTTGCCGATTCCAGGCTTTTTAACGCAGCTTCACGAAACTTGGTGACTTTTCCTAGCTATTCCTTCTACGCGCCGTGACAAAATTTCGAAATTCTGTTTCGTTCAGGGGCGGAGCCAGGCAACGTTTTTGGAAGGCACCTCATGCCATTTTTGGCCATGTTGAGGGTAAAAGGAAAATGTCTGCCAAAAACAGAGTTTTTAAGATAGAACTTAAAACTTTATATGAATGTATAGCTAAATAGTTGGGCAATGTGCATATGTAATTTTATTTATCTGAGGTCACTTTACAAGGTCAGGTCAAGGTCAAAAGTCGAAATTTGTTTTTTTGCAATAATTTCGGCTCCGTTTTTTCAAATGCCAAACCCGGAACAACTATGACGTAGAAGGGTGCCCTCTACTTGTGTACCAAGTTTCAGCTCGATATCAGGTCGGTTCACGGAGCTATGACCTAAAATGTCAGTGCGCGTACCCTATATCTCAAAAGCCAAAAAATGAATTTTTTGGAATAGAGTGAATTCAATCGATTAAAAACGTTTACAGATAATCTTGAATGCACACGACATCATTCCAGGTGATCCCAAGGTCACTGGAGGTCATTTAAGGTCAAAGGTCACAAGTTGATCTGAAGAACGTGTGACCATGACAGTTCCCCCTTTTTTATGTCCCTGGCACCGCCTATGCTAACATTATACAAACATTGTAATGCGGTTTGTACTTCTTTAGCATAACATGACTAGCAGAAGCTAAAAAAGTGTTTTGGCCTCTTTTGTTCATTCAGTTATTAGAAAACTAATCTCCCTATTTTTAAAACCCTGTGAACGCCCATGAATTTTTTCAAAATTTCAAATTTGCATACCCATGGTAAAAGCTCTATCCATGATCTCTCGATTCATGCCAGTTTCATCGAAATCGGTCCATAAACAACGGAGTTATAAGAAGTCAAAAAGTATCCCCCATTTTGACATTTTTGCCCCCCTGTATCCACAAATTTCAAAATTTTGAAAATTTCTTTTTATAAAAATGTAGTTTACGTCACGGAAAATCGATTGCCGTTTGTTGCGATGAAATCGGATAAGTAGTTCTCAAGATCTCAGGGGGGGGCCGAATCCGCCCCCCTCCTGCCGGGAATCGGCCATACCGTCTAGCCCTCCGGGAATAGGGTTAAACTTTTGGCACAAAATCAGCCGTTACCTGGAACCGCTCTATCGGATGTAGGGGTCGGATTGTGTGCAACAAGCTTTGCTCAGCACAGGCTGCGATCCCTTATATCACCATAGCAACCATTCGGATCAAATTTATAAA
Source organism: Capitulum mitella (assembly GCA_030062745.1). Lineage (NCBI taxonomy): Eukaryota > Metazoa > Arthropoda > Thecostraca > Pollicipedomorpha > Pollicipedidae > Capitulum > Capitulum mitella. The sequence goes on along the minus strand of CP099847.1, from coordinate 18,237,858 downwards.
AAAGGAGAAATCTGGAGGTGACTGAATACAAGCTGGGCGTTTCATATCTGGAAAGTTTCAGATTAAGTCGATGTCGCGTCGATGTACGTCTGCATAATGAACGTCAGGGTTTGTATGGGTCTGTTTTTTAAGAGTATGCCGTGTGCGACACAACGAAATGCATATCACGGGTAAAATAATTACATTTGCTAGGACTAACGCATTTTGCTGTTGAATGGAGAGAAACCAGTATACGCCTAACGTCGGCAGACACGGGAGTGCCCAGTTTATTTTTTTGAGGGGGTCCGGAGGTAAAAGATTCATGAAGTGTTTTTAGTGGAGTGCTCCTCCTCTCGCGTTGTTTTTTTGTCGTAGTCCTTATCCATATTTTTTTATCCCAGAGAGACCGTGGTTGCAGGCCCAACTTGGATGGATCTTTGCCCGCAAGCAACGTGGGCAGTAGGTCTGAATTAGTTTTTTATATCTGACGTGTGGCATACACGTGCTCGTAACACGTTAACCTCAAGTTGCAATAGTCGCGCGCAGGACAAACTTGAGTTGGCATACGCAGACAGAATCTATCCACGGACAGCATGCTCGAGAGTGGTACAGGAAAGGAAGGGGTCACCCTGAGGTGGCCGTGGGTCCAATTTGTCCGACAGCCGAAGTGCCCGGTCGTTAGCGCGTTACTGGAGTGTGTCATGCAGGGCTAGGGGTAGTGCTTGCAGCTTATGAGATTGTCCGCCTTGTGGTAAGTGACGGGAGTCATGAAGCTGTGCGTGAAGGAGTGATGCCTATTCAAAAATGTTTGCCCTTTGTTGCTCGATACGACCTGTAGCAAGCCTGCCGGGTTCGGTGATTATGAAAATATACAGCCTTCTTTACACCAGAAGAGACTTGGGTTTACACGCAAAAATGTAAAGTTTAAAAGACTCCACCTTTCAGTCATAGGCCATCTCGTGACCTCCTAAAGATGGCCTAGGGCTAAAATGTTGAGTTCCTTAATCTTTACATAGATGCGTCAGCATGCGCCAGTTTTTGTGCAGGAAGATGCCTAATTAATTAATTGGTGTTTATCTCGATTGCATCCTTAGGTGCTTTGCTGTTATCCAGTACTGTATAGGATTGAATTGCGTTAACCTTCGCCCAACGGTGGGTGGGGGGCGTTTCAGCTTCCCCTAAGGACTTTTGGTAATAGCAAAAGAACTAAAGAACTTGCCCGCGCAGCGCGCTGAAATTTGTTGTTCCTTTTCTTACATCCTTTGCACATGCCCTGTGGAATTTTCAGCCTGTGGTCTGTTCAGGTCACTGACCTAGGTTACATAAAAGAGGCCAGTCTCCGATAACAGTCTGCTACAAACGGCGCCGTGCCATCGATCCACTTGACACATTCAGGGATAGCTGTCAGACATTCCTAAGACCTGTGTTATCTCGACTTTGTTATCAAGGTCAAGGTCAGTTACCTGAGGTTGACTTAATTTCCGGCCTATTTCCCTATTTCTAACGGTTTTGAACTATTATCTTCGGCTTATTGGTGCCTGAAATGCATTCCTGGGCCAAGAAGGTCACGAAACATGACAAATAGTGTTAACCTACATGAAGGGTCATGAGCTCAGGTCAGGTCATATTTGGGGCGAAGTAGCAAAAAGAAGCCTAAAGCCCTGTTTTGATGATTTCAGGGCTAAAAAGGCACTAAAGTCGATCTTGGTCTCCAAAATTGCAGCAAGGCGCTTCCGAGCTGTGAAATGACCTTAGGTCACTGAGGTCAAACGGGGTCACCGTGGTAGAAGTTGAAATGCATTCCTGGTGCCTAAAATGCGTTCATGGGTCAAGGAAGTCGATAAACACGACAAATATTGTTGACCCACATGAAGGGTCATGATTTTAGGTCAAGTCACATTTGGGGTAAACGATCAGAAAGGAGCGTAATTTCCCGTTTTGATGATTCTGACGGTAAAAACAGGCACTGAATTCGATTGTGCAGTCCAGTTATGTATCTAGACGTTTCCATGTTGTGAAATGTCCTCAGGTCACGTGAGGTCGCGTTGGAAGAAGCTGGGCTCATATCCGGATGTCAAACTTTATATTTCTAGTTTATTTCGTGATGGTAAAAAGATGATACTCAAGCGTGTTACAAATCAGATCATGATCCTACGTCAGGTCAGATCTTATGATCAACTTTACATAGCACCCTACTGATCACGATTGTGCAACCGAAGGAGTTCAGTTCAATAAGAAAATGGAACAGGTTGACTCAAAGTATGTTAAGCCATTCCGAGGCACCCACAAATCGTTGTTGTTTGCATGGTCATTGATCTTTGACAGCACACGAAATAAAGCAATGAAAACGGCTGAATTTTAGGTCAGGTCATTAGATTTGGTCAGGTCACGTCGGGTCATTGGCATTCTAGTCTGTCGGTGTTTAAAAAATGTTCGTACAAATGATTTATACCGTTTCGAAATCATGCATGGATAGCTACTCGCCAGAGGCGTCCAGAAACCCCACCAAATATGGCGAAATAAAAAAAAATGATATTATATGGCAGTTCACCTGATGCCATATGTAATTATATGCATGCTATAAATTATGTATCACCTTAATGTACATTCTATTATCGTTCCATTGTTATGCTCAGAATCTTTTTAACTTTATTGGTGACGGAGCTTGAGCTCTTCTCAGAAATTCCTGTTTTCGCAATACGGGCCGAAAAACTGCACCATTTTTCAAAAATTTCCGAAAGTACTCCTGGCGAAATCCCAATGTTACAGGCGTCATGTTTCCCATATTCCGTCCGCGACATAGAGAGTGGCGTCGAAACGCCTCCCCTCCCCCCTTCCCGGTTCCGCCGCCTACGTCAGTCTGCCGGTTGGACGAGGGTTAAGTGCTATGATTGAATATAATGGATTTCAAGGTGCACTCCATCGTAGGTAAAATCGACAGTGACGGCACGTCAAGATGTAGGAGACTCTTCAAAGTGTTTCACATGGGGAAATAAGAATTTTTTTCCCCGACAGGGGCGACAGGCATTAAAGCTGCATGGGAACCGTGCTTTAAGATGCATCTCGCTTCCCTGCATGTTTTGGCGAACTAATGTGTGAATCGAATTTCCGGCTAGTCGGACGAGTAATCGCGCTTGACCCGAACGGGAGCTGAGAGATCTGAGAGGATCACACCCGTTTCTTTACCGGACGCTACACAGCTCTTCACTTATCTATGCGAATTAATCCGCCGTCTAACGTACTTATATCTTCCTTCTTGATTTCAATGGTCAGAGTCGTTCGAAACAACCGTTTTGTAACAGTTATCATGATTGATTAAATTCGTTGTCGGAACACCAAGCGTTTGCAAACCTGCATAAGCCGTCGGCCAGTTTCTATCCTTTTTCTAATATCCAGTGAGCGATTGGTTAAATGGCAACTTGCAGTACTTGTTTCAGTTATCAAGGTGTGGTCTCCATGCTGTGTGAAGGAGCCACTACCACTGAATTTACCTGAGTTTGGCAAGAAAGTCAACCTTTTGACAGCTGTCTTGATCGATCGAACACCTGGTTCGTGCACTGTTGGGCATTGGCTGAGGTGATCGAAAGCCGTAAAATAGCGAACTTAGTCAACGCACACTTACCACTATTATTGCTGTAAAACTAGAGGCAAACCAGTGCGTTACACGGTTGGTTTGGGGTCAGAAGCGAAGCTTTGCATCGCACGCAGACCTGTGCACCCGCTTAGTACCAGCATTACCCTTACGAAACGACGCCTGCCGTCCTTGTTATGCTCGTGGAAAAAAATGAGTCGTGCACCTTCCCGCAAACGGAGATCCCAATTCTAACAAGACGCACGTTCACATGAGTGGCATCTTGCGACTGATGCTCTAAATCTTGCTTGCCATGGATGGCGCTTGTGACTTAGGAGCCCTCCACAAAATTTGGCACGTCCAGAAACAACGGCTCCCAAAGCAAAGGACTAGATGGCCAAGGGATACACTTCAGCACGTTCGTCCCGCTCACACCAAATTGAACCCATTGGCCCGTAAAACAGCCACATATGTCGACTGCCACGTATCATGTGCTCCTGCCCGGCCAGTTTTCAGCAGCCTAGCGATAGTAGTTTTGGGTAGTGGAGGAGGGATGTTAATCGCATGGGCGCCTCGCGCGTCACGTGCAAGCTGCACCCCCATTTCGGCCAGAATTGATCGAAATTGATCGTGCAGCTGCCCGTCCGCCTTTCCAAACCATCATCGCACCAAACCAACCTCCCGTCAGTTGGCCCATGAGAAACACGGGTGTAAAAGAGGCGCACGCACGCTGCATGTGACACATTGCACCCTGCCCATCATATGGGTGTCGTTGGATAGCCTTTGTGCTGGCCTATCTACCCACCAAATTTCAGCCGCCTACGTCACTGTTGACGGCATTTGGAGGTCCCCGAGTCCACATCCAAACACGTGCCTGTGGGTCGTCGCGCGGGTCGCACGTGGGCGTCAATCACAAAAGCGCGCTCCCGCAAATGGGGCTCATATTGTCACCAAGTCTTGAGTCAACAGCACTGGCCGTTTGACGTGTGCCCGCGATTAATTAAATTCTACAGAGATCCGGCTCGTGCCACGTGGCACGTGTCACACGCCACGAATAGCTTCTAAACGTACACCACAATCTGTCCGCGGAGTTGGCGCACCCGATGGCGTCGCTTGTCTCGCGATCGGCTGACGTATTTGGGCGCTAGATGCTCCTTGGATACACATACACTGACAAACATCTCGATCCGAACTTTTCCGAGCGACCTCCACGTATGAAATTTCTGTTCGCCACTAGCGTGCTTTGCACGCTTTTGCCTCTTTCCGTTTTCATCACCGGTATAGCGTGAACGATGCGACTGAAAACATACTCAACGTGAGGCGCTTGATTGCATTGGGACGGGTTCTTGAACATAGACTAGTATGCATATATGTATGGACTGCTGTTTGGCTTCAAAACTTTGTTACGCGGACCGAGTCCTTGCCCCAAAACCGTCCCTCGGCAAACACTTGTCGACCCGCTATGACCTTGACGGCGCGTGCCCTTGCTGCAGGCGGAGGCGGTGTCCCGAGGATCACCGAACATCCGACCAATGAGCTGGTAGTTCGCGGCCAGCCAGTAACCTTGAACTGCAAGGCTGAAGGTGATCCGCCGCCGCGGATCAGCTGGTACAAAGATGGCCGCCCGCTGACGTCAGCTGCCGGACCGCAGCGCTTCTTCCTGCACGGCAGTTCGCTCTACTTCGTCGAGGTGGCTCAGAACAGACAAGAGGACGATGCCGGCACCTACTGGTGCGAGGCACACAATCAGCATGGCCACGCCCGCAGCCGAAACGCCACACTGGAAATAGCAAGTGAGTGTCGGCAGTGGTGCTGGAGATAGCAGGTGTCTCTGGGGTGGGCGGGCGCCGTATGGCCAGGGACGCACCCGAGTTTGGAAACGCTTCACTTTGTGGCGTGCAGACAATGTAACGTCTAGTGCAGCGTAGCCGTCGAGAAATCTGAAACACGTTTATCCGTCTCGAGTGAGCTAAATATCGTGCTGACAGGTTGATAAATGCTATACATTTTTTTCAGTTTGCGGCTAACGGAAAGTCCATTTACTTAGGTTTTCATATCCATTAGATGGTGAGGTGTGCGAAGACTATTGGTGGCTTAGCCATTGAGGCGCTGGGTCGTTGTTTCCATCTACCGATCACCAGAATGTAGCGTAACCCTCTGGCGTTGACTCTAAAAAATGATTTGAAACTCGATTGCCCTTCCCTTAATTCCTGACGTCCCACCGCCTTTGGGACTCAGATCTTCTGATGCGTGCTTAGTATGCAGAATCGTCGGTTCGTCCTGACTCGAGACTGATAGTGCGTCGATGAGTCAGTGTCAGTAGCATCCTTTACATCGTCGTTAGAGTTGTCACTTTTGAGCCTACAGACCCACAGTCTGCGTTTTTAGCCCGTGTTTTTTGTGGGTTTTGCCAGCTGGCCGGCGGTTGTGCAGGCTGTGATAGGCTCAGATGAGATTTTTAAAAATTTAATTCAAATACGGATTTTCAGAAGGCTTTTCTACAGATCCAGGGGCGAACTATGACAGCGTTTACAAAAAAGCCAACCAAAACGACTGAACTGAAGCGTCATAATATATGCCATGTCCAGCAGTACAGCGTTCATGCAGCTTAACCCGGCACTGAATGGGGTATTTCGCTACCTTCCATTGACGGGGGGGGGGGGGTAGCGCCCTCCTGTCTATCTCGAGAACAGTCGTCCGATTGGGCTGATTCGCACCGCATTCGATGTTGCCGGACGTTGCAGTCCCGTGGCATATACATTTTTTTACATTTTGGCCACTGATCACATCACTGGTCACGTCAGACACGAAAAAAGTTACCATTTTCTTCAGAGTCGCTTAATCGCAATGAGAAGTAGACCGAGACTGGAGTTTGCATAGCAATATGTTCCTGGCAGCTAAATGCCACTCTCATTGCCAATGGCTCTGGTCGAGGTCACTGGTTAGGTCAATCTGACCTCCGTTATAACGCGCCACGCAGTACGTGTTTTCTGGCCCATTTGACACGCAGATTATAAAAGATGATTCAAAAGAGCTTTGGGCAAACAGCCTTGAAATAGCCAAATTATCGTGTTCATGCAACATTGCAATATTTTGTAATTTCAAACTCTGGAGTATCACGAGCACGCTAGTGACCTCCATCTGACATCTCTGCAGGACCCTACGAGTCAGTTTGCCCCATGTTTCACATTTACACTTCGCATCTTCATACAGGTAATTCAGAGTGTCAGACAGACACCACCAGTTTACTCGCTAAACTGACATATGCATGAAACCACCAAAGGTCAGACTACGAAAAAAATATTGCAGTGTTACAAGAAACTGCTGTGTAAGTTGTACGTGCTGTTCGTTGACAGAAAGTTCGATAATTTTTCTAAAATGTACTCTCACTGGACCCGGAAAACGAAAAGTATATATTTAACCTAGAATGACCTAGCATGAGGTCAGGGGTGCTCCATATTGGACTGTCTGGCCATGTTGATATGCAGTGCAAGTCACAGTGACCATACATTGTAAAAGCACCGACAGTGCAACGGTGAAGAATAAAATGAACGTCGCTTTGCGAAACATGGTCGTCTTGATGACGATCGTGATTAAGACGTGACGTAAGCTGACTTCCGTGACTTCCGGTCTGCGGGCCTCGGCGGGTTCTTGTTTCGGAAATTTGCACGGGGCGTCCGTGGGTTTTGAGATCCAGCTTGCGGGGCGGGGCGGGTTTTCGGAGTTCCAAAAAGTGCCAGCTGTAGTCGCCACCGCAGTTTCTGACTGGCGAACATGGATGCCGAGTTAGGTTGCAGAGTCCCGGACGGTGCCTTCTGACGTTTCCCAGTGATTCGTCCTGTCGCTGTCCGGCTGGCCACAGACCGCATGGACAGATCCGGACGTGGACCTAGCATCACAGCACGTCTGCAGGACAGTGTATAGGAATGCACGGGACGAGGTGTTGGGCGGCCGGTTGCATGGGTCGGCTGCTGCGGCGGGGCCGGAGCTGACCGCCGGGGCGCGGACAGCCGTCCGTCGCCTGTCGTCGGTCAGTCCGCGGCCCTGTCGTCCCCTCCCTGCCCTGCCCGCCTGCAGTGCTGGCACGCCGCCAGCCGTGCTGCACGCCGGTCGGGCGCGCGCGGGCGTGCCGCCGCGTGCCGGCCACCGTGACCAGGCCGGCGGCCGGCGCGGCGGCGACGCACGGTCGATAGACTCAGGCGGCCGCGGCGGCGGGAAATAGCCGCCCCGTCACCCATCAAAGCCAATCTGGCGGCTCCGGGTCCGAGCAGCGAGACCGTCAGCAGAGCGCCGCCGGGCCGCCACGCATATTGACGGCGCCAACTCGAGCGCCAGACCGAGCCAGTTCCACGAAATCCACCTGCCCGAACTGCCGATAAAGTGTCTGGCGCAGGGGAGATTGACACCATGTTCGTGGAGGGGCAGATTAATGTTGAAATTCTGGTTTGAAGGCAAGGTAATGGGGGGAAGTTTGAGGGAGCCTCTCATGAGATGGTCGTGAGTTCAAATTTCGTCGTGGAAACGAATCTTGAGGAAGTGCCCAAGTTCAGATGAAGTTGAGCCGTATTGGGTTGGTCGCCGCGGCCCCAGAAGTGTTTCACGGAAATCAGTTCTTGCTCACACTTGTGTCTGACTCTGTTCCGCTTCGATGCTCTGGTTTCGCGTGTCCACCAGCGCCTGTGGGCTGACGGCCTGCTAGCAGGGTCCGGCCTACCGGTGCCCTGCTCCGGTGGGCGGCACGCGCTCGCTCGCTGCACCGCTCGGCCGCCGGTGACGAGCTGTGGCCGCGAGCCGTCCGTCTGTCGGCCGCTTTGTGACGCGCCGACAGACCGTCCGACTGTCGTCTGGACAGGTTGATTGACCTGCAATCAGCCCGACCGACAGGTACAAATGGACACGGCCACTGCCCTGTTCGCCTCGCCAAGCTGGCGTGCCTCTGGCCGAGCGGCGAGTGACCGCTCCGCGACACAGCGCGTTTCAGTTGTAATACGGCCGACCAGGTGCATATCTGCTGCCGGTCCGGCGCCCGTGTCGGCCGAATATACAGCGTGTTCCGGTATGAAGGGCCGAACTGCGTCCATTATTCATCCACGCCTGCACCCGCATCGGCCGCAATATGCGGCTTTGCATGTGAGAGCACATATGTCGAAAGTCTGCAATTTTCGCCGCCGTGGCTCCAGCAGCGAGTATGAGTTGTGGGTGCCTACACGCGTATCCAGTGGTCCTCGTTCCATTCGGGCCCACTCGTAGGGACGTATTTCAAATTTAAACCCGTCAGTAATGCGAGCGTCGCAATCGTTTCGTCGTAGTGGACTTCACAGTCGGATGGACGGGCGTCTGACCGTCAATAAACTCGCCCGATTCTGCTGCGACCCGGTCAGCTGAGCTCGGTTGAGCTAGATATTCTGCTGGGGTCAGGCCGGCTGAGTTCGGTCGAGCTGGATCCACTGAGAAGACGTGCGCTCTCGACCGGAGAAAAGTTGGCCGCGGATGCGCAGAAAGCCGCGAAAGTTACTTGAAAGCCCGTTCTCATCATGTCGCGAATATACGGGCATTTATTGTGCTGGTCTCAACACAGCACATCACAGGTCTTCCACAGATATGCAAACGCCATCCAGTGAACGTAGCTTTATGGGTGTGCATTACGTATGCATGCATGCAAGCGCATATAGATGAAATGCATCAAAGGATGCTGGTTTTTACAAAACACCTCCATCTTCTCTCCTGAACTCGGTTTGCAATTTTGCGTTTACCTCCTGCCAGCCAGAGCCTAGCCGGGCATCACCATCCTGTGGGAGTACTGACTAATATTGTCAGCTGGGCGGAGCCTAGCTGGACACACGACCCGGCCCTGGCGGCTGAACGGCTGACGGCGGCTTGTCGCGTCTCCCCGCAGTCTGCGGTCAGCCGGCTCCGGCTGACGTGCTGCCGCTGCGGTGGCGGCGGCGGCGGCCCGGACTGGTGACGGGCGGCGATTCATCACTGGTCCCGGCCCGGCCCGGCCGTCATCGGCCCCGCCGCCGCCAGTGTATACACAGCGAGCCCGGCTGACACCGGCCTGACGGCGCGCACAGAGCGGCCGCCGTCGCGCCGGCACGTGCCGCTGCGGCGGCGGCGGCGGCGGCGGCGGCAGCGGAAACGGCCGCCTTCACTCCGTGTGACTGGTGGAGCCGATCCCAGGCCAGCCGGCCGCCGTGCCGTCCCCGGCGGCTCTGGCTCGCGGCCGCCCTCCGGCGGGAACTGCCAGGTCTGGGACGGCCGCGGCGTGGGCAGCGGGGAGAACGGAGTCGGGCCGGCCGTCTGCCGGGGCCTCTTGTGGCCGCTGGCGGCGTCCCTTACCGGCCGTCGTGCTACCGCGGGCGACGCCCGGTCTACAGCCACCTGACGGCCCGGCCGGCCGACACCGTCACCCGGCGGTCCGGCCGGCCTACAGTCACCTGACGGTCCGGGCGGCCGACAGTCGCCTGATGGCCCGGCCGGTCGATACACAGTAACCTGACTGTCCGACTGGTCGACACACAGTCACCTGACGGTCCAGCCGGCCGGTGCCCCGGGTTTATCTTCGGGCCGCTCGTGTGGCAAAGCCGCGCCGCCGGCGGCCGCCGCGTTATTGCGCATTCCTCGGCCTCACAAAGAGGGGGCGGCGATTGATTGCTTCTCGCCGATAAATGGAGCGGCGGCCGACGGTGGCGCAGTCGGAATCGATGACACCGGACTGCGGTCGGCGGGCCGCCCCACCTGCGGCGAGGGCAGGAGGGGGAGGGGACGGACGGAGGTGGTCGGCGCGGACGGCAGTAAACGTCGCTGGCCGTGGACGGACGCGGCGCGGACCTCCCAGACAGACACGCCGCGATCAGCGCCGCCCGGGGGCCGGAGCGGGATGTCCCGCGCCGTCTCAGCGGGTGGCGGCCGTCCGTCGTCTGGTCCCGTGTCCGCCGCCGGACTGCACTCCGTAAGCTGTCCGGATGAAGACGTGAAACGTTTTTGCTGGGGAGCGCGGCGGCAGGTGGTGTAGCGGAATGTTTTCGAGAACGCCGACATCTCAGCGAGGAAGAAATGCGTTTTGTTCCACTGACAAAGAGAATTTAGCCTCTGCTGTATCTGTTTACACTGTTTTGCGGTCTGTGTACGTGATGCCCTTATCCGACGGCAGGCTACCCTGTGGGCACCTCCGCAGACACCGCAGTCCTGCCCCGTTTTGGGTCCCAGGGCCCGCGGTAGAGTCTGTGTTGGTCCAGGGACCCGCGGTTGTGGCCTGTTATGGGCTCAGAAGGCCGCAACCTCAGTATGATTTAATGAGCCCTCGGGCGCTGGCTAGTCTGGTGGTGTTTGCCAACTGCCTTGGTTGGATGTATGCCGTGGTTGGATGTCTGCCGTGGTTGGATGTCTGCCTTGGTTGGATGTATGCCTTGGTTGGATGTCTGCCGTGGTTGGATGTCTGCCTTGGTTGGATGTCCGTCGTGGTTTGATGTCTGCTGCGGTTGGATGGCTGCCGTGGTTGGATTTGGCGAGCTGGCTGGGTGCCGTGGCTGGATGCCTGCTGCGGTTGGATTTGGCGAGCTGGCTGGGTGCCGTGGCTGGATGACTGCCGTGGTTGGATGGCTGCTGTGGTTGGATTTGGCGAGCTTGGCTGGGTGCCGTGGCTGGATGCCTGCTGCGGTTGGATGGCTGCTGTGTTTTGATGTCTGCGGTGGTTGGATGGCTGCCGTGGTTGTATTTGGCGAGCTTGGCTGGGTGCCGTGGCTGGATGTCTGCCGTGGCTGGATGCCTGCTGCGGTTGGTTGCAGGGGATCGGGCTGTGCGCTACGCCCTCCGTTGTTTCTTTTTTTATCGCTCAGGGTCCCGGGGTTACTTTGCGGTGGTGAGGTGTGATGCCTATGAGGGAGAAGATGCACAGTTGACACCGAAACTGATATGTAGGTCGACCTGAGTCTAGTAAAGCAGGTTGGTTTTACGGGCAGTTAAAATAAATCGGTTTCATACACGATAGCCATTGATCGGATCGATCAATGAATGTATGAATCAGGCTGCAGCTGTTATTGCGGTTACTGTCGTTATGGTGTACTGCTCTGCAACTTTTCGCCATGCTAATTCTCAAAAAAGTTAGGCATCTGCAGGTGCAGGGCGACAGTCCAGTGACTCACGACTGTTCAGTTGTTCGACTAACATCTTTGCCCTCCAGGAGAGGATTTATGGATGACCATGAAGTATTACCAGACCTAAAGTAATTTCTGTTTTTTGCCCCAAAATGTTGTTTCGAGCCCGTGCCTGGGTCATGGTCACCGGGCTCTCACTTTCTTCAGAACATGTCGCTTGTGAAAGGGTTACGTAACCAGGGCAGGGAGCCATAGTTCCCACCAGTTTGATCAGCCGACGTACGAAACATCTTTATGCGCTTTGCGAACTCCGCCGAACGGTTTCGAAACGGTATTGCTTCGCAGTGCGATTGAGAGGGTTGGCAGGAGCCGAGTCAGTGGACACTATCCAAAATATCTGCTAACCAGCGCTGGTACTGCCATGAACAATTTTGATTACAAAGCGCTCTCGATAGAAGATTCCGCCCGTGGCAGATTTAGGCGAAGATCATGCGTGTTAAACCGCAAATGAAAATAAACAGGATTTGGAAGCTCAGGAGGCCCGCCTCGCAGTGGGTGGTTACCCTTCGCCCACAGTTGGGGGATTTTTGGACTCGTCTGGGGCAACCCTGCGATGTATCGCCTGCCGAAGCATAGAAAACGTGACTGCATATGTCGAACAGTGACGCCAACACATCTCCATCCGTCGGACGGCATGTACAATATGTCCTGCTCAAAGGACTGTCGCTGCGAAAACCGCTGCCATCGGTCGGACGAGACAGTTGTCAGCCATTCATTTCACCGGGCGGAATGACTGCGCTTGACTTCTGTGCTGGCATAGCTCAGAGAGGTTAAGCGCGTTCTTCGCATATCCAGGAGGCTTATTCTTCCGCCCAACGCAGATTCACCAAGTCGTTAGGTTTAATGAGAGTTGGTGCCACGAGGCGTCCCATTTTTGGGCCATCGGCCAGGCAGAGTTCGGGCGGGGTTTGTGGCCGCACGTTTACGACGGCAGCACCACTTGTCACCATCAGAATTCGTCGTCCCAGATCCCGCCAGGGCCTTTTAGTTTTGCGAATCCACCGTCTTCATAACACTTAATGTAAGCAGGCAATCTTCCCTTATTTATGGCTGCGCTTTCCGTGTAAATTGGCCGTTAGACTATGGCAACAAGTCATTGGGGAGCGGGCCGGCCGGCCGGCCGCGCGGGACGGCTGGCGGTTAGCCGGCGGAACGGCCGCGTTTTCGGCGCAGCAGCAGCCGCCCGGCGCCCCTGAAACAATGGCTGGGGCTGCCAGGTCAAGACGGCGGGGATGGGGGTAGAGGGCGCTGTCGTAGGCCGTCTGGAGGGTCTCCCAGCTGATACGGGGCGTTCAGTCTCGGTCTCGGTCCAGATAGTCTGTGTGGACTCCCAGACTGAGTCCAAACAAACAGAGCGAGGGCGTGGACTAACGGCGGCGCCGTCTCATCCGCTGGCCGCACCTGTCGGGGATTCCAGCCCAGCTGGGGTGCAACGTTTTTCATGGGTCAGACGTGCCGAACCGTTGAGCCTGCGGCGGTGCATACACTTCCCATCCATCTTCGGCGTCTGGCAGGGCGGCGGCCGACCGAGCGGCGCGCTCCAGATGGGCCTCCAGCGACGCTGGCCAGCACAGCCCGATACTGGCGGCAGCCGAAACTCCTCCCAGACGGACTCACCTGCCATTCGGTACAGACCGGGCCAGACAGGCTCACAGTCAGCACAGACCGGGGCAGACACATTCACATTCAGTACAGCGAGTCAGACGGACTCACAGTCAGTACAGACCGAGTCAGACGGACTCACTGTCAGTACAGACCGGGGCAGACAGCTGACCTCCCGGTCTGCAGCCGGCCCGGTTTGCAGCCAGCCAGGTCTGCAGCATGCCAGGTCTGGTCTGCTGATGGTGGACCAGGATGGACGGCCAGGTCTGGTCTGCTGGTGGTGGAGCAGGATGGACGGTCAGGTCTGGTCCGCTGGTGGTGGACCAGGATGGACGGTCAGGTCTGGTCCGGTGGTGGTGGACCAGGATGGACGGCCAGGTCTGGTCTGCTGATGGTGGACCGGGATGGACGGTCGGTGGGTGGGACCGCCTGGTTCCGAACAGGACCCTGCGGCCAGGCGTGGCGGGCACGCTGAATTATTGGCGGGTCGCAGTCCGCCTCAGAGTGACGCCAGATGCTCTATAACCGCCGAGATGGGCCACTCGGAACAACTAAACTGGCAGAACATCGAAGAACGACGAGCCTGCAGCTCTTTTCTGCTCCAAATTTGCGCAGCGAATTTCACTTCCATGTGCGTGTCGGAATATTGGCCATTACGAAATGGAGCCCAGGCTCCTAATTTAGTGGGTCGTCAGAGCGGCTAATGAGCTCAAAAATCAAATGCTGCTGCTGAATTATTTTTGTCGTATGTAATATCACAAACCGTTAGCGTCAGAGCCTTCCACGCGAATCAACACAATCACCATCATGGAGATTAACCCTATTCCCGGAGGGCTAGACGGTATGGCTGATTCCCGGCAGGGGGGGGGCCGATTCGGCACCCCCGAGATCTCGAGAACTACACATCCGATTTCATCGCAACAAACGACAATCGATTTGCCATGACGTTAACTACATTTTTATAAAACGAATTTCTCAAAATTTTGAAAGGGGCGGATAAAGGGGGTAAAAAAGTCAAAATGGGGGTATTTGCGGACTTGTTATACCTCTGTTGTTTATGGACCGATTCTGGTGGAATTGGCATGGATCGAAAGGTTATGGATAGGAATTTTACCATTGGCCCATACATTTGAAATTTTGAAGAAAAAAAATTCATAGACGTTCACAGGGCTTCAGAAATAGGAGGATTAGTGAAAAGAATTGAATTTAAAAGAAAGTTAAAAACGCCTTTTTAGCTTCTACTATTCATGTTATGCTGAAGAAGTACAAATCGTATTACATTGTTTGTATAATGTTAGCACAGACGGTGCCAGGGACATGAAAGAGGGGAAACTGTCGTGGTCACATGTTCTTCAGGTCAGCTTACGACCTTTGACCTTAAGTGATCTCCAGTGACCTTAGAGTCACTTAGAATGATCTTGTGTGCATTTCGTATTATTTGAAAAGGTTTTCAGTCGTTTGAATTCACTATTTCTAAAATTCCATTTTACGGCTGTTGCGATATACGGTGCGTGCACTGACATTTTAGGTCATAACTCCATGGCCCGACTGGATATCAAGCTGAAACTTAGTACACAAGTAGGAGGGCACCATTCCACGTCATGTGTGTTCCGGGTTTGTGTTGAAGAAAATAACGTCAAAATTATTACTATAAGACCAAATTTTGGCGTTTGACCTTGACCTGACCTTGTGAAGTGACCTCAGACAAACAAAATTGTATTGGGATGTTGCCCAACCATTTACCTATACATCCACATAAAGTTTTAAGTTCTATCGTAAAAACGCTTTTTTGGCAGACATTTTCCTTTTACCCTCAACAGGGCCAAAAGTGGCCTGAGGTGCCTCCCAAAAACGTTGCCTGGCTCCACCCCTGAGCAAAACAGAATTACGAAATTTTGGTAAAATACGTAGAAGGAATAGTAAGAAAGAGTGACGAAGTTTCGTAAAGCTGCGTCAAAGACTCAGGAATCTACAAGCAAAAAAACCGAGAGGGGACGGATTCATCCCCCGCCGGGAGTAGGGTTAAAGCAGCTAACTGTTATAGCGTCCGGGAAATGCAACCCTGTTAAACAGGCACAGTGCGTACCATCTGTGCTGCATGACCAGCCAGTTACCGTGTTGCAGCCTTGCCCAATGTGTTGTGCTTTGTTTCGAGAGAAACGCATTTAACGCAGATTATCAGCTTTCACAGTTTCATGTCTGCCGGAATGGCCTTCTGTGGGATTTCCGCGAACCATGAAATCCGCAGCGGTGTTTCCAGCTGATGAATGTTTTCCAACGCCCCGACTTGACCAGTGGCTCTCAGCTGACAGTTACCAAAGTTTCGGACCAACTTGGGCCGTTCGAGTTGAGGACTCGTGTCGGATGTCGTGAGTTTCCGGTAGGGTTCAGGGCTGCCCGATGATCGGTGTTTGCGGTCAGTTGCCGGCCTGGCCGAGCTCTGGGCCCGGCCGCCGCCTGTGACCGGCGGGCCGTCCGTGTTGCAGTGCTGCGGGACGAGTTCCGGCTGTCTCCACGGGACGTGCAGGTGGCCCAGACGGAGACGGCCCGTCTCCTGTGTGCCCCGCCGCGCGGCCACCCGGCGCCAGAGGTCGCCTGGCTGCGCAACGGTCAGCCGCTGGACGTGGCCGGCTCGCGGCGGCTGAGGATCGCCGCCGGTGGACACCTGGTCATCTCGGACGCCCGACACCACGACGAGGGCGCCTACACGTGCGTCGCTCGGAACGTGGCCGGCGAGCGCCGCAGCCGGCCGGCCCGACTCACCGTGCACGGTGAGTACCGGTCACTGCACGGCCCGTGCAGTGAAGAGGGCGTGCACGGTGAGTGCCGACCACTGCACGGCCCGTACAGTAGGCAGGGCGTGCATGGTTAGTGTCGATCACTGCGCGGCCCGTACAGTGGATAGGGCGTGTACGGTGTATACTAGTGTAGTGCATACTACTAGTAGTACTAGTAGTGCATACTGACCGGGAACCAAAAGCTGAGGACGCTGTTGCCCAATGTTATTGACATTTTTGAAAGCACTAGTCTACATAGATTGTGACGACGTTGCAATACAGGCATGGTGGTGGTGGCGTTTTAACGATCGTTCCCTCATACACTGGAGTATCCTTTGTCCGAATTCCTGAATATACTGTATGTGACTGGCTGGCGTAACTGAGACACCTGAACCCATGTTCACGCCTGTACCTGCGACGGGAAATGGCACCGCACCGGTCCTGTGTACAGGGTACCTGTCGGCAGGACAGCGGCACAGGGTATTCTGTCCGGCAGCTGTCGGCAGGGCAGCGGTACAGGGTATTCTGTCCGGCAGCCGTCGGCAGGGCAGCGGTACAGGGTATTCTGTCCGGCAGCTGTCGGCAGGACAGCTATACCCGTGTCCCGTCCGGCAGCTTTTGGCAGGACAGCGGCACGGGGTATTCTGTCCGGCAGCTGTCAGCAGGGCAACTGTACAGAGTATTCCGTCCGGCAGCTGTCGGCAGGGCAGAGGCACGGGGTATTCTGTCCGGCAACTGTCGGCAGGACAGCGGCACGGAGTATTCTGTCCGGCAGCTGCCGACAGGACAGCGGCACAGGGTATTCTGTCAGGCAGCTGTCGACAGGACAGCGGCACGGGGTATTCTGTCCGGCAGCTGTCGGCAGGTCAGCTGTATAGGGTATTCTGTCCGGCAGCTTTTGACAGGACAGCGGCACGGGGCGTTCTGTCCGGCAGCTGTCGGCAGGACAGTGGCACATGGTATTCTGTCCGGCAGCTGTCGGTAGGACAGCGGCACGGGGTATTCTGCCCGGCATTTGTCGGCAGGACAGCGGTACAGGGTATTCTGTCCGGCAGCTGTCGGCAGGGCGGCCGTTTGGGACACCGTGCCTGGAGCCGTGCCTCGAGTGCCTGCAGAGACGGACGTGGCGTGCCACCCCGGGGCTCGGTGGCGTGTAAAGCTCTTGTTTGTAACGGGATTTCTGTGCGTGGTCCGCGCCACTTTGCATGTCACAACAGGACGGCATGAAAGACATCTGGCCAGTAAGCCTGTGTGGCGTTGTGGAACACGCGAACCATGTTTGCAAAACAGATCAGTGAATGTTTCAGGATTACAGGGCATGAGAAGCCTGCTAATTTGAAAGCGCTGTAAGAATTAACGTCTTTTGTCCAGGAATATATAAACATAAAAAGATGGGGCTAAAAACGCTGTCTCCCATAGCGCTGATGCTAAGTTTCCTCAAAAGTAGGGAGACCATGCTCCCACCCCCGTTCCTACACCCATGCGTCCGGACGACAGTGACGCGGATTGTTTGGCTGGAGATTCAGAAACAGTCGTAGAATGAACCGCAGCTGCAAGCACCACAGAGGCGGCTTTCAAAGGCAGGCATTGTAAACATTCTTTACCCGCTGAAAGACAATATTGGACCGTTTTTTTTGCGAGCCTTTTCAGCATGTATGTAGTATTACTGGAGAGAAAATGGCACAAAATTCTGAAACAAATTTCGTAGACTTTATCTTGATCTACTTATCTTCCAGTTAATAAACCTAGTAATCCGAGAATAACGTTGTTCCACCATGCTTGCCTCGCCGACTAGAAGAACATCTAGGCTGCCAGTATGCTGTATGTTGAATGGTGCTTAGTCTGCAACAGGTTTCATACCAAATTTTTTGCATTATTTGCGTCATTAACTCGCCGACTAGAAGAACATCTAGGCTGCCAGTATGCTGTATGTTGAATGGTGCTTAGTCTGCAACAGGTTTCATACCAAATTTTTTGCATTATTTGCGTCATTAAGTGTTCCAATCAGTTAGAACTTATCATCTTAACACAAAATAATTGTTGTATGGAGCGCTTACCATTCAAATCATGAAATATTAGTAGTGTTTTAAACTATTATGCTTGCACTTAGTAGATTTAAGTCACCCAGAATTTAGTCGAAATGAAAAGATTAAATCGCAATGGCAAAGCAATATGTTAACAGGTGTGAGGCAGGTCAGCAAATGGGTCTGACACGGCAGTCATAGGCCTGGGAACAGGGGGACCGGGGGCCATGGCCTCCCTCCTTTTTGGGAAATTTAGCGTTATCCCTATTGGGAACAACGTCTCTGACCCTCCGATTTTTCTGGATGTTCCTACGTTCCCAACGGTAATCGTTGTAAATTTGTCAAACTTGTGGATTTGCATGGGCTTTTGATAATGCGCGTCTGTAGCGAAGGACGCTCGTAATTGCTTGAATGAAATAATCTAGTCGGTGGCATTTGGGAGGAACGTAGCCAAGAGGGCCATGGGAGCCATGCTCCCCCCCCCCGAGCCAAGCGGTCTACACTAGATATGTAGCGATTTTGCACAAATACGGAATAGTGGTCATATATGTATGTTGCAAAAACAAACATTATATGTATTCCTGTGGGGGTAAAAATGAGGTCAGTTACGTAAAATTCCTGGTTTTCCGGTAAACTTCTTCGTCTGCCAGTGATATATGACAGAATTGGCATTTACCCCCCCCCCCGGAGGAAAACCTTGGCCGCGTGTCTGGTACATGGCTTGGTCAAATTGTACACGGCGGTGACAAAACCGCTCCCTTTCCTGGAGACACGTTGAAAGTAGATTGCCTGCTGAGTGGCAGAGGATGTGGGACCAAGAGAGAAATAGGAATAAGCTGAAGGTTATCAAGCTGAAGGTAGGGCACCGGATAACTCTGACCCGTCTCCGCATCAGCCATACCTACAGCATACAGAAATTTCAACTGCGCAACACAGCAGATGTCCCCACGTGTGAGAAGTGCGGAGACGTGTTGAGTGTGAAGCATGTGCTTGTCGATTGCACTCTGCTCAGCTCAGAAAGCCATAGATTCTTTAGACGCTCCGCAACTCGGACATCGGTTATAGGTGAATTTCTCGACATTGAGCTGGGTGTCATTACGCAATTCTTAGCTACGATTGGACTGGATGTCATTTATCCTCCCGTTTAGGCGCTTACTACCATGTATATGTATACTATGTATATAAACTTCTTGAGTAGATAGTTCATGTCACCAGCGCGGGATATCATCAAGAGAGATTGCCCCTAAGCCCCAGTAATCAATCAATCTACTTGCCTTATAGAGTAGGGTTTTATCACATTCTGCGCCGGTGGATGTGTCAAATGAGCTGGTTTTCAAATGTCAGCTGGATGGGCGGCTTTTAATTGTGTTTGCTTGAGGAGCTGTGGATAAAGGATGTTTTAATGCCATCTTCACGTTGCGAACGTTTACCGGAATCCGTAAAACGGTGTCATGGAGAAAGCCACAGAGCTAAACGCTTGAAATGCCGCCGGCGACATGACACATGCGTATTGAAAGGATTATTTTAATGAATAAGATACCATTTTAGAGGAGTGGAACCCCAGAAGGGTTTTTGCTTTGTTTACCCATTCTCAAGGCCCCAGCGCCGCCCCTGAAGTACCAATAGACTTGTCATTTGACCCTGGTACTGCAGAGTTACTAAAGCGAGGCAGAATGGCAAGGAACACGCTGCAACTTTCGACGACTTCTCCCAAGATGTAAAAAGTTTGACTTGCGTCGCGTGGGGCGGCAGCCATTGAAGAATGAACACCTACGCAGGAGCCAGACCACAGCAAAGACGCTCACGCAGCCTGTTATTAATCCTGGACAGGTAGCACGCACCGTGCATGCTCCGTGCGTCCCAAAACGTAAATAGCCGATCTAGATAACTGAACCTTAGTTGAAATTAACGAGCCTACCCATATGACGTGCAGCACTGAGCCAGCCGGCAGCTCCCGCCGTGGACTGGGCCCTGACAAATGGCGCGCCATTTTAGGCGAGCGAGCCGCGCGGGACCTGTACGATGCATGTGAACGAGCGCTATTTCAACACGCACCGGCAAATTGTGCAATATTTTATGCGCGCGACTGTGGCAGCCGGCAGGAGACGCCATTTTCCCACCGGCTGTCAGCCGTCGGCGGCGGCGGCGGCGTGCTGCTCGTGCCCGGCTCACGGCTCTGGTCGGACATGACAGGTACAAATTCAGCCAGCGCGGCGGCACGCTGCCGCTGCTGGCAGCGCTGCAGAATTGGACCGGGAGAGGGCGGCGGCCGCTGCCCCTGCCCGTGCCCCTGCACAGACGGTGTGTGTGTGTGCGTGCGTGCGTGCGTGCGTGCGTATGCGTGTACGTGTGTGTGTGCGTGTGTGTGTGTGTGTGTGTGTGAGAGAGAGAGAGAGAGAGAGAGAGAGAGAGAGAGAGAGAGAGAGAGAGAGAGAGAGCGTCACGGCATAAACACAGGTTGTTGTAAATAACGGCAAATCCACAGTCATGACTGAAATGCTCCAGTATTCCATTGGCAAAACTTGAATTCTTGCCGGGAGTCCGAGAGTATAACGGTATCTAACAGATGAGCCTGAAAGGCGTGTCAGCCCCATATGCATACATGATCACGCATGCACACGTGAAACCAATCAGCATATTTCGGCTGCACTGTATCGCGGATGGCATTACGGTAGCCTATCCACCGATACATCATCCACTCAGGCTGCACCGACGCCGCCCTCGCCGCTGCAGCGGAGGTCAGCTGCAGTCGTGCACGCAGGCAGCCGGCCGCCAGCCGGGCAGAGGGCACCAGCCCTCGTGCTGCCCAGTGTGCCCCGTCAGGAGCGGGCCGGGGCCGGGCAGCCGGGCGGATGGCACGAGCCCTCGTGTTGCCCAGACTGTCCCGTCAGAAGCCGGCTGGGGTCCGCCAGCCGGGCAGAGGGCACGAGCCCTCGTGCTGTCCAGTCTGCCCCGTCAGGAGCCGGCTGGGACCGGGGCCGGGCCACCGTCCACAGCCGGCTCCGTTGCCCAGCCCGGCCCTGATGTGCCGCCGTGTTTGGCTGCGAGCGGCGCGCGCCGTCGGCGGCTCGTCGGTGACGACAGCTGGACAGGTGCGGCCGGCCGCCGCCCTGTTCAACACGGCGGAGGCACAGAGACGAGGCGGCGCCGCTGATCTGCAGCTGGCTGCACGTCAGGGCCTGACGGTCAGGATGGTGGGAGACTGCCTGTCAACATTCAGAGACCTGAGGGCCTGGAGGATAACAGCGTATTTCGCGTATGAAGGGCCCCATCCTAGTGGGTTCTGTTATATGGGCGGTTTTCTTTCAGGATTATGAAAATATTGTTTGGTCTTCGCTTGGTAATGTTCTCACGGAATGAAAGGCTTTTGTTCTTATCGTTTCGTACGTCGATCTGTTTGTAGTTTTTGGGGCGTGAGCGGGAGAAGAATGTTTTTTATATTCCGTATGTTTTTTTTTTAATTTATGTGTACCCCGTTACGGTGGTACATCCCACATCGAGTCTGAAATATCCGTGCTGTGTGAAGGCCGAGTGTGCCGGCTAGGACGCCTGACAGGTGGCCTGTCACCTGGCTCCCCGGCTGCCAGTCGCCGGTCCCTGTCGTCATGTGTGTCGATCCTGAAGCCTCAGCGAGGTGTCAGCTCGTCTGGTGGGTGCTCCGATGTTCCGATGGTCGGTCAGGTCGTGTGCTCCGTCCGAGTGTGGTTCGGTCGGGCTGGTCTGTCTTCCTGTGGAGCGTGGGTCGGTGTGGCCGGTGTTCCGACGGAGCGTGGGTCAGTCTGATCGGTGTTCCGGTGGTCGGTCAGGCTGGCCTGTGCTCCGTCGTAGTGTGGTTCGGTCTGGCTGGTCTGTGTTCCGGTGGAGCGTGGGTCGGTCTGGTCGGTGTTCCGGCGGGGTGTGGGTCGGTTAGGCCGGTCTGTGTTCCGGTGGAGCGTGGGTCGGTCTGGCCGGCCTTTGCTCGGCGGTACCTGTTAATTGGGGTTAAGCCGAGCTGGACGATCGGTGATAAGACCACCTGACAGGCCGGCACCAAAGCCGCTTACGGAGGGCGTGCTCACTCGGCATCTGAGGTCGCGCACGTGCGCCGCCTCCAGACGGCTCTCCAGCCGGCCTCGCTGCTGATGTTGATCTGGGGCTCCACCTAGTGTCGGTACGGAGATGGTCCGATCTGTCAATTGTTTTTGACGTGGTTATTTGACAGGCACATGCTTTTTATCTGTAAACTGGCGGATGTAACATTCTCTGACTTTAGGGAGTTAGGTAGCTTTTAGACCATTCATTTAGAACTGTGACAAGAAATACCCGCAACAGGGCCTTATGTTTCGGCTGAGACTTAATCCACGATTTACCAGCAACTTCCGACACCGCTTAGTTTGAGAGAAACCTTTTGCTGATGAGATACTAACACTAAATCATCATTTGCTGTCACTTCCCACTTGCTGGTGGGTCGGTACGGCGGGCGCTGGGCCCGTTTTCAAGCTTACTTTATGTAACGACCACCGCACTTTGCACATGAAAGTGGAGTCTCCGTTCCGTACTCAAGGCATGTGGTGGCGCTGGTTGATGAGTGTGCTTTTCTTTGCAGCTTTGCAAAGTGGGCATTCCTTTTTACTACGAACATCCCTCAAGTCTGAGTGAGATTAAATTATCGTAAAACTGCGGCTGCGAGTTATGCCTTACTTTGTTAAAACACCACGCCGCTCCTGGAATTTCTGAAAATCAAGCCAGTCGTGATGGTTGGGAATCCTTCAGGCGCTTGGTGTGGTCCGGTACCCCTGTCCTCACACGAGGCGCCAGTCAGTCGGGGGGGGGGGCGGTTTTACGAGGTCGGGCCGGCGCTGCGCCGGCCGGGGGCCCGGACGTCCGTTGATGAGCTCAGCAGCGTTTTACGGGGCGTCACAACAGAACGCGCTGCGCGCGCAGGGTTTGTCGGCGTCACGACCGGGCCGGGCAGGGCCAGGGCGTGGCGCGGGCGCAGCGGCGGTCAGAAGCAGTCCATTGTCGACCAGCGTCATGTGCTCGGCACCGGCTGCCTCGGACGGCTGCGCCTCTGTCGGACTGGAAACTGGTGACCCGTGATACGCGTCTGTGCGGCGGCTCTCACGGCTGTCCCGGAAAGACGCCCAAATTTCACTTAATGGGTGCACTAAGGTATTTGTATTCGGCCTGATGGCGCTGGGCCACGTGGATGTCTGACTTCCCAGGACGATGTCTGGCCGTGTCCACCAGCCGTGTCTGACGTCTTTTCATGTAAAGCCGAAGTCTCCAGCTATCTGTTAGACGAAATCATTCCACTGAGATGGGAGTTAAGCGTAATTCTAGAGTTCATTGTGGGGAACGCTGTAAGTTGGGATATCTGTAGTGATCAGAATAGCTGGAATTACAAGCTATGCCGTGGAAGATTGTCTGTTCCGCCGAACGTTCGCGTAACCGATAATTTGGCCACGTGCGGAGCGTAGGTGGCAACATTTAATTACTCCGTTAGGGTGGTTTCGATAAGCTTTGGACTGTATCGGCGACTTGTTCTTCGTCAGAAGTCGCAGTGTGTCAGTATGTCGATGCAGTGAGTTCTGGGTAGAAGTGTGAAAATTCCCTCCCGCCGATCTTTTGGCTGGACCTTGGCCAAAGCCGTCAGCTTAGCTCAGTGATCCCACTATTTACCAGACCTGACGGAACTGTGCCACCTTCCGGGCGAAATGAAGCGTTTCGAGTCAGCCCTCCCCCTGGCTCAGTTGCGGTCCAGCTGTAGATGTCGGCCGGACGGAACGGAACCGGCCGGGGCGCCGTGACGTCACGGGAAATCACTCGTGTGCGCCGCGGGGCAAGAGCCGGCGCAGTCTGCGCGCCGTGAATCATCTGGACGGTCTCACTGACGTGTCCGGGTGTCAGTGACGTTATCGGCAGCATGCTCACTGTCAACCGGAATACATGTGATCTCTCGTAACTTGCTGCCAATTGTCATTACCGTTCAACTGTCATCATGCAAGCTCTGTCGAAGGCACGTACGGGGCACCAGGAAGACGTGTGCTCTGAGGCCGTGGTGTATCCATTGTGGCCAGAACCTTGTGGGATGGAGCGCATAGGGTTGCCTAGTCACCTGAAGAGATGCTGTCCTTTTCTTCAGGGTTGTCGGTAACCTGCAGACCTGACTGACTAGGTGCTTGTAAGGTTATCTATCGCACACTTATTGCCGTAAGACGAGAAGCAACTTTCTGCGGCCACTGACGAACGGCTGTTTTCTGTTCCGACGGCTCCGCGCCTGCTCTGACAGCTGCTCTGGCCTCTGTGCTCCGGTTCTGAGGGCTGCTCTGAGCTCTGGGGGCTGTTGTAGCATGGTCTGATACGTCTCCTCCTGTCCGCCCGCAGTGAAGCCGTTCTTCGTGCGGCCGCCGGCGGACGTGACCAGCGCCGTGTCCCGAAGGGTTGAGCTCACCTGCCAGGTGTCGGGCGACCCGCAGCCGCAGATCGTGTGGCGCCGCTCCGGCGCCGAGCTGCCCGTCGGCCGCGTCCACGTCACCGACGACAAGAGCCTGCGCATCGACGACCTGCGCCTCTCCGACGAGGGCGAGTACGTGTGCCGGGCCGAGAACAGCGTCGGCAGCGTCACCGGCACCGCCCGCCTCTCCGTGACAGGTGAGCACGCACAGCGCAACGATGGCCGACGATGCGCAACGTCGGCCTATGGTTTCAGTGGTCCTCAACCCTCGCTGATGCTCCTTCCTCTCACTCTGAACGGTGTTGTTTGGGTTGAGTACGAAAGAACGGTTGATTCTTTGTTTCTTGCTAAGATAGGCGAACGATGATGAGCTTGTTTTGGCCTCGTTGGCTCACGTTGTTTTCATTTCTCTTTCCGTGCTTTTTTTTCTTTCAGTTACCTATCTTGTCGGGCTTTCCCAGTTTCTTTTCTCGTTGTCTGCCATTGAAGCGGCTCTTTGTCCTTTTCTGTTCACCCAAACCGGCGGGCCATTTTCCCTCCAACTGTAATCAGTCGTCGGACAAGCTTCTGCATTATGGATCGGTCGGAAAAGCGGGCGTCTCGTGCGGTCGACAGCGGGACGCCGCCGGACTCGAGTCGCCGATGTCGTCACCAGCCGCGCCGACCCGTGCCCGCTGATGGAGCAACGCCCGGCGCTGCTTTGTTGGCGCCGCCCGCCAAAGTTGGCCCCTCATAAGTGCTGGCTGACATGCAGCGCTGCTAGCGGCCGTGTGGCGCCGCCGCCGACCAACTTTGGGAGACTTACGGACGCTGTCCGGCGCTGCGACCGTCCAACTTTTGGCCCGTGTGATGTCCCGTCAGGGAAGCGGCGACCGGTGTCGGGTTGGAGGACGCTGGTCGGGCGTCTCCAGGGTTACGCGCGGACGTCTGGTCTCGACTGTCGCTGTGTGCTCCTATTGCGCATGATGCTGTACCTGCTGCAGTGGTGATATGCTAACTGTTTGCCAACATTGTTGACCCCTGTGACCATCGGGACCCCGTGTGGCCCGACTGACCCGCCGGCCGTCCGACAGCGCCGCCGGTGATCACCAGCCGGGCCACGATCGCCGAGTCGGACGTCTCGGAGCCGGTGGTGCTCGACTGCCGGGCCGAGGGCCGGCCAGCGCCGCTCGTCTACTGGCTGCGCGAGGGCCGGGCCGAGCCGCTGGCGCCCGGCGGCCGCCACACGCTCGGCGCCAACGGCTCACTGGTGCTGGCGCGGCCGCGGCCCGGCGACCAGGGCTACTACCTGTGCGGCGCCGTGAGCGCGGCCGGCTCCGACCTGCTGCGGCTGGAGCTGCTGCTGCGCTCGCAGCCGGCCGCCCGGCTGCCGGCCGGCCGCCAGCAGGCGCGCCAGCTGCTGGAGCAGCGGCCGCTGGCGCGGCTGGCCGCCCGGCCGGACGCCGCCGGCGGTGCGCTGCTCGTCTGGACGCCGGCCGGCGGCGCGCCGCCAGTCGACGGCTACTACGTGCGGTACCGGCCGGCCGGCGGTGGCCCGTTCGCCACCGTCACCGTGCCGGACGGCCAGGCCACCAGTCACCGGCTGACCGGGCTGCGCAGCTACACCGAGTACCAGGCGCTGGTGTCGCCCTTCTACCGCAGTGTGGAGGGTCGCGCCGCCCCGCTGGCCACCTTCAGGACGCTGGAGGACGGTACGAGACGGGCGGCCGGGGCGGGCGGCGGCCGGTGGCTGGCGGCCGTCCGTCCGCCCGCTTCAGGGGCCATTAATTGAGGCGGTCTCAGCTGAGCGAACGTTTAAGATGGGAGGCACTCTGCACGGCACATTACTGTCAAGGGCTCTGCAAACTGGCCCAAACCGCCGCTGCAGATAGTTGCGGTTCCTTTACTGCAGTCGTCCGCGTGGTCCGTTTATTTTGAGCGGCGCGCAATTGGGCCCTTTGTGACGCCTGCCAGTAGCTGACGGAGCCAGCGCACGCTCTTCACTGAGTCACTGTTTGCCCTCATCTTGACTATATGGGATCAGGGACCGACTGGCCGGGCCAGATAACACCGCTCTGTTTGCGCACATACACACACACATACACACACAAGCAGACACACGCGCGCACGTACGCACGCATACACGCACACAAACGCGGCTGCGCGGCCTCAGAGCGGGTCTGCGCTGTTTCAGCTCCGTCAGCGGCGCCGGAGGAGCTGACGGCACGCGTCATCAACGACACCAACGTGCTGCTGCACTGGCGACCGCCACCGGAACCCGACCGCAACGGCGTCATCACCGGCTACCGGCTGCTGCTGCTGGCCAACGCCACCCAGCTGCGGCGCAACTACACGCTCAACGACACGACGCCGGGCCGGCTGCTGACCGAGCTGTCGCCGCACACCCGCTACTGGGTGCAGGTGGCGGCGGTGACGGCCCCCGGGGCCGGTCCGGCCACGGCTCCCCTGGCCTTCACCACCGGCGGCCCGGCGCCGGCCGGCGGCGGCTCGCGCGTGCTCGACCAGGCCTGGTTCATCGCGCTGCTCGGATTCCTGGTGTTCGTGGTGGTCTCGCTGCTGGTCGGGCTGGTGTACGTGAAGCGGCAGCACGGCGTCAAGGAGTCGCTGTCGGCCCGGCCCGGCAAGCCGCGCCAGGAGGCCATGTGGGTGGACCGCGGCTGGCGGCCGTCCGACAGCGACAAGGACTGCAGCCTCTCCGAGCAGAAGCTTCTCGGCTACCAGCAGCAGCAGCACCAGCTGCAGCAGCAGCAGCAGCAGCAGCAGCAGGCGGCGCTCTGTGCCGAGTACGCCGAGCTGGAGCAGCTGCGCGACAACGGACCGTACGCCTCTGCCTGCGTGATCCGCCAGAACCCGCTGAGCCGGCTGTACAGCGTGCCGGCGGGCTGCGCCGGCTCTCTGAGTCTGCCGGCGGCCGGCGGCGGAGGCGGCGGAGGCGCCGGAGCCGGCGGGCGCGGGTTCCCCACGCTGCCGGCCGGCGGAGTCGACTGTCGGCGGGAGGGCGCGGCGCCGGCCGGACAGCCGCGGCTGGCCGACGTCCTGCCGCCGCCGCCGGCCCACCCGCCGCCGGGCGAGCGCGGCCTGTACAGGTCCGGCTGCCCGTGCCGCGCCGACTGCGTCCCGTGCTCCTGCAGCGAGGCCGAGTCATCCTGCGACGAGCGGCCGCCGCCGGCCACGCCGCGGTCCTGCCCGCGCCGCCGGCCGCCCGCCGACCGCCGCGCCGACGCCGACGCCGACGCCGACGCCGACTCGGACTCGTACTACGGCGTGCCAGCGGGCGGCCCGTTCCGCGCGTACAGTCTGAGGCCGGCCTACCCTCACATATCCAGTGCTCAGCCGGCCGGCGGCGTGGTGGAGAAGCTCGCCTGAGAGGCCAGCGGTCCGCGCCGCCTCGCGCCGCCCGCGCCGCCGCCGTGTATTTATTGCGCCTGCTTGTAGGGTCGCCTTGGGCGCGCCGCGTGTGTATCTGCTTGGTGTCATTCCCGTGCCATCCTTATCGCGGCGGGCGCGTGCCGCGCGCGGCGGCGGTCGTCCGTGACGCAATAACCCCTGCCGCCGCCGCCTCGCTCCGCCGGACAGCTCCAGCCTGTTTGTATTTTGTTAAAGCTGTGATATGTACAAAGTAGGCAAGAAACCTGATCAAACAGGAATAGAGACACGATTATAGAATGGCCTGTTTGCGACTGCCTCGAAGGAGGAATCCAATTAGCCGGCGGGCAAATATTTACCGGCCTGGTTATCGGCGTGAGTACACAGGAGGCCCTCCGCGGGCGCCGGCGGCCGCTCCTCTTCAGACAGGGGCCGACTGACAGATGGAGCGGGACCACGCCATGCTCTATGACGAGCTGCCGGAAGGAGCCGGAACACTAGGAGCAGTGCTCCAGAGCTGTCCGCACAGACGCCCGCTGCCAGCCGGAGACCGAGCGGCGAGACACCAGGAGGGGGGGGGGGGAGCGGCGGCAGAGACGCGGCGGGGGTCGTGCACGTCTGTGGCGGCGGCCGGCCGCTTCCATTGAACGGGCGGCCGGCGCAGGGCGCGTTCTCACGGTGCCGCCGGTTTGTTCGATCGATCAGAGCCGGCGGCGGCCGGTCGGGGCAGGTGAGCGGCCGCCGAGGACCCTCAGCAGCACGGGGTCGGGCGGCAGCCGGCGTCGAGGAGCTTTTGATGTCTGAGCCGTCCACAACGCGACACTCGGCCCGCTACAGAGCGAGCATCAGCTCAGTATTCAGGTGTTCCCTTTCATTCATTTGCGTCACGGTCAAAGACGGGACCTATCGACAAAACAATGTGGCTATTGGTGAGCGATTCCTCAAAATGAATGGGCATGCCGGTACATTAGCAGAATGCCACGCTTCTATAGAAATCTCAGCCCTGGAAGTCGTTTGGGGCTAATCGTTGTTGTCCGTTACGAAAACGGGTGGATTCGTTGTAGATGACGGCAATACATGGATAATTGCGCAGCGAGAAATACGTTGACCAGAGCAACGTGTCAATGCTTGAGCAAAAGGCAACCTGGGAGTAATATTTTCAGAGGAGGACCAGGGCCATTTAGAGGCATTTTCTTTTCATGCAGCTCTCTAGGGCTGACCTTAAAACTTTCCAACATGGTAGGGGAGCCACCATACCTGCCCTGTGAGCTCCCATGTTCATGACCCAGGCATCACAATAACTGTCCTGGTGATGGCGTTTCTGTTCGTAGCCGCTCCTGAGGTGAACCTGACGTCCGAATAAAGCACGTTATATTTTTCTGATGTTACCAGGTGTACAGGAACAGTTCAAGCAGAAAGCACCCGGTAAACGTGTTATCACGCCCGAATCCCTGGATCGATATTTTCCCGTCGCAACCTTCGTGAGACAAACAGGAGAGCGTGGCGCCAAGAGCGTGTGAGCGCTCTCGCCGGACCCCTGGTGAACGCGCACAAAAGGCGCTCCGGCCGGCGCCGGCGCAGGCAGAAGCGCCGACCAGCGCCGTGCGCGCTTCTCACGCGCATTAGCGGCGCGCACAGTGAACACGCTCTCCGATCAGGCGCTCCGTTTGTCTAGTCTTGAGTTACATCGGCCCGGCTACCCCCCGGACGGCCCCTCCCCCCCCGCCCTCGCCGCCGCCGTGTACGCGCAGGTGAACGCTCGGAGGTCAGTGGTTTTTGTGGGAGAGAAGCTAATGGTGGTCCAGAGCTGCTCTTGCTGAGTGGCTGGTGGTGGTGATTACAACGTTCTCAGCTTTAGAAATGAGAGAAATGAGCGAGAAGCCTGTGTCACTCATTTGCACAATGATACCTCTGATATATTGCGTGTTTATACGCAGACTAGTTTGTTAATATATTTCGTAAATTTTCCACATTGGTCGACTTTTCAGAACTGGACCTGGTAGTTGAGACGAAATGCCGCTCATAATGATCTCTGCAATTCTGTTCTCAGAAATACCTGATCGTAAAAACATATCGTATCAAAAACTATGATACGGTGTTTCCATTGTGATCACGCGGTAAGGATTTTCCGCTAACGTTCATTAGCCTGCACCCGCCCGGTCTGTAATACAGCACCTGGCAATACGTTGTGGGTGTCAAGATTGAGAAATTCGGAGCAACTTACTTTAAATCCCAGTAAACATAGTTTTAAGACAACGTGCATTTCAGAAATCGATTAATTTGATCATTGTTGCATGTTCCACTTACTGCATGTTGTGATTTACCATGAGCTACATTTTGGTTGCCTCAAAATATCTGTCAACGTCGGAACACTCTCTTTGTACCGTACAATGTAGTTCCACAATCATGTGCGTACAGTGGTGAGTTGTGGGAAAGGGCCATTGGACCATGACTCTTGAGCACTGAAAGCTTCCTTGATATGACACCTTGATATGACAGTTTCAGGCACAAAAATAGCGTCCAGGGTTCCCCTGAGGAGTTTTGGGCGCGCCTCCCAAACCCGAAATGGTGGCCCTATCTCTGGAAGGGCGTAACCCAAAAGCATGAAAGGAATGCCCCAGTCCTGAATATGAGTCCCTGATACTTCAAAATGCGACGCTTAGGTCTGTAAGGGTACCGTCGAGCCTTGAAAGGGCACACCGAGGCTCAAAGGAACTCCACGATGTCCAGAAGGGCACCGCCAGACCTGAAATTGCGCCTCACAGGTCTGGCAGAGCGCCCCCTAAGTTTGAAAATGTGCTTCGATGCATGAAAGAGCGGCCCTGACCACTCTGAAACGTCGCCACCACGCCTCTCTAGTCTAAAGCGTGCTCCCGAGCGCCTCTCAAGTCAGACTTGTGCTCGACACCTTTTGGGTGATCTGGATCAGAATCTGAATCACAATGACTTGACCTAGATTAGCATTTGAATCACGGCCATATTTTAAAAATTGATCTGAATCAAATGTGATTCGCACCAATTTTTGAAAACTTGGTCCGGACCAAACTAAACCAAACTGATTCACAAGCTCTTCGTTGATTTGGATCAACCATTGACTCAAAATATGAAGTATATATCAACGCAATCACTACATATATATAACAGCGAACAATATAACAGCCAACAATGTAGCATAGTATTAGTCTGTACCTAAAATTAAAACATAAGTACGGCAGTCATGGCCTCGGGTGTTCGTACGTAGCAGCTTTAGCTCCTGGCTGCTGTATTTCATCGCTCATTGTTCCCTTATATTTATACATCTCTATTTTCCCAATTACGACGTACCAGTGACAAGAATGTTACTTGTGTTATGTTAACAATGTGCTTTGTGTTACACACAGAAACAAGTTTATGCAGGTGCCAAGAGCTTATTTGGCCAAAAATAAATGGAACTAATAAGATGATGGCTATTAAATAACACAAAGTAATTTACGTCATAATCTGACGAAACGCGCAAGTGCCCCGAGAACTTCCCCAAACTTGGTTACCTACTAGTAGCCTACTCCCTAGCTACGCAGTGCACGGGGAATGGACATCAATGCAAGCAGCTCCTAGAGGATTTCAGTGTTTATTATACGGAAACGCTCACATACCTAATGAATGCCTCTAACCTTACTTTTCCTTCATGGCATATTTTTGGTACTAGTAGGTATGTTTCAGCTAGCTGGGCCGTGGAAGTCTGAACCCTGTGGGGTTGTGAAAGAGAGTTGTTTACCTGGCTCGCGTGGCAACCTCCCTATTCCCGGCAGGGGGGGGGGGGCTGAATCCACCCCCCCTCGGCTTTTTGCTTTCCAATTCCAGGATTTTTAACGCAGCTTCACGAAACTTGGTGGCTTTTCCTAGCTATTCTTTCTACGTGTCGTGACGAAATTTCAAAATTCTTTTTTGCTCAGGGGCGGAGCCAGGTAACGTTTTTGGGAGGCACCTCAATCCATTTTTGGCCATGTTGAGGGCAAAAGGAAAATGTCTGCCAAAAACAGAGTTTTAAAGATAGAACTTAAAACTTTATATGGATGTATTGCTAAATAGTTGGGCAATGTGCAGATGTAGTTTTGTTTATCTGAAATCATTCTGCAAGGTCAGGTCAAGGTCAAAAGTTAAAATTTGTTTTTTTTCGCAATAATTTCGGTGCCGTTTTTTTCAAATTCCAAACACGGAATATATATGACGTAGAACGGTGGTTTCTACTTGTATACCAAGTTTGCGATTTGTACTTCTTTAGTATAACATGACTAGCACAAGCCAAAAAAAGGTGTTTGTATCTTTTGTTCATTCAGTTGTTAGAAAACTAATCCTCCTATTTTTGAAACCCTGTGAACGCCCATGAATTTTCTCAAAATTTCAGATTTGCGGACCCATGATAAAAGCCCTATCCATAATCTCTCGATTCATGCCATTGTCATCGAAATCGGTCGGTAAACAATGGAGTTATAAGAAGTCCAGAAGTACCCCCCATTTTGACATTTTTGCCCCCGTATCCACAAATTTCAACATTTTGAAAATTTCTTTTTATACAAATGTAGTTCACGTCACGGCAAATCGATTGCCGTTTGTTGCGATGAAATCGGACTAGTAGTTCTCGAGATCTCAGGGCGAGCCGAATCCGCCCCCCTGCCGGGAATCGACCATACCGTCTAGCCCTCCGGGAATAGGGTTAATGTGGAATGCTTTGGTGGATTACTACCTGGAAGTATTCTTCATCAGCATATCATCATGCTATATTATCACCCCGTTTTACATATATTCCTTAATCCCATTGAATCAGACTGATGGTTTGGTTGATCCGGGTCAAAATCAGGATCGCAGTGCTTGGACCCGGATTTGCGTTTGAATTACGGCTGTTTCTTCAATTTTTGATCGGATTCAAATGTGATTCGCGGCTGCATTCTCAAAATTGATCCGGATCTTATGTGATTCGTCCAAAAAACATTTGATTCTTGATTCTGATCAAATCCAGATGAGAATCAAGCACAAGCACACTGTCTCAAGTGCCAAGCGTGTTCCGGATGCACGGAAGGGTGGCCGAGCCCGGGAAGGCGCCCTTTTAAATTTCCTTTGTCCTCCCCTTCGTCAGTTTCTCAATATGGCACTGTGCGCGTAGGTTTAGGAAACGGTGAAGGACGTTTGTGGTTGTTTTCAAGCAGACAAAAATATGATGGGGTCCATTGCGAAATCTGACTGACTGCGAAACAACGCGACCCAGATGAAAGGGATGATACTAGAGTTTTGTATTGTCTTTGTCTTCTGAATGTTTAGGACGGTTTAGCGGCTGGCCGTACCAGTTGCGTTTGACCTTCGCCCGTGCCCACGATATAATAATTATCTTTGTGCATAGAAAACAAGTGTGTCATGACTATTTCGACCATTTCTCTACAACTCTTCGCTTTATTTCTACACCGGCCACACTGTCATGGTAACTAACATGACTGCTGGTCGGAATGCGCTCGCAACAATTAGATCTGCTGCCGTGACGCGTTTCACCCAAATGTCCCAGGAAATCAATAGAATAATCAGCTGAGCATTCGACACGAATAGCACCGCGTAATCTAAGAATCCGAAGTCTCGCGACTTTGACCTCGGGGTCTCGGAGACCTGATTGCCGTGCCATAGTTAGCTCAAATCACAGCTCTGGCCAGTCTGGGATTCGGCAGATGCCGCCAGTGCTAATGCAGCTTTAACTCTCCGGCGCGAATTAAAATCCGACGCGAAACGTTAAATGGGCCCACACTTTACGTGGATCGGGGCAGGTGGCACTTTTGGACGTCAGTTGTGAAAGTTATGTACCTTTGGGGCTTCTGCGCGCCAGATGGGTCCTAAGGCTATGTTTACGCAGGATATTGGAAAAGTCAGCTGTTTTCCTGGTGGCGATATCTGACGGCCAGTGGCTGTCTTCCGTCGCCTCCGTGTACCTCATCACAGCCGACTCCTCAGAGCCGACTAAGATTAAATTATGCCGACGTTTGGTAAATTCTTCATTTTAATGACGATTAAATAGCTACAGTGTTTGATTTCTCCAGGCACAGGCACCATCGTGACACTCAGTAAAAGCTCCTTGATGATTTGATGTATACATCGACTTTGCGTAAAGTTCTGGATCGGAGTTGAGAAGTCGTTTTCCGTCCCTGGAAAATGAAAACTGTAGCTTGCAAAACAGCCACAAAAGTAAAAGCTTGAGATGGAGATTCGTATTATTCCACGTGACGTCTGTAGAGAATTCTAATTATTTTATTATAAAAAGACTTAGAGGAACAACTTATTTACACAAGATTCTAAGGCCTTTCAACACAAAGAAACGATAAAGGTTGCAAATTTTGCTCTCAATCTTATCACTATCAGGCGCGCAGCCAGGATTTCCGTGGGGGGAAGCAATGCCAAATTTTGTGGCGCATGACGAAATTTATGGGAAAAACCAGCTACTCTAAGTACTTACCTCGTATTGAACGCCCAGGTAAAACATCCAGTGTTTCCTTTTGTGCCATATATGATCACTATTCCGTGTTCCAGCCAAAGCGCTAAATATCTAGCGTAAACCGCTTGGCCCAGGGGGGGGGGGGGCATGGCCCTATCCCTTCTGGCTATGTCCTTGATTGTTGCAACCAACGACTTCTGTTCCTGAAACCGTCTATGTAGATAGAGGATATGGTTACGAAATGAAAGCGTCAGGAATGTCGTCACCTTTCTCAACGAAATAAGCTTTTTCGAAGCATTGGTGAAAATAATTTTCAGGTGGGAAGATTCTGCTCTGTTCACTGTTAGTTCGTTGAATTCTCTTGATCCTGACAAAACAGTGCGGACGAAACGCAGGCATCCACCCTGTGACGTGGCCGGCCGGAAGACCGCGCTGACTGAATCTGCGTCTGTTATCCGAGGGAACACCGGATTTGGGTTTCACTCCCTCGTCCCGTCCGAGAGCCGGACTTCGGTGTCACTTCCAGGAACGCATTGACTAAAGCGAATGTCCCGATAGCCGAGCGAAGTTCTCGCGCCTTACGTTTCACGGTTTCAGCCACGTTGGTGGCAAATTGGCGGACACGAGGCGGCGGAGCGTTTACCTGTGGACAGTCACTGATTAACTGGGCGTAGGATCCACAGCCGGTGTCCATAGCAGCGGGAGAGTGGCTCCCGCTGTGACATTGTTCCGGCGGCGTTCTGTCGGCCGCGCGAGGCGGCTGTTTCCGCTGCTCCCGTCGGTGACAGTAGCGTCTCGGTGATGACGAGTTTGCACTGTATCCAAAACGCAGTGAATGATGTCGCCGGCGTTGTGAGCAGCTGAGAATATGTAAATTATGAGGTTAGCTAAGATGGCATTGCAATTTAGCCCAGTGTTGCGATGTACCATCATTTG
This sequence comes from Capitulum mitella, assembly GCA_030062745.1. NCBI lineage: Eukaryota > Metazoa > Arthropoda > Thecostraca > Pollicipedomorpha > Pollicipedidae > Capitulum > Capitulum mitella. The sequence continues at coordinate 18,202,563 of CP099847.1, read as the reverse complement.
AAATAGTCGTTTGCTACGTCCACTGTGCTGAGACATATCGTGTCGTGGCAAAGTATAAAGAAAAAAAAACACAGTCGTTGCTTGTTGAAGAGAAACGGAGATATGAAAGGTGGAACACGCAGGAACGAATAAAACATTTTGCAGTGCAGTCGTTTCCAGTCGTAACGAGGCTTATGTTGCTCTCATGTTGGCCGTCGAACAGTCGGTTTCACATGTCCTCTGGTATGCCAGCCTTCAAGAACCAGCTAACGATGCACGGCTGGTGCACGGGAAAGTCCGTCCCGCAACAGAGCCTATCCCACCGTCCGCTGCGAACTGGAGCTCGACTGGCGCCGGCTGACGTCAGCCGCGTCAGAGCGGGCCGGCGCTGGGGCTGACTTTCTCCGGCGCGCCGGGCCGCCCTCTCGGTCCGGTTAATTAAGACGCCCCCGCTGAGACGGCTGTATTATCGAGCACCTCCCGGCGGTAACGACGCACGGCGGCGTCTGCTGCCGGCCCCAGAGGCCGTGCACGGCGAGTCGTCAAATCGATTATGTTTACGGTCGGATAACTCTCGCCAGCTGGTCTGGTCCGGCGGGCCGCGGATTTGGGTGGTCCTCAAATGCTCTTGCGTACTTTTCCAAAGTTCTTTTGTATATTTCTGTTAGACCCATTGAACAAATTATTGATGCGAAATTTCTTTAATTTTCATCAACGTTTACCACGGTCAACATGACCACTGAGTGAGCTGACTGACCCGCTTCGGGCGAGTTCTGAGTCTGTGGCGTAAGTCGCCGCTGCCGGCAGTTCGTGAGAACGGTCTTTCCTTTCCAGAAAACGTGCGAAGGCAAGGGAAGGGTGCAAGCGTTGCCGGTGTGCGCTAATTGGCTGGCCGCTGCGTGCAGCGCGCGCGTTTGAATTTCGGTTCTGGTTATTTCCCGCGCGTTCTTAGACGGCGGGATATTTAAGGAACGCCCGCGGCGACCTGCGTCAATACAGGGAGCACCTTATGTAGCGCAAATCTGTGGCACTATGACGTGCATCACAAGAAAACAAAACGAGACTTGGTTGGGCGGTGTTCCGGTCGAATCAGTGCTAGGGAAACAAGCTGCCTACGTGGGGAGAAGTGCTGCGGTGATACTTTCAGCTTCAAAGTGCGGATAAGCTTACCCAGAGGGAGGCGGAAACACAGACCGTCCGCGAAGTGATGACGGTGTGAAACAAAGCCTGCATTTCCACTGCATCAGAGCGGAACGCGATAACAAAGCTTGGCAGAAAGCTTGATCAATACCGAGCTGTCCCCAAAGGTAAATGCAGGGGTCTGTCCCGCAGACAGAGGGAAGGGATGTTACGAGCAGCCTCAAAGACCTCTTTGACATTGATGATATCGGCGCGATTAAGATCATTTGAATCCAAGAGAACGAGGACTTTCTTCAGGCCCAACGGAAGCCGGGCCGTTAAGACGTCATGGCAGAAGTCGACGCGTTTCTTACCGGGAAGGAGGAGCGAGCTGTTCAACAACAACAGGCCACAGGAAGACCCGCCGTCTCAGACTGGAGAGCAATCCGAGCTGGAGAAAACTGCCCAGTTGGAATCCTCGTCTACCGACAGTACACAATTGACGGATGAGGATGACCCGCAGCCTTGCGCCATGCCTTGTCCTTCGAAGCGGCCCTGCAGGAGAGTGAAGACCATCACCATTCCTGGTCTGGCAGTAGCCCTCGGTCGGACCAAACTCAGCGATAGCTCTGCGGCCCATCTCCTATCGGCGACGGCCTCGGCCCTCGGCCACGGCTCCTATGAACTGGCGATCAACAGAAGCTCGATCAGGCGGTCGCGCAGATCGCAAAGGACAGCCGTTGCGGAAGGTATCTGGCATTCTTTCTACGCGCCATTCAACGTGGTGGTCCACTGGGACGGCAAACTGTTACCCGACGACGTAAATGAAAGGTGGATCGACTCCATGTCATCGTGATTGGCTCAGGAAATGTCGTCAAACCCCTCGGTGTTCCGAATCTCGCTAGCGGAACTGGTGCAGCGACAGCGGCGCTGTCGCGCAATGTCTGGAAGACGGGGAAGTCTTGGACAATGTCGTCGGCATGAGCTTCGACACCAAGTCCAGCAACGCTGAACAAGTGCTGGGATCATAATGCTTCTTCAATGGAAGTTTGGGCGACAGCTCTTTTACTTCGCTTGTTGTCATCGTATCTTCGAACTGGAGGCAGAGCTGGCCTTGTACACGTGCTCCGGTCCGTCTTCGGGGCCGGAGGTCTCCTTGTTCAAGCGTTTCAAGAAGAGATGGAGGCACGTTGATTGGAGCAGGTTTGAACACATCATGCGTGAAGACCTAAAGCCAGCAGTGCCCGAGACTTTTATCTCCTCCAGTGTCGTCGCATTCTGCAGCGAGAAGCTGGCCGAAATCCAGTCACGCAATGATTATCATGAGTTCCTGGAGCTCACGATCATCGTTTTGGCGAAGAGCCTTCTCGGAAAGTCAAGTTTCTCCAACCAGGTGCTCTCCACCGTGCAAGATGGATAAGACGCTTGCTCTACGGGATCAAGATCTTCTTGATTTGCGATCAGTTCACGCTGAATCTCAGCGCATTGAGGGCACCCAAGCGCCTCCATTTCTTTCAGCTGTGTTCTTTACGTCAAAGCATGGTTCTTCGCTCCACTGGCGGTCAAAGCCCCGTGCTCGACCTGGCTTTCTTTCGAAGGCGACCTCTGAGAAGTTCTTCAATCACCTCTGGTACCTCAACGAAGAAATGGCTGGTCTGTAGTTCTTCGACGAGGACATGCCGTGTGAAATGAAAAAGAGAATGGTCCCGGCCTCCAGGAACAGGGATCGGAGAGTCCGCGCCAACGATCGCAGGTGGATCTCGCGGCAAAGGAGGTTCTCGTCAGGAAGACCATCGCGGATTTCATCATGGCAAAGTCGGTGGAAGTACCGAAGGCCTACAGGATCAACACGGACATCCTTGCTGCCTATCCCGCTGAACGGAAGACAGCACCTGGCTTTAACGACGCTAAGGATGGCGTGCGCGAGATCGCGGTGGTCAATGACTTCGCCGGGCGAGGCCTGGCTCTTATCCAAGCGTATAACGAGGTACTGACGAAGGATGAAAGGCAAAAGCGGTACCTGTTGCAGGTAATCGAATGGCACCGTCGCCAGTACTCCGGGGCCACAAAGCGGGCTGCAGTGTCATTCCCATCTAAGCCATACCGCTGCTGACAATCAATGACCCATGACCTTAGACGGGTCACGTCAGAAGTCTTTCGATCCTTTGTGTTAGTAGGAGTATCATTATGTACGTGTTATCATATCGTGCTCATAGTTTAACAAACTGGGGTACAAAACACTTGGTTAGAGCCATTTTTGACTTTGACTTTACTATGGCCGAATCTCTCAGGGATCACAAGTCTATGGAGAATGGATTTCTTGCTGGTGACAGAATAGTTTCCCTTGATTTGAGTGAGCTCAGAATGCAGAAAATCCTGCGAAATCGTCAAATCAACATCATAATCAAAACCAAATCTAGAAAATGGTTTTATGCCCCACATTGTGTGAACCTGTGATATCCAGCCATCGTCTGATAGTGGTTAAAAGTGTTGGATCAGTATCGTATTTTGCACACGTGATTTCCTCCAAAAGACGCATCAGTTAATGAGAAAGCTCTCTGGAAAAGTCTTCATCGTGGTTCGTCCATAGCACTGGGGACCCCATACAGTGCGGATCAATCCAGCGGTCTGGGGGTCTGTGGGTCTGTGGGTCTTGTCGCACAATGAGAAGCCATGAACAAGAAGGCTGCGCAAACAGGCACCTGCGTCAAATGGACCACATAGGAATTTGTGGCCTGTCAGCATCATGGTACCTGCAGCAGACAATCCTACAAACGCTTATTAGGAACGTTCAAGAGTTTGGTGCTCATTGTATCGGTAGTACCAGATGGTTGCATTGACAGAAAAATGTGATATGCACATATTCATGCACTGAAAGTAGAAACACTGTTCATTTTTTAAATGGCTGTTCCGAGTGTCGAGTCAAATTTAAGAGAAAAGGCATGTTAAAGACGATATTCAGCAAACGCACAAACAGCAAATGAAAACAATAAAGAGCACACAAGCCTAGACGTGCTTAAGCAGCACTGCCGGCCTAAATGTTGAAAGTGCCGTTCAGTACAGTTTTAAGAGCATTCACTGACAAGGCGCGCAGCTCTGTGGGCAGCGAGCTGTACATCACTACAGTGCTGTACAAAGAGCGCCGTCTGCCTGCTTCGGTCCTCACGCGTGGAACAGCTAGATCAGTGTCTTGGCGAGTGTAACGAGAGCGGAGTTCCGGAGCTGAAGTTGAGAGCCGAGAGCCTGTGGTACGCCGGCGCTGCAGATTTTGTGAAGAAAATTTAGAGAATGTATATGCCTTTCGTACAATTGGAAGGCAGGGGGCCGGCCAAGCTAAGTTCGCACGTTCGGAATACGATTGAACTTGCGTGGACCAGAGATCACTTGCAGAGCAAAATTTTTTTTTTTTTTTTGGAGACGTTGCATGTTCTTATGGTTTGACACATAGCGATGTTATGCCAGGTATTCAAATGATGTTGTAAAGTTTCCACTTCATTCATAACCTTCCCATACCCCAATCAAACATTATGTGGTCACGTGATTTCGTCCACTGAACGATATGCCATCAGTTCGGCGGTACGATGAATCTCAGCTGGATTAAGCCTGTTTCTCCGTTTGCGATCACCATCCTTCTTGGAGCAAAAAAAATATCGATCAATGGACCTTTGCGGCATCAATATGGTCTACCAATGATGACAGAACGTCCCAGGGGTTTTGTGTTCTTTTGAGAGGGCCCTGGCCCTCCCAATCTTGACCTGAACCCGCCATTGTTAGTGTTGTCCCCCTTAATATTTTCTGCCGGTTTTAAAGGAAAAATGAGTAATGATGACGAGAAAAACATTATTCATTATATAAAAAACGTTATTTTTATTATACCTTGTTTATATAATATTATTCATATATTATCTGTTGCATTAACAGGTTGCAATAGCTAAGAGCTAGGCAGAAAGTAAAGAATAAAGTCTAAAGCGATGCATCTATCTTTCTATCTTTTGTATATGTATATATACCCATGTACATTGGGATTAATACAATTTTAATTGATAAATAGCAACAGAAACTTATAACTTTCCGTTGGTCAAAATAAAGAGTGTGGAATCTGCTGCGAAAACCGCATTTGGGGGTGGTTAGGTTGTCGGACTCCCGGCTTGGCCCCCTTATCATTTACAGAAATCGACGCCCCTGAAACGTCCTGATCACGAATTCACACAAAGCAACAGATCACCTTCATTTCCAACTTCCAGCTGACCTTGCAGATGCGATTTTATGCATATATATGTATATATATATGTATGTATATATATGTGTGTGTGTGTGTGTGTGCGTGTGTGTGTAGGTGATTTGAATGCAATTTCAGACCGTTTCAATCCAGTTATTGTCATGTACCGAATGCTAAAAACTGTGAAAGGGAAAAGTGAGGCGGGTCTAAACCCTCCTACCCACACACTCCCAAAATCTTCAGGCGTGATTTATATGATTCGATTTAAAAGCCATTTGTCTTCGAGCTTTTAAATAATAGCCTTCAGCCACAGATTCGAGAAAAGTTCCTTTTTTAGAGTTTTCATCATCATTTTATGTCGTTTTAACACCAGTCCGTATCGGCGGTATCATTACCAGCCAAACTGTATACAATTTTACTTGATCGGTCACATTTGAGCGGCTATCGAAATGATACGTTAGAAGTCATATCGAGCCGTTGGAGCTGCGCCGTGTTCCCGCCAGCTGTGCGGTTTCACCAGGGACACGGGGGCGTCGCTGGTCGAGCGGAGGAGGCGCCGCTTCGACGCCTCCCGACAGGGAGATCGCCCGGCTCGGCGACCGTCGACAATGGATAGACGGCCCGTGATGGATGGTGCGGGGTCGGCTGCGGCCGACGCGGCCCGCCGCCGGCCCCGCCGACCGAGCGGCATCAGCCACCGCCAGCTAATGGGGCGCACGCTGTTACCGATCACAGGGCGCCGGAGAAAGCTGCGGCGGCCAGCGGCCGGCGGCGGCGCCGCTGCCGACGGGCCGGCGGCCGTCGCGCCGCCAGGCTCGCGCGTCTCCGGCGCAGCGCCGCCGCCGCCGTCCGAAGACGGATGGTGCGGTAAAAACCGATCGGCGCGGCTCCGATCTTTCATTAGCGGCGCAGCGACGGCCGGCCGCGCGCCGTCCGACCGAGTTTTTCCGACGGCTTCTGGCGGCACCGTCGAGAACTGGGGCAGGTCCGTCGTCTCATCGTCCATCAGTTCGTCAGCTGTCCGCGGCACGCGCGACAACGTCCCAGTGATGGAGCCGCGACGACGTCCCATCACTGACAGATGGCTGGTGCTCCAACGTCATGTCACTGACGGACGGCTGGTGCTCCGACGTCATGTCACTGACGGACGGCTGGTGCTCCGACGTCAAGTCACTGACGGACGGCTGGTGCTCCGACGTCAAGTCACTGACGGATGGCTGGTGTTCCGACGTCACGTCACTGATGGATGGCTGGTGGTCCGACGCCACGTGTCTGATGACTCCATCACTTCTGGACGTCCGCCGTCCTGGCCTTGGCTGTGGTCAGACTCGATAGACTGCCCGGACGACGGCAGGGGGGACGACATGATGGGTTGAATGCCTGGCCGGGCCACGATTAGGGGTGGCTCGCTCCAGTGAATGGTTGGTGTGACAACTGTTTCAGTGCAGAGTTATCCTTCTGGACTAGCTGATATCTCCATTTCAAAACTCGAGACATAGTACCTGAACTGCAATATTACTCACTGGTTGATAAACCAGACGTGGTCAAAAAAGGTGTACAGCCGGCACGCCAGCTCAGTGATCCGAAAATCATATTAGCCGTAAACACACGTCTGATGCTGAAGCGAGTGGATCAATTTGGTGGAATGTAAATGGCCAGGAGTTTTTCTTTGACACGTATGGCAAATGCTCCGGGGAAAATGCGTTTCTAGGACCATTCATTTACAGTCTGGCCAGGGATAATCAGCATCTTAAAGATAGCCACGGTGAAAATTAAGATGACGTTTGATAAGTAGTTGTCGGCTCAATCATTATTAGTCATTAGTCCTTTGATCTTGCCCCAGCGACCAGACTTGAGCCGGAGAGTTACACGTCGGAAATCACGGGCCGCACGTCGGACCAACTCGGCAGACAACCATTGCGCCGTGGAACCTGTCGCGCCGCCAGCTCTGGTGCAGTGCTAGCGTCCACGTCTCTCTGATGTCGCTTCTGTACTTTTGGTGGTATCGTCCAGCGTGATAGCACATTTTGAGGCGGTGACGTTCGGGCCGTGACGCCACATAGGCCATGAATGCGTTACTTTGCCCTGATGTCACCATGTGTTCTGGGAACGGTGTCACCGAGGGTCAGTGTCAGTGTCCGGCTGCGTATTCTGGGGGCATTGTCACCATGCGACAGCATCTCTGTCGGCAGCGTTACTCCGTTCTGGAGAGGCGCGCCTTACTATGCTGCGCCTGTCCGCCGGCTCGCTGGGCCCCACGGGCGGTCCCCTGGTCCGAGCATTAGCCGAGCGCCGGGTTCATTTGGCCCGTTACGAAATTGCCACATCCTGATCAGCAGCCAGCAGCCGGCCGGCCCCGGCTGCGATTGGCTCTATTGTCGGCCCAGCTTCATCTGCAACTTCCTGTCCGCCCCTCTGCAGTCGACGCGACCCCGTTGCCGGCTGGTCGCAGGTGCCTCACGCTGGTGACGGGGCGTCATCGCTTCTGTGCAGCGCAGCGGCCTCCGTCGCACCGAGAGACGGTCACGTGGCATCCCCGGACTGTCTTCAGATGAGACCGGGCCCGCGGCAGCGGCGACACCAGCCGGCCCGGAGATCAGACGCGGAGCCGCCTCACGTGTGACGCCGCGTCACGCGACCGTGACGTCTCGCTGGACGGTTCGGCGTTACGGCGCCGCTCTCCGGCTGTGACTGCCGTATGTCGGCCTGGCTTGTTTCTTGATTTCCCACCTGCCTTCTTTTTGACTGACAGCATTGGCCTTCACGTGCACATGCTGGATGAACGCATCGCAGCACAGCAGGGCTGCTCGCTGGGAGCACATTGACAGTTGTTGAATGGGGTCGTTGCGGGATGTCGTCCACCGCCTAGTTCGGCGTGGTGTTTTATTCGTAACCAGTGATGTGAAAGTCACACATTCGCCATGCATAGTGTGTAGCACAAACGAAAAGCAATCCTGGACCCAAAATGTACCATAACAACGTTCAGGCAATTGTACACTGAAAGCAATTTTACTCCCGCTCAGAGAGTTAACCCTCTGTACTGGTTGAGAGGAACAGCAACCGTTTTTCACTCCCGAAACAGAGATAGAACCTGCCCTCAGTCTGACGGTATCTTACCTCTTCTCTGAGAGTTATTCCTTTTGACATGTTCTTGCTCCAGGCATTAACCCTGAACCAAGAACTCTCATCAGACAGGTAATCAGTACCGTTTACTCGCGTACGCGGGGTTCCGAAAACCCTCGATTTTGGAGTAGGATATCCGCCCACGCATTTATCTCCCATTTGGGAGTAAAATTGCTCTCCTGTTGCAGGTTCCGTATCCATATCATACAAGTAACTATGACTTCAGTGTACACTTATTCCATGGGTAAATCCAATGCACCAACTTCTCGCATCAAATCCGCATGAACTTTGACATGTTCCAAACGGGTAACAACACGCTGCGGCCTCACGTGGCATTTATCATTGACTGCTAACCAAATCACGCACGGGTATGCGCGCACAAAATCCCAGGTATGCGCAACAGGAGACGCAAAGCCAAACGCAAAACCAGACTCGCCCCGCCAGAAACAAAACTTAAACCAAACTCGCCTTTGAAACAGCACACAGAACCTCTCACTTACTTAACACCGGCGACTTGTGCGACACTTTGAAGCCACTGTTTTCAAGATGGTCATCAGAACCGCGGTGTTTTTACACTTCAAATAACTGATTTTATGAGCAAACACTGCAAAGATGGTTCTCCAAGTGAGCAATTTCGTGACGTCATCAGCTGCGGGGCCGAACTGGCACACCCGTTTCCCCTCCACCTACAGTGCGTTGCCGTCCACACAAGGAGGTCCTCGGGTGCAGGAGGCCCAAACAGCCGTATTCCTACAGCAGGTACAGCAGATGCTCCACTGCTTCCTCTGAAAAACATGCGAATTCAAGAACAAATATGAAGCGAGTCTATGAAATATTGCCCAATGAAAACAATCTGAACCCGCAGTTAAAGATGGAAATGTCGATTCCTGTCTAGCTCTATCGCTGTGCGTTTATCATGACTGCAGAAAATCGCCTTTGACTCCCTGGGGTACCGTATGTATGTAATACCGTATGTAAGTATGCGTATCAGATGATTATTAACCCGCGCCGAACCGAGAAAAGTTGAATGCCCCATTCGGTTTTCCAGCGATAGCTAAAAAAAACGGAGACCACTGGAATTTCGTGTACCTATTCCTGAATTTGTTGGCACCTTCTGCCAAATGTGATGCAAGGTCATGCAGGAATACTGTCAGGTCAGACCAGAGGTCAACATCCAAGAAATGTTGGCAATAATCCAAAAAACATAAAAAATCAAAATAAAAAAACATCTAAAACCTTACAACTTTTACGGACGAATTAATTTCGCCGGCTTTAGCACGAGCAACAGCATCTCAAAGGATCTGCAGTTTTATATGCGAATTTTTAGAAGCAGGTCAAGGTTAACAACCTTGGGTCAAGTCAGTGCACTCCCGAGCCTTTCGTGGAAGGATCGCATTCCCGTATACTTTTTCTTTGAATACGGGGAAGTTGCACAGCTGCCTAGCAATAGCCAATATGTACATTCCAGGAGGTTCTTTTGTACACAAAGTGTCAGTAATTCCAATAATTGTCTGGTTTTGCCTTCTGGTCCTTCACGTTATCGGCTACAAAATAAATACATAAATAAATGCACGGGCAGGGAACAATTAGTGTGTGTACGTGTGTCTCCTCTTTGCAGTTCCTGAATTTCTAGCAAGACTTTTGAAGTTCTGTAGTCAAACGTCTTTAGAAATGATGTGTGATGCGTTTGAGTTTAGCAGTCGTAACATGGGGATGGCAGTAGGCTAGAAATTGAATGGCAGTTGACTGCGGCGCAAGACAAAGTTAACACAAGCAGGGATGCGGGAACTCCTCCACAGTTTTTTTTTAGGGGGGGAGAAGCATTTTGGGCCAATTCTATCCAGACAACGCTCATGGGGTCAATATTAAGTTTCAAAAAAGCTGGGGGACGCGGCCCCCTGCCCTTTTAAATTTCGAAAAAGTTGGGAGGCGCAGCCCCCTCCCCCCCCCCGCCTGCCGTATCCTGGGGTAGATGGACACCTCAGCTCAAGAGGCTGTGTCCTAACCTAGAAACAAATAGCGTTGTGCTGTTTTCGTCGCCGGTTTCCTCCTGCTTTCTTCTCTGAATACGTGGAAAGTTGTTACGGTTTAGGTGACGCGGCTCTTACTACATTAGCTGTCTGACAGCCAATATGTACACTGCCATGCAACTCACCCAAATCCCAATTAGCAAACAATGGTGCAGATATGACAGAAATCCTGGGGAGAGGGGCAACCAAATCAGAATCTCTTATTGAAACTTGAGCGATGTTAGGTCCAATTGTGGAGTACCGGCAGATCTGCAGTCCCGGGACCCTTTCTTTCACACAACTCTCCCAAGATTCGAGGATCTGCCTGGAAGTTTCTAGAGCCACCCTAAAATAAACAAAACTGACCCAAAATTCAGATGCTGCTGTTCAAGCTCCACCCATGTTGTGAGCTGAACAAGATTTTATGAAACATGCCATGGTTACCAGGACGGTCTGTACTATTTGCATACCCATTCCAGTAGGTTATGTGCTTGTCTGCCTTGTGACATGGTGCCAAGCACTTGGTTGCCTGGATCCTTATCATTGCCTATGTAGTGCATATCCTAAAATATTTGTGAAGTCAATCTTAACCACCAAAGAGTAAACATTGTTTGTAGGCCCTATTAAAAGTGTCATGATCTATGTTACAGAGATCATATCTAGATCTACGTCACACGTGGCATTTTTTTCTAACTCGAGCTACTTTTTGCTAGGTCGTGCAATTTTTTAACGTGGTGCTCAAGTAGGGGAGAGTAGGGTTTACAGTTGCAATTTTTGCAAACACTTACATATCTCAGGACGTTTTTATCAGACAGGCATGGCACTTTGCTCAGGCATTGAGCCATCTTTTACCTATCTGAGGATCGCCAAAGATTTGTTATTGGTCAAAAACAAAAAAATTCAGACGTGGAAAACCTCAGCAACCTTTTTTTGTAAAGACGTTGCCCAGCATGAGGCAACTTGAAACAAAACTTGGGGTTAGTCGGTGCAGGGCAGGTGTGATCGTTGTTCAAAGGGGTAACTTATTGTCACGGTTTATGAAATTTACCAAAAGAAATCAGAGGAGGAAAAAGGAGCCACGTCTTACGAAAAGAAGTAGTAAAATAGTACACAGTTATATTGACGTTTCGGTCTTTCTTGGCCATTTTCAAAATGTTTTTTCTCGAAAATGGTCAAAGACCGAAATGTGGATATAGCGATGTACTAATTTATAACTTGCTTTGCTAACATTTAATCCAGTCATCCGGAGCAAGATAAAATCCGCTGTTTAGAAAAACCCACAAAAACTCGTTAACGCGGAATATGTTGTCTTCTATAATATATATATATATATATATATATATATATATATATATGTGTGTGTGTGTGTGTGTGTGTATGTATATAACCCTCTAACATATTTATGTAGCGCATTGAGCACTTTGCACCTTTGCTCGTAAGACATTCAATAATAATAAAAGGATCAGGAGGATCAGGATCAGGACCCTGTTATGAAGTACAGATTAGTTACATAGTTTAGCTGGTGATCATGGAGCAGGCAGGCCACCTGGTCCTTATTTTACTGGTCCCAAGACAGACCCCGTATCATCAACAATATTCCGTCACCAGGCAGTACTTCATTGTCATCAGACCGACAAAGTGTCGGCTCATCGCTGTTGACGTCATCTCCATCATCTCCGGACCGCCACCATCATGATGGTGGCGCATGATGGTGGCAGCGCCGACTCACACGCTGACCACTACTTAACAAATGATAGGAGCGGCTCTGAGGCAGCCGCGGCGGTGCACAGCCTGGGTATCCGGGAGAGGTGTACGGTCCGGGTATCCGGGAGAGGTGTTCGGTCTGGGTATCCGGGAGAGGTGTACGGTCCGGGTATCCGGGAGAGGTGTACGGTCCGGGTATCCGGGAGAGGTGTACGGTCTAGGTATCCGGGAGAAGTGTACGGTCCGGGTATCTGGAAGGGGTATACGGTTTGGGTATCCAGCAGAGGATACGGTCTGGTTATCCGGGAGAACTTCCGGTCTGGGTATCCAGGAGGGGTGTACAGGCTAGGCATCCGGGAGAGGTGTACGGTCTGGGTATCCGGGAGCGGTGTGCAATCTGGGTATCTGGGTGGGGTGTACGGTTTGGGTATCCAGAAGAGGTGTGCGGCCTGGGTACCCAGGAGAGATGTGCGGTCTGGGTATCCGAAACAGGTGCTGCGGCCGCGCATTCAGTCCTGTTCCCGCCAGCTCAGGAGTCGGCCTGCCCTGTCCCTGCTGAACAGCCAGGCACCGGTGACGCAGTTCAATGGCGCGACTCGCCCAGCGAGCCTGGGCAAGCCAGAGTAAAACTCGATCTCTTCCGTTCGCAAGGATGACCAGGGGAAGTTTCGCACGCAATTTCTAGTGTGAAATTGCAACATCTTTCAGCGCTGCAGGCAAAACAATCGTTATGACGCATCATCGCTACCCACTGTTGTGATTTGCGAACTACGTCACGTGCGTTAACTTTCGCGAGCTTTGAAATCCACCAGCCTCATATACATGCAACAGGGAAGACCTCCCAGTTAGTTGCGATATTCAGGACTACTGATGACGCCTGAGCCGTGCGTCAGGCTTGAGATGAAGAGCCAAAGTGGACGACCCACGTGAAAACCTGGCTGCCAACAATGATTTATGTGGATGTGCCGCTCGGGGCGAAGTAAGGTATCTACTGGATAATCTAATCCAAGGTTAAGGTGAAGTGATGATCTTTACCAGGTCAAAGACCCTTGAGTAAATAAATGACTTTTGGCGTTCAGGCTTTGTCATGAGCCAGATGCAGTGACTCGTGAAAGGGATGCAAAATGCCACCAGAGACTCTGAGGTGAACTACTCCCACCCGATCATTTTCTTATCAAACGTTAAAGGGGCTCTACGACTCATGAAAAAGCAAAACATTGGTGGGCTCGGAACTCCACTAGGAAGAGGCAGACCAACATCCATTACTGGAATTGCAGGTTGGACGGTGACCTGGAGCGGAACTTTGACTTCACTCAAGGCTGGCTTTCTAAATGTATGGAGCGGAACTTCAACCTCATCCAAGCCTGCCTCTGGAAACGGGCTTTCATTTGACCGATGTTGACTGGCTGAGAATAGAGAATTCCAGACGTTTTCTGCCCTTGCCGGGCTTAGATCGTTTCTGATGTCGTCCAATCCTGGCAGAGTCTTGTAGGAAGGTACGCAACTGTAACAGTATGGGTCAAATATTTGCAAGACCCGTGCTGAGATGGACATAAGGCGCGCTCCAAAGATTCTCCTTAGATGACTTCAAAACCAAATGACAAGAGGCGTAATACCACTGCGCGCGAAAGGAATCCGCAAGAGCAAACTGGTTTCGAATTTAGCTTCAAAAGGGCGGCGTACAAAACTCGTTTCGTTTCCATTCTGCCTGTCATATCACTTGATTAATAGATCCGCGGAGCTCTTGTTTTCGGCTAATGAGATGATAAGACGACTGCTTCTCCAGGAATGTTATCTTGTAGAGGGAGACCGGAGTGGCCTCCGTATCGTTCTAATAGCTGGTATTAGACGCCCATCATACATCCATCGGCGGATTTTGCGTGTCTACATCAGTATAAGGTCGTACACCAAACATCACGCGCTCGCTGAATGTAAAAGACGAGACGAAAATATGAAATATCTAGTGTGATATCTGATGGGAATTTCGTCCCACTTATTACATTGAGTAATTACTCGATGCATTCACATCCCGACAATACAAATTTAAGCGTATACTGCAGCAGTAAGCAACGTCAAACGACCTTCAGCGTGATCCTATTGACGAAGACAAAACCAAACAGTGAGAGCTGACAGCAACCGATCCGAGAAATTACGACGAGTAACGGTTCATGTGTCCGTGGTGATAAGTGAGCGGTGCGTGACACTTCTCTACATCCGCACCATCGGATCGAGATTACGGCTGTCTGACCAGATAAATGGATATATCAGGATATAGTTAAATAAATACGGCTTCCCTAGCTTTTCAAGACTAATGACGAGGTATGGATTAACTGTCCTCAAGAAACGAACTATGGTGTAAGGGTGTGTCATTTGGAACACTCTAGGGTGTCGCTCAAACTGACTGACTGACACCTCCTCATAGCGGCGGGGCCAAAAGGAGGAATCTTGCTCAGGACCTTTACAGGAGTACAAATGACTGCACCTTTACCGCACTCAATAACACAGCACCAGCAAAAGCTGGTCTCACGTGGCCGTGTGTTGATACTGTGACGCCTCCAGCCCGCCGGTCTCAAAATACTGACCCCCCCCCCCCTCCCACAGTCCGTCACGGCGGTGCACACCACTCCAGCGGTACATACCGCTCTGATGAACGACAACGCCACGCCGTGGCGGCGTTTGGCTGGCAGATGATCTTGCCAACAAAGGACGTCCGCCGGTTCGGGCCGTAAATGGCTGTACTTCCGTCAGTGATGTGGCGGCAGCAGCAGCGAAACTCACCCCGGAAATCGGTCCATGACACCGGACGCCGGCCATGGCTCAGGCTTGGCCATCGGCTCAGCTTTGAGCTGTGACGGCGTAACTAACGGACTTCTCATGCCCGCATTGAGGCAACCTAACTAAAGAAAGCTGGCGATATCGCCTGCCAACTGGTAAGCGCATTACCGTATTCCCGCAAGTGCCGTTAGTGAGAGCGCAAGAACACGAAGGCGATCTCATTGGCACGATTTCAATGCTTCTGAGGCTGTCAGGAGGCTCCTCTTCGTTCGTCACGAAAAACATGGAATAAGATGGGCTTTGTCATAGCCGTGTTATCGAAACTGCAAACCGTAAGAAACCACGACATCAGTTGTTTGGATTTCTCTTAAATCCGGCAAAACAGCATACGACAAAGGAAAGCACTGAAACGCATCTTTTGGAAAAACCACCACAACGTCACCATCCGTTAAGCATTGTCTTGAGGCTTAGTGCACTGAGCTTTCTTCCCCAATGGCGCTGGATTCTCCCGGAGGCATATAAAATTGAAAACCGGCATTAATACAGATCACTTTTGAAAAAATCCAAAAGATGCATGCCCATGTCCATTACATTGAGTAATTACTCTATGCATTCACGACATCCTTGACATTGTAAATTTAAGCGTATGATGAGTCAGTAAGCAATGACAAACGACCCTTAGCGTGATCCTATTGACGAAGACAAGTGAGAGCAAGTGAGAGCTGGCAGCAACCGATCGTATACTGAATAAAAGCCCATGCCGACAACGTCGATGTTTTTTGCCATTTTTTCTACTGCAGCGTGACCATTTATTGCTACTGACTCAAATTTGGTCCTTGTCTGATGGTGCAAAATATCGCTTTCTGACCCAACAAACTATCCATAGACCTCAAAGGCCCATCCAGAGGCTTCAAGGGACCATCAGCGGACTTGTGACGACCATCTCAGCTAATATGAGATGCCCCTCAAAGGAACTGAGATGACCATCAACGGACTTGCAATGCCCGTCAGCGGGCTCGAGCGGACTTAAGATGATTGTCAGAGGACTTGAGATGATCGTCAGAGAACTTGAGATGCCCATCCGATGACTTCAGATGCCCGTCAGAGGACCTTAGCCGTCTTCTTTGTCGCTGATAGCGGGGCGGCTGTCAAAAGGTGCCCCGCTTCTGCCCAGACACCAACAGTGGCCGGTCGACAGAGACGCAGCAGAAACGGCGGCAGAAATACGTCGCCTAACAACATTCCAGACGACAGCGGCCGAGCAGCGTCTGCCGAATGGTGTGGAGCCGCAGAGGGGGCTCAGCTCACGACAGTGGAGTGCGAAATATCCAGGCAGCGGCAGAGCCTCAGGGCCCGCCGCGGATCGCGGCTGCAGCTCTCACGCCGAGCCCGACTGGCTCGGAGACACTGTCATCAGCAGCTTCTAAAGCGCACCGCGGCGTGACGCTGTTTAACCTGTGACAGACGGTGCACATCTGGGCTCCCTTGCTCGTCCTTGGCTGAGTCATCCATGCGTGCAGTGCGCACAAGCAGCGCTCTAGGTGACGCAGAAAAAAGTCGTGTGAGACGCCTGCAGCTGGCTGATTGATTCATATTTGATGGGTTTGTGAGACTAAGAGGCGTGGACGGCCCTGCAGGACGGGCCGCCGAGGTCGGGTGCCGTTACAAATTTGTTTTCGACTTGGAGGGGCGGTGAGTGTGCAGCACTTCATTTGTCACCGTTGGCTGATGACTGGACAACAGCCGTGTGGCCAGTATCGTACGCCGGCTAACTGGGTTACGTTGGCCAAACAGAGCAGGAGGGAAGAGAGAGAGAGATAGAGGAGGAAGATGAAGAGGAAGAGGAAGAGGGACAAATGCACACACCAACAGGACGAAAGACGGAAGACCATGAAAAAAAGAGAAAGAAAGAACAGCAAAACGAAACAGAGAGACATAGATAGTGAGGGGCGTTAGCAAACCAAAAGTTACAGAGTACAATGCAGGTTTGTGCAATGTGAACGTACCTGTGTTTAGTACATCTGGTACGTCAAATGCGCCATGAAATATTTGCACTTCCAAGAGTATATGAATGGTTGCTATCACATGGTTATAACTGGTGTTCATTTACAATTCCATTCTAAAAGAAAGACTTTTTAGAACACCATTCTCGAATGTGAAGCATCCAGTTCGTCCGCCACATGTTTCTTCCTTCGGTAGTCAAAACACCGATAAATAACCCGGAATAACGCCAGATTAAGTCGACTCTGTGCCAGAACGGTGCACATCGATGCGTGAAGACCATGCATCGACGTGCATCGTCTTCAGAAGACGAAGACGAGGGAACAATTTTGGCTACTATTTTTGTAAAAAAATGTCCATTTGTTCCAAAAACAGAACTCAAAAAACTCATTCGCAACCTTTAAAATACTCATTAAAGTACTCAGTGCATTAGAACCATTGTTAGCAGCAATATGTTACAAAATACTCACTTTCCGCGCAAACGAGAAGCTGAAAAAGCTCTTCTCAATTTGGGGCAAGCGAGCAGGCGAGATCAGTACGCTGCATAGCAAGACTTCATACTTGCCATACAGCAGGGGCGCAGCCAGGACTCTCTGGGGAGAGGAGTGGAGCTCAGTGTGAACTGACGTCATACGAAAACCATTTGCTGGGAAGACGATGTACAATGGTTTCCACAGAAAATGCGGGCCTAAGGGGGCCCTGGCCCCCGTGCCCCCTTGGTTGCGCCTCTGCTGATGGGAGACATTTGAAAGAAACATGGCATGGAGGCCCAGAGGCAGAAGAAGCAGAAAGCTTCCAATGTCATGGAGTCGCTAAAACTTGGCTGCCATATATAAAAGGATGATGTAAATTTTGCCTCCAGTTTTAGAAAAATAACGTGGTTTTGGTGATTAGTTATAGACAAAAGAAAACTAAACAGAAAGCGTGGAAAGACTCACTGATCTTGAAAAACTCAGCAGATACTCAGTAAAACAAAATACTAGTGGAAACCTCAATCGACCCCCAAGTGATAGAAGAAACCATTGTTGGCAATATTGCCAGAAAACCAATTTGGCAGTCCCGCCCATGCTAACAAGTCGTCCCAGCACTCTCGTCTCACTGCAACCGCTGAGCCTTCCAACAAACTCCGCGTCAACACAGCCGAAATGGGCCCAAAGTCCATCGTACACCATCCACCCTCTCAACGAGACCATCAGAGCCGGACCAACAGTTCATCATACGCTCTCCGCCCCATCTACAGCAGGACCTGTTTTAACACGCGCACTGGAAGGGGGTCTTTTGTGCCCCCCCCCCACCTGTTTTTCCTGAATATCTCTTGATATTCAGGATCGGAGGTGGTTACTGCTACTTTGTGACATTTATGGCAATTGAATAATTCGTCGATTGACGCGGAAAAATCGAAAATCGGCCAAAATTTTTCAAGTTTCAAGCATGTAAAGTCACGCAAACATAACGAAAACGACGGTTGTTGCTGACAAATGGGAACTTTGTGAAAGAACCAGCGTTCTACCGTAAGATTAGTGTTTGAGCACAATCACGCGACGTCATTCGGGCATAAGTGATGGCTGTACCAGGACCAAAGCCAGGGTCAATACGGGTCAAGGTCATCAAAGGTTAAGGTCAAACAGCTTGTGGCCTGGTCAAAATTTGCTTTGCAACATGTCGATTTGTATGAAATATGCATTCAAAGACCCTAATTAAAACATGTGTGCGCTCACTGATACGTTTACATATACCAGGGTCGGTCACGGTCATGGTCATCAAAGGTCATGATCAAACACTTTGCGACCTGGCTCAGCTTTGTTTTGCGACATGTCGGTTTTTATGAAATATGCATTCAAATACCGTAATAAAAACACGTGTGCGCGCATGAATACGCTTACATATATACCAGGGTCAATTTAGGTCAAGGTCGTCAAATGCCAAGGGCAACTATTGTGTGACCTGGTCCAGATCTGCTTTGCGATATGCTGATTTGTATGAAATATGCATTCAAAGACCCCACTAAAAACACACATGTATAGACATATATACATAAAAATACGCACGTAAATATAAACGCTAGAGGCAACCAAATATACCGATGTTGGCTACCTTCACTGAAAATACGCCAAAAAATACGTGCTGCGTCCTTATTTACACACAAGCTGTCCCGTGATGCTCGAAATCTGATCTGCAAAAGATGAGAAATGACGCCATAGGTCAGTGACCTGAAATGACCTCGACCCTAAATCCTCAGTCAAAACGTCAAATGAGTGAAAATTGTCGTATTCCTCGTTTTAACGGCCAAACAAACACCCTTTCCCGTTTCGTCCGAAAAGTTGTACGGAATGACCCGTACGGCGCCGAGAAAGTGTCCAAAGCTGACCTTTTCCACCCAATCTTCCTTTGAAGATATTGACCTAGGGTCATGAAAATCGCACACAATGTAAATCACTATAGCCTCACCCTGTCCACAAAATTCCATGTTTCTAGCTGTTTTCGTTGCCGAGATCGGAAGGGGCACTTTCGACCCCCTTTCCAGTGTGCGTTAGCGCGAAACCCCCTTCCACTGCGCGGGTTAAGAGCAAACCACTGGTGGTATTTCGGCCAGTCGAATTATAGGTCACAAAAAAGAATCTGGGTATTCCACCAATCTTGTTTTGTGTGACCCCATCGGAGTTCGGTTTTGACGGGGTGGCGTGGCGAGACCAGTGGTCGCACATGGTCTGATAATGGGCCAAACGATGACATTTTCACTCTTTAGACCGGAGTCGGGGTGGGCAGGGGGCGACAGCAGGACTCCTCTAAGGTCCGGAGATGAAGGTGTGAACTTGGAGTCGGGAGAGCGTGCTGTTCTATGTTACCCGGCGCATAAAGGACCTGTCATAATGGCTGCGCCTGAAATGACCCAATTTTCCCCACGGCAACCACGAGATGATTGATGCGGCCTGTTCTTAGGAAAAACATATTTCTCTCGAGATTGTGCTATGATTAATGCGGTGCTGCGATCGAGGAAGATCCGCTTCTTGAAGAATGTACCGTAAGTGAGGCATCTACGAAAAACAGCCCAGTGAGATAAGGATGTGTTATCGTAGAACTCCAGTATGAAGGCGTCGAGAGGATTAGCACCTAGCCTGTAAGTAGTGGTGTCCTATAAGCATCTTGGATTCAAATTGTAACGAAAAGTAAACGGAAGAAAGGATAGAACAAAAGTGGAGTAAGATAACGTTCCCGACGTGTACGTTCTTGGAGATGAACGAGACATGTCGATTAGCTTTGAACAAATAGAGAAAGTAACACAAACAAGAAAAAACGACTTAGGCCGTCGCCAACGGAGGCCAGCAAACGCTTGAGTTCACAGCGTCCCGTTCACCGCCTGCAGGATAACAGACGACCGGTAACTTAATACGACATCATGTCTTTGGTGACGGCACATGGTGATGGTTGAGCTGGCTCAGGCGAGCCGTGCTGTGAGAATCTCGTCTCAACTCGGCCTCCATACCGGCTGCACAGCTGGCATACCCAGCTGGCTGCGACCGAACGGGCCGAGTCAGCCCTCCACCGCCGACCAGCCGGAGATCATGAGCACCCCGGACCAACTTCTAATGGCGCTGTTCCCCGCCACCAGGAGGAACACACCGCACCGGCCATCCTCCAACCCACGGTCATCGGCCCAGGCTCCAGGCCCAGGCTCCGGGTCTTCCCTGGGGGCGGGTGACACCCCAGCCAAGAGCCCTGGGACAGTGGTCATGTCCCCGGGCCCCGGGCGTTAACGGGGACAGGTAATTCTGCTGGTGACTGTATCGGTTGCCTCTGAGCGCCAGGTGGGGCGGCTCCGGCGTGGCGCCGGCCGGAGTCGCGTGACAGCCCGGCCGGCCGGCCGGACGCGTGTGAGCGATGTCGGTGTCCGGAGCTCGTGTCCGCTGCAGATGGTATCGGCCGGCCGCCGCCTGGCCCGGCCGGAGGTCTCCGCTCACGACAATGGCGCGTTTTTGTCAGCGCCGCCGCCGCTGCAAACATGTTTACATCAGTCAGCGTCGGCGCGCCGTCGGTCTCTGGCGAGCTGCGCCGGCTCAATATCGGCTAACGAGCGGCAATAGGTGGCAATAGGTGGCGGCCCGCTGGCCCCGGCTATAGGGGGCGCCCCGTCGGCCCCTCCCGGCCTGGCGGCGAACAGCGCCGCAGTGCCGCCGGGCCGGGGCCGGAGGGCGGGCTTTGTCCGCGGGCCTCACAGGCCAGGAGTCAACGAAGGTTAACTCATCAGCGTAAACAGCCGTCTGTCTTTTAAACGATGGCTGCCAACACTGGGGTACCTATGTCAGCCGCGACTGGCGATTGGCTCGTTCTCGAGTTACGATTCACCCCTTACAGTCAGAGGTTCTGTGCGAGCCAGGTGACCTGAACCTGGGAGCTACGGATCGCTGAAGCATACGTGGCATCACTCAGAAACCGACGATGTCAAACGTAAGGGGGTTTATTGAGCCCGTCAGGATAAGTGCGGCGGTAAATGTCACGTCCGATATTCGCCATAAGTGTATCATAGTTGATGTAAACTCGTCCGAGAAGATGCTTTATGGGATCGACTTAAATTCTCAAGAGCACGTTCGAGTAACCACCAGTTTTATGAATGTCCATCACCACCGTTAACAGCGGATGCATTTTCGCGTGTATTGAGAGATTACTTTGTGCAGCCACGGGTTTTCGCTAAATTTCGACAGCCAAAGTTACGTGTGTGTTAAAACCGGCGATTTTCAGCGTCATTTGGGTCGACGGTGGAGCGTCGATATCTGATGCGCCACGACTCTGATATCGGGCCCACACGATGCTCAGACTGGTGCTGATCGCTCTTGGCCGGACGTCTCCCGAACTATCCGCCGTTCAGCCGACGCGTGCTGCCAAAAAGCTTTTATGCCGTCCGTCAGTGGTCAGAAGTTTCACATGCACAGGAACTTTCAGCTATCTGACGCGTCAGTGTATGCTCGTAGACGGAGCTGGTGATATTTGTCACATGCTATCCGTGCTCAAAACACACGTTTTAACCCTGTTTCCATGCGGGAAGGGCGATTGCTCCCCCCACCAGCTTTTTCGGCGTTGAGATGAGTTGAGAGCCAAATCGTTTACGCTATCATACCAAAATCTGATGATTTTTTCCTTTTTTGCCCATTGCCACAACATTTAACCTTATTCCCAGAGGGCTAGACGGTATGGCCAATTCCCGGCAGGGGGGATTCGGACCCCCCTGAGATCTCGAGAACTACACATCCGATTTCATCGCGACAAACGGCAATCGATTTGCCATGACGTGAACTACATTTTTAGAGAAAGAATTTTTCTAAAGGAGATAGATATAAAGGGCGAAGAAAACTCAAAATGGGAACATTTTTTGACTTCTTATAACTCAGTTGTTTATGGACCGATTTTGATGAAAATTGGCATGCAACGAGAGATCATGGAGGGGACTTTTACCGTTGACCTTACACTTGGAATTTCGAGGAAATTCATTGGCGTTCACAGGATTTCGAAAAATAGGAGGACTGGTTTTTCAAGAACTGGATTTAAAAGAAGTCAAAAACACTTTCTTAGGTTCTGCTAGTCATGCTATGCTGAAGAAGTACAAGTCGTATTGCAATGTTTGTATAATGTTAACATAGGCGGTGCCAGGGACATGAAAAGGGGAACTGTCATGGTCACATGTTCTTCAGATCAACTTACAACCTTTGGCCTTAAATGACCTCTGATGACCTAAGAACCACTTGAAATGATCTTGTGTGCACGTCGTATTATTTGGAAACGTTTTGAATCATTTGAATTCACTCTGTTTCTAAAATTCCATGTTACGGCTGTTGTGATATAGGGTCTGCGCACTGACGTTTTAGGTCATTGCACCGTGACCTGGCCTGATATCAAGCTGAAACTTGGTGCACAAGTAAAGATTTCCCTTCTACGTCATATGTATTCCGGATATGACATTATTGAAAAATAACGCCAGAATTATCACTATAAAAGTAAATTTTGACTTCTGACCTTCACCTAATCTTGTTGAGTGGTCTCAGATGAACAAAAATGCATTTGTGTATTGCCCAACCATCTGCCTATACATCGATATAAAGTTTTACGTTTTATCTTAAAAACGCCATTTTTGGCAGTCATTTTCCTTTTACCCTCAACGTGACCAAAAATGGCCTAAGGTACCTCCCAAAAACGTTGCCTGGCTCCGCCCCTGGGCAAAAAAGAATTACGAAATTTTTAACAACAGTACGTGGAAAGGATGGCTAGAAAAAGTCACTAAGTTTCGTGAAACCGCGTCAAAAACCCTGGAATTAACAAGCAAAAATCGGCCCACCCCCCGCCGGGAACAGGGTTAAGCATCCGCCATGCAACAGGAGCTGATGTCAGACGTCTGCTCGCTCGCTTAGATATCGTTGCTGCCACCCAATATTTAGCGATTCTATGGTTTCAGCGAATAACGTTTATAATAGCTGACCATCTACATTTCTAAACAAAACGTCGTGTGTGAATGAAACAAATGCTATGCAGTTTTGCGGTAAACTCGTATGGTTGTAAATCTTACAAGCGCTTGTCGAAATTAGTTCACAGTGTAAGGTTGTAAATCTTGCAAGGGTTTGTCGAAATGAGTTTACAGTGTAGGATTCAAGTAACGTTTGTTATCCAGGAAGACAGCACGAAGAGTAGCCTTGTTAAATGGACAATTACAATGGTGGAGTTGGAAATCCCTTAACGTTACTGAGAAACGCTTTGTAAATATTACCAGCAAAATGGATATGCTTGTAACACGGTCACGTGACTAGAGGCGATACGTTGGTAGTGTTGAACCATCACATCATAGGACTTCAGCCAGCAACCCTATTACGAAGCCCTTTATGGTTGTAATTTTATTAAGCAAATCTTGTTTTTGACGCTGCCTGTAAAACCTTGTCCACTGTGCGCTGCACATTTAGAGGTTTTCCAGCCGCCGACTGTGTTCAAAATACCTCCGTGAGTCAAAATATAACAGTCCAAGCACAGAGGAACGGCACGAACTCTGGCTTCGTGCCGATGGAGAATCTGCTGCCATCCGGCCCAGCTGACAGACTTCGCTCTCGGACTGAGACTGAGACTGAGACTGAGAGACAGGCTGGCCGAAACGGATGGCTGTATCGCTGCAGTCCACTGACAGGCTTCGCAGAGCCGTATACGCCACCGGGACCGGATGGACAATCTGGGTAATGTAACGCGTCATTGGCGAGAGATATTCTGGACTGCTGGGTTACCCGCAGCACCCAATAGGGTGCGGTACTCTTGTCAATCTAGTACATGTTCACTGCCCGGTTCACCGTCCAGACGTGCTTGCGTGCTGACAACTAAATGTGCCTCTTCCAAACGATTTACATTTCTCTTCTTGCAAGTACCATACAGTGGTCTAGCACCGTCGACTACATACAGCTATACGGTGACTGTGGAAGCCTTCTGGAACAATTGTCACGGGATATGGAACCACGTACTTCACATCAGCACGAGCTCATTCTCTTATGAATGATGAAAGATGTCTCGGCCGAAGCTGAGCTGCAGCTTTCTAGCTTTAAAATAATAATTTCGCCAACACGGCAGATTTGTGCGCGGCACTTCTCGCAAGACCAGAGTTTCGAAGGGCGTATGAGGACGTCGCCAGTCACTGGTCCGAAGACGAGACCCTTTGTCCTCCGCCGAGCGGGCGAATTAATCCGTCACCGTCACAACGAGAGGACCCCGGTGGCCGGCGCCCAGCCACAATGGCAGACCGCCCAGTGGGGCCACATTTCACGCACAGCCTCCCCACGACATCTCACGCCCCCCCCCCCTCCATCCATCCCGCGCGCCGCCACCCCCAGAAGAGAGACGGGGCCCTGAGACGCTGTTTTACGGCGCGTGGCGGACAAGAACTCGTCACCGCTGGCGAGCGGGCCGTGCAGAGATCCATTTGACCGGTGAGGCGGCAGGCGTGTAAGTCGTCTGCGTTGTTGGTACCGGCAACTGCCTGCCTCCGACGCTGAGGTAACACCATAGGTGTAGGAGCCTGTAGGGCAGGTAAGGCGGCGCCCCTATGGAGTTCGGACAGTCGTAACTGAAACCCAGCGATGTTGCATGGGAAGAAATTGCTTAAAATCACACCGGTCCTACCAACTTTAAAACTGCGCCTACGCACATGAGTACAGTTAATTCCGCTTAAAACGAATCTGTGGGAACCTCCATGAAAATTCGTCAAAAGCAAACCTTGCTATAGCCGAAGCCGCAAAACAAACATTAAATTCGAACGATATGCTTTGCCAAAAGTTATAAGAAAAGCAAAGAACAGCGACAAGAGTTTTCTTTTTATGTCGCCCTTGCTCTTAAGAATCGTTGACAAGGTCGAGGTCGGAATCATGAAATCTCTGACAATTTGGCTTTTCTTAGCAACAGAACCCGATTTCTGAGTTACATCCAGCACCTTGACCCTCTACTGCAGTGTTAAAAGAACATCGTTTTTTGCTCGGTGCAGTCATCATTGAACGAGCACACCCCTAGAAAAATACTTGGGTGATCGCCCCCTCCTGCTCGTCTTATCTCTGTCGTACCCAAGCACACTGTTCTGGCTGCCGACCGCGCTGGCGACGCTGCCGATCTTGTGATTTAACTTTGTGCTGGTGGGTGCAAAAGTTGCCCACCCCCGATGTTTTTCTGCGCATAACAGCCGCTGGAATGAAGCTAGGGCGAGGCAGTTGTGTGTATCTTCTGCCAAACCCTTAATCTTTTGCAGTTTTAAATTTCAACGTCGGCAGTATTTGTCACTAAAGCTCGGCGAAGACGAGAGGCCGGTCGAGCGGCCGATCTTTCGTCACAGGCGGACGGCCGCGCGCGTGTCGGGCCGAAGGAAGGACAATATATTGCATATGGAATAGGTCCTGCCGGACAGCCAGCTGCAAAGCATGGTGGGGAGTTAGCCTGTGTGATAAATTTACAATCCAAAGACACAGCAAGCCTCGGTCAGGTCAACTGAGGCCGGAGATATGTATAGAAAATGCAGTACTCTTTAAATGGGTCATGTGGGAAAATGTTGGGGACCTTAACCGAATGATAACTGAAGTTACCTGAACGCACGAGAAAACCAGGTCAAGTCAACTGAGATATCCAAGGCCACTTTGTGTAAATGAAAGAATTAGTTATTTTTCTCTGTATACGCCGGAACGATCGCAGTTGCATTTCGTAAGCATGCATTTTGTTGATTTAAGATTACCCCAGATGACCTCAGATGACCTATGTAAGTCACGTGACGTACGACTATGCAAATATATCCCCCCTAACAACCCATCAGATTGTAATATGATCGATTACGACTACATACAACGTCTTCAAACACTGACTTAGAGTGACCTCGTTTGACCTGACCTAGATCAGTCTGGCTTCACGACATGTAAAACCATGGTACGGGCTAAGAGTCCACAAAACTTTGTTGCCATTGGTCCCGTAGTTTTGAAGAGTGCAGGGGCTCTGCGAATTTGACATCTGACTCATCTGACCTTAACAGACGTGACCTAGGCCATCCATTTCTGAGAAATTTAATTTCACTGTGCAAACTTCGTTCCGGCAAAATTTTGTTGCGATCGGTGCGAGAGATAAAAAAATATGGAGGGGATGAAATGTCAAACCTCATCAGTGCACGTTATTTTGAGGTTCACCAGTGCGAGTGCTAAGTGCGAATTTTCTGCTGCCCAGCAGTGAATGTGCCCTCATCAAAGAAAGATACCTTCTTTAATGTCCTCACTGAAAAGGTACCGTCATCTTTGATGAGACTGCATCCGGTTTAAAGATTTTGGGTAATAAACAGGAGTGTTGAATAAATCTTGCTCTGCTTCATACTGTCCAGAAGATCGAAAGTTTTTGGCTTGACCGATAATTGTCCTTAATATCACAGAACGCAGCTGTTAAAAATGAAGCTTATTTCGGGCCGATTTTGTTATATACCACCTTTTACAATGAATTTTTAACGGGCCAGACGAATTATTTCGTTATGGCTAAATTTCGTTGTAAGCGGATTTGTTAAAAGCGAATTGAGCTATGGTATGTTTGCATTAGCTGGCTCATGTTTCGGTCTGCAGGGCTGACCAGCGACAAGACAAGACTGTAAAATATAGCTTAACAGCACATATGACTGTGACTAAGACGGACTAGAGAGCAAGGGCAGTGGCTGCGTTTGCTGCAGTACCGGGCGTCAACCAGATTTTCAGTTCACTAAGACCATTGGTGTCTTCCCGCTTCATAGCAGCGAACTCCCGAATCGTGAACATTGGTAGGTATTTTCAATAAAATAGGTGACGAATGAGAAAGGGTTCATGGACAGCGCCACGCTAATGACCGCACATTTCAGTTTAAAATGTCGTGTTTTGGCCGTTTTCATCATTTGCGTTCATTGCTTGTTGGCTAACCTAACTGGATTTTGAAAAGCTCCTAAGCCAGTGATAGTTGGTTCACTTCCCAAACGGTTGGCTAGCATCGTTGCCTACAGTTAGGAATGCCAAAATCGTAAATTATGGTCCGATTCGTATAAGGTCTTCAAGAACCACATGCTCAGCACAGTTCCAGCCCAGCCATAAAAGCACCGTAATTGTGTCGCTTGTCACTGTGTTATACGAAAGATTTTCCGAGGCATATAAAAACACATAGGGTGCTTGATTTGGCTACAGTTACTTCGAAATCATCGCCAACTACAAGACATCAATAAAATCACAGTACTGACGTGCACGACTGGAACTGACACTCGCGTACTACCCTGTGACTCTGGTACTGTTCCAGCCATCCGCAATGGCGTCTGTTCAGTTCTTGTTCAGGGTATCCTTTTTGGAGCTGGCGTATTGCATTCGGCTCTGCTTGACTCCTTGAGGGAGCCGTTGTCTCTTCTTCGCATCGTTGGTCAGGAATCTCCAATATCGTCCATATCATGTTCATGTTCACTCTGGCAGACAGCTTCTACAGCTTTGCAACCACTTCCATCGCTTCTCTTCTTTATTCCTTTCTTCTTCTCTTTCCTCGTCGAGGTTTCCGGTTGCTTCATATTTGCGACTCTGATAACGGCCTTCGTCGGTCCGCGCTGGTCTTGAAGAAAATTGGAATCTTCACATGTCAATCTTTCGCCGTGGAGTCGACCCTTCTTGAGAAATTCTTCCGCCCGTGGGCAGGCCACATCTCCCACAGCTTCTACAGGTCCTTAATCAGTGTTTCTCTCCTCTGCGCTTCCTTAGGACAATTCCTGTCCAGGTGCTTCATCGGCTTCTCGCCTGCAACTATCTACAGTGGACCACACCGAATGTCTCTTCCAGTTTTCGTCGGTATTTTGACTTTTTCTACAGTCTGGTGACTTCCCCAACAAAATACGCAGCGACCGTTCCTCGCATGAAGTTGTTCATCCGATCACTGTTCCTACAGAAACCGTAGAGAACCAGGGCTTCTTCCTTCTTGGGATGCTGAAGTTTTCCCTTGAATGGGACCAGTTCGCTGGCGCTGTCATCTTCGTTAAGGAATGTGCGTTGCGTACCAGCATTTATCATCGAAGAAGGCTGCCCAAATAAGGCTTTCTTGGATACAGACAGGGTTTCAGACCGCGTCACGACAGCACAAAACAATCCGATGCCTGCTCTACATAAAGCTAAATTGATACTGGTTAATTGGGAACCTGTCTGCTCAATATGTTTTGTTTACATTTCCAGTTTGTTTAGCACAGAAGCTCCCGAATCAAGAACGATAACAAGAGCAAGAGGAAACAAGAACAAGAACCAAACAAGAACCAACGAAAGGTCACTGCTACTAGTTGATTTAAATATGTATTAGATCCAAAATTTCTTAATCTATTTATTTGGGAATGTTTCAGACAGGTAAATAAAAGAAGCTCTAAATCATCTACATTAAACGTCTATGCCTAGACCGACCGAGCCTTCAACGTCCGGTCGTTGAGAAGACCAAAATCTGGACCTAATTCAGTACCACCTAGCGGACAGTGCCATAGCTTCGTGAATGTTGGTGGACAAGTGCAGATAACAGACATTAAGAGTGCTGCTGTTATCAGAACCAGTTTGTAGCGTGTTAAATTCTTTAGTGATGTTTTTGTTCACTGCTGTCTTGCCGCTGGTAATTCAGCATTCGCTGTTGTGTAAAATATCGGCTAAGTCTGGATGCGTCTCAATATTTCCTTTCGGTGCCAGGACAACGGGGCACATTCTTGCATCCCAAACCTATACCGCTGTCTCTGTGGCACATACAGCGAGGTATAAAACAATTTTATGGATATTTTTACGACGCATGGCCACTGGCATTCTCAACCGACATGGAGTTTAGTGCGATAGAGAAATGGCTAAAATATGGCGAAATGCGAAATTTTGAATTGGAAAGCCGAGGTGTTTCGATGGTTTAAATAAAAAAACAAATGGCATATTCGTAACCAGTATGATCGAAAGTATGGGTGTGTTTACGGAGGGCTATGGGTTTTCCAAAAGTGGTATCATGCCGCACCCCGGTGCCGGGTCAGTCAGCCTCCGCCGTCATGGTACCAATCAACCAGTCACCGTCTCGACTGCCCAGGAGCCTTGCCGTACTGGAGCGCCGAGACGCGCGCACACCACCTGTCACACGCACGCCAACACGCTGCACTCACACGATGTTCCCTTACTTCTGTCTCCCTCTAGTCATCAAGCTTTTGAATTGTTCCTCGTTCTTTACCATGCCTTCTCTTTCTTTTAACCTCACATTTTCTTCTTGCAGTCTTCCATCCTCAGCCCCTTCCCCAAATGTAAGTAAGGACAAGTCTGCTCTTGTGTCTAGGTACTTCCGGACGGTAGAAAATGTTGTTCCTCGTCAAACATCGAGCCGTTCTGCGCAGGCCACGTAAACCAAGCCGTCCTGAAGCGACTGCACAGTACGCTGTCAGTCCTCTGCTCTGGCCCAGTTGTAGCGGCGACACAGCATAATGCTTGGTGTCTGTAAGAACACGCCGAACGGACACTACTGTCTTAATTGACTTAACCTTGTCATACCAAAGGCAGGAAGCCTGTCGTTAGATGCGTTGACAAGTTGCCAGACAACATATCGTATGGCGGGATATCGAAATGAAAAATTTTGAAAACATTATATCGAACACAAGATATCGAACAGGATAAATATTGACCGACATAATATTGACCGGGGAAAATACTGGAAGGTAAAATACCGAGCAAGAATAATATAGAACTGGGACATTTATCGAAACGGAAAAATACCGTGGAACAAAACATCAAATGGAAAAATGACTAACCAAAGATATCACACGGCAAGCAAAAATGACCGTAACTAACAGAGAAATGGCGAAATATCAAATTACAAAGTGTTGTCGAAAAATCGGAAGGTATGGTACAGGAATGGGCATCGAAGATTAAGTTCCTCAGCTTGCCGTAGGCGTAGTAATCGGTTTTCTATCGGTGAATCAATCGGTTTGCCGTAGGCGTAGTAACCGGTTTGCGATAGGCGCAGTAGTCGGTTTTCGGTTTGCCGTAGGCATAATAATCGGTTTGCCGGAGACGTATTAATCGGTTTGCCGTTGGTGTAATCATAAGTCTTTCGTAGAGGTTAGTCTAATAAGGTTAGGTTACGTTAGGTTAGGCTAGGACTACTGATCTTTATCTAGAACGAATAGTACTGCCTCGCGAATAACCTTGACTTTTCTTCCTGCAACATCTTGCACTGTATGTTTTTCTGGTCCGTTTTTAATACGTTCACCACATTTTTGCATTCGATATTTAACCAATTTGGTACAATACACGTTAATGCGTATCCTACTCGGTACTTCTGTTTCATGCTTTGCGTGGCATTTTGCCATTCGATATTTTGTTCATCGAAATCTTCCCTTTCGATGGTCATACCTATCGGTCGATGTTTTGTCATTTGACTTTTCCCCGCTCGATATCCATCCCTGTCGATATTTATTAGGTTCGATATTTTGCGTCTGACAACTTGCTTTCGATATTTTCCATTTAATATTCCGCCATACGGTGTTTTGTCCTGTAATCGTGCTGACGAGATGTATGTCTCATATGTTTCGGAGACCAGTTGACACATCTATTGCTGTTCGAGACGTCACTAACTTTGTCATTCGAAATAAGGCAAAATATACCATCATATTATTGCCTAAAAGGAAATATTCCCAAATATACCGCTTGCGCCCGTTGTGGGACGCGTGTATGCTGAATTTAGCTAAAAGATTTCAGAGCACAGTATGGCTTAACCTCCGCCGGGGCGGGAGTTCAAGACAATCCACTCCGGTTTTCTGGGGATATTCAGAAAAAAACGTACAGAGGCATCAAACCTGAGATATTTTTGCACGCATTATTGCCACATCTTGCTGTTTTTTTTTTTTTACTCAGGATCACATCAGGTCCCTGGCGTAGAACAGAAGTAAGAACGATGTTAAAAAATAATAATACAGTGGTATGCAGCATTCTGTGAAATGTGTCGATTGACACGAAACTCGATAGAGCACAATGAACGGAACAATTCCGCAACTTCGATTTTTTCTTTTTTGAAATGTCCAGACCATTGCCAAACCCTGATGCTTTTCGCGTCGGTTGGAAAACATCTGTACCTCTTGATCTGTGGTCCCGGGTCAAGTCGCTTTTCATACCGAATTATCAGACCCACAATCGAATATAATTCATCGGTTTGCAGACTCGTAATGCTTATCAGCAATAAGATGCGCTTCGTAAGCCCAGTGTATGATAACAACGTACATGTCAAAGATGATCTAAACCCATTTGAGTCAGTCTGACGAAATTTAACTTTTTGAAGCATGATGCTTGTTTTCCCGTTGCCATCGCAAAAAAAACTTCCCACCAAGTTTTGGACTGCAGCCGCACCAGTCGCCCAGTAGGTGTGTAACTTACATGACAAATATTTTGGGGCACGGATTTCCTGATGCAGAAGGGATGCTGCATAGACCACGGTTAGTGACCTGGTGTGTCTGTGTTGTGTCTGAGAAATGGAAATGTGGCAGACGATGTGACAGAGGCCTAAAACGCTCGACTCATAGACACCAATACCTTGACCTAAATTGACCCTGTTTGACCTTAGTATGGGTTTGACCTTCGTCTATATGCGTGCCAAATATATGTACGGTGTTTTCCAACCAAATTGCATTCTTATACATTAGGAAGAAACGTGACTTCCGACCTTACAAAAAGTCGATTTCTCCTTTATTTTCAGCTTTGTATGAAATGATTTAATTTGACCTTAAATGACCTATTTCTGCCTCATGAAGGTAAATCATGCCTTTGTTGTACTGCTGACCCATTTGGAGCCACGTAAGAGCCTTCGTTATTTCCTATGATTCCCAAAAATACATGTTATGTTATGCAATGGCTAAGAACGTTTTCTGCGATAAATGTTAGCAAGATAATTTAACCTGTGGCGACCTCTGGTGACCTTAATAATGACCTCATAAGACAAGATCTAAGCGTTTTATAACTTCGTCAAGAGCTTTCCAACAGCATTTTGGTTTTTTCGGCGGGATTCTGGTTTTCAGGAGCCGGGGAGGGGGTCTCATGAACCCCCAGCCCATCGCAGTTCGGTCCGGAGGGTTTAGATCATATGTTGACAATCATGTGCTGTCCACGTGCATGAATGTGGCCACGATCTATAACGGATAGCGCTGAAAATCGTCAAATCCTTCCACACAATGTCGATTCAGAATGTGCAATGACGTAACTGTTACAGCACGTATTGAGGAGGCTCATTGGCTTCACCGATCGCTCGGTGCGACTCCCGGAATGCGATAGCCTGGCACCGCCTATATTCGTACAACCCAAAACACTTTTGCATGTCGGTTAAATAGATGCAAAAGGCGTTAAGGCTATATTATTCACGATGAGGCAAATTCCTCACTACACTGGTTTTGAATTTTATAACTAAATGTGATAACTTCTGAAAATGGCCACGAACAGAAACGCAGAGTCTGATAAATACTTGTATATTTGCATAAGTTTACCTGTTAAACCGACCTTGTCCTGGCACGAAGTCGGTTGTTGTTTTTTCCGCCACCGTTTCGAAAGAGCGGGAGCAAATTTGGATGGTTTTTAGCCTTGTTAAGCTTCAATGGCTTGTTGACTTTGTAAGTGTTGATGGCTTGCGGCGTAGACATGCTAGTATGCGTCCAGAACAGAGTCATGTTTACTTCAGTCCGACATCGCCGGCCAGGCACGTCTGAGTGAAAAGCACCAGTCAACGAATACGAGACGGGCAACCAGGGACCGCTTCCGTCAACTCGGCCATTCTTACATTGCCGGAATCACACCGCAGCTTCCATCGTGTTTATTTGACTGGCACGGAGGGCAGCAGTTTGGCTGAAAGTACACGGCGTGACGTCACACACGGGAACCCTCTGACTAACCCGCGCGCACATTACGTAATACATACACAAACATCGGACGCAGTCCAGCGCAGCGACAGGTGGCGCTGGCCGTCCGTCGCTCGGCCGTATAGACGGTGCTGCCGTCCGCGGCCGGGGCCGAGCCGAGGGGAG
This sequence comes from Capitulum mitella, assembly GCA_030062745.1. Classification (NCBI taxonomy): domain Eukaryota; kingdom Metazoa; phylum Arthropoda; class Thecostraca; order Pollicipedomorpha; family Pollicipedidae; genus Capitulum; species Capitulum mitella. The sequence goes on along the minus strand of CP099847.1, from coordinate 18,169,103 downwards.
GGCGGTACCCTGCAGGGCGGGAAGCACCGGTGCCCCAGACGCTGGCCGCCCGGCGTCCGCCAGAAGCGCGTGCGTGCCTGTGGATGTGTGCCCTCGAGAGCACGGAAGGCGTGGGCGTGACCTCGTGCTCTTTAGCACGTAAAGTGCGACCCCAGTGCGACGCGACGGTCCGACGGCACTAGGAAGGAGACGACCCGACACGCAGGCACACTCGACGCCGGTCGATGACATTCGTGCTCAGAACGCACGTGCTCACCTGCGAGGCTGGCAAGAGAGCATTCACAAGCCCCGGCGGTCCGGCACGCCGACAGTCAACAATGGGATTAAAACTGGTTCACGATTAGGGGATAACGAAAACCATCGTTATGCTAAAAACAAACGGTGCCCGAGGTTCGGCGCTCGGGCGATTCGCCGCCGGAGCGGCCCCGGGGCAGAAAAACTCGGCGCTCGGGCGATTCGCCGCCGGAGCGGCCCCGAGGCAGAAAAACGCCGTCGCCAGTCGGTCGACGCTCTGGGGCCGCCCAAGCCTAGAGACACGGAGCCCGGACGGCGCAAGCGCCGGCTCAGGTGGACACGGTGATCGGCCGGCCCGGCTATTATCGCTATTGTTGGCCAGTCAGCTGCAGGGGCGGCGGAGGGCCGACACCGCCGTCAGAGCGGCCAGGGCCACGCCCGGCGGCGCTATCACAGGGCGACGCGCGAGGGCCGGCCGCCGCCTATCGGGGCGAGTCCTGGTAGCTGAAGGCCGTGAAGTAGGAGGCCGGCTCCTCGGTGATGGAGTCGAGCGGCGCGTTCTCCGGCGGCGTCAGCTCCACTGACTCGCCGGTGAACTCCGAGTCAAAGTAGCGCGTGTCCGTCTCGCTCTCCACCTGAGGCTTGAAAGGCGGCGTGATCTGCAGGCGGAGCGAGACGACCCGGTGAGCGCCGACTGTGGTACTGTCAGTCAGCCACCAGAACAGAGGACACGGCCCGGAACGGCACAGCGCCCAAGGACTTTTATGACTTGACTGACTCTTGTACCCGTCAGCCGCGCCTCTCTATGCCTGATCCGAAGAGGCGCGGTTTCTGGCATAATTTCTGAGAGATGCTGAGACTTACACCATCTGCGGCGACGACGTTTCCGTCGTGGACTGGGTTACCCTTGAGACGCACTGACGACGGTCGTCAAATGAGGGATCTCGTGATGCAGCCCACCAGCCCCGACATCCCGGCACCACCCAGGCAGAACGGCTCCCTCTTTACGTACGTTTGTCCCGCACCACGCTGACGTTTTCTGACAGTAGGGAGGCATGCCCGGGTGACCTCGCACACACATAAAGTCACATGGGCAAAGTTATCTAGCACAGCAGACAAAATAGGATCCCCATGAGTCACGAGGTGCCCGAGATGAGACCTCCTGCGTGCTGGTCTCTGACCAGCTGACGCCGATCCCGGCCCACCTTCTTGGCCTCGAGGTCCTCCCAGTTGATGGGCGAGAAGAAGGGGTGCTCCTTGATTTCCTCCGCGTCCCTGGGGCCCCCGCCGAGGCGGCGGGCCGGGTCCTTCTGCAGCAGGCCCTGCAGCAGTGACTGCGCCACATCGCTCAGCGCCAGCGGGAACCGCACCTGAGGACAGCGCCAGTCACATTCAGCAGGAAACAGCACCTGAGGCCACCGCCAATCACACTCAGCAGGAAACAGCACCTGAGGCCACCGCCAGTCACACTCAGCAGGAAACCGCACCTGAGGCCACCGCCAGTCACACTCAGCAGGAACAGCACCTGAGGCCACCGCCAGTCACACTCAGCAGGAAACCGCACCTGAGGCCACCGCCAGTCACACTCAGCAGGAACAGCACCTGAGGACACCACCAGTCACACTCAGCAGGAAACAGCACCTGAGGACACCACCAGTCATACTCAGCACGAAACAGCACCCGAGGACACCACCAGTCACACTCGGTGGGAAACAGCACCTGAGGACACCACCATCACACTCGTTGGGAAACAGCACCTGAGAACACGGGTCACACACATTCAGAGGGAGCCATAACTGGCCCCACTCCGCGAGTAACTGTCGCCTCAATTTGTGCTGGGAGCAAGGCTGTATAAACCAGGCAGAACGCTCCGGTCCGAAAACGTGTGACAACGGCAATTGACTGCAGCGACCGCCGTGACGAGACTGAGAATTTGGCGGCCGGTCGGCCGACGTACAACATACAGGTACATAGTGCTAAATATCGCAAACTATCAGTCTGATGCACAAGGCTGAGGTCTTACACTGGTGCATGCTGTTTTCTCCACACATCAGACCCACACGAACGTAACCGCACAGCCAATCGTCGATACAAGACGGGCGGGCTGCGGCGGCTGCCTGCCGATCAGTCGGCGGCCGTGCAACTCAAAGTGCCGCAAAACTGCAACCTATGAGACTTGAGCTACGATGTATTTTCCGCCTATTAAAACCATCAGAGCGTAGTTTGTACCCAAATGCCGATTTAGGGACAGGGAGCAGTGATCCGACTGCTGAATCAACAAGCGTGGTCGACGTCCATGGCGTTCCAGTTAATAATGACTAACGCTATTTCAGCTTTCCGTTCGCTTTTTCGAAATACTGATAATGCCAGTCATTCAGAATGCCTCGATACTTCTGCGAACGGCTTTTCTTTCACAACAACAACAAACAACAAAGCAGATCCCTACCCGTCATTTCGCTATTGCCGACATACAGTGGTACGTGAAAAGCTGATCGGCTTGATCCTCACTCACGTCATCACTATGGCTTTTCTTTTACCGAAGACCCCCCAATTCGTCACATTTTTCGCCATATGTTAGAGGAGCTGAGCGCATCCCCAGCCTGGGGGGCGGCCGACGGTGACGGCAGGTGAACCAGACCAGGTCCCAGTCTACCACTCGATGGCCGCGCGGTGTCTGTTCTGCCCCCAGAATCAGCGCCAGCACCAGATCCAGTCAGGTTCCGAGAGGGATTGGCGTAGGGCACTGCCCCACTTCCAGACAGCTCAGAGCCTCAGCACGTTCTCTCGCCAAACGTGACGGCCTGGACAGACTTAACTGACCACTACCTGGACCACAGCCGCACGTTGTCCCCTCAAAACTCAACCGTCGTCCTCTCGACTCTCGTGAAACCGCATGACCAAGGATCTCAGCATGAAGCACGTGCCTTGAGGTGAGCTGGCGATATTCTGAGCCACAACAATGTTGTTATTATCTTTTATTTAGCTCCACAGCCTCTACGAGCACTGCAATGTGACGGCGCAATGTTAACAGCCAGACCTCACGCCGGTCAAAAATAGCAGATGCATGCCAATAACACTCTCCAACGGAGACGTGATTCTGTGCTGGCGTCAGGCCGCGCTGACAGCTCACCTGTTCGACCAGGATTAGCTCGAATAGCTTGTCGTGGTCATGGTTATAGAACGGCAGTCGGCCGACCATCATCTCGTACATGACGACGCCAATGCCCCACCAGTCGACGGCGCGCCCATAGTAGTTGTCCTCCAGAACCTGCACGTGACGGCGCGACGGTCACAATGGCACATGAACGAGCTCACAGGAGAGTTGGATGGTCACAAGGACACACATCAGAAGCCAGGAATTGGAGGAAAACAGCAGAGCGCAGTGATGAGGAATAGTGCTTGTAGACACTACATAGTACATTTCCAGGCGGTGGGTCGAGCAAATATGCACCAAATGTGGATCATCACACAAGTACGACGTGAGAGCACCACCAATTCGTGCTTTTCCCAGGGGAGTGGTTGACAAGTTACCTATCCAGCCCTACTCGTCAAAGACTTAATACTACTCGTGGCTTCCTCACAACCCCGATACTAGACTCCTGAGCTCAGAAGCACTGCACGCTCCAGCTGCCCCCGCGGGCCGTCAGAATGTGCCTGCATAACGGAGCGGTTCTAGAGGGTGAGCGGCCCCTGCCGGGCCAGGCTCAGTGCTGCCAGCGCAGCGGCGCGTCAGCCATTCCGGCCACCGTCCGCTGGCCGGCTGGCGGAACTGCTGTTGGCCGACGAAGAGACACCGTGATCCCGAATAGAGAATAGGACCCTAAAGGACGACGACTGGACTGGGTGCGCAAGGCGCCCGGTCCCGGCTTCGGCCGAGAAAGCGTCTGGCTGATTCAGAGACGGCGCCGTCTGCAGTCAGTACGGCGTTCCCGTGAAATGGATTCAGGGATCGCCGGGCGACCGCTGGGCGACGTCACACTTCGACGACACACTTCGCGCAAGGCACGCCAATCGAACTCGGAGAAAATTCGTAAGTAGAACAGAAACCTGCCCAACGTAACGACACGGACTTTACCGATTGGCTAGCACAACCTGTGCAGCCATCAGTGCGATTTCACGGGAAGCTGCGAGCCGCTGTACCCCCCTTCCCCGCCCCCGCCCCCACCACCACCCTCGGCTCACCTCCGGCGCAAGGTACTCGGGGGTACCGCAGAACGTTTTGGTGGTGGTGTCGTCCACAATGTTCTCCTTGCAGAGGCCGAAGTCGGCGATTTTGACGTGGCCGTCCTTGTCGAGCAGGAGGTTTTCCAGCTGACGAGAGTCCAGGACGTCCCGGATCAGTGGTCATACACGGCGGACACCGATCCATTACACAACAGTCTAAACTGGACGAACCTGCGCAAAAACAATCGTTACACGTGAAGAATGCAGCAACGTGCAAGCGCTATGCCATATTGTCTTGGATAGGCGGAAGGAGTCTTCGGGCTTAGGAAGAAAAGTCTCCTCTCGCACCCATGTATGGGAAATGAAGCGGAACAAAGACAACCTGGAAGCTTTATCAGGAAAACGGAAGTTGTTCATGCCGAATATCGGTCTTCGAATGTAGCCAAAGTCAGACTGAAGGGTGGACAAGTAGTCTTGGTCAACCTTGTCTCGATCTTGATGTAGTTAGACAACGTGTATAATCAAGGTAGCCGTATTTCAAAGTCTGGTGCTACAGCTGTGCTGTGCCTCAGGTGCTCGAGAGGCCACGAGCCGCTTCCGTTGATCATGGGGGGGAGGCGTGGAGGGAGAAGAAGCAATTGTCTACAAACTTTTGCGGGCCCTCACAAAACCTTCACAATGACTATGCTTTCAGAATGAAGCATTTATAAGCCTTTTAGGAATGCTTCAAGCTTACAAAACGTGCCTGTACTTTCTCGATTTTCTTTCATTTCCGAACCAGAACCAGTCATGGTGTGATCCTATCTGACTTTATGAGCATTTAAAAATGTCAGCTGTGTCATTGGACGCATGCCCATCCACTGCAAATTTGGAGACATTTCGATTGCTCTCACCCGTCCCTAGCTCCATTACCTTCAACTCCGTTTATCCTCGCCGCTGGGGGGCAGCCTCCGGATCCACCTTTGCTGGTCCGGGGAGGGGTTGATGAGAAACCCACAGATCTCGAGAGCTATCAGTCCCACAGGAGGAGTAAAAACACTGCTTCGTTTGCATGTCTCCAAAGCGGTAGGACGCAACAAGAAGGCCTGATTGACCTACTCGGTGCAGTAAAATAGCACTTGAGGTCAAATGCGGCCATTTCACATGAGCCGGAAAGTGAAGAAAAATCTCGTCTTTTTATAGGGAGGGGTTACGTTTTTTCTCATTGCAAAAGATTGCGTTTTGGCTAGATAACGCTTAAACTACGTCAGGATGCATATCAGGTTTCCAACTGTGATATTAAGGTCAAACAAGGTGAACCTAGGTCGAAATTTGGACGCATATCAGTGTTTAGTGTCTGTCGTATGATCTGCCACATTCCCATTGATCAGGCACGATATAGCAAAGAATCGTACAATATCGGTTCATGCAACATCCGTTCTATACAACAAAACCAATGTCCCAAAGCACTTTCTTCTCATGCGCCACACAAACACCGGGCGGCGGGCGCGGCCGTAATGCAAAAACCTTACATCAGACGGCTGCTTTTTTAGCGGTGTCAAGTATTTCTATTTTATTTTTTTTTATAAAAAATAATATGGGGCAGTACAAACTGTATAAAAACAATGCATGGGTGTAGTTATTAACACCTTTGGCCAAAAAGTGTGTTCGCATTGCAAACAAACAAAATATTTCAAAAGGTCAAATCAGATCGTCCTGGGTCAAATGGGATTGGAAATGGACCCATGGCAAATAAGTTCTGATCATATATTAGTGCTTCCGAACCACATATGACTACCAGTGAACATTCCAGGACTGTAAATCAAAAATTGTACTCGTCTACGGGCCTGAAAAATTTGGTGTGAAACGTAATCTGACCCCAGGGTACGGCTCAAGGGGATCAACTACATTTGCAAATGACGTAAGAAGCACCAGAATGTATATCTGCCAAACCAATCCCACAATCTAACGAGCAACCGCAAAAGACCGAAAGTTCAACTAACCTGATGTCAATGACCTGGAAATTTACGAAAAAATTCGAGACGGCAGTTTTTTTCCATTTTTCATGTTCTACCAATATGCCAGGTTTCATGCTAATCGACATACTGAATAAACTGTTACGCCAGTTTCTTTTTTTTGGAACAGGGTCTCACTGGACCTGTCCTCGGTCAGCGACCTGAGGTGCTCTTGAGTTTAAATTTGACGCAAGGGCAAAAATGATGTGTGAAAAGATATCTCAAGTCACAAACCTCTGCGCCTTTTCCATTTCTGGATGGCCTCAGAAATCCGGAGGAGGATTCTCATTAACCTCACCACCCGGACCGGCGAACGTCAATTCAGCGAACACGAGGCGTGAAGGTTTGCTAGAGCTGGCCGAACAGCGAACGAGACCTATGGTTGTGGCCCGTTTAAAGGTAACGCAGCAGAGTGCGCCGACCGAAGACAGCGCGGCGGTGGCACTCCGCCTCCGGCGGCCACCACCTCGTCTCCAATCGATACCGGGGGTCGGCAGGAGGCCACGGCCGCCAGCCGTACCGGGGGAGCGGCGGGCGCCACAGATACGCGCACCGCCAGCCGTACCGGGGGAGCGGCAGGCGGCACAGATGCGCGCACCGCCAGCCGAGGTCACCGGTCCAGTCGATCGCATGCCGAACGGCCGACACAAGGACAGACTACAGATCGACAGCAGTATACAGACAGCCTGCAGATCAACAGACAGTATACGGGGATAGCCTGTAGATCAACAGACGGTATACGAGGATAGCCTGCAGATCAACAGACGGTATACGGGGACAGCCTGCAGATCAACAGACGGTATACGGGGATAGCCTGCAGATCAACAGACGGTGTACGGAGATAGCCTGCAGATCAGCAGACGGTATACGGGGATAGCCTGCTGATCAACAGACGGTGTACGGAGATAGCCCGCAGATCAGCAGACGGTGTACGGAGATAGCCTGCAGATCAACAGACGGTATACGGGGATAGCCTGCAGATCAACAGACGGTGTACGGAGATAGCCTGCAGATCAATAGACGGTATACGGGGATAGCCTGCAGATCAACAGACGGTATACGGGGATAGCCTGCAGATCAACAGACGGCGCACAGCAGGGTTGAAAAGGTCTATTTGGTACACAGGAGCATGTGCGTGCGAGCGTGCGAGCGTGCGTGCGTGCGCGCGCGCGGGTGCGAGTGTGTGTGTGTGTCTGTGTGTGTTCCTGAGCACCAAACAGACCTTTTCAACCCTGCTGTAGAGTCTGTTGATCTGCAGGCTATCTCCGCATACCGTCTGTTGATCTGCAGTCCGTCTGTACCGGGGGTACAGACACAGGGGGTGCAGTCTGTATACTGTCTGTCAATCTGTCGACACACACACACACACCAAAAGTATTTCGAACTTGAAGAATATGTTATTGTATCTTCGTCCAAACACCAAATGACAACAATTCAGTATTCAAGCAAATAATTGTTTTCATCCACCCAGAGCAATGCAAAAAAAAAGTTCTTCAAAGAGCGTTGGGTGGAAACAAAAAAAAACGCAAATACCACTTCAAGGTTATTTTAAAATACACTACAATAACTGCGATATCTGTCCGGGAAAGAACCGACAATTACTCTTAGTTCTCAACCGTAGTTCTCAACGTGTTGACGTCGGGCGTTATGGCCGGCTTCACGTGTCCGTATATCGCTAAAAGCTGCCACTCTAGTTTTACCAGAAAATCCTATCTAATGTTACGGAATATCTTCACACGAAGTGAGGGATCACTACCTGGCTGAATTAAAATGCGACTTCTCTACCTCTTATTCGTCTGTCTTTGTCTGCATTTTTGACGCAATTTCGATACAAATTCAGCCATCGGAAACGTCGCTACGTCCTAAAACTACTCATCATCCTCATCGCTTCAACGTCTCCATTCTGTCCCTGGAGACGGTGGTTACTAACTGGTAGGACCATTGACGGTTATGGGTGGGGGGGGGGAGGGCGGAGCTTGCGATACCATTTTGAAGACATACTTTATCAACAACGCAGGGTTATGCTAAATTTAGTACTGGAAGGTGGGCCGCGTTTCAGTGACTCAGTATGGTTCTGCGGTCCCTGCGCAAGATCCTCGTTCTTTTTTCGGTGTGCGAGTGATTCTCAATGTGACTGTGTTGCTGCGGTAAACGCTGAAAGTCGCCGGCCTTGTCAGAGTCCAGGCCCTGACGGTGAAGCTGGCTGACGCGACGCCCTGGCCGAGCGCGCCGGGGTTGATTATTCAATGAAACGTTGTTTATCATATGGTGTCGAGCTAGTAGCCACTGGCAGGATGACTGTCATCTTCAAGCCAGCTTTTATCCCGAATGGGAGCGCATGTCCAGACACCTCTGGGACGTCCAGACCCATGCCTGGGCCATAGAAAAGTTAATTAGGCAATTAGGCAAGGATCTACTAACTTGGTATACATCCACTATAAAATTATGGTTCTTTTTGCAGATCTGAGGTCATTTAAATGCAAAATTGGTTCCGTCGCCCAGTATTTTTCGGAGCGGACCCGGAGCTAAAAGATGCGAGAGAAAATCTGGTGGCCGACTCCTAGTTCCGCGATTTCTCCTGGTCACTTATTCCCTCTCAAGTGAGGCCTGGTCACGCGGAGCCTTTCTGGAAGATGCTTTAGGGACTGATCATGACGAACAAAGTCCCAAAGCAGGACAGGACCAAATTAGGGTCGGCCCGGATTTTTCGTTTCCATTAGTCGGGAAGATATGCCGCCACCCCTAACCACTTCGTTCACCCTTCTCTGTCTCTGGCAAGCAGCCACTGGCCCGCTCCTGGGGTTCCGAGCAGGACGCGAAGGGTCACTGTCGCAGATCCAGCCGCCTTTGCCGCCGAAGAGAAGGGTGCCATCCATGTACACCAAGACTGATGCAGTGTTCACAGAGGGTATGCGACGGAAGCCTTGCATCAGCAGTGTCGCCGGTACACTGCTGTGATCGTCGCGTCCTCAGAGCGCTGGAGATCGCTGCGCGCGGCGGCGAGACGCTGGACATTATTTGCGTTTGGACGGGACGGCTCGGGCCCCGGCTGCGGCCGGAGCTGTCCCAGACGGGTCCACGCAGTCCGCACCACGGCACCACCGGAGTGTGTCCCGAACTGATCCAAACGCAGTCCGCACCACGGCACCACCGGAGTGTGTCCCGAACTGATCCAAACCCGGCTCTGGCAGGCCTCTACTGAGCCTGGATTGGCAGGCACCTCTACTGAGCCGGGATTGGCAGGCACGCATCGCACGCACGCATGTCACTGCGTGTGTGGGTGCGCGCGCGCGCGCATTGATTATTTATTTACTTATTAATTTTCCTTTTTGACTGATTCTGCTTAGCTGCGCGGCACATGTCGAAGTCCCTCTGCCTCACAGGGACCTCGTCAACTGGCGTTGTCACAATTTGCAATGCCATGAATTCCGTTAAGACGCCTCTTCACTTCTATATTTTTTCAGAATTACTTGACGAAAATCATGGTTTACGACTGATTTTTTCAACCAATAACCATGGCCACCCATGCAGAATTTCTCGCAATGAACCAATGATTTCAATATTGCAACCTGGGCTTCAATAATTGTTTGCAAGCCGATGAGCTGAGCATACATTGCAGGAAAGGAATGGTCTTGTTAAGGGATGGTGCACATGGGCACAACTGCAAATACGATCTCTTGTTCCGTCCCGAGCTGTGTTCAGAGTCCTGCAGGCAGTTCACCAACTAAATAGTGAAGGCCGTAGCGTTTGGCATTGATTTTCATGCTTGTTCACGCACATGTGTTCCGCGTTTTGTTTTGTTTTGTTTTTCTTTTTCTTTTTTTGCGGACGCCCATTGCCCTCCGAAGTAAAGTCATTCACTGGAGCATCACGCAGCATTACTTTTCGTCACGGCACATGGCATCCACCCCTACTCCCGACCGCTGTCATACCCAGTCACCCACGGCTCGCCGGGACCGGGTTAATCCAGCTTTATCGGGCACAACATCAGGCCTGACTTAACAGAGCGACACGTCTGACCGTAAATGAGCGATTGCTGTGTGAATGAACAAATCTGAAAACCCGGTCATCGTCAGTTGCGTCGGCATTTTTCTGGGCCATGTGTAAAACGCAGCCACAGATGTTTTACAAACATGGGCGTACGGCGAAGTTGGAAATCAGAGCTCGTGGCGATTCCTGCCGAAACACTTGACTTCATTCAAGACGCACAGCCCGAGCTCAGGAGCTTGTGCGTCTTAACTCACAAACTACAACCAAGAGTTCGTATACCGCCGATAGATCTCGTGATATTTGAGATGTGCGACAAATTTCATTTTCGAAAGAAATAACTGGCCTTTAATGGCAGAAAACCCACTATCACCTGCACTCTAAAGGCCATGTCATCAATCATTCACTGTTGGGTGGTTCTTCATCCATGCAGACAGGATTTCGCGGTTTGATCAGGTTGGTTGTTCTGGATATCTGCCATTTGCCAGGATTATATCGTAAAGGATTCTGGAACGGAGAAATAATATGTCACCGTAAAAAATTATAAACAACGAAGCATAATAGAGAAAACCACAGAGAAAATATGAACAGCGAACAAGGACGCAACGTCAGATCTAATATCTGACTGGTCCCATGGTAAACGTACGGAGCAAAGGGCACGACAGAAGACGAGCATTATCGACCGGGCGTTTCACATGTCGTGTAAGACGCCCGGCCGGTGGTTCTGCCCGGCCGACAGACATACTACGGTCGGTCTGATGGCATGTAACGGGTGGCCGTTCTCATCCCCCCCCGTCCCCGCCCCACACAGATTTTGAGGGGGACGGAGATAGAAGGAAGTCAGACGCCGTACGGGTCCCCGTGTACCCCATTCGGCCTGCGGGCTGGACAAGCAGTCCTGTCCGGCCAGCGGGTGAGCGGCGGGGCGGAAGGCCGGGTCCGTCACACGACAGCGACAGACAGACAGACAGACACCGCGTCCAGCGGACGCCGCAGCACAAAGCCGGTCCGAAAACCGTCGCCGCCTGCCGATCGCAGCTCTATATCTCACAGACACCTTACACAAGCCGACTGACGCCAACCAACGGGGGAGTTTGGCCGCCTGGGCATTCCACAGCGGCTCAACACCGCGTGGTCAGGTACCACGTGAATCAAACGATGAGTGGCGTTTCCTGCGGCTACCGGCGGCTGTCGTCGGGGCGCGCTGCACGTCAGCAATCACAACAGATGCGCTAACAGACCAGCGTGGCGGCGGATGCGGCGTCTGTCTGCGCTATGGACGGGCGGAGGAGCAGCAGGCCCGACGCCGGTGCTCCGTCCCTCTCCGACACGTGACGGCGCCGGCACTCAGCGCCAGACGGCCGGCGCCAGCGGCCGATCGGCTCAGGCCCGCACGGCCCGTCTCGCACCGAAATAGCCGCCGACGGCCAGCCGGCCGGCCGTCGGCCGCGAAAACAACAATTGCCGCCGGCCGGCGGCTGGGTCTCTCCGTGCGGCGGTGCGGCGGCGCGGCGGTCCGGCGCCCTCCGCAGAGTCCGGCCCGCATCAGCGGCAGACACCGACAGCTCCGCTCCGGTCGCCAGAGCTCTGAGACCGCCGGCCGAGCCCGACCACGCCCGGGCACGACCGGAACCTCGCCTCTTCCGGCGCGCCCGCCACTGCGCTGCGCTCCTGAGCGCTAGACTTGATAAGCGCAAACACTGGCCCGTCCAAGAAAAATTGTAGCTTGGGCCCGCGACGTCGGCCCCGGAACGAGCTCATACCATTCGTCCGTCAAAGTCCGACCGGCCGTCGCCGGCCGACACGTGCCGACAGGTACACCGGGCGGACCAGAGCCCCAGTCTGACCCGGCCCCGCCGCCGTCCAACGGAGCGCTCAACTCCCGTCCGGACGTCACGGCAGACCGACAGCTACAGAAACGCAGGAGACTCGATCACGTCAAGTGATTTCCGAGCTTATCTCGAGACGTTTGATGTCAGCCCGAAACACTTTACCTCCAGACACGTCCGTTCCCACAAGCATTGGTCCGGTGGAAGGCGATGCTTCCCTTCTAGCGGAGCCGGGGCGTTGGCGCTCACCTTAATGTCGCGGTAGATGATGCCGTTCTTGTGCATGTAGGCCAGCGCGGAGACGATCTCGGCGCCGTAGAAGCGCGTCCGTTCCTCGGAGAACTTGCGCTCCCGGTTCAGGTGGAAGAACAGCTCGCCACCGTTGACGTACTCCAGCACGAAACAGAGGCGGTCCGGCGTCCGAAACGAGTACTTCAGCGACTGTCAACGGCACCGGCCCGTCAGTCGAACACAGGAGTTACCCCAGCGGCTGAGCACACAACGTCGCCTACCATGGGCCGTCCGGGGGAGGGAGGGAGGGAGGGAGGGAGAGGGAGAGGGAGAGGGAGAGGGAGAGAGAGAGAGAGAGAGAGAGAGAGAGAGAGAGAGAGAGAGAGAGAGAGAGAGAGAGAGAGAGAGAGAGAGAGAGAGAGAGAGAGAGAGAGAGAGAGAGAGAGAGAGAGAGAGAGAGAGATTTTCACTCGGCACCGCCTGGGAGTGTTAAATAGGGCACCCCGTCGGGTTTTGTTAAATAACTTCTGAACCGTTGGAGTCAGACCAACCAAATTTTCAGTACCTGTTCAACAATCAATTCTACATATTTTGACATCAAAACCATTTTCACGTTAGGTCAGGTTATGGAGATATGACGTCATAAATGAACCCTTGCATGCTTGTTTTACCTGTTCGGGCGGTGACGGGAACATGCTTGGTTTTTAATAATATTTGCGATTACAATGCATGGATTATTTGGGTTTTCATAGGAAACGGTCACCAAAAGGATATGCAATCGTGAAATGCCAACATCAGAGGTCATGCTGGTTCACATGCATGATGGCAATTGGACTGATTCGCATTGTGCTTGATGAAGTTGTTGTTGCTGACTCTCCATCGTTCAAATCAGACAAACGAATCTATATGCTCTCCTTAGCAGTTCTCCAAATGTAACCTCGGGTCATATCAGGTCAGGTCACGTCATAGGTAGAAGTCACAACGAAATGAAATACAACACTGCCTGTGGAAGATCGTTCAGTAGCAGAAGACAGCAGTAATTGTTCATGGTCAGAAAAAGAAAAATGACTACCTGTCCTGATCTGGTTTGACCTTGACCCGGTAAAGCGCACACACAGCATATCTAATTATCGCGAGATGTCATTTGAGGTCTGCATCTGGCACAGTTAAGAATCGCAGCGAGCAATGTTTGCTCTGTCAGGAAAAGTAAAGCATCCTATCTGACATGACCTAGACTGACCTTGACTAGATGGAACGGAGATAATGCAAAACTGTTCATGAGAAGGTTTCACTTTCATTCTTTTTGTCACGCAGATTAAAACAGCTGCGAGCAAGTATCCATCTTTGGCATGTTAAGTAAGATCAACTTTCGCCTGACCTAGGTTGACCATGACCGAGCATTTTTTAACATTTTGGCATGCATCTCATGCAGACGATCGTGACCTTTCGTTTGATACCCAAAGGAAGGCTTTAAGTCACCATTACCGATGACATGAGGTACAAACCGACGTCAGGTTTTCCGACGTCGTGTTATGCGTTTTGCGTGGCCTTGGACGCCATCAGTCATGTGACCAGGGCTTATATAGAATTTTCCGACTCGCAAGACTCAGGGCTATCGATTGGTGGTAGACCGGTTGAGATCCGACGATTACATTTCGCGATAGCAGGGATGCCCTTTTGACATCCCATCTGACAGGTCGCGGGTAAAAAACACGCCGGGCGGTGCCGGGTTAACTTACGCAGAGAGCACGATCTGGCTATGAGCCAGATTGGTGCAAAAGCGTGAGAACGCTTAAATCTCAGCATCGTTCCACCCATTTATCACCAGCATTATGTCCGTCCATGGGAGGTCTTCGGGAATCTAAACACATCACTGTGTGTTCGGCCGCCGGTCCACCGCCCCGAGTAAGGAACAGCCCACGCAGCTGATCAGCTTTTGAAACGTAATTTGGCACGTAACAGCAAACCAGACCAGACGACCAATGATGTGTCAAGACTTATACTGTAAATAAGGATGTTAAATCTGTCTGTTGAGCTGAATGTACAGAAGTTACGCTGTAATCAGACTGAAACATCGTTGAACGGGCTAATAACGACTGTTTGATAAGTTGGACAGTTCAAGATAAGGTGGGTAACGTTTTCAGATTTTGAATGACATCGGCGATCCATCGCTGTGTTTGAAAAAGGCATGAATTAAATTCAAAAGGTCCGCATCTGATTTCCGCATGGTCAGCATTTCCAACTTTTAAACCAAAATGAAAAATTGGCAGGGAAAGTAGGCAAGGGGAGGTGGAACACTGAGAAACTTTGCGACTACTTTTCAGACGTTTCCGGGAGGGTCGGAAAGGAGTTACCTAGGGAAGATGGTTTTATTTTTGTGTTGTATCTGGGACAAATAATCGATAGAGGTGACGTCCTAACGGGTTCTAATATGCATTGTCTGCGTTCCTTGGTATTCTGCCCAGGGGTGCCGGAGCTCCCCCACATTTTGGGGGGCGTTACGAGGGCAAAAGAAGTATTTTGAGTTAATCCTTTCCAGTCAAGGCCCATATAGCCAAAGCAAAATTCCACAAAATTGGGGGAGGGAGTGCTCCCCCTTCCGCGACCTTGGTTCTGCCTGCGTTGCTTTGACGAGCTTATGGCAGCAATGATTTTATGTAGGCAGGAATCGGTTTATGTGTGTCAAACAGTCTATGATAAAAGGTCAGCCGGTGGATTTTACGTCGGGATTTATGCGAGTACCATCCTAATTCTTCTTGAAGTTTTTTTTCCGGCTGGTATTCTAAACGAACTGCTGGTTCCTAGTCGGGCTATTCGATTCTGTAATTCTCCTTTTTTGTAATTCTTCCAGTCTACGCTCGTCGTGCAGTCAGGTGTCTGTCGAAAACGTCGCAGTAGTCGAAATATGGTCTGATGTATGTGGTGTGAGTCTGGGTAAATATTTGTCGTGATAGAAGTTCGGCTATGTGATAGAGAGGGTTTAACGCAACGTTTACCTTGCTGATAATGTTACTGATATGTTAATGAAACCTGAGGTCTGAAGAGAATGTCAATCCAAGGCGTTTGTGTGCAGTTGTCAGAATGGGTGGTCCACAGAAAGTGAGAGTGAGGATACAGATTTAGTGTTCTGGGTGGAATTTATCTGAACAGTTTTGCCTTTACTGAACGAAATCGCCAATCTTTTCCCGTCTTCAAGTATGGTGTCTACATCATGTCGCAATCTGTCGCTTGCCGTTTAAATATCTTCGTTTGTACGAGTTGCGTAAAGTGATGTGTTGTGATGTTGACGATAAATGTGATGTGATCATAAAGGAGTGTTGTTTTTTGTCGGGTCAGCTTGTCCATCTAAGTACTGTATTGCAAGTAATGGCCCTAGTACCGAGCCCTGAGGGCATCCCCCATGTAAGGAGCGAGTACCTATTTGATTTAGTATTGCCAGTCTTGACCTGCTGTCTACTCCTTGTTAAACATTTTAATTAGAAGAGAAGAATATCTGACAAAAAGGACATGTTTTTATATTTGAATTAGTCCGTTGTGCTATATCTCGTCAACGTATTTCAAAATGACTTGAAAAACTCCTGTTATGTCACGTCCTTCGTCAAGAGGTTTGTACAAATACATAAGTTGATGTTGAAGTTGTGCGTCAAGTACAGAAGTTGAAGCTCAGTACTGTGGTGTGGACGTCACCCGTTTGTTGTTTCGGTTAAAAGCTAATGAGTGACAAGATGTATAAATGCGATCAAATATTATTTTTTCTAAAAAACTTGACAAGCAACGTGGTACTCTAATAGGTCGGTAGTTGTGAGCGTCTGATGCGGAGCCTTTATTTGGGGAATATGGATGTACCTGTGGTTATTTTCCATGACTGGGGAAACGTACCAAGACTGAGCGACCTGTTGAAAATTTGACAAGGATGTCTGTTCATGACTTTCGCGGTAAGTTTTACAATTTTGGTAGGGAGATTGTCCGAACCAGTTGATTTCTTAATGTCTAAAGAGTTAAGGATCCGTAGTACTTCGGCCTCACAAGCTTATATGTGTTCGAGAGCGGGAATCGGCTATCTTCGTTTTCGTCAGGTAAGTTCAACGTGTTGATGTCAAGTTCCGTTTGTGATGTGAGGAAGGTGTTTCGAATTCTGGCTTTTTGACTGCCAACTGTAGTTGTCTCGCCGTCGGCAGTCCAGGATGTGGTATGGCAGCCTCACTTGTCCGGCCTATTATGGTTTCAAAGTCTGATGGTACTTGTCAGGGTTAAGATTGTTTTGAGCACGCTTGGTTACTGATGTGCTAATCAGTGCACTGCGTAATCGTCTGTTCACAGGCAGGTTATAAAGATGCTCTGGATCCTTGTCGCAAATGGTAACCAGCCAAATTAGAAACCATAGAGGCCCATCTTCCTGGCCGAGCACCTCTTTAACCCAGCACAACGGAAACCCTCACAATAGCAAACTCAATCAGGTGCTGCCCTCATACTGGCAGACTCACACCAGGCGCTGCTCTCACACTAGCCGACACACCAGGAGCTGCACTCACAATGGCAGACTCACACCAAGGGCTGCCCTCACACTAGCCGACACACCAGGAGCTGCCCTCACAGTGGCGGAATCAAATCAGGAACTGCTCTAAGACTGGAAGACTCACAACAGGAGTCGCCCTGGCACTGACAATCTCGTGTAAGGAGCCTGATTCACACTAACAGACTCATATCAGGAGCCGCCCGAAACTGGCAGATTCATATCAGGAGCCGCCCTCACAATGACAGACTCATACCAGGAGCCGTCCTCACAATGGCAGGCTCACCGTTAGGAATGGATGATTGGTCCTTTGCAGCACCCGATTCTCTGTCTGCGTGTGGTTGACCTCATCCTTAGCGATGATAACGTCTTTCCTTAGGACCTTGATGGCGTACAGATGTCCGGTGCATTTCTCGCGACACAATATCACTTTGCCGAACGTTCCTTTGCCGAGAACTTTCAAAAACTCGAAGTTGTCCAGTGTCTGAAACAGACAGTGATGTCAAAACGAAGTTGAACCCAAACGCCATATATATATATATATATGCCAAACCTCAACAAACGTTAGGTACGACAAGCAAATGATATGACGCCATGCACAAACGAACAAGAAAATGATCAATGCTGAATTTCACTGCGCTGATGAAAAAAATATCTGGTGCATATATATATATATATATATATATATATATATATATATATGTGTGTGTATATATATTTGTATATATATATATATATATATATATATATGTATATTTATATATATATATATATGCATCAGACACACTAACGACGAGTTTCCGATCTGCCCTGCACGTTGAGCATTTCGGTACCAACCTAACGCTACCTACTTGAAGGAAAGACATTTAGATCTGGTGCCGAAGGTTCGATGGACAACGGGGTTTGCAAGAACAGCACACAATAAGGGATCGATCATGTCTGACGTGACCAGGGACACAGCTCAGTCGCCACCACTGGAACTGCTTCAAAATAACAGAGCAGGACTTTGCCCACATAACCGCTACCAAGCCTACTTTACGCGAGTGATGTCACTTTACTTTATTTTACTTTTGATGTTACTTACTACTGTTAATGTTACTTACTTTTGATGTTGCTCTACAGGAAGTGATGGAGAAACCTGCCACTGTCATCATGGAAAAGACTAAACAAGTTCAGACATCTCGCACTGCACTGAGGGCGAGCTTTCGACCCTGTCGCTTCTATTCTTGTTACGCAGACTACTGTCACCTGATCATACACGCACCACCTTCTTTCTTTTGGGGACGTACCACTTTCTTTTTGCCGGAGTGTTTGCTCTGTGTGGTGGACATGGCTCTGAATTTGGCCGAGAAGTCGTCCTCCTCGGCTAGCCGGCCCATCTCGACGTCCGCTGCTCCCCGCTCCTCCTCCGCCAGCTTGTTGATGACGTACGATATCGCCTGCGTCCACTCGTCCCTGCCGCGCCGCGTCACGCTCCCGTCACGCCCGCGTCACGGCGCGGACAGACGGCCACACATCAGACGTCTGGTGAAGGTAACAGTGCCACCATCGGCCACCAGTCGCGCCAACCGCTCCACCAACTCCGGATGAGTACGTCAGATCACGGCAAACAGCGGATGATGCCAGTATCTGAGTCGACAATCAGCGCTCAATGACCAACACCGCAGCCTCGAATAACGCCAGCTGACACGCTATGCGGTCACTCAGTCGTCAATAACGTGCCAACAGCACACGCCCATCCCGCGGCTAGTTATACGTGGCTACGGTTAAGGTAGAGGACGGCGTGGGACGGGACGGAGAACCAGGAAAAACAAGTGACCTTGATCTACAGCGGTTCAACTCTCTTGAATGAACTACACTTCCAAATTCGTCACACTCACATGCTTCCAGAGTGGAGCAACGATAGCAAATGGCTTTCAAAGTTTCACCTTCGAAGGACCAGGGGAGTTATCAACCTCCTGAAGTTTTTCTAAGACTGATCCATGTCAAGAGCATGAAGTTTGGAGGAGATGTCCTTCCATCTTTTCCCATCTTAAAAAAATAACCGGCCGGTCAAGGTCACAAGTTCCGACTTCATTCCCCCAGGTTTGCAGGCCATTTCTAGATAGGGGCAACATTTTGGTTTCCTTGTCCGGCAGTCTGGCGAGATATGTCAGTTTGAGGCGCAGGGCTGTTTCAGTGTATGTTTGACAACATACTGGGTTTTGGAAGGTCAGTGGTTTGGTTAATTTTGGGTGATGATGTAATGGCAAATAATGTAAAGTAATGGCAACTACTGTTGCCCGTTTCGATGATCAAGATTATGTTCTGAGGTAATACGACATATTTCTGGCGCAATCAGCGTCATAAAATAAGACAAACCTCTTCTTGCCAGATTGGACGTGGCCGGCCGTATCTTTCCTTATCAGACTGGACGTGGCCGGACGTACCTCCCCCTGTCAGACTAGACGAAGCCGGACGTACCTTTCCTTATCAGACTGGGCGTGGCCGGACGTACCTCTCCTTGTCAGACTGGACGTGGCCGGACGTACCTCTCCTTGCCAGACTGGACGTGACCGGACGTACCTCTCCTTGTCAGACTGAACGTGGCCGGACGTACCTCTCCTTGCCAGACTGGAAGTGACCGGACGTACCTCTCCTTGTCAGACTGGACGTGGCCGGACGTACTTCCCCCTGTCAGACTGGACGTGGCCGGACGTACCTCTCCTTGTCAGACTGGACGTGGAAGTTGCGTTCGATGACGGACATGAACTGGAGGCCGCGGATACTGAAGGCGTGTGGCTTCGGCCGGTCTGACACCATCACCTGGCCAGGTGATAGGCGGGCGAATAACTACCGACCCTTCCTGCATCATTTGCAGTCAAACATTGTCACACACTTCAACACACTACAGAGTAATGTCTGCCCGCTGCCGGTATTAATATGGCATATGCGCATCAATGCAAATGACTTATGAAACAAGGAACACTGACGTAAGCAGTTGAAACCGCTGTACGTTTCGCATTTTATTACGCACCGACTGAACCAATAAAGTGAGATTCAACTGGCTAGCGTTCAGCATAGGCAGTGACAATGGGCATGGGATGGAAAAAAAGACAGGCTTTTTTACGCCGCGAGAAATGGGTTTACAAAAAACGATATAAAAATATATATGTAATATACGTATCTATGTACGTACACTTTGGGAGCAGATTCTCATCAATGTACGCTTGACTAAATATGACAACGAAGTTTGTTATTATTTTCTTCTTTAAGTTTTACGTCCTTCGTAGAAGCTTTCACTCCTTTACATCCAAGAAAAAGAAGTCCTCTAAAATCATGCAACGTTTTGTTCATTTCCGATGAACATCGTCAGGCAAACATTCAACATTACATACACATATAAAATACCCAGCAAACAATGTGACTGAAATGTCACAAATATGATGAAAACTAGAATTACTCGATAAGGGTCGTTTTCTTGTCGCGTTCGTTGATTCCTAATAAAATTCCACGAAATTATTTCACCAATGTCCCTGCAGTTTGAAAACGTATGCTTCCTACAATTTCGGGGACTTCCGGTTGACTATATAGAAAACTAAGTAAAAAAATAAATTACTTACAAATTTGAACAGCCTCCGACCAAACAGCATCCGACCTATCATCATGGATTATGTCTATAAATATCTAACCCTACCTCGGCCAAATATTTCAAGAGGGCTGCTTGCTGACATGCTCAGGACGTGTACCAAGAAACCCCACTCCCCATGCCCGAAGGCAAGCTTTATTATCTGGTTGATGGGGCTGTGATGGGCTCACCACATGGCGCGCTGTTTGCAGAAAGCTACAAGAACTACGTTGAAAAAAATATCTTAGATGACATCGAAACCCCTCACCTATTGCCGCTACACTGATGATATCTTTGTCGACATCGAACACAGAGGTACAATTCAGACGCTGAAAATGGAGCTCGAGCAAACGTTGCCCTCAAATACACCCTCACAGGCATCGACAACAAGCAAACGTCATGTCTTACTTTCACCACTGAAAACAGCACCACCAATAAACTATCATTCCTGAACACAGAAATGAGGCTTCTGAAGCACAATTCAACAACAAGGTCTACAAAAAAGCGACAACCAGCGGGCACTGTTCGAATGGACGCAGTGAATGCCCTGACTGATACAGGAGAAGCGTTATCAGAGCTTATGTCCATCGCGCCTTCAAACATTGCTCTTCTTGGCAGTAAGTTTACCAAGGGTTGCAAAGTGTGCGGAAAGCACTGCTGAACAACTATGCCCTCACAGGCGTCGACCACGAAATCGAACTGTATTCAGCACAGAATGTCCCTGATAACGAACGGAACCCCAACAGCCAAACCTTCAGTATTTACTACGAAAACCAGACGTCACCATGGTAAGAAAAAGATTAGCAGGCCATTCGAATTATCATCACCAAAACTACCAACCCGTCCACTCAGCAGCCCAAGTTCAAGTGGTCATCTTTTACAGAACCCCCAAGTTGTCTGCTCCTGTGATGACAAACAAGCCATCTTTTACAGAAGCCCCAAGTTGTCTGCTCCTATAATGACAAACAACCTACCAATGTAGTGTACCAATTCCATGCACAGCCTGTGGCCATACGCATCGGCCAAACAGTAACTATACTGGCTATGCTGTCACGACCTTGGAGAGGAGGACGGCCATGCCTCTGCAAGACGGCGGACCTAAGAAACATCTCAGGGACGTCCATGACGTAACCATCAGCAAGGAAACTCTGAACCAAAAAATCATACTGACTCGCTGCTCAGAACAACAAATTAGTAATACTGGAAGCTGTATACATCAGGTTGCGATGGAGTGGTACGCGGTGGAGTGAATATGCGCAGCTCTGTTTGCCAAATATTTTAATATATCAACCCTATTCGTCCGCAGTCTTCATGACAAGGTTATCATGTTCTCAAAGTACCGTAACCACAGTTTCGTGAATCGAAAAACCAACTTAAAAACCAGCACTCATGATGAAGACAATAATAAAGCCTACACGTCGATTACTGCTTTTGTCTTTCGAAATGGTTCAGTTTCATTATATATTATCATATATTGTATAACTCCAGGTATATATATTTATATCCTCGTATGTATATATATATATATATATATATATATATATATATATATATATATATATATATATATATATATATATATGTATATGTATTGTTTGTAGCTCCAAATTTCTCAAGGCATCAAAGGCATACAGAACGCAGTCCATTTTTCTAACCATGCCCATGCTTGATTATGAAAGCAGACAACTTTCTTTGTACCGCGGGAAGCCTGGGTTTACACACAAAAGTTATACATATACATGCATATATATATATATATATATATATATATATATATATATATTTGCATGTAAACCCAAGTTTCCCACGACATAAAGGAAGCCGTCTGTTTTCATGATCACGCCCAAAACCCGGGAGCATGTAAAGAACATTGTTGGCTTGATTAAGACACTGACATTCCAGATAATCAACGCCGTCAGCATCTTTTCGACGACAATGGCACTGTTGTTCATTAATGAATGCCAAATTAACACAGTCTTAAATGAAAGAAGACACGCTGCAGTAAATACACTTTACATCCAGCATCAGCAGCCCGGGTCCGTGGATGGGAGGAGACGCTGCGCTCTGGCGGCACGGCGGCTCGTTAGCAGCTCGGCTGGGCCGGTTAATTGGCGCCATTTCCGGCCGGTTTTAGCGCGCCGCCCGCCGGGCCGCAGCCGGCTGCCGGCGACGTGAGGTAGGCCGGCGCCGGACCACGTCCCGGCCGCCGCCGGCCGACGCTGAGTCACAGAGCCGGCGCGCCGCGTCACGGCCGACACCAGCACATGCGGCTCGGCTCAGGTCGATACCAGGCCATCTCCACAAGCCGGTGGGGGCGGACGGCAGACCGCCAACCCCCGCCCCCTCCCAGGCGCGGCACTCACCTGGCTCTCGCGGACGTTGAAGTCGTTGAGCGGCGAGCTAAAGTCACCGGCCACCGGCTCCATTTTGAAACCGAGCAGCTTGCCATCGTCGAACAGCGTGAAGTAGCGGGGCCGCCAGGTCTTGATGTGCTCACCTGCGGGCCGAAGCGGGCCGTGAACTCCGTGACTGGGCCGGCGGCGGTCAATACTGTCTGCCGGCGGCGGCCTCCGGCGGTCGGGCCGGCGGCGGGCGGACGCAGGACGGAGCCGTCGGCCCGCGCCGGCCGGTCCGACACAATCGCCCTCCGTCACACCGCCGACCGAGCGCGGCCAGACGGCACCGGCCGGGGAGCCTACCAGGACTCTGGATATACCACGTGTTCCCGCGGCGGAACAGCGTCACTCGGGGACAGGGCGTCACTCAGATGTGGACCCCGCTCGGGGACGGAGAGCCACTCAGATGTCGACCCCGCTCAGGGACAGGGAGTCACTCAGATGTCGACCCCGCTCGGGGACAGGGAGTCACTCAGATGTCGACCCCGCTCAGGGACGGAGAGTCACTCAGATGTCGACCCCGCTCGGGGACAGGAAGTCACTCAGATGTCGACCCCGCTCAGGGAAGGAGAGTCACTCAGATGTCGACCCCGCTCAGGGACAGGGAGTCACTCAGATGTCGGCGCCGCGGTCAAACCGACACAGCCGACGGCCGGCGGCGGCCGCGAAAGGTCAGCGCCGGCATCCAGTGACGCGTGCCGAGAGATCGGGGCGCGGCTGGAGCAGGCCGGCCCCACCCGGCCCGACCTGCCTCGGCCCGACCCGGCTCCGTCTGACTCGTTCGCTGCGGTTACCCGGCCGCTTTACTATCTCCTGGAAATATTCGGAGGCCTTAGCGTATTTTGTCGGCCATCTAAAGACACGTGTTGACACCCAGGCGGTCGCCATTGACAATAAAGACCACGTTCAGCGGCAACATCGCATACATTAGCCCGCCGTCGCACCTGATGAGGCAGACACTTTCCGCCGGCCGTCAGAACAAGAGCCAAGGAACGGTCAGCCCCACCAGGCAAAGCCCTGTTCTCGGCCCAATTCTGGCGCGGTCGGCTCAGTCGGCGTCGGTCGGGAACATTTCCCTAACGGCAACGTCCGACCGCCGCGCTCCGGCCGCCACGTGTCGCCAGCCTTGAGCGCAAAAACACGGCCGCCCTTGAATTGGAAAACAGCGTGCAAACAGTACAAACAGGCGGCCAATGCCCGATCGAGCAGCCAGAGCCGCCGAGGTGCGCAACGCAAACAGGCCGGTCCGGCTGACGTACAGCCGCCGACCGCGGCAGACGCCAGCTCGCAGCGCCGACAGCGCTCAAATCCGTCAGCGGCCGGAGACGCCAGCCCTCCCCCCCCTCTCTCTCACACACACACACACACACATGCGCGCACGCAGTCGCGGACAGCGACGAGGACCGACGATCGGACAGAGCCACGGCTGATGGCTGCGTGTGCAGGACGCCCCCAGCCGGAGGAGCGTTCCCGCCCCGGGGGACGGCCGCGAGTCGAGAGCGACCGCGGCCAGCCGCCGCCGACCTGTCACCGCATGCTGGAGCGTCGGCCAGCCGGCGAGCGGCCGCGGCACATGCCGCCTGGCCGGCTGTCCGGCACGCCAGACGGACAACGAGGCCGGCTGTCCGGCACGCCAGACGGATGTGGAGGCTGCCGCTGGAGGAAGGCCAGGTCAGACGGATCTCGTGTTTCTGATCGGCTGTGGGAACGACCGGTTCACGTGGCGGCCGACAGAGGTGCCGACGTTACAAACACCCCGGCCGGCCCAGACGCGATCAAATTCAGACCGCACGGCCGTGCCAGAAAGGCCACTCAGCCAGCCGAGTGCAATACGAGCACCGCAACACCCATCAGAACTGCAAGCCATTCCGAATCTGCCCCCCCCCCTCCATGCACATTGATCTGCAACGTTTGGCAAACCATACAGAACGTCAGAAATGAAACGGAAATAAAAAATTTCATTTGCAATATCATTCACGAATTTCGGATCGCTCGACCTCATAGATTGTGCCTTCAACGTCGATGTTTCTGGACCGTCGCGTTTACTTCCGTCGGTCCGCGAGAGCATCGGGGTCCTCGGCTGACCGCGGCTACACAGGTCAGGTGACCAGGGTCAGGTGGCAGGGTCAGGTGACCAAGGCCAGGTGGCAGGGTCAGGTGACCAGGGTCAGGGACGGGTCAGGAGATCAAACTCGAGTGACCAGGCTCATTGGTCAGCGTTCACATCAGTGCGGTTTTACGGCGCGCCCGGCGGGTTCTGCCCTCTGCACTGAAGCCGGCTGAATTACGCGAGGCGCGCCGGCCCCGACGGCCCAGACAGCGTGCTCGGCACAGTGGGGCCGCTTCACCTCGCGAAAAAAACGCGTCCCGGCAGCCGGCAGAACACAATCCCTGTTTACAACGCACAACTCGCATTTGGCCACCTACGTAAATAGCGGCCGTGATGGCAGGAATGCCGCACAGACAAATGGAGGATGGCGATAAAACACTTGGCTTAGAGCTGTGCATAGTAAATGGTCAGGTCAGTGGCATTCGAGCATCCAGAAAAGTGGGGGGCCTGGCCGTTTTTCCCCACAGGGCTTATGTTAAATTTCCCCAAAAATGGGCAAAAATGGCCGCAGTAGCCAAAGTGCAGTATAAAACCCCCGTCCCGAAAAGTGAGGGCCATAGCTCCCCGCCCCCTGTTCTTACGCCAACGGGACAGACTATAAATAATATAAATTTAGCTCTTCCAGTACGTCAGCATCGCAAACCTTCCTTTACAACCATTTCCCCAGGAAACTTTGTCTACTTCCGCCCCTCCGTAATACAGGAGCCCACCCTCGGCGAATGCAGCCAGATCGCTCAGAATAACTCATCGCCACGGTAGCTAAAACCTTTAACTTACGTCTCAAATCACGGCCGCCATCCAGAATAGTTACAATACAGTTAGAATGCTGTAAGCAAAAATCTTACAATATTTAGATGATGTAACTTTTTCAACAGATCTGTTCTACAGTTCGTTTTTTATGAAACCATTTGCTGCAATCTAATTTACTTCACATTATAAAGCCATATTCAGATGGAATCTAGTAGGACGTACAAAATGACCAACTGGCTACCACTGACCAACTTTGTGCGTTGTGAACAGGGGTAGAGCCACGTCCCCGCATGACGGTGCACACCAGTACAGGGGCGCAGAGCGGACAGTCAGCCAGACCCGAGCAGAGGACCGGCCGGGCAGCCGGTCAGCAGGGTCGACGGCCTCCTGCTGGTCCCAAAATTCTCCCGCGCTCCAGATCGCCGCACTGCGCATGTTCGGCACCGGGAGCGGGAGCAGGACAGAGCTGCCCCGGAGAACGTCCTCACGAACGACAGGCGACCGCCACCAACATCTACCGGGCACAGGCACCGCCCACCCCGCACCAATGGAGGAGAGGACCGGCCCACCCGGCACCAAAGTGGAGAGGTACGACCCACCATGCGCCAGTGGGGAGAGGTACGGCCCACCATCCGCCAATGGGGAGAGGTACGGCCCACCATGCGCCAATGGGGAGGGGTACGGCCCACCATGCGCCAATGGGGAGAGGTACGGCCCACCATCCGCCAACGGGGAGAGGTACGGCCCACCATGCGCCAATGGGGAGCTCGGGGGTGGAGAAAATGCCCGTCCGAGACCAACATGGGGCAAGTACCGCCCGTAAACGTACCAGACCAACATGTTTACAGCCACCGTGACCCAAACGGTAACCCTCGCCAGTATGCGCTACATGACCACCTTCGAGAGTACCGGAGGCGGGGGGATGGTTGAACGACATCTCCCAGGCATTTCCAAACCCGATGCGCTGTAGAAACAAAACGAAATCGAAGTGTATAGCCTGGGCTTTTAGATGGTACCCGTTGAACCCTTTTAGGTCGCACAGTGACCCTACAGGCGACCTCGAAGGAGGTCATGCCAGTGGTCATTTTGGTCATCGTTGGACCCTGTAGAACGTAATGTACAGGACGCCTTCAAGGGGTCCCATATGACTTTTAACGATAAAGACAGACTTTAACTATTGTTTGTATACATATCAGCGTTTCCGATTACTTCAAGACCCCTTTGATGTAAATAACATGTCAAAAAGGTCAATGACCCCAGTTGGCGATTTGACCTACGATGGCCTTGACCCGAGTACAGGCTACAGTACGGAAGTTACTGACACCATGGTTGACACCCATGTATTAGATTTCGTAAGACTGAACAACGGAAAGTATTTAAAACGTTTGTCAACCAATGAAGACCGCCGCCGTAACGTTATCTCTATATGGGATGCCCTCAAGAAAGATTCATAAATTAGTGACCTGTAAAGGAGTTGGCGTTAAAATTCTAGATAAATGTTAAAAGGAGTCCAAAAGTCAGCTCTACAAAATTTCACAGCGATCGAAGATGGCGTTCGGGGGCAATCTGCGAAAAACCCTACGGAAGGCTACACCCCCCCCCCACACACACCTTTCTCGTTGGCCAGCGTTAAGGAGTCGGGCAAAAAAAGTGCCGTGCATTGCAGACATTGGGCTCGAGTCCCAGAACGGGCATTTGGCGCGAGACTAAAATGCCAGCTGGTCACGGGGCCGTCTCGTGGCGTTGCACGGCACCACAAAGGTCCTCCAGCGCCACCTGGTTCGGCGCCCGGAGCAAAATTACTCCATATTTGGGAACGGTGGCGGGGTCAGAATCCAGCAACACGTTGAGCTTAGCATGGACGGTGATCCCTGCGCCACCCTCTTCAACACGTTCGGGCCAAATTTATTAAAAAAAAACATGGGGCAGATACAGCAGTCCGAGTTTACCATTCCCCATCTACAGCTCGTCCGACACCAACATCCACTAGGTTCGGCCCGTGCGAGACCAACATCCACAAGGTGTTGTTGTTGTTGGCCACAAGGTGCGACCCTTCTGAGAACGAAAATCCACCAGGTACGACCCATCCGAGACACATAACCACCAGGTATGGCCCGTCCGAGGTCGACACCCCACAAGTAACGCCCGTCCGAGACCAACATCCACCAGGTAGGTCCCGATTCACCGGACCAACAGAAGGCGGACACCGCCCGCGTTCTCCGGCGGAGGGCATTGGTGGGCACAGCCAGCAACTGACCTCGCTTGTACAGCCAGCCCTCCTTGATGATCTTGGGGACGGCCGGCGCCACGACGGAACCGGTCACCTCCGGTACCTCCGCCATGGAGACAGTGTTGGACCTGTCGCACGGAACAGAGCAGTCAGCTGATGACTCCGCTGTTGAACGGTACTACAGCGCCACCTGGACGGAGACTAGACATCGTACGTCACGTCTCCGGCAACAAAATATGTCCAGTACCACACGACATCTCAGGTTCTTTCACGCCAGGCTGCTGTACGCCAAATTGTTGCACCGTTTGTAGTACTTTATTCACTGTGCGGCCAAAATAAGGAGCTGCATGATCTAGATACCCAGGAGTGACCGTCATAAGACATCACAAGGAATAGACGCAAGGAAATAGGCAAAATGGCACTGCGCCCTACCAAGAAAAAAAACAATCGCGTGGCTCAGTGTTGATGGAGGATCGCCAGGAGCGGTTCACACCAGACTGCCTGAAGCGACTTCATGCAAGAAAAGTTCCTGACAACCAAAGGCAGCAAAGCTGCTGGTCACAAGAAACCCGTTTTAAGTCCGCGTCCGTGTCAGGTTTCAGGAAGTCGGTAAAAAGTCGCGCACGCCTGACATCACCGTCGGCCAGGCGGCGGGCGCACCGACGGTCCGGGCGGCGCTGCGCCACGACTGGCGGCGACCGATCGCCGACACCGAGCCGCGCCCGCACAAAGTCCTGTCTTCCACCACGCTCACACTATTCTTAGCACAAAAACGCCAACATTCACCTCACCTGTGACCGTGATTTTGAGGGTCACACGTCGCACAGGGCGCTGAACAGACGGAACACGCACCGTGTGAAAGGCGTGTCGCGGAGTCGACACCGCCGTGCGAGGCCGAGAAATTCGCTATTCGCCGCAACCACGGTGGGTTCTGTCGAAACTTCCGGCCCCCACGTGGGTTTCCACCGCAACATCAAACTTTCGGTCCCGCTTCAACATGCCGGGTGGCGTGGACGGCGTCGGCCGCGGGTCATCGGGTCCGCGGTCACCGCTGCTTCTTGGGCCGCACCCAGCCGGCTACAGCTGGACAACGCGGCGCCGTCGCTAATGTCATGCGCCAAACAGGATATGCAGCCGGCGGCGACGGCCGCGCCGGACTCCCGCACGTGCCACGTGGCCGTGCCGTGCGCTGGTACCGTGCCGGACGGCCGTCGGTCCGGCCGTCACTCGGCGTCTCCCATCAGACCAGGCGTCGGCATCGGACCACGCCGGGACCGACACCCCGCCGATCTCGGTCTCGGCTAGCCATGGTACGGAGCAGGCTGACACTACTGCTCTGTCCCATGGCTCGCCGTCGGGGAGCATGCTCTGGCCAGCTTCCGTAAACGGCCGGAACCATACTGTCCGGCAGAGCACAGTAAGGTCGATCGGCCTCCCGCCGTAGGAAATCTGACATAGCAGAGACAGAGCAGAGGCACAGCAGCAGACCCACAGCGCTGACGGCGCCTGGACAGAGCACAGGTAATGCTGAGACACATCACTGGCGGAGCCGGTAAACGGCACAGACGTAGCTGGGTCCAAGTCGGAGTCACAGATGAGCTTCAGCAGCTGTAGCTACAGTTGAGCTGTAGCCCGAGCGCACGGCCTGCAGGAAATATGATAGACCAGGACCTTCCGGCTAACGGTATGGCTCGCCGCAGGTCTGTCCCGGCAAGTTTGCCGCCCACCGCCGCCAGGCACGCGCAGTCGGCCGGTCCTCACGGCGGGCAGCATTCGAGGGCGGCGGGGTTGCCTGCTCGGCGCTGTCCATCTCGCCACAGAGAGCGAGATGGGCCTGCCATGGCCCCAGGCAACGCGCTCCGCTGTTGCACCACGCCCCTCTGGTGTACCGCGCTCCGCTGGTGTACCGCGCTCCTCTGACGTACCGCAATCCGCTGGTGTACTGCGCTCCTCTGGTGTACCGCGCTATTCTGCTGTACCGCGCTCCGCTGGTGTACCGCGGACAAGAGGCACGGTCGGGGCGCGGCGGCGGTGACGCGCGCGCCAGGTCATTGCACGCGCCGCGGGCCGCCGCGCCGGCGAAGGCCAGGCCGGCCGCCGCCAGTGGCCTTGAGGGGGAGCGACTATCAGTCATGAGCCGGCCGGTCCGACCGCCGCCGCCACCCGACCAGCCGACCGCAGAGGCCGGACACTGTCCCCAGCAAACTCACAACAGACTCAGCTGACTCGGCCTCACAGCGCCGCCCGACCAGCCGGCCGCAGAGGCCGGACACTGTCCCCAGCAAATTCACAACAGAGTCAGCCGACTCGGACTCAGAGCGCCACCCGACCAGCCGACCGCAGAGGCCGGACACTGTCCCCGGCAAACTCACGACAGACTCAGCCGACTCTAAGAGCTCAATCAGACCAGGGAGACTCCGACTCAGGGTCCAGTCAGACCCGGCAGATTCTTACTCAGGGCGCAGTTCTGTCCGGTAGACTCTGATGCACGACGCCGTAAGGTCGGGCAGACTCTGATGTTAGGTCCCGCGGACTAGGACTCAGGCCTCCATCAGACCAGGCACACTCAACGTGCGGATCATGCAGCGACATTGACTTATGGGCTAACCGGCAATTGTGTAGGTGACGAAAACTTATAATGATGCAGTTAAAGTCACTGGCATACCTTGAGCCGTGCAATGCTACCGCCTATTACCTAAATGAGTACACTGTGAGGATACGCCTTGAAGTCAGGGGTGCAGGATGGGGAAGTTCCTACTAACCCGGCGCAGATTCGCGTGTTAACCCGCGCACGACTGTCGGTCCGCCCC
Organism: Capitulum mitella; assembly: GCA_030062745.1. Taxonomy (NCBI): domain Eukaryota; kingdom Metazoa; phylum Arthropoda; class Thecostraca; order Pollicipedomorpha; family Pollicipedidae; genus Capitulum; species Capitulum mitella. The sequence goes on along the minus strand of CP099847.1, from coordinate 18,138,248 downwards.
AAAAACCCTCAACGGGGGGGGGAGGAAAACCCCCCCCCCACAAACCAAAAAAGGGTGGCACGATAAAAATAAGCATACCGTTGGAAAGCCCGTCACGAGTAGAGCTCGAAACTGGTCTCATTTTTAGTTTTAGGTAATATGTAAGCCAATTTACGCCCTATATATGTTTTCTCATAGCCGACTGCATGAGACCGAGAAATGGCCTGAATCTCAAGGGCTGTGACTAATAACGCATAGGTAAAGGCACCAGCGCACAAGTAAATGTCCGCGGATGCCGATACACGTCTAATTTCCCCAGATTTGTTCAATATATACGCCGAAACGTTGAGTTAAAGACACCGTAATTCTCCCGTCAGGCGTCACTGTGCGCCGCTGCCGTATGCGGTACCAAATTGACGGGAACTAATTTTAGCGTTCCTTTATTTTCGCGAAAAAGACAATCTATGTAAATTTTATTGATCTTTGTGGTTCTTGTGATGGTTTCTCATGCTCAAATTTTGGAAAAATTGATTAGTTGCCAATCTACAAAGTTGGCGGAGCTTTATTCGCGAGAGCCTGTTTATTTGCAAAATATGCTACTTTTTCAAACTTTTTGAGGTTCCTGGTATTACTTACATCTGTGCAAGCTAGTTCTGCCATTTTCTACCCATTCTGAGTAATTTATGGTCGGTTTTGACGGTGGTACATTTTGGCCCACTTCAGTTATTCGTGACCTGACCTCAGGTCAATGGCTGGAAGTCACTGATACTTTGCCCAATGACGGTAACTAGATGTCTGCTTCACTCCACACTAAAAATGTGATGAAATGTTTCGTCAATTTCAGAAAAAACGGCGATATGTCTTAAAAATGGGATTGACCTTAGGTCAATGACCCGGAAAATTCCGAAAAATCCGAGATAGCAGATTTGTTGCATCTATCACGATCACCAATCCCTGAAAGTATTATTGAGATATCTTGTTTTGCGAAAAAGTTAGAGGGAGCTAAACTTTTTTGGACTTAGGTCTGTTTGACCTGGTCTAGGTCAGGCACCTGACCTGACCTGAGGTCAAAATTTTGACACGAGATGTAAAATTGATGAAGAAAAAAAAAAAAAAATTTTTTTTATTTTTTTTTTTTTTGTTCTTCTCAATCCCAGAAAAACCTCAGGGGGGGGCAGTCAACTGCCCCCCCCCAGTCGGGGACGGGTTAACAAATGTCGCCGAGCGCTGCGTTAATCAAACATCGCAAAGCACCTAAGTCTATGACGTCACGCAGAATCCATGCCGTCCGGCGCTAACTGAACACACCCTTTGATTCTGGGCGCAGTCCGGTCCGGCAGACTCGGACGCAGGGCGGGGTTCGGTCTGGCAGGCTATAACTCACGGTGCCGTCACGCCGGCCAGAGCTCGACTCCGGACTCGGTCTGACCTGGCAGGCTCTGACTCGGGTCAGACCAGGCAGACTCTGACGGTCGGACACCTCTCGTAGGACGAAGAACCTCTGATGCTGCGTCTAAGCGGCAGCCAGAACATGGCCGGGACGAGGGGCAGACTGGCCACGAAATATCTCCAAACGTCAACGACCGACAGGAACGACAGTGGCGCACTTCACAACACGCTCCGGCCTGACCGGAGCCTCGGTTCGGACTTAGCATACTGCAACGAGTTAACACAAGGACCACGGAGCAGACCAGACGGTGACCTCTAGACCGGAGCTGGCGGCAGAGCTGCTGGGCTCGGGAATAGAACATATATGCTGGAGCTCGCTTGCCGTTATTAAGGGACGTATCAAACAACAACCCAAAACATGACAGGTGTTACGTACGTTTACCCGCACTACCTTGTACTGCACCCCTTTCATGAGGACAATCCCGACACGTAACATTCTGCAACAAAGCAACATTCTGCGTATCTTGCCATACCAAAGACTTAATGGCATACCATTTTATCTTTCCGACGCAGCATCATCGGAAAGAAACGTAGTCTCTTTAGTATACGGTAAAACTCGCCGATGCATATTCTGGTACATTCGTGGAGTCTGTGTGTGCTGTGTTTGGTGAAACAGAAATCGTTAAAAAGTCGTCGAAGCCGTTCACGAATCGTGTCGTCTTTAAGTTTTTTTTTTATCGTAAAACACAGACTTACTTCTTAGAAAAATGTCTTATGTCAAACGTATGGTTCTTCTTTATGAAACAACTTGCGCACCAACCGTGAGCTCCACGTCTTTGTTTGTGAACATAACAAATGCTTTCAATTCTCTACAAGAGATCCGATGTTTTCAATATTAAATTCGCATAAGCTATGGGAGACAAGCAGTGCGTCATCATCAATGGGCGACGTTGACCGCGGTCTTTGGTAATTGAACATTTCTATGCAACTAGGCATTTTCCGCAACGTGAGTAATGAAAATGCCAGCGATACTTTTGGACAAACGGAATCCACGCTTGGTAACATGACGAGGTCCTGGCGTGAATTTGACTATAAGTGGTGCCTGAGCCCGTACATGCGCCAGGCGTCCCCGGGTAACCTGTGCGGAATGGGACCGGCCGGCCGGGCCGCAGGATACAGCCAGTCCCCGGGTAACCTGTGGGACCGCCCAGTCGGCCGGGCCGCAGGATACAGCCAGTCTCCGGGTAACCTGTGCGGACTGGGACCGGCCGGCCGGGCCGCAGGATACGGCCAGGCGCCGCGACACGACAGCGTCACTGGGCCGGGGTGATGGACGCCGTCACCTGTCCGGCTGGCCTTCATGTGCTGACTGAAACAACAGCCCTCTGGCGCCAGCACCACCCACAGTAGTTCCGGGCTACATTCAACAAGGGGACAGTCGACATGACACGCTAGCTGTCAAACACTACGCAGCGGGTCGCCAGCTTTCGTATTCCGCTCCGACTACCCAAATCGCATGAACGCAGTACCAACTACCAAAACTTCAACGGACTTCAACTTCGTACCGGCAAGTTGGGAGGCACGGGAAGAAAATAACCACATCGTTGCGTTCAGCTCCCCGTATTCTATGACGCGTATTTGTTAGCCTACATGGCGCACCTTCTGTCACTGGTTTTTCTAGAACAGTCCCATCGGACCATTTCAAACAGTCCGACTAACCTCGTCCAGCAGTTTGTCTGACAATCAGTCAAGCAATGCCAATAACCAGATAATCGCGAACAAATTTTGCGACATTTCTTTTTTGCAATGGACCAGACAAGCTAGCGAGTGCTTGCTGCCGTCTCTGCTGCAGTGTTTGCCACAGCTACCCCTTCCCCACAGTTTTGGCTAAGCCATAAACTGATCGAAACTCACTAAAAAGACGTCCAGTAAATGTATGCACTGCACTGATAAAAACTTGCAGCGCTATGCCATTGAACAATTCCTTCCATCCTTCCTAGTCATGGTCACCTTAGCAGGCCTGGCCTAGCCGCAGTTGGCTCTGAAATCCTCGAAAGTCTGTCTATACGTTTTTACGGCCAAAAGTTTTATCGTATTTTGTGCCAATCTGAGGCGCAATGCTTGTGTGGAAAGAGGATGCCGCAGAATCAGCTGGTCAGATTTCACTCGTATATTCTGAAACTTAAGTGCAACATAAAATGGCATAGATGATTACACAGTGATAAAGATGTGATTATTTATACGGAATGACACTGAGAATTTTCTCAAATCACCTGTTGTTCATGACAAGTCATACATAACACCACACGACTATCTGCACGAAAAGAATGAATGTTTCTCAATCTCCCGTGAGGCCTATTGTTTGAGATTTGAGGCCTCAATCGGCCCGCCTATTGAGGCCTTCTGTGCCTCAATAGGCGGGCCGATCCTCGATCAGAGAACAACTGTTTCCTGACAGTAGTTTGGTCCAATTCTGACTGTTCTGTGATCTTTGTTAACAGTTTTCCGAAGAAAAAGTAGTAGTCTATTGCGAAAGCACAGGTTCATGGTTTAGTTATGTTTACGAAAAATGAATAACGCTAGCTTATGGGTTGTTTCCGCAAATAGTTTCGGCTTCAGCGCATGCTAAATATCGACTACATAACCCAGGAACACACGCAAAAGACGAACCTCTTCGATGCATCGGAACCATTGCTACTGTAAACTTAAATGGAGTGCTCAACACGCGTTTTGAACCGAAATAGCCACACTGTAGCCTTAACCCTATTCCCAGAGGGCTAGACGGTATGGACCATTCCAGGCGGGGGGGGGGCGATTCGCCCCTCCCCCCTGAGATCTCGAGAACTATACGTCCCATTTCATTGCAACAAGTGGCAATCGATTTACCATGACGTAAACTACAATTTTATGGAAAGAAGTTTCAAGATTTTGAAACGGGCGGATACAGGGGGAGGGCAGAAAATCAAAACGCGGGATATTTTTGGGCTCCTTATACCTCCGTTGTTTACGTTCCGTTGTTACCGATTTCGATGAAATGAACATGAATCGAGAGATTATAGGTGGAACTTTTACCAATGGTATACACATTTCAAATTTCTACAAAATTCATGGGCGTTCACAGGGTTTCAAAAATAGCAGGATTAGTTTTTCAACAACTAAATGGACAAAAAAGTTAAAAGAGCTTTTTGGGATTCAGCTAGTCCCGTTATGCTGAAGAAGTGTAAATCATATTACAATGTTTGTATAATGTTAGCATAGGCGGTGTCAGGGACATGAAAAGGGGGGGGGATGTCATGGCCACATGCTCTCCAGACCAACTGATGACCTCTGACCTTAAATGGCCTCCAGTTACCTTGGAACCACTTGGAATGATTTCGTATGCATTTAATACTATCTGAGAACGTTTTCAATCATTTGAATTAATTCCATTTCAAAAATTCCATCTTTCGGCTGTTGTGGTATAGGGTAAGTAAGCGCACTGACATTTTTGGTCATAGCTCCGTGACCCGACCTGATATCAAGCTGAAACTTGGTGCATAAGTAGAGAGCACAGTTCTACGTCATATATATGCAGGGTTTGGTATTTGAAAAAATGGCGCCAAAATTATTACTATAAAACTTTTGGCCTTAATCTGACTTTGTACAGTGACCTCAGATGAACAAACTATATCTGTGTTACCCAGCTATTTAGCTATACATCCACACCAAGTTTTAAGTTCTATCTTAAACACGCTATTTTCGTCGTCGCTTTCCTTTCACCCTCAACAGGGCCAAAAACGGCCTGAGGTGCCTCCCAAAAACGTTGCCTGGCTCCGTCCCTGAGCAGAACAGAATTCCGAAATTTTGTGAGGGTACGTAGAAAGAATAGTTACGAAAAGTCACCAAGCTTCGTGAAGCTGCGTACAAAACCCTGGAATTGGCAAGCAAAAAAGCACGAGGGGGGGGGGCGCGTATCCAGCCCCTGCCGAGAAAACGTTAAACGCCTTAGACGCCAATCTGTAAAAAGTAGTATGCCTCAAACCCCTCAGTTGCGTACGTTCAAATGATTTCGTTTGTCGCGGTTTTCCGTTGTTCCCCATCCGGCCGTGTGCTATTCACAACTATTCCGTGGCGCCGCACCAAAAACAATGGTCGGCGCCGGATAGCGAATGCTTGCGTTCACTGGCCGGCGCAAGCCTCCACTGCGTCATATTCGGCGACACCGCAGACAGGCACGTAGCCAGGATTTTCCTCAGCGGGGGGCTAAATGTCAAATTTTGTCATACGCCGCTGACATGTGACAAATTTAAAAGGAAAAGAAGCAATTTCATGCACCTATCTGATATTTAACATACAGGGAAAACATATAATGTTTACTTTTGCGTCATTTATATGACCACCATTCCAAAATCGTGCGAAATTGCTAATGTTTAGTGTAGATCCCTTGGCTCGAGGGGGCATGTCCACCTGGCTACGTGGCTGACTGCAGCATATACTTTTGAATTAATTAAATCTTCTGAAGCTCCTCGACAGTCCTCAGGGAAAATATAATACAACCATCAGCAACATTTTTCAGACCAAATCTTTGTACGAGATCTCGGCTTGAGTGAGACGTTCTGACTGTAACAAAAGAGGACGCTGGTGTGCAGTACCGATCGCTTTCCAGAGAAGTCGTGAATTTTGTTGGAGAGGTTCATGGCCTTGCGGAATGACTATCATTGTGCACCGGATCGAACAGGCCAGCTATCGCCGGTGACAAAGCCCGCATATCGTTACTTTTTGGTACTTTTAACAGTTATGGTTTCACATTAATGACACTTTCCACCTCGATATTTCAGCTTTCAGCCTTTCGAACCTCGTCTCGTAATCGTGTGAAAAGCTCCGTCAAAATCGGAAGAAATTTGAAGTACACGTCAACCAGGAGCGGTGAAATCTCTGTGAAGATGGGGGGGGGGGCAAATGCGATTCTGACCTCGTTTCTTTCCAAGCAACGCCGTAGGATTAATGCTAAATGTTCCCCAAAGTTGGGGGCAGCTGCACCTTGCCCACCCCCCGTTCCAACGCCCCTGAAGCCAACACTTTAAAAATTCATACTACTGGGGATGCATATGGGGATGGGGACGAGGACGCCCGGCTCTGATCCGATCACGTCACACATACGTCACACCAGCCGGTGACCTGACAAGAGGCGACCGGCCCGACTGGTGGCCGCAGACACTGATGCGCCCAACAGAACGCATCGTCCCTAGGTCCCTTCCTTAGGCCATCGTCCAAAATTACAGGAACGCGAGTCGCAATGTAAATTAAGGAAGAAATCTGCATTACTATGCTATTTGTGTTAGCTGTATATGTTATGTGCTGGTGTAACTTGCATGGATACCACTTTTAACGCCCAAATTTACATTTCTGGGTGCGCCCGTGGTCGGAGAAGAGCGGTGGAACGTGACAGCCGACAGGAATCAATCTAAATGCCGTGGTTGTGAATGTTTTCAGGCAGACATGTGCCGTGATCCTGATGGAATGCAGATTATCCTCGTTTTGCGTTGGATTCTAAGCTGACCACGGCAAGTGTTGCGTCATCTGAGCACCGCTTTGCTCTGGAGGCACGACCTTCCCGAGATGACGCCATGACCCGCCAAGGCCAACGAGGGGCAGGACGCAAAACGGCGAACACCTGTATTCCATCGGGATCCAGGCACGTGACTGCCCTCAGGTCATTTGCCTTCCATTAGAAATTCAGATCCAGCGCATCAGATCGCATGACGCTGGCAATCTACAAGTTAACCCGCGCACGACCGTCGGTCGGTTTCGAACATCGGCGACTGGGGGGGGGGGGGCGGTTGGCCGCCCCCCTCTAACTCACGAACGGTTGGTCGCACGATAAAAAAAACATACCATTGGAAAGCTTGTGACGAGTAGAGCTTGAAACTGGTCTCATTTTTAGTTTTAGATAATATGTAAGCAATTTAAGTCCTATATATGTTTTCTCATAGCCGACTGCATGAAACCGAGAAATGGCCTGAATCTCAAGGGCTGTCACTAATAACGCATAGGTAAAGGCACCAGCGCACAAGTAAAGGTCCGCGGATGCCGATACACGCCTAATTTCCCAGTTTTGTTCTATATATACGCCGAAACGTTGAGTTGAAGACACGGCAATCCTCGCGCCAGCTGTCGGCGTGCGCCGCTGCCGTATGCAGTAACAAATTGACGGGAACTAATTTTAGCGTTCCTTTATTTTCGCGAAAAAAGCCTATCTATGTAAATTTCGCTGATCTTAGTGGTTCTTGTGATGGTTTTTCATGCTTAAATTTTGGAAAAAATTCATTAGTTAACAATCTACACAATTGGCGGAGCTTTATTCGCGAGAGCCTGTTTCCTTTCAAAATATGCTACTTTTTCAAACTTTTTGAGGTTCCTGGTATTACTTATGTCTGTGCAAGCCAGTTCTGCCATTTTCTACCCATTCTGAGTAATTCATCGTCGATTTTGACGGTGGTACATTTTGGCTCACTACAGTTATTCGTGACCTGACCTCAGGTCAATGGCTGGAAGTCATTGATACTTTGCCCAATGACGGTAACTACATGCCTGCTTCACTCCACACAAAAAATGTTATGAAATATTCCGTCAATTTCCGAAAAAAACGACATGTCTTAAAAATAGGCTTGACCTTAGGTCAATGACCCGGAAAATTCCGAAAAATCTGAGATAGGGGATTTGTTGCATCTATCACGATCATTAATCCCTGAAAGTATTATTGAGATATCTTGTTTTCCGAAAAAGTTACAGGGCGCTGAACTTTTTTCGACATATGTCTATTTGACCTGGCCTAGGTCATGCACCTGACCTGAGGTCAAAATTTGAACACAAGATGTAAAACTGATGACGCAAAAGGTGCACAAAGTCTCGTGGTGCTGTGTTTGTTCGTTCTCTCGAAATCCCAGAAAAACCTCGGGGGGGGGCGATCAACTGCCCCCCCCAGTCGGGGACGGGGAAAGACAGACAGACAAGCCTCCAGACAACACACTTCCAGCCAAACGGGGATCAGAAGCAACGCTTCTTTCGTCGCTTGTTCATACTTTTATTTAATTTTACGCAAAAGTTTGGGTTTTGAAGTCCCTGTGCAACACTTTTATAACCGCGCCCGTTTCCAAAGATCCAGGATTCGCGCCCGCTCCGAGCCCTAACATTGCCTTGCTGGCCCAAGGCACAGCCTGACATTATCTGGACTGACTTGCAGCGTTCTAGCCCCGCACTTTTGCTATGGGGAAGCCGGCGCTTCTGTCCATGTCGTTCTCATTGTCCCCGATCCGCTACATCCTTCATCACATTTTCACAAGCAATGCTGACCCTGACAGCACGTCTGTTGTCTGGATTCATGTTCAGCTGTTCCCACACCGTGGTGCTGTTGGCATGCTATTCACCCTTCCCGTTCGGCAGAGCCGGTATGAATTGTTTGTGTTTGTTTTCTGGCTTCTTGTTCGACGTATCAGTCAAGACTGACAATTAGCGTCGTAGTCGGAAGCAGGCTAGTTTTGTGTCAAGTCGTGTAACTTGTCAGGCGTCAGTCGGTCCCGCCGGTATGAATGACCTGACGTGTGGTCAGTCCGTCTCAGGCAGTTGGAGGAGCCTAGCGCTGAGTGGATGACGTCATGTATCTCTAACCTCGACCCGTCAGCCGGCGGTTGTTGCAGTGGATGAAGAAGCAACCCCAGCCGTCCTCCTCGTCCCAGCCCCCACTCTCCAGACTTCCGTCCCAAACTCGACCATGATGCTAAGTAATTACGACGCCACCGGCAGTCTATACCTCATGAAGAATCTGGCTCCAACAACGCTCTAACAACGACGAAAATATCACGCTCATTATTTTCCAAGATATAACAGCCCATTTCTAACCTGCAAACGGTTATGAATCAAACAAGTGACAAATAAGCCTCCATTGGGTCTTGTTAAACATAAATTACAAAACACCCCACTCTCCAACTTGGGAGTGACAACACATATTCGAAAGCAATACGATGTGAAAACCCGTGAAACCATGTCCGGGATGCCGCGGCTGCTGCGTCTCGGGACCGACAGGCATTGCCCGATCGGTCGAACGTCGATATCGGCTAATGACCGGCCGTCCGGCTCCGGGCGCCGGTGCTGCTCGCCCGGCCCGCCAGACGGCTGCCCTGGTACGGCAGCACGGGCCGCGCCGAGTGGCCCGTCTGACGGCGCCCTGCCGGGACGACCCCGGCCGCTCCAGCACGCCGGCCGACAGCGCACAGCACGTAGCTGTGCAGGCCTACAGCGGGAGCCGTCCGGTCGGCCGAAGACGCACCGGACGCCGTCGCCGCCACCGCCACGGCTCCGTCGTCGACTCAGACGGCGGCGCCGGCGGCGCCAGCGGCGGCGGCGGCGGCAGCGGCAGTGGCGGCGGCGGTGCCCCGAGTCACGGAGCCGGCCCACCTCCGGACCGGAGCGGCGGCGGAGCCGAGCCGAGCCGAGCCGAGCCGGGGGCGGCCGCCGGCGACCGGCGCTCGATACCACGGCGCCTCGATACCAGTGGTCACCTCTCGGAGGGGCGGCCCAAACGGCCAGCCGCCGACGCCGGCACATGCGCCGAACGTAAACAAACGGCCACAGCCGGCCCGGACGCCGCCGCATGGCCGGTCTGGACGCCTGTGGAGCGGTGCACGCGCGCCCGGCGGCCGGCCGGCCGCGCCCGCAGGCCGGCCCCGTCCGCCGCCACGTGTCCGTATTGACACTGGACAGAGCGAGTCGGAAACGGCGGCGACTGGGGCGCCGACGGACGCCCCTGTCCGCACGTGCTCTGCGAGCTTTCGCATTCACCGCTATCTCTCGCATTCATCGGAAGGCCGGATAGATTAACGAAGCAAACTGACATTGATCGCCATCAAAGCTACTGAGCCGGCTATCCACAACTCCCGGCCGAGTGGCTCGCGCTCCGCCGTCACACAGCCACGGACGTTATGCCGTAAGTTCCTGGAGAGCCCAACATAGCTCTAGGAGCGGCCCCAGCGGCGTGAGCGAGACCGGTATCCGATCACGCCGGCCGAACGAAAACAAACGCCTCCCTCCCGACGCCCAGAAATGACAGCTTCTTGTGGCCTCCCGCCAGTCGAGAACCTCTCACCACCGAACTGCCCGCGCACCGCTGCCGATCACAAGCTCGCCGGCTGTCGCTCGGGTCGTGACCCCTCCCCCGGCAGGGACAGGCCCGGCGGCCGAGGCCGGCCTCCCAAGGTCAGCTCTCGGCACACCCGGCCCGCAAGGTCAGGCTGTTCGGTCAAAGGACGGGGCTCGACTCCTCTCCGGACCTGGCGGGTGCCGTCCGCTCCCGTCCCGCGGCGCTGGCTTAATCGGTCCGCCACTGTGACGAAGCTGTCAAGCCCGGTTCGTACCCGGTCGTTCCGGGAATACAGTGCAGACCGTTCCGGCCCGGTATGCGCGTTACTTCACGGACGCCGTGCAGTGGCGAGCGATCACGTGACACGCTGTCCGACGCGACCGCGACTGCCCATTGCGTCCAGCTGACCACCTCTGTCCGCCTCATGTGTCTGCGCTCAAGTCCAGTCTGTCCGGCCGTTCAGCCGCTGGGTCCGGTGGGTACAGCTGTCTCAGGTAAGTATCTGACCGCCAGACAAACCTGACTGCCTCTCAAGCGTACTGCTGTTCCCTCCTACTGTCCGGTCGCCCGCCGTGTCGTGTCCTTATGCCTGCTGTGTTAGCTGGCTTCTGCCCGTGTCCGGTCCCCGCACATGCTTCAATGTCCGCATAGTTCAGCGCTCCCATCGTCATCCGGCTGTCCGGAAGTGCACGGCTGTCCGACAGCGTCCAGCTGTCCGGCAGCGCGCAGCTGTCCGACAGTATGCGGGTGTCTGACAGTGTGCGGCTGTCGGGCAGTGCACAGCTGTCCGGCAGTGCGCGGCTGCCCGGCAGTGCGCGGCTGTCCGGAGCCGTGCGGTCGGCAGGACGGAGGCCCGCCCGGTGCCGATGCCGTGCCCGAGCAGCCAGCCGGCGCCGGCCGCCGTCCCTCGCATCCACCTGATGGCCCCAAGGCCACGGCGCCTGACCGGCCCGGACGGCTGGCCCCGTCCCCGGCCCCCGGCTCGCCGCGACGGCGCCCCGGGTCTGACTGACCCGTGCCTGGCAAACGCCCGCCGTCCGTGCAACGTACCTGCCCACCACGTATTCCGCAGTCATCGCCATGGTGGACGGGCCACCGCCACCGCCGGCGCCGACGCCGCCACCGTCGCTGCCGCCGCAACCGCCGAGCCACGGGCACCACCAGCACTGAACCGGCCGCCGCCGCCGCCGGCCGGGCGATCGCCGCTGCACTGAGCGCCGGCCGCGGCCGACGGCGCGACGGCGCCGCCTGTGTTTACGGCCGGCCGGCCCTCACCGCAGCGTCGCCGTCCACCGCGGCTTGCGTAATGCTTCGCGCAAGGTTGAGGTTGATACACATTGGTTCAGCTGACGGGCGGCGGCGGCAGCGGCGGCGGCGGCAGCTGCGGCACGCCTACGTTGGGGCGACAGACCCAGCGGGCGAGCAGCGATCGAGACCGGCGGCGACGGCGCCGGCCGACTTCGACCCGTCCACTCTCGGCCATTTTGTGCGCACGGCAATCGGTCACAATACACCAATGCACTCAACGATGGGTATTTCCGGTTTATTTGGCCCGGGTGAGTCTGCATGGGGCCCGTCTTCCGAGAGCATCGTGCAGCCTTGGTTAGACAACTTATGTGCATTATACATACAACCATGACATACATTTTTTACACAAACTAACGGCAGAGTACATGGGAACCCGTGGCAAGTACTAAATGCCTGCTCGCGGTTGGCGGTTTGCCGTTCTCGCGACCGAATGATGAGTGCTAGGCAGGTTCTGCGCAGCGACAAAAACTGAAGTTGCGATCGCGACTTGAACCGCGCGAACATCACCGGGAGGAATATCCACATGCCGTGAGAAGCAGCAGCAACGACCTGGCGCACTGCCATCTCCAATCACAGCGCAAATAACTTTTGCGGTTTAACGTTGTTCATCAGTTACGAACAAACAGGTTACAGTCGATCGTTCGCGTCACACCCAACTCGAAACGGAAATGGTCGACTTTGTGAATTAATTGTGGAACGTAAAAGAAGCTGAATAGGTCGGGCATGCGTGTTATTTTTTTTAGGCGCGCTTTGATAATAACGCGAGCGTCACACTCAGGATGCAAGGCAGCTGGCAAGAACATTTAAAATGACATTTTCGAAAACTCTGTACGCGTCTTCTGAGACGCAGTCTGTTTTGAAATGCTCAGCATTCCCTCTGAAGCAAACCGCACGTCAATGCCTTTGTGTGAACGAGGCCTGTCACTGGAGAAACACATCTAAAGCAACCCTTTCTTGACGCACTGTGGGCGGCCGGCTCATGTAACCCATGTCTCCCTGGATTTGACGTCTGACGAACATCGCAGATCGAGTTTTAAGTGACCGAGCCCTTATTCTGCGTTTAGATGTCGGAGGGACGAAAATAGGGTTACACAAGGGGGAAGGAGGGACGGATGTGTAACCCCATTTTCGTGCAGTGGGTTTGGCATGAAATCCAGGCGTGAGGGGGATGTGATTCGGCTCCTCCCCTGAGATCTAACGATCGGTATGTGATGGAGCGATTTCACGAAACCAAGCTTAAACAAAACTGAGGTCTGTACTCACTTTTCTCGTATGCAAAAGTACCAAAAAGGCGTCAGAGGTACTTTTAGGAATACCCGATAATGAGTTAACGGACAATTTTCGTCCAGTGGCATACGACGCTGCTGTAACCTACTCTATGTCACCTTTTTGGCTTTTAGTCAGTCTCAAAATAATCGATACAATGAATTAAAAAGCCATGGCGGGTCCTGGAAAACAAAACAGAGGGTAAGTGCATCTAATGAAAGTGTCCCTGACGTAACGATAATGCGACACCAAAGTTCTTATTTTCCTAGTCCTCCCTCCTTCCCCCGTATTTCTTCTGGAAACGTCCCTGCCAAAGCATACACTAATATATGTTCCATTTACATTTTTCATAATCGTCACGACTGGATTCAAATTCGAGGTATACATCATTAGTTAGTGTGGATCAGTCTCTGCCTCCCAAATTTTTGTATATGGCCACGCCACTGGTTCTTATTTAGGTTCCCTCTATGACGTATAAGCTCTGTATCAATGCTACGACATTAAGAAACATTTACTTATTGAGCCATGCCTCGTTTTCAGCACGTGAACACACTTCCACATGACGTCGCATTATCCCCCATCATGCTTCCAGCATCCGCCCTTGATACCATCTAAACGCTTTTTAGACTACGTGGGCAGTCACTGTCACAAATGTCACTCACTGAAATCATCGCACTGCTAAATATTGGTCTGAAACACCGGTGTCTAAATGAGGAACACGCGTCTGAAACGACCGCAAAATGGCCTTATGTGCCCCCCAGAATCGTCTCCAGCAGCCGCCTCTGATTCACGTAGGCCTTTCAAATTTTTATGAAAAGTGCAAAAAGTATACATAACAAAAACTGCCCGTGTTAACTACCAAAACATTGAAGTCCAGATCTCGCAAAATACGTCAAAATCAAAATCAAAATCAAAGTATGTGTTCACTGCGGGCTATTAAAGCCCAGTGGCGTTACAACATGCAAAAATGCGGAAACGAATAATGCACGCCAAAGATCTGCTCGCACGAACATATTCAGCTTGAAACTGTGTACGCGATTAAGGCTTCACGTACGAATACCTCGCAAGCAAAACAAAACGGCGAAACGGAAATACACATATTGGAAATTTTGGCGACAACGCAAACATGACAAGACCCTCAATCCTACCAAATAAAACGTGTACTCAATGACCTTTCTTCCGGATGTGATGGCGCCTCAAATGGGAAGATTACACGAAAACAAGCTGTCAGTCTACCTCCCACTCTGGTCGTGGCAAAGAGAGCCTCAAGGTCAGGTTACGTATACATGTTCCTGCCTGTCATCGTGATACGCGGCACTGAGTCAATCTTACCTCTGAAATGGAAATAACTTTCTAACAACTCGTACTGCGACGAGGGAGTAGTTTTCCTTTCGACTTACGAACTAGACCTCTTGTTTCAGTATTCAGGGTCACGATTCACACAGCTGAGGTAAATCGTGTACCGCACATCCAGTTCATTGCCATCAGCAAAAACGCCTCCACTACCGGTTAGTGACATCAGCGAGGCCTTATCCACCAGCTTATGGGCCTACCCGGACAATGAATAACCCGGCACCGCCTGGGGGGCGTGTCAAATAGGGCACCCTTTCGGTTTTTCGTGAATAACTCCTGAACCGTTAGTGTCAGCTCAACCAAATTTTCAGCATCTGGTCATCAATTAATTTCACAGGTTTTGACACCAAAACCATTTTCATACTAGGTCAAGTGATGGAGATATGACGTGATACGTGAATCTTCGCATGCATGTTTTCGCGTCTTCGGATGAAGACGCGAACATGCTTCGTTTTTTTTTCGTTTTTTTATAATGTACGCGAATATAATGTATGACTTATTTTTATTTACATAAGAAACCGTCCCAAAAAGGATATGCAACCGTGACACATCAACATTAGAGGTCATGCTAAGTCATATTCATGGTGGCAATTGGACTGATTTGCACAGTGTGTGATACAAGTAGTTGTCGATGACCTTCTCCATTGTTCAGACCAGACAAGCAAATCTTAATGGGCCTTTTAGCAAGGTTCACCAAATGCAACGTGAAGCCACATCAGGTCACGTCATAGGTGGACGTCAAAACAAAATAAGATACAACATTGTCCATGGAAGATCGTTCAGTAGCAGCAGAGAGCAATTATCGCTCCTTATCAGAAAATGGAAGCATGACTATAAAGAGCAAAGAGAGCAGATTTAGTTATCACGAGAAGTCATTTTAGCTCTGTACTTGGCGCATTCCAGAATCCCAGCGAGTATTTATTGCTCTTTGTCAGGAAGAGTAATGCAATCTGACTGTAATGCAGATTAATGTAATGTATGACAATAATAATGTATGACAGTAATGCAATCTGACTGTATGGCAGTCAGACAATCTGAAGAGTAATGCAATCTACCTGACCTGACCTAGAATGACCTTAACTGGATGAAAAGCAGGTAATGCAAAACTGATGATCAGGTTTCGCTCCCGTCGTTTTTGTCTCATGTATCAAAATATTTGATTAAGTACTGATCTTTCGCATGTAACTTAAGACCAACATTTCGCCTGACCTAGGCTAACTACGACCCGAAATTTTTGTAGCATTTTGGCATGCCTGATGCAGGATCGGACCTTTCGTTTGATACCCATCTGAAGGCTCTACGGCTAGTATTGCCGATGATTTGCTGTACAAACCGATGTTACTTTTTCCGACGTCGTGCCATGAGTTTTATATGGCCTGTGACGCCATCAGCCATGTAACCAGGCTGACATAGTATTATTTGAATCGCAAGACTCGGGGCTATCGACTGATGGTAGAACGGTTCAGATCCGACGGTTACATCCTGAGACCACAGGGGGTGCCCTTTTTGACTCCCCTGGCGGTCACGGGTACAAAAACACGCCAAGCGGTGCCGGATTAAAACATCACGTCCGTTTCCGTGATATGTTAGCGAATGGACCACCGCCGTCTAATCACTGTCATGCGCAATCTGAGCAGCAGTACGTCGAGCCGAGACAGCCAGACAGCCTGACAGGCAGCGCCAACGCGCCGTCACCACTGCAAGATGTGGGAGAGAGCTGAATTCCTCGGCCTTGTCGCCCGGCTCACCTCTCTGACGGGTCGGTCTACAGAGCGGCGGCCGCCACTCACTGAGCCGCCGGCCGGCAGGACATCCAGCGTGCTGCACGCATGTTCCTGGCGGCCGCAGAGAGCAGGCGCACCGCCCGCCTGGCGTCCTGTTGGAGCGGGAGCCGTCAGTCAGAGCTGACACCGCCCGGACTTCAGAGCTGGCACGGGCTTTACCTCAGAGGTGACATGGGACGGACCCTTGAGGTGACACAGGATGGACTTCCGAGGCGACACCAGACAGACTTCAGAGGTGACATGGCCTATATTTCAGACGCGTCACGGGCCGGACTTCAGAGGTGACATGGGACAAATTTGAGATATGATACGGCCTGGACTTTAGAGGTGACAGAGGCCGGGCTTCAGAGGTGACACGGTCCGGGCTTCAGAGGTGACATGGGACAGACTTTAGAGGTGATACGGCCAAGACTTCAGAGGTGACAGAGGCCGGATTTCAGAGGCGACACGGCCCGGGCTTCAGAGGTGACTCGGGCCAGACTTCGCAAGTGATACGGGCCGTCTGTGGTGGCACACGGGATTTGCACACGATAAGCATCTGCATCCACTTGTTCTAATTCTGACTGCTTCCACTGACCAACGTCCTCAGTAGTGACATTCTCCAACCACAACAACCACAACAACCACAACAACCCTTCCCTTCATACCTGGCCAGCAGCCAGCAAAGAACTACCGGGTGACAAAGCACAAGTCATCATAGAATCCTCTGAAGAGTACAGAAACATACTCGTAAAAAGGAAGGCAACGTAGGTAAAAAGGTAACAATGAAAACAGAAAGGATGGGCCCCAGTCCCCAAAAGAATCACCTCCTATCCAAGTTTCTTTCGAGAAATTTCTTGATCCGTTCCCTGTGAGTCATATGCCACAGACAAACAAGTTCAAAGGCCATAAAAGGTGACTGATGCCCAAAGCCCCATTTGATAATTTTGTACTCTGCTTAGTCGGTGCTGTCGGAAAGGGAAGAGTCGATCAGAGACGCCAAAGTCTTTCCTCAAGTGGTTGGCGGTGATGTCATGCTTTCGCGGCCGCCGCAGTCGGTGCAGCTGTAAAATGGCACGTGCAACGACTGCAGGCTCACTTATGCCAAACTGATGCGCATTAGATGATGGCGTTCATCATTTTAAACCATCTCACAATATGTCTGATAGGCTGCGTCCCGATGACGCATCTCAGTTTGCTTCCCCTCTGTCTACTTTGACCCTGTTTCAGTACCAGTAACGCTAAGCAATCCCGTTCGGGGGTGGGACTTACTCAGCCCCAGAACCAGAGATCTCCAGAAGTGACCGTCCGATCTTATCACCGCTAACCGCAATCGTTTCGCCATGACATAAACCACATTACATAAAAAGGAGTTTTCAGAGTATTTATTGCAAGTATGCAAGGGGAAATTCAGAACGGGGTATTCTGGACTTGTATGAACTCCAGTGCTGAAGAGCCGATTTTACTGCAATCGGCATAAATCGAGAGTTAATCGAAGGAACTTTTCTACTGGCCAATATATCGGAATTTCGATAAAATTCATAGGCGTCCACAAGGCTTGGAAAACGGCAGGAACGTTTTTTAACTAAATTAACATAAAAGTTTAAAATACTCTTATGCTTTTAGTAGGCATTCTATGCTTCAGAAGTACAAATCGTATTACAGTGTTCGTGTAACATTGGCCAGGGGTATGAAAAAGAGGGGAACTGTCATGGCCGCATGTTCATCAGGTCAACTTAAGATCTTTGACTTCAAATAACCTGATTACCTCAATGTCATCTGGAATGGTCCTGGGTTCATTTCACAGCGTATGAAAACGTTTTCAATAGTTCGAATCGGCCACATTTCTAAAAGTCCTGTTCATGAACATCGTGGTATAGGGTACGAGCGTGGACATCTCAGATCATGGCTCCGTGACCAAGGTTTCTACGTGGCTCAAAAAGAGTTTAATGGTAAAAAAGGGCCTGATTTGCCTATGTCGGGGCGTAGAACAGGGCATTTGCGGCCAAACGTAATCATTTCAAGGAAAGTAGAAAATGAAAGCACAAAATCGTCTTTTGTACGGAAAGGATCCTCGTTTTTCAGAATGTTTATGTCTTTTCTAGACACGCCGCAAATGTGTCTGGCACGCATAACAAATTCGTAACCACCATATCAACCCGCGCCGAAGGAGAGGGTTGGATGCCACCCCCAGAGCAGTCTTTCTGGGACCGCGGCAATACGGCGCACGACAGAGCCGTGAAATTTGGTGCAGTTGACGATACATTCATTGCGCATGTTCTAAAGAAAAAAAAAACAATGACCCCAGGTTATCTAAGGTCAACGAGTCAAAGTGCCATTACTGATGGCTGTCGGCTGGCAGATCGACTTTTGCGCCCAATACCGATTATGTTTTGCTTTAGGGCAATAGGTACGCATAAGCGGCAGATGACGAGCATGAAATCCGTTCAGAATGGTAGCCTAGAAGCGAACAGGTCACTTTTTGAAAGACCAATAACCTTACCCAGGTCAAACGAGGTCCATTAGATATCCTTTTATGACCTTACAACGTCTATATACAAACGTTTGGCACTGGTTATAGTAAACGAGACGATTTCCGGCCTACCTGGCCCCAAATGTGCTGTCTTTAACTCTGGTAAACCGACTCTAAGTTCCCGAAAAAGTTTGACCTGACCTAGGTTACTGGTTGACCTGACGGGTTCGAACAGGGTACCGTTGGATTCCTTGGGCACACAGCTAATGATCGTTTTTTTTCCAAGGCGCTAGCTCAATTAGGGGCTTAATGGTGAGGAGGTGCCCACCCCCAACTCCGTCGGCGCACATGAAAATTCCCCCCGGTCGGCGAGGGTTAAAACCAAACAAAGTCAACCCAGGTCTGGGTACTGACGCCTATACATCGTGCGTTCTTGGCGTCTGTCGTATCACCTGCCGCATTATCATTGGTCAGACACGGCACAGCATACGATTCTATAGCCTAGGATCATGTAATATCCCTTGTACATCCTGAAACCCTCCCCCAAAACATTTTTCATGTACGTCACTCAGATAATGGGCGGCGAGCATGCCATAAAGCAAAAGATTGATATTTCGCAAAAAATTATTTTCCCGACGTCAAGTGCTTGTATTATGGCGGCAAAAAAGCAATCGGGCAGTACAAACTGCACAGAAGAAAGGCATGGAAATAGTTCTTATCACTCGTGGCCATAAGAAAAGTGTGTTTGCATAGAAAACAAGGCATGATATTTCGAGGATCAAATCAGGTCAGCATGGGTCACATGGATTTGGGCCATCCTTGGTATGTAAGTTCTCATGATATATTAGTGTTTTCGAAACATTATTACCAATGCACATTGGAAGCCTAGAAACCTACGCAATGTATTTGCCTGCGGGTCTAAAAATCCTGTATGAAACGAGACATGACCCCCAGGTCACGGGTCACGGGGCAAAAATATGCGTGCAAATAACGTGAGAGAAACCAGGGTGCATAAAGAAGCTTAAAAACCGCCCAATGAGTACCAAAATCCAAATCGCAAACGTACAAAATGCCGAAAGTCCAGCTGACGTAAGGTCAATAAAGTGGGAATTTCCTCCCAGTGCGAGACCACAGAATTGTTCCATTTGCCACGTTCTATGAATATGTGAAGTTTCAGTCCAATCCATACATTTCGCAAAATGTTACGCCACTTTCATTTTCTGGAACATCATTCGTATCTCCGCGTCTTTTTGTCGTTTTTTCACTGACAGATCCAGGAGGGGGCCATCTCGACCATGGTCTCCCCAACCGCGATTGAAGGGTTCGGGGTGGCAAACGGTCATTGCCCCTTTCAAAAGACATGGGTATTCCTATTCAACCAGAGTTTGAAGTTGCTGGAACTCCCAATCCAACTTATGGCAAGCGTCTCCCCCCTCCCCCGGTCGATGACTTACCATCCATACCCACCCGTTCAAGAACACTCCGAACCCACGGCTACGTCTTTCACCCCCCGCCCCCTCGTCAAAGACTTCGCTGACCTACCATCCAGACCCAGGAAACTGTGGTTTGCCCCCCCCAAAAAAAAACGGACCCCTGGATCCACCTGCGTTTTTTTTATTTTCGCTAGCCTCAGGAAAGTGGAGGAGGTCCTCATAAACTCCACGGCCCGGCGTCAACAAAGATTTTCATTTTTCCATATATGTCTACTGCACATCCTTATTTAAACATGGCCATCCCGCCTGAAATCACTGTGAAGTCAGTGCTTTCAATACTGCACAGGGTGTTCAACTGGGTCATGCGTTTCCTAGTTTGCCACCGTGGCAACGATTCTGACGCCCAACGCCGTTAGCAAACCACCGACTGGTATGCTTTTTTATCATACATGGGTCAACGGTTGTCAGATGCGCGACTCGGGAAACTCTCACGATTTCCAAATAAAAAAAAAACTTGATGTCTCCGTGCTATCTCATAAAAATCAGCAAAATATGAGAAAGTGGTAACATTTCTGAGGAATCTACGAAAATGGTGCAGGCTTTTCAGAACTTCTGTTCTTGAGGACACCTAATTACGAAGTCGTGCATATTCTCCATTTAAGAGGGTCGCAACATGCGACTAAGCGACCGCCTGGCTACTCCACTGCTGTTCTAGGGCAGGCAAAGCTATGGATGTCAACCTGAGAAAATTCTGTCATTAATTTCATAGTGCTCCATTCAATGACATTCCCCAATAATGTTTGGATCTACGGAGTGTGAGAAATCGTCCACAAATTGATGGAAATTATTAGAATGTGTAAAGCACCATACCTGAATACCAGGAATCCAAACAAATATCCTTTATTCCCACCGTCATGTGGCTGAATGAATTAAATACCAAAATTGGGCATCTGAATATGTTAAACAGAGTGCTGCATAATTATCATTCATGGCTAAATGTCAAATATTTCGATCCTTTTGTACCAAATTTCGCGACAAGGCTTACCCAATCTTACCAGAAAAAACGGATAGCTGTATGTCAGAGGAACTATTAGCAAGTGTAAACTCACGATAACGCTATCACCCGAAACGATGGTGCCTCGTGACCGTTCAAACTACGAGGTCCGTCCGCTAATGGACCGAGACTGTGAAGAACAGATTCTAATCATCGGGATCGGTGGCTCCGCAAAAAACTTAGTAACCATACCAGACCATTTTTCGATAAGGGGGGGGGGGACGCAGAGTGTTGCTTCTGTTTCACAACTTCCCGGTGTAATGTGTCGGCCATGGTAACTTTTCTTTCTTTCTGCAAGTCTTTCTGCAAAGTGTACACCTACAATAATGGGGTAATCCTTTAGAAGCGCACGCCATAAATCAAGCACACAGGATGATACATATGCTGTGCGCGTGGCAAAAGCAGACGTCAGTTGTTGCAACATTACAAAAATGTTGTGCAATGGAGCACCAGTGTCGTCGTAAATCATCTCTCATCGCTTTTTAAGTACAGAATAGATAATTACCAGCGTTCCTTTCAGCTACTGCATTCTGGAACTCTTTTCAAATAATAAATCATAACATCACTCTTGTTATTCGATAGAAAACAATGCCAGTACGAAACGTATAAACCCAACTGTCCTTTCCTAATGTTCACCCATTCTAAGTGATGATCAACATGACGTCATTGGCAAAAACACCCAATCCGATTTGAATTACCAGACAAATCCGTAATTCAACAGCCACGTTCAATACCACTATGACAAAATTCCACACCTCCACTGTCACGCAATCGATTGTATATATCTATGTCAATGCTAATGGCCTATGTGCTTTAATATGATCAAAAGTTATCTCCTATAAAAGTGCATGCCAACCAGTTCGGAGTGTTCTGACACTCCGAACTGACCTGGTCTAACCAGGACACCTTCTGGTGCCACACGATCGCAGATCTCCAGGTGTCAATACCAATTGGCCTGCGTGCCATAATGCGGTGAAAAACCAACTCCTATACAAGTGCATGTCAACCAGTTCGGAGTGCCAGAGAGTTCCAAAACTCATCAGGCTTGTATGGGAACACACCAAAACACCTTCCAGTGTCACACAATCAACTGGATATCTCTAAGTGTCAATACCAATTTGTTCTAATATACATATATAACAAACACTTTAACTTTAAAAAATGCCAGTACCATGTGCTTTAATACGCTGAAAAGCCATCTCCTAGGCAAGTGCACGCCAAACAGTTCGGAGTGTCAGAGTTCCAAAACTCATTATACACGTACGGGAACACACCACGACACATTCCAGTGTCACACAATCGCTTACATATATCTAAGTGTCATTGCTAAAGGCCCGTGCAAATGATCAAACGATCAAAAGCCATATCCTGTGCACGCGTTCGCCAACCAGTTAGGAACGTCAGAGACGTCAGAGACTCATGAGTGACTCACCATGCCAGTATGGGAACATACAAAGGCACCTTCCTGAGTCATGCCATAAACTGCGTGTCTTTAAACGCCAATGGACCGTGTTCTTTAATACCGCTAAGTTATTTTCTACACAGCTAAACACCAACCAGTTAGGATTGTAGGAGGAATCCGAAACTCATTAGTGACGTGCACTGCCAGTATGAGAACATACAAAAGCACTTTTTGTTGCCACACCATAGATCGCATATCTTTTAAGTGTTCATGGACCGTGTGCTTTAACACCGTCAAAAGCCGTTTCCCATGCAAGTGCACACCAACAAGTTTGAAGTGACAGAGACGTCCGAAACTCACCAGTCATGTGCAATGGCAATACGGGAACATACCAAAACACCTTCCGGTGTCACACCATAGACTGCATATCGCTAAGTGTCAATGGACCGTGTGCTTAACTGTCCGCAAAAGTCATTTCCTATGCCAGTAGACGACAACCAGTTTGGTGTGTCAGAGAAGTCTGGAACTCATCAGTCATGTGCAATGACAGTATGGCAGCCAAACGATGGTGCCATCCAAAGTAATCAAATGTCTGGTTACCAGTTGACGGGCGTTAGATGGCAACAACGGGGCCACCATGGAAAACAAGTGGACGTGAGAAAAGCGGATCAACAACGATGAAAGATGTGGCACACCGCTACCACCGTCCGGTGCCCAGAGCCCCAAATTCCGATCATACGCTGCAGAGCGTCAGTCTCCGCCTCACGTGACGGCAGCACGCGCAAGTACCGCGCGCAACCAGCGCGCTCCGGCAATCGTCCGTTTGTGGCATGAGGTCCGAATATGAAGCAATAGCCAATTTCTGGAGACAGGCAACTGGTATATCTTAAGGGTTAC
Source organism: Capitulum mitella (assembly GCA_030062745.1). Taxonomy (NCBI): domain Eukaryota; kingdom Metazoa; phylum Arthropoda; class Thecostraca; order Pollicipedomorpha; family Pollicipedidae; genus Capitulum; species Capitulum mitella. The sequence goes on along the minus strand of CP099847.1, from coordinate 18,114,816 downwards.
TTCAGCGAACCACTATTAAGGTCTCAGTGTCGGCTGCGACTGGAAAGATCACCAGCGACTTGGCCGTGCAGCTTCTGACAAAGCCTGAAACGGCTGTAGCATGGCTGATGTCTGAAAGCAGATGTTCTGCACAACTCTTCAGACTCGTTTGCAAAATGGAATATGATACAGACCAACCGCACCGACATCCACATGACAGCAAATGCGGATAAGAGATTTTCAGAATATATCAGCGACATCACATGAGCAGAGCACGCCAAGTATTGCCGACGCAAACCGACTGTTAAGGATTATTGACCACTAACCATATTTATATCCATCAAACAATATATTCACAAAACATTCTTTGCTCAAATTTCCCGACACTGTTCAGGAACAAAACATGGTAATATTGTTAGGATTTTTAACCAGACACCACCTACTCCCAAGAAATCTTTCGATAACATGACGAACCAGCCAACATCAGAGAACCAACCCATTTCCACATTCTCTTTTACAAATTATAGGCTCTTCTCTCTTCCAAGAGCGGCACATAAAACATGGAACGAAATAATTGCCAAATACTTCCCAGAATTTCTTTTGTCCCAAGAAATAAAACAACCATCAAAAAGAGTTCGTGCTGTACATGTTCTCCCTTTTTATTTCTTCTTTTCTATTTGCGTTCCTCTTCTTAACAAACCCCAGTTCATGCCCGAGCACGGCATTCCTTGAGAACCGGGCAGCATTACTAGCCTGCTACCTGTTTGCCCGGTTCGCGAGACCCATCACTATCATCGGTGGCGGAAGAAGATGCAGAAAAAGGGAACAGCGGGGAATGGTGTGACCTAAGTGATTCTTGACGCAATGTAGGAACCATGATATTTCACGTAACTGGGTCACACGGGCATGGAACGGAACTAGTGACTACCAATTAACGGGAGGGGAATTAAAAAAACTGTGATGGAAAGCGACGAGAAATGCCGTGGAAACTGCGTACATGCAAAGGCACCTGTGTGCAGCAAATTATAAGAGGAAGCCAGTGAACCCCTCGTCAGCTGACTGGGTGGACGTGACATCAACTGTCAACCAACAGTCGTACACAGAGTAAGATGCCAGCCATTGTCAGGGACGCGGATTTTTGGCGCAAAGCCGTCGAAACCTTCGGTGTCCCGACCAACGTACAAAAAAAATCATAGGCCGTGGATGGGCGGGTGTGGCGCTACCCAGCACGGGGATGCACGTGGTCCACCAGTATCAGTGTCGGGTCTTTTTTAAGCGGAGTAACACCCAACTCCACAACCTTTTTCGGGAATGACATGTGCTGTGCGTGTCGGGTTCATAAGTACGTAAGAGTGACAATTTGCGCCACGGTTGTCATGATGTGCAACGGTTCTGCTTGGATTCCACGTGCATGATGCGTTTCGGACCTGGCTGGCTCTCCGAACTGGTTGGCGTGCACTTGTATACGACATGATTTTACACCGTATTAAAGCATACCCCGCAATCGCCATTGACACGGAGATATGCAGTCCGCTATGTGACAACAGAAACTGTCTAAGTGTTTATTTTCCATAAGTCCCTGAGTTTTGGACCTCCTCTCTGACACTCCGAACTGGCTGGCGTGCACATCTATAAGACACAACTTTTGACCGTGTTTAAGCACACGGGCCAGTTAGCACTGACACTTAGTGTTATGCAATTGACTGTGTGACACCGGAAGGTATCTCAGTATGTTCCCACACAGGCACTGCACGTGAACAATGAGTTTCGGACTCCCTGGCACTCGAAACTGGTTGGCGCGCACTTGTATGGGAAATGGCTTTTGGTCGCATGAAAGCACACGGAACAATTAACACTGATATCTACCGATTTGACACCAACTGTATGACACAGGAATGTGTCTTGGCTGAAACTCTCTGGAACTCTAAACTGGCTGGCACTTGTACAGCGGATGGCTTGTGGTCGTATTAAAGCGCATGGATCATTAGCACTGGCATACTCATTCGACGGTAAGGCACCGGAAGGCGTCTCGGTATGTTTCCATGCTGTCAATATAGGTGACTGACGAGTTTCAGGCCACTCCGACACTCCGAAGTGGTTGGCATACGCTTGTACAAGACATGACTTGCACACGGTCTATTGACACTCGGGGATATGCAACCTACGGTGTGACACAGGAAGGTGCCTTTGTACATTCCCACATTGGCATTACAACGTCACTGTTGAGTTTCGAACCTCTTTGACACTCGGAACTGGTTGGCGTGTATTTGCATACGAAAAGACTATTGACAGTATTAAGGCACACAGTCCACTGACACATAGAGATATGCAATCGATGATTTGCCCTTGGAAGGTGTATTAGTATCTTCCCATGCTGGCATTGCACGTGACTGATGAGTTTTGGACGTCTCTGGCACTCCGAACTGGATGGCGTGCACACCTATAACACACAGCTTTTGACCGTGTTTAAACACACGGGTCAGTTAGCATTGACACTGAATGTAATTGATTCTGTGACACCGGAAGGTGTCTTGCTTTGCTTTCTTACTTGGATTCAACCTGCCTTATGAGTGTAAGGCCTCTCTGACACTCCGAACTGGTTGACGTGCGCTTGTATAGGAAATGGCTTTTCTCGCCATTTAAGCACACGGGCCAATTACCATTGACACTTAGATATGCAATCGATCATGTGACACCAAAGTGTCTTGGTATGCCCCCATACTGGCACCGCACGTGACTGATGAGTTGCGGACGTCGCTGGCATTCCCAACTGGTTGGCTTGTACTTGCACATGAGATAGCTTTTGATCGTATTACAGCACACAAACCATTAACATTGACGCTTCGAGATACACAATCCATCGCGTGACAATGGAAGGTGTCTTGGTGTGCTCCTACACGTGTCTAATGTTTTTTTTAATCTCTTTGGCACTCCGAACTGGTTGGCGTGCAGGCAGTGTTGGAAATCCGGTTTTTCTTCCTGGTGTTGGAGTACAAATTCTCTTTTGGAGTATAAAATGTCATGCGATTATGTGAGAAACATGGACTAACTAGGTGCTTTGCACGCATATGTGGCCAGCAGGGGCGGAAACAAAGTACCCTAAATTCGTTGAGAAACTCACATTTGGGGGGAGGTTAGGTTGTGAGGTCCCTTGTTTCCCCCCCCCTCCCCAATCATTTATACACAACAATGCTGGTCATGGGCCCAAGTAGTGTTCAAGAGCCCCCTCAGCGTTGGGAGCCCCCTCATTCTCTAGGACCCCCTCAAAAAAAGAATTCTGGCTACACCCCTGGTACCAGTAGTGCGCTATATGCGGATTCAGACACCAGTTTCACACTTCTCTTGATGAGGTTACACTTGGACCCAATGGGGATGCACTCTGAAGCCTGGCATGGTACCTACAACCCTCTTCATATATTATATTACACCACTGATGGGGAGCATACATTACATGTTCAAGAATGGACAAAACTAACTACTGGTACCTCGACCATACAATCCTTGTCTGAAATCCTGAACAATATGCAACTGAGCCCAGTCACCAGGTTGCTCTGCTTACTGCTGTCGACACACAGACACTAAACCTCAGCTATCACTTAACGACTCGCCTCCATTACGAATGATGGGATTGTGATCATTTACATCACCGCTAATGACTCATACACCAAGGTTGCCAAATGTTTGAACACAATGACCTGAGCATAAAAGGAAGGAGTGAAAGTTCCCAAGCAACTGCTTGGACCTTGTATCCTCCACTATGATTGGTGCAGCCATAAACATTCATCCAAATATTTTACTGTATTTAACAATATTTGCTGAGTCGAAGGTGTCTTTCTCTCAATCCAAACTTCAATTACCCACGTTCTAAAAGTACAATAGGTTCAAGTTTTGAGTAGGACTGGGAGTTGTCACAGTGCAAACAATTCATATTTGGCAGACATACCAAGATAAGGTGGCAATGCCTCATAGGGAAATTTCTCAAGGCAAAGGGACAAAAAAGGATGCTAGTTTATGGCAGGTTAGAAACTGGAGGGAGAATTCAAGGTTAGGTAAGATAAGTGAGGTGGGGTCAGGCAAAGTTCTAATGTGTTAGGTTTGGTTAGCTTAGGTTAAATTAAACTAGATTACATTATATCAAAGAAGGCTATTTACAATATCTGGAACATATGCAAAACATGACAGGTTTCAACAAGACCTCTCTGGGGCACAGTTAGGACTGGGAGAAAGGTATGAGTAAGCTTTAAAAATTCATGGGTCAGAACTATGAAGATTAGGGAAGCACACCACATTTTGAGGCTGATGGTTACATCTGGGTCAACAAAAGCCTAATAATCTTCCTAAAGAAACACCATTCAACAAGCAATAATGGTGCCACTTTGCCCAATTTATCTGAATTGCATCATGGATGCCTCATTTTGATGCAAAAAATATGCTAATCATTCTTATTCAGCTTTTTGTGGTTTACAAAAGGTGGCCTGGATCCAATGAGGTTTAAAAACGGTGGCCTGCATCCGATGAGAAACTGCATTTTCGAGGTTGGTTAGGTTCTGCCCTAACAGCACACTCCCCCAACTGGGGCAGAAATGAGGCTACCCAAAGTGTCTTGTTGACCCCTTTGACATGGTTTGCATACTGGCCAAGAACTGCAGAAAATGGAGTATAATATGTAACATTTGTAAGGCCTGGCCATGTCTGATAATGAACTGAGGCTATCTGGGTCAGGGCTAGCATGATGCCCATAGCCTAGGTTTGGCCACATCATTCTTATCAATTGAGCAGTCCTCCCACTTCTCAAATTCTAGAAATCCACATAGTTGCCTAACCAGATGGGTACTAAAAGATGCACAATAAAGAAAAAAGCCCATTTCAAAAAACTCTGTGCCTTATAAATGCTACAACTTCACAAAATAACTCCTAGAAGTGATCCAGTCACCCACTGCCTCCACAATTAGCATGACTATGAAGCAAGGAGCATCTCCGCGAGACAGAATGATGCCGATAGACGAGGGTCAGCAGTTCATAAGTGTCATGACATATGATGTCACTGAAAGGCCCCCCCCCCCAAAGCAACAGTTTCAAAATTTGAACTGAGAGACAGCAATGCTGCAATGGGATGGGGAGGTGAACTGTGACTAAACAAGGACAGGCATGAGTCCCAGGAGGAAAGAGGGTCAGAGAAGAAAAACTGGGAAAGCACGAGGATATGGAAAAGGACTTGGATGAGATAGGGATAGAGATGTTGAATGTAATGGAATAGCTATGGAAGGGTATTAGGACAGCATATTAAAAAAGAGCTGGGACAGGAAAGGGACAAGAAAAGGGATGGGGACAGGTCAGGGACATGTAAGGAGATGGGGATGGGACAGGGGCAGAGAGGGATGGGAAAGGGATAGCAACAAGACTGAATGAAAATGATGAAAACAAGACAAGGGACAAGGGGCCAGGGGCAGCATGGAGACTGGGAAAAAGAGGATAGGGATGAACAAGAATGGTGCTGGAACAATGAATAGGGAATGCAATGGGATAAGCACAATGATCAAGCATTAGAAGGGCCATTAACCCAACAATGATGGCATTCTGCCACCTTCCACTGACTGGAGGGGGGGGGGGGGAATTGGGTTTTCCCCTCTATCTAGGGAACCAATTACCCTATTTGGCTGATCCAAGCAGCAATCAAAGCACTGAACCTTTCTGTCCTGTGACACATATATTTCATTAATTGGAGGCTACTGACTGTATCATTGATAATGATACATTCATATTAATATTAATATATTAACATTGGGATGGGTATCCAGCCTAAGCCTAGATATCCACTACAACATCTTTCCATGCCTGCCTCATTACTGTCATTATCTCCCTCTGTACCCCATCCAGGTCCCCCTCCATATCCCTGTAGTATCCCAGTCCCCAGATTTCCTTTTCTGATCTTCTTCCCTCCCAGACACTTATGCCCATCCTTTTTTGGTGTCAGCTGACCTCTATGTCCCATTGAAATGTTGCTGTCTCTCATTTCAAATTTTGGGACTGCTGCATTTTTGTGAAGGTCTTTCATTGGCAATGCTTGCCAACCTGTTGACCCTCAGTTGGCAATGATTCATCTTGCACAGATACTCTGTGCTTTGTACTTGTGTTAGCTGTAGAGGTGGCAAGTGATTCGAGCACATCCAAAGGCTATTTTGGGAAACCGTGGTGTTGATAAGACACAAAGGACTTTCGAATGGGCTATTTTTTCACCGAGCATCTTTAGGTACCAGTATGTCTTACACAACTAAGTAGGTTTCTAGAGTTAGAAGTAATGGGAGACCTGCTCTTCCAATACCACATGATGGGCAAAGCATGACTGATTCAGGTTCTGTGGAAATTTAATCCAATTTTACTTTTACTCTGGTGAAGGAATGTTGTAGAAATACATGCAGATGATGGAAAATGTTTTGACTATAATCAATGGTACCACCAAACATCACAAGAATGTGATTTTCATTACTTCCAGTCAAACCAGATGATTTATGACATGACAGTGATGATAGTTTCAAAAAACATCATCACTACAAGTCAGCATGATAGAAACAAGTAAAGCAATGGCATCTTCCTCCTTGCCCCCCCCCCCACCAAAAAAACAGAAAGCCTACCATTAGCCCTACTAACTACCATTAGGTATTACATGCAAAACAACTTAAATATGGTTTTAGCATTCCAACTCTCAATTTTTGCTCTATATGATTACAAAATTGGCTATTCTGGGTGCAGGCCTCCCACTTCTCATAACTCCAGAAATCTACACAGTTACCAAGACACATTGGTACCAAAAAATACACATTTAAAAATAGCCCAATCAGAGGCATTTAGTGCCTTCTCACTGTCACAACTTCCTTCAAATAATCTGAAGTGGTTCAGCTACCCACCATCTCAACAACTAGCATGCTTCAAAGCACGGAGCATCTCTTTGAGACAGATTAACATCAACTTTTAAGTGTTGATGGTTGATGAAAATGCAGCTGAAACTGTCACTGAAAGACCTGTGAAAATGGGGCTGCTTCAGAACTCAAATTAAGCTGAGACAGAAATGGAATGGGACAGGGAGGTGGACTGGGACTGAATAAGGATGCACATGCATGCCTGGGAGGGAACAGGGACAGACAAGGGAAACTGGGACAGTACAGAGATGTGGAAGATCTGTATGAGGTTAAGAGAGAGAGATGAGGAGTAATGGAATTGACATGGAAGGGTGCATTAGGACAGAATGGTGAAAAGTGACTGGGCTTAGAAAGAGACAAGCAAGAAAATGGGGACAGGACAGGAACAAGTTAATGGATGGGGCTATCAATTTCCGTTTGAATGAGCCAAATATTGTGGCTGGTTATGAGATAAATAGGGCCAGGTTTATTTAAGGCCAGGTCATTTATTAAATAGGCCAGGTCATTTAAGGCCCTCCAGTCTGCTGATGGAATGCTCCACTAAGTGCCAGGTTAATGGCCCTGTCCAATATCCCATCACTGTGTCTGTCCAATATCCCATCATTGTGCCAGTCCCATTTCAGTCTGTATTTGAATCTGTCCCTTCATTGTACCCCTTTCTGCCTCTCCCCCTCCTTGTCCCATCCCACTAGGGAACAATATGGAATATGACTGTGGAAGCAGGACTGTAATGGGACAGGAACAAGGAGTAGATTGGGGTGGGACCAGGAGGTGGGGAGGCAGAAAGGGGCACAATGAAGGGATGGATTCAAATATGGACTGGAATGGGGTTGGCAAAATGATGGGATATTGGACAGGACTGTTAACCCAGCACTGACTGGGGCATTCCATCACCTTCCAGAACCTGGAGGCCTTAACCAACCCGGCCTTAGTTATTTCAGAACCAACCGCACTATACAGCTCATTCAAACAGGTACTGATAGCCCCATCCCTTGACTTGTCCCTGTCCCATCCCCATCCTCTTACTATCTCTTTCCAAGCCCAGTCCCTTTTCACCATTTTGTCCTAATATACCCTTTAATGCCCATTCCATTAGTCCTCATCTCCCTGCTAGCCTCATCCAAGTCCTCCACATCTCTGCACTGTCCAGGTTCCCTTGTCTGTCCCCATTCCCTCCCAGGCATTCATGTCTGTCCTTGTTCAGACCCAGTCCACCTCCCTGTCCCATTCCAGGACCATCTCATCTTATTTCAAGCTTTGAGATGGGCTTTCGTAGGTCTTTCACTGATGCAAAATATGACATGTTTGTCAACAGTTTCACTGCAAGTCTGTCAACTGCCAATGCTTAAAAGTCAGTGTTCATCTGTCTTGCAGAGATACTCTGTGCTTTGAACTCACAGTAGTTGTTATGGTGGCTGGTTGCTGAATTATTTCAAGGGATTATTTTGAGGAAGTTGTGAGGATGGCACGGCACTAAATACCTGCAGTTGGGCTATTTTTCAACTGTGCATCTTTTGGCACCAATATGGCTTGATACCTACATGGATTTCTGGAGTTATGGAAAGTGGGCGACCTGCACCTAAAAACAGAAACAAAATTGTTCCTTTGAACTCAAGCTGCAGACCATTACAAAACTATGTTATGTTGTGGTCATTTGTTTTTGACCATCCCTTGTAATGTGTACGGTTCTATGCGTTAAGTTTCTAAGTCCCTGGTTTTACTGAATAGACAGCCATGTCTGCTCTGCTTCTGCACATACAGAAATCTGAATACCACCAGATCATTCATGCACTCATTCATTTACTGAAGCAATTGACAAGTATAAAAAGCATTCCACTCTCCCCCAAAAAACTACAAAACATTCCATGCTAGTTTACATTCTACTGCAAGTCTACGACATACCTACACTTCCGAAGCAAGGGTTCCCCAAATGTGTTCTGAAGCTTTGTAAACGATATCCTCAGAGACGGATCCGTTTACTACCCTATCCCTCACCGAAACACCGCGCTACGCACTTCGCACAAAACATAGGTTGGACGGAAGCAATCGGCATAACACAACATGAAATGATTGAGACAAATGTGACGAGAAAGTTTCGTTATAAAAAGATATGCGACGCGGTTAAATGGTGGATTGAATAGGCTTGAGCGATGGTAATCGCATTCGTTCCATAAAAAACATATTCTTCGAAAGCGGAGCAACTGAATTATCGTAACATCTGAAATATCTCAACATCATCCGTGATTATTGTCACACGTCGAGGCACAGGCGCAGCCAAAGCGGGGCTCGGGGGGCCCGGGTCCCCCCTTAGGCACCAATTTCTTGTGAGAATCATTGTACATCGTCCTCCCAGCAGGCAGTTTTCGTATGATTTCGGTTCACACTGGGTTCCAGCCCCACCGCCGTTAAGAAAGTCCTTGCTGCGCCCTTGCGTCGAGGCAAAAATATGAAAACTGCATGAGGCCGGGTTAAATAATTAAAAAAAGAAACGGGATAATGGCTAAATTTTTTGACCGAGTGCGATAGGGCGACGTCAGAATTTAAAACATCACGGAGGTTTTTAAAGAATTATTGCCGGTCGAATGTAGTGTGAGTTTTACCTCATGCCGTTATCAATATGATTCTGTTAAGATGTTTGCGTGTGTAGGGTGACATGGAGAGTCCACTTTACTGGGACCATCAAACATGCAACACGAGTCGTCACCAGTCGAGTCATCACTGTCGTCACCAGTCGTGCTTCATCACCGGCTGCTACTACGTCAGCATGAAAGGCAGCGGAAAGGGGAGTGCATGGGGGCAACGCGCCCCCCCCCCTTAACTGGCGAAGTTCAACATTAGCCTTATGGCGTTGTATGGAAAGCAATACCTCGAAAACTAGCCCGTGTCCCCCCCTGCCGGAACACGATCCACCCTTAGTAGTCACCACTGACAACTTCTTGTGCTGGTCATCGACCGCCATCTGTTCATTGTTGTCTGACTGCAAGGTAATACGTCGTAAGTGCCAATATCTCATTCCTTCTTCAAGAAATGTTTTTCCTTTCAGTAAAAATACAACAGGCAGGTGTCCAGCTATACGTCGGAATTACGATTAGGCCACTTCCCGAACATGCGGATCCAGGAGCGTGGGAACGATTTCAGTTGGTGCGCTAGCCTCGAAAAATCAGTGAAACAATCAAGGATTCATCCAGATACACTGTAACTGTGTCACTGGGCCGCTGTTCTTTCTGCCATCTCCCTCCTTCTTTCTCTCTCTCTCTCTCTCTCTCTCTCTCTCTCTTTCCAAGGACCTCTTACCAATGACGAGCCACCAAATGCAAATGGTTTTGCAAAATGCTCCCGGATGTATGCGATAATGTTTGAAACTCTTCACCGTGAAGTTTTCGTGCGTATTTCGCGCCCACAGTGTTCTAACTGAAAATGGTCCTAGAAGTTTCAGTAGCTTTCTCAGGTAACTCACCTCGCAGACAAAGCAATTAGATTGGAATATTCCACCTAAGGCTGGAAATTCTTGGGCGGGAACGTAACAAGGTTGAACAAAAGTAAATTCCTCACAAAACATGGTGTGTGGACTCGCCTTTACTTCATTGGTGCTTACTTCAGCTGAGGCGGAAAGTGGATAGCCTGACAATTGGGCCTTTGGCTCAATTCTTCCCTCTCCCCCTCGCTCATTCAGGCACAAAACCAGGATTAGCCTACGGAGGAGCAAAGTATTCCTAGGAGGCTCTCACCTAAATTTCATCAGGACAGCGCAAGAGGTTTGGCTCTGAAGCGGGAAAAACTTCCCGTCAAAGGTGCGACTAGGCCGTGTAGAAGTCAGCATGACTCTCCACGGGCCAGCTGCTTCACAGGCCAAATGCTGAGCGCCGGGTCGATTCGAACCCATCTAGCCGGGATGGGCAGACCAGCTCCACACCGCCTAAACTACCAGTCTTGGTAAAGCTTCTTTCTTTGCTGTCACATATGCATTGTATAGCACGGCATAGTCCATGTAGTTTACGACTGTGAACAAGTGTGAGAGAAGCGGTGGCGGGAGGGGTGAGGCTGTTGTCTCCCTTTCACTTTTTTAAATTTTATATTGACCCTATGGGCGTTGACTGGAAAGAATTAACCCAAAATGCCTCCCCCAATGCGGACGAGTTTCCGCGTCCTTGACTGTGAACGTGGGCTAACGCATTTCGGTCCGCATTTATAAAAAAAGAAGAAAAACGGCGTGTTTGAAACCTTTGGTATCCGGAGTAGCACGTGGATGACCACGAAGACATTTGGAACCAAATAAAACGTTGCTCTTTAACTCGGCATCGGGGTCAAAACAGACCCGGTTGTTGGGATTAGAATAAACTTAAGCCTCATGAAAACACAAGCAGCTGCGAAAATGAAAACTCCGAGGAGGAAAAGGCATTGCTAAAAAATGCGTTTTCTAGTATCGCCGCAAAAAGCAATCATGGTAATGTGTTAATTTCCAGGGTATGAATAAGGAAGGGGGTCACATCACAGTAGTCACGTACGTTTTTTTCCGTGGTTTTGCTTTCTTCACTCCACTCAACTGACCAGTACACTTCTGGTCACTGTTCGGTAGGGGCAGCTTGGGGTGCATCGTGCAGCTCCTTTTGTAGTTGAGCCGTAACGGACTGAGACGGCACGGAAGCGTGCGTATATGATCCGTCCTGAACAAGAGGCAAGAATGTTTTTTTTTTCGAAGATCTCCGTGCCACCTTTGACCAGCAGTGCTGGCTAGGACCAGGGGCGCAGCCAGGATTTTCTTAAGGGAAGGGCAAAGCTCAATGTGACCCGAAATCACACGAAAACCGTCGTTGGGAAGACGATATGCAATGGTTTCCGCAAAAAAAATGCGGGCATAAGGGGGGCCCGGGTCCCCCCCCCTTTGGCTGCGCCGGTGGCTATAACCAGGTAACCTTCCAGGTTATCTCCCGAACATCTGTTCACAAGGCCACAACCATGTGACTTTTCAACTCAGCTTCCGAACATCTGCTCACAAACAGGAAGGAAGAACGCAACAATGCATTGCACGTTTATTCGGCAATGGAATACAAATATTTACATTACGTACAAAACACGTTATAAATTTGTGGATGTTACGATGATCTAAAATGAGCGTTCGACTCATAGCTGTGGCAAAGAACACGATTCAACTTCAGCTAACTTCAGAGCGCTGAGATGGACCAGACCCTGGATGTAAAGTAAAGGTGCGGATCATTTCCAAAGCTACTGCAATAGCTGCATCATCGGCAATGTGGGCGCAGACCACGCATAATCTTTGATTATGGATTGTTGATATTGCGACAAAATCAGTGACAGTTTTACGGGCCACAGAAATTCGCTCTCATCGACGTGCCGCAAACGCCCAAGCTCTCGGCCCTAGTTACCGGCGCGATCTACCACCTACCCTATCGTCGCTGAGTTGCAATAAATAAATCAAAACATGATGTAAAAATCTTTCGTGCGCGTCAGCACACATGACAGTACCTGCATCGCTATATATAATAATCCATACACATTACCCAAAGCATCGTCGTTACAAACTACCGGCAGAGTAATATGGAGCCCAGCGCAGCAGACATTGAACCACTTCGAACGAAACAAATGCACAGAAACGGGAGCTGACAAGCGGCTCTCAAGCTACGTACCACGAAAGCGACCCAGAGCACTAAACATGAACGAATAAATTAAATACGGAGCGAATCGCAGGTCTTCGACAAACGGCGGGCGCGACACTAACCCAAGTGCGTCTCCAACAGCTGACTGACACTCGCCGGTGCTGGCAGCACCACACTCCGACACATCGCCAGAGAAGACAGCCAGCACAGAGGGGGCTCCCAGGCAGCCACCACAGCCGGGCCCGTTTGATTCGGTGGTGGTAGCCAGTCTGCACTACAATGACGGATGGATGCGGAATCGAGGCTTCGGTTCGTCAATGGGCGGAGAGCCGGCCGCCGGGCGCAGCGCGGCCCCAGAACCGTCGACCGGTCGACCCTCGGCCAGCGGGCCCCCCGCGCCGGGACAGCAGGTCTGGAGCGGCGAATCACGATCAGCCGGCCGTCTGACGCTGAACGGGCGACAGCGCGCCGGCCGGCTCGCAGCGGCTCCAGCATGTGCCAGGAGCCCAGGAATGCCAGTGGATGGGCCACAGCGCGCCGGCGGACTCCAGTCAGTAGCTGATCCGACTGGGACAGAGGATCTGCTCGGACTCGGACACGGCCGGCCAGCTGGAGCGTCGGCGACAGGCCGGCAGCGCACCCCACTGCTCGTTTTCGGCTCCGGACAGGACCTGCCCCGCCCACCGCTCGCCGTGGGCAGGCGTCCTTCACTCCTGCCTTCACTCCGGTCAGCCGCGGGGCCTGTTGAGCGCCGGTTATTGCTGCCTCTACAGCGCACCATCCTTTGTACTTGGTCTGACAAATGTGACCCGACCTGACGTCACAGCCTGCTTGCCGCTACCAACAGCCGGACGCAACGTCGCCTTTGAGCCTCAAGCAGAAAACCGCGATACAAAAAATACAGCTCCCATGTGGGCGCAGCCGAGCTGCCGGTGCCTCCTAGCGGCCAGGACAGGTACTCAATATCACAGTGGCCTTGGAGCCAGCCGACGCCGACATTCTCACGCCCACCTTCCCGGCCTCCTTCACCCCATCCACGCACGCACTCACTGGCCGCCAGTGGCCACGTGTGGGTGGCCGGCCGGCCCGGTGCCGGCCGGCGCGCTACAGCGCCAACAGCGAGCTCAGGCCGCCGCTGTCGCCGTCGTCGCGCTTGTCGCCGGGGAACGTCCGGAGCACATCGTCGGCCGAGAGCGGAGTCAGCTGCCAGCCGGCGTCACCGCCCAACGGCGGCGCACACCCGTCGGCCGCCATCAGGTCCAGCTCCGGCTGGCTGCTCAGGCTCAGCACCGAGCCCCAGTTGATCTCGTCGTCGCCGAAGCCGCTGTCGCCGGCCGGTGAGCCGGCCGCCGGACCGGCCGGACTGGTGCCGGGGCCAGCCGGCGGCGCAGCGCCGGCGGCCGCCGCCGGCGGCGGCGGCGGCGTCTGCGGCGGCGGCGGCGGGTCCAGCGTCAGCGGGCCGCTGTCAAAATGGTGCGGGTTGAAGGCCGCCGCCAGGCTCAGGCCTTCCTGCTCGAGCTCGCGCTCGATGTGGCGCATCGTGTTGAAGAGCAACACTGACTTGCGCAGCAGCGGGTCCATCATGCGCCGGTGCCGGCTCAGCTTCACCATGGTGGCGTGCAGCACGGTGAACCGCTGGTACCGGTAGAACTGGGAACGCTCTCGTCGCGGCGGCACGGCGCCCAGCTGGATGTAGCTCTTGCCGTCGCACTCGACGGTCTGGTTCTGCGGCGGCCGCTGGAAGCCGCCGTCGGCGTACCAGCCGGCGAACGGCGGCCCGGCGGCGGCGCCGGCGCCGGCGCGGCCCAGCTCGCAGGCCGGGCTGTAGGCCGTCTCGGCGTCGGCCGCGAACGCCGCCCGCTTGTCGGACAGCAGGCACGACGCCAGGATGCTACCCTGGTAGCCGCGCTCCGGCTCGTCCTCGTCCTCGTCCTCATCCGTCTCGTCCTCGCTGGCGTCAGATGACGACTCGTGCGGTGACGGCGGCGGCGTCTCGTGGTACCAAACGTCCGTCGCCTTCAGCCGCTTGCTCGGCCCCGAGTCGTCCGCGTCCTCCAGGGGGCGTTTCCTTATCTCCTCCTCCACAGAGGGCGCTGCTGCCGGCTGCACGTGGCCCATGACGGAGTCCTTCAAAGTCCGCTGAAACACAGGCAAAAGACACGTGTTACACTACTGTAAAATTTCTGGTGAATGAAGGATATTCCGTTCACGTGACCCGCACCATAAACACACAAAAACCACCGATACAAATGGTGGCTCTGGCAGACCAGTTAAGGATACAGGGAGGATGGAAAACATTCGAAAACTAAAAAGGTCCAAAACGCTGAACATTACGCATCATAAGTATTGTTATCGCAACTCTAGAACACATCTTACGGATAACTAAGTCGCCCAAAAACCTTGTCCTGTTTCTCATACTTTTCCATTTGGATGACTGTCGACGGCGGGAACGAACCCTTCCCCATACAGATTTTAAGAAGTGTAAGCACAGTTAAGTCGATGTTACACAGTGACTGTATGCGGGAGGATTTTTCTTTTTTGACGCCGCTGGGCTGTCGAAAATGAAACAAAAGGCGAATAATCAGATATAACTGCGGCAATCAACGCGTCCGGCCGCATTGCTAAAACGAAGAGCTACAACAGCGGTGTCCCTTCCTGAAATTATCGGTGATGAATTATGATGATAGACGGATCGTAGGCCCCATATTAAAATCTCGTAGTATAAGAGGGGCCCAGAGGCCACACGGGTAGTGCATCACATGATACCCGTGTTCCAGAGGCATCGTTAGCATTCCCTGGCGGACCATCTCGGAATTAAAGTCGACCGGCTGGCTACCAAGTGGGCGATGCCAAAACTCCTACTTGACAAATCGGCCGCTAGGTGGCCGAATCCGCGGGAGAGCGCCGATAGAGCGGCCGTGTGCCACAAACGGCAAACGGCCAGGGCCGTGGCCCGGCGGCGGCTGGCGTTCGCTGCCTGCCCAGCACTATTTCTGACTGACGCCAAACCCGTGGCCTCCAGATCCGAGAGTCACCAGCACCGATGGCACGCACTTCGGAATACAACAGAACGCATCGGAACGAGAGCTGATTCTGAATACGTCCAACTTCAGGCACACATGTCTCCCATAGCATTGAGCAAAATGATCATTTATGACCGAGCATTTTGTCCTGGAGCTGGCGGTAAACTGCAGAACTATTGTGGAATTAATTACAAGAAATACTGGAAAGCTGCAACAACATTTCAGATTCTTATAGCTGCTCGGCACGGGACACTTTGACATAGCAAAGCAAACGAATGGCAATCACTGAAAAGCATCGTATCATAGAGCACGAAGTCGCCAAGTTTCTGAAATAAAAACTCTTCCCGAGTGTCAACACAGTCCGACAGAATTTCCATATGTACGATTTGCATGTATATAAATATTTATATTAGATGAAAAAATGAGCTGATTGTGTTGCGGTAGGAGATGCATGGCAGTAAGCGTCGTAATTCATTTGAATTTCCAAAAAGACGTGTAACGCGTGACACACACGGGAACGGGACAACGCCTGACGAACCATGGACCGCAATCAAGAGTGATCATACCAGATCACGATGGATAGATGCAGTCTCAAAGAAGACATGCCACACGACTTTATGACCAATACAAAATGCGGTCATAACACAAAATACAGAAATTCGCGAAAGCTGTTTTTAGAATTGCACTCATGGGTCCGTATTATTAAAAAAAAACACAAATCCCAGACCGGATTGTTGTAAGCTACCCAACAAAGCCATGAATCTACTAATCTATCCCATCACAAACCAGAAATTTTGTAGTTCGCGATATATATATATATATATATTATATATATACATATATATATACGAACTGGGAACGTTGTAAACTATATATATATATATAACCTGATAAAACGCTCCCAGTCCAAGTCCAGTCCAGTCACATCATGAGGATATTACACACATACACTGTCCGCACTGCGTTCACGACCACGGAACGATCTCTTTTTGCCTGTTATTAGCTTTAGGGCGAACAATGTCTTGGCGTGATTTGCAGAAATGAATTTTCCAGTGGAAGAATAGGAATACCCATGCCTCTAATATTCATACGCACATAACACGGAGCATTTACATAACAATATTTCACGTAAGTAACTTGAAATCACCAAACCTCTACCTTAAAGGCCTTTGGCCCCAACATCGGAGAGAAAGCCTGGCTGGGTACTGAAGCGATACAAGACTTTCAAAAAAGGCCGACGCCTAGTCTCCCCGATAACGGACCGTACAACAAATGAGAAGTGTGCAATCTGGCGGGATCGGCGTTCTGTTCTGTGCTGCCGTTCTGGGCGGCCGTCCGAGCCCTGCACTGGTGTGCAACCGAGCGGCGCCCGGGAGAAACCGGTCTGGAAGCAGCGCTGCCAGATCCAGTCCGGTCTCTGACTCAGGAGCGCCGCACAAAGACGCGCCGCAGCCGGCCGGCCGCCGCTGGCGCCATCTCTGGAGACGATCGCCAACTGGAGCCAGGTGGCGAGCGGCGGAGGCGCCGGCCGGCCGCCGGCCGCCGGCCGCCGCGGCACACGGCCGCGCGCGGTCGAGGTCGGGCGGCGGCGGCGTCCAGGCAAGGCCCCGCTGGCGAGACACAGTCGCGCCAACCGGAGCGAGCCGCCCGAGGCGAAGGGTTGGAGCGAGACTCGGCGGCGGGGGCCCGGACGAGGACACAACAGTCGCGTCTCTCCGGCGGAGACTGCCGACCGCCGGTTGCAGCCGGCCGCTGTCTCTTGAGCGGCGCCCCCTGACGGCGGCGGCCGCGGCCCGCCAGCTGTCGGCCTCGAGCCGCCGCCACCAGAGCAGGCCGCCACGCCCGGCCGGCCGCCAGTCCCCGCCGCTGAGGGGGACGGGGGAAACGCCGCACGACTGCTTGTAGGGACTCCTTCCGCCCTCTTGTTGAGTCCACGAGGGACTACTGAGCGTGGCTTCAGAACAGGACCCTCTGAAGTGGGTCTGGAGCAGAGAATCTAAGGAGAAGCACGGGAGAGAAATACCGCGGGGCGGACCCAGGTCAAGGCCTATACCAAGAAATCTACGGCGCGGATTCCTTAAAAAGCCTCCACAGACCACCGCAACCATGTTTCCAGCGTGTGATACTCGGATGAAATCTACAATTTCCTAATACGTTTTCTGCTACTTAATACCTCGCGTTCAAGGGCGTGGGTTCCAGTGATGCATGTAACTGGACATTACATCGTTTCTTCCGCTAAAAATCTTACAAGCCCGTGAAAATACCGGCGCAAAACCTCTTTGCTTTTCGTGGAAGGCTTGAGACTTCAGTACAAAATAATGAACCTGGGAAATGCACCTGCACCACAATAGTTTAATAAAGAGGCCCAAATGCCAAGGATGAAAATCCTAGGGAAGTGGAAACGTGGTTTCAGGAATTCTGACATTGGGCCCAGGACAATCACTGGAAAGGAACGGTCTGAAATCCTATCGAGACATCCCAGCAATGTTCTGAAATGTTCGGTCATGCTGAGGTCCCAAATAACCACAATCTCACATTTCAGAACTTTCATTGGAGAGTACGCTAAACGCTAGAGTATTGCACATAGTTTATAGTGAATGTTGTCCTCCGATGTGAATTATAGCCTGCAACGCTACGATTCAGCTGACGTACGACCACGATGCAGAAATTTGCAGCCCCGTGGTAAAATTTCAGGTACACTGACTGCAGTACCACTCTGAGATGCAGTGCCTAGTTTTGAATTATTCTAAAACTTTACTGCGTACTGCATTAAAAAATAAACAGAACGATGCAGTGAAACACAACAAGGTGCAATGATAAAAAAGTGGCAAACCATCACAGCGACATCTCTTTTCCGCACCAATCGTGCATATCACCAGTTAAAGAAGCATTCCGAATTATCTGCGACAGCTCTGCCCTCGCAGTCGAAATCCATTTTGCTGAAGCATGCGACGACCGGCTGCCCAGGACGACCCACAGCGCAAGCAGGCGACAGAAAACACGTGCAGGACCGATATCCAGACGGACCGTGGACACGATCTGGTCCGGTGCTGGTCACATACTGCGTTAAAAAGAAGTACTGACTGTAGAACGAAGTGCGGGCAAAGACAAAGGCAAAGCGTGCGGAGTTAGGAGGGCATCGACATGTTGGGATGCTTCTCCATGCAAAGCCAGCGAACTCAATGTTACATCCTGCAAAAGCTGGGGTCGCTGTAACTTCAGCAAATTTCGTTTGCCCGTGAGTGATTCGATGCGGCCAAAAAGGTAGGATAATGTAAAAACGACCACCACTACGGAAACTGAACATGTACAGAAATATCGATAATGGTGGTAAACTGGGGTTTACGGGTGCGCCGGCAACTGCAGCCATGATATGCCTCTGGAGCTACACAAAAGTTCGTGCCTGGCACTGCATAAGGACTGCCCTGCCGTCTTGAATATGCGCCGAAAAAGTGGCATCCATTCAAGTCCAAAAAAACGAAATTACGGCATCAAAGATTCCAGGTGGATTTAAGCGCAATGAGACGATAAGCCCACATAATCGGAACCCACATAATCAGCCAATATCATAAGCAAACAGTAAAACTGCAGAAACGTATTCAAAGCTGGTACGGCAAGATATTTTACCCAGTTTCTTTCCATGCGACGCTATACAGCGTATGTTAAAATATTCAAAGTTGGTAGGACACCGACAAGTTGGTAAGGCCGCCGCCACAGAACCCATATGGGCTGCTCTACCTATGAAGTACACGTCTGACAAACTGACTCATTCTGACAAACTTAGAGAATATAATCACTGTCAATTCGCCGGCCGTCGCCCTCGGCTCAACAGGTTCTTGATGTGACCAACGAACAACTGACGAGCTGTTTACAAACGGCCCGCCCCAACAGCTGATTCTCTGCCGTGGTTTTCCCTTCGCATCCAGCTCGGTCTAGCGGGCCGCTCCGACGCGTTGGCCGGCTTCCAACTCGGGGTTCAGACGGGTGGCAACCTCCTAAGGCTCACAATCGCCTGCTCCGCTGCCTTGGCAACGGCGCAAAACAAAAACGTTCGGCCCTATCGACTGCGGGAATAAACGTAGGCGGCCGGCGCCAGCTTCGATCTGGCAATAAGGCTTAGAATCGCCTAGCGGCAGCGGAGAAAACGACCATCGCTGCCGGTCGGTTCGGTCGGAGCCAGACAGAGGCGGCGGCGCCAGCGCCCGGCGGAGCGCGCTGCCAGACAGGCGCCCAGGGCCCAGAGGCGCGGGTGCCGGCGACGCCTCTGCCGCGCGACGGACGCAGCCACCTCCAATGTAGTGTATGCTGCAGTATGATGGCAACTTCGTCAGAAGGCGGGCCGTAGGCGGACGGGGAACGCAATTACGGGAAGCGCCGAGCCGGCTGTCGCCGGTATTCTAGTCCTGGAGGAACAAAAGCGGGGGTGTCGTCCAATATTCAATTCCCCGCTCGTCCCGTCATGCTCCCGTTGCGAGGTCGCTCCCTCCCCTGACGCTCCCCACGTTTCCCCCAGCAAGATCGCGCCGGCCGCCAGTGAAAGGGTCGGCCAGCGGGCGGCCGCCGGCTCCCGAGCCTCGGCCGCTCGCGCGCGGTCCGGCCAGCCCCTCGGTGCCGGCGCTGGCGTCATACCGCCAGCTGCCCAAGGTTACCAGCGCCTGGCCCGGACGCTGTGCGACGCCGTGGCCGAGTCTCGAACTCCGCCTCTGGCCAGCCATCTCTAGGACCCGGTTCATTCGTGTCGGGCACCGCTGTCGACGAGACCACGTCGCGATGGCTGCGCCAGGCGGCGGCAGCCGACCGGCCGCCGACGAGCGCCAGCCAGCCGCGCAGCAGACAGAGCACATCGAGTTTTTGATTCCCGCCGTCGCCGCCGCACCAGTGTGGCGCTAGCGGCGGCTCGCTGCAGTTCGCGGAAAAACGCGTGCCAGGCGCTGCGGCCACGGCGCTGGCAGATCCCACGGATACGAAACTTTCATGCAGAGCGCACAGATGTCACTATACGACAACGTAACTATGGCAACGAGTTGGCGTCCTCTGACAGGTTCGACGGTGTCGGCACGAGGGCATGCTGACAGAGCCTGACTGCGCGGAGTATGTATATAAGCAGAAATTTCAACAACCACATGGAAAGATGAAACAAATGAATATTGGAAGCTGCGGCGTGAGAAGCAACCATGACGTGTGGATCAGGTCCCGCTGTCGGATGCCCTTCAGCAGGCTTTAATTACCGTTCAAGACAAAGCGACTGCTCTGGTATTTTATGGCGCTGTCGACCACACTGTGCTGTGTTATTCCCCACCTATCCGACACCAGTCAGGTCTGATCTGCAATCAGAAATTCCTGGACCGGATGACTGCAGCGCTGCCCGGTCACAGATCCGTCTTAGCGTAGGTCAGCAAGGCATTCTGGGCACGGCCGATCACCCACCTGACCACAAGGGGGACGAACAACCGTTCGGGCTTCGAACATGGGCTGGAAATTAAAAAAAAAGTGCTCCCCTCTCTCCTACTTCCGCTGACGAGTGTGAACCAAACAAGCTCACCTGCATGAACCACAGCACAAACTTCTTTTCTTAGACTAACGCCGATTCGGCAAGCAAACATGATCAGATCCCTAAGAATATTTCGCATACATACACTCTTAACTGGAAACATGGACTGCTGGCGCCGTTCCTCAACTGTGCGGCCGGAAATGCCTCATGTGAAGAGTGTTTCGAGTGCACTACGGTTTACAGCTGAGTTGCGACTCTAATAAGCGGTGAAATGTTTCATTCATGCCATTCATTTAGAAGATACGCGTTATTTGCTGAGACAAGGGAAATCTTCAGAATTAGCTAACGCACCTAGACATGTAGCTTGGATTTGCGAATTCAAACGCATCCAAACACACTGCGGTACTGACTAAGTTTTTCTTTGAGCAAACGTAGATTAGGAGGTCGTTTTACGTTGTAAAAATAATACGTTTCGGCATGAAATCATGTTACTTCCTCCGTGCGACGAGGCTGACGAAACCGTATCAATTAATGCCCAAATGTATGAGCTTTTCTATAACGAAACGACCCTGCTATTCACGCATACTTTGAAGAAAATTCATAGGCGTTTGAGTAAAATGTCATAAGAAATCATATGCATCACGGTGCTATCAAGTTCGTCTTGCATCGCTAAAAATAAAGCTAACTTGACATGGAATCTATTTTCCAGGGCTCCAGGACAGGCACGGCAAGCTATCTTCGACTTGCATTTCCTATGCTGTCGTGAGAAAAGCATCAGATGCTAGCAACTGAAGGAATAAAGCAGGTGATCACGGAGAGACAGCAGATAGTAATTTTATTTCCTCGCCACGCGAGTTTCTGGTCATCTTGCAGACGTATTTGCCATGGATTTTAGTTCTGTTTAGTTCAGTTTCTTTTAGTTTAGTTTAGTTTTAGTTTTGTGGTTAAAAGTTCCACTTATCGACTGAACGGAAATAGGGGCTTGCAACAGCAGTGACGTTTCGAGACAATGCAGACGCAGGTTGTTAATTATACTAGGAAAAATGACGACGAAAAATGGATCAGCCATTTTTTATGCCACTCTTTTATGCCCATCAAGTTCATACAAACATAATCCACCGGCCGTTTACATCAGCGCTGGTCACTTTGGCAGTGTGCAGAGACCCACTGTACACTATGCGCCGACAAATCAATGAATTACGATGCTGCGATTTGTGTCCCCCCCCCCTCCGCTCCCATTCGCAACGTTAACCGACCGGTGCGCATCCCCTACCCTTCTATCATCTAGAATTTGGCTGTTCAGCCGTTCTCTGAGGCGCACACGGTACAGAGGAACCAGCTAACAAGGGTCTCCGGCGGCAGGATCTCCTGGGGGATCTTCCGGCCAACATCGTGCCCAGCTGTCAGACATGAACGAGACGGACAGGGTGCAGTCAGACAGCACCGGAACGGACAGGGTGCAGTCAGACAGCACCGGGACGGACAGGGTGCAGTCAGACAGCACCGGGACGGACAGGGTGCGGCTTGACAGGAGGAGAGGGTACGGCCAGCTGTCTAGGGGGACCGCTCCTGAGGTAACAGGTCCAGGGGGACAGCTAGTGAGAGGACAGCTGCTAGGAGAAGAGACAGTTCTTGGGGAGACAGCTCCTGAAGGAACTGCTCCTGAGGAAAACGCTCCTGGAGTGGCAGCTCCCGAAGGGACCACCCCTGGGGGGCCACTCCTGATGGGAAAGCTCCTGGGAGACCGCTCCTGAGGGAACAGTTCCTGAGGTGACCGCTCCTGAGGGAATGGCTCCTGGGGGAACAGGTCTTGGGGGGCGGGGCGCTTCCCGGAGGAACAGCGCCTGAGGGAACAGCTCCAGGGGGGTCGCTCCTGAGGGGGCGGTCCTGAGGGAACAGTTCCTGGGGGGACCGCTCCTGAGGGAGCTGCACTGCCGCCGCCTCAGAGGAGAAGGAGGAGGAGGACGAGGCAGCCACTCGCGCCGCTCGACGGCTGGCCGGACGGCAGGCAGCGCCACCTGTGCACGGGCGGCGCGCAGGCCAGCGGGCGGCCCGGAAGGGTTGCGCCGCCGCCGCCGCCGCTAGACGGCTTGGTACCACGTTGGGGTGGCGAAACTGGGGTGCACGCCCCCCGCCCGCCCTCTTTCGCCGACTGCACCGTCCGCTGAAGTCCACGGCGCCGGGTAAAGACGTGATGTGACGCCGTCCGTGACGTACGAGGAGGTAAATATTGAGAGCAAACCGGCCACAGCGCCGGCCGACCGGAGTCACTCACAGACATGCCGCCGTGATGAGAATGCAATTAATAGCGGACTCAGTTAGCATGGTCACCTGCTGTCACGGTCACTCGCTCATATTACTGCGTTTTGTTCGCAACATTTTGTCGCCAGCAAAACCACTTCTCATGCTACGCGTCACCATTTAAAGCTCACAGTGTAGACGGTACAGTATAAACATTCCTGTTCCTGGGCAGTTCGAAATATGCATTATCGGTGAGACATAACAGCGTTTTAAACCTAATTCACGAGGCTGTTTGATTAAAAGCAAATTAATCGAGCAACATATCTGCGTAAATGTCTACATAAGCCAATTAGTCTAAAATATCCATGCCTTCTCAGCCTGCAGTCGGGGGATTTGAGTGACGAACCAGTCACGTTTAAGGCCACAGATTCGCAGACCAGCCAGACGACGTATAATAATCCATAATGGGTGAAACACATCTGAATCAAAAAGTCCAGTTTCGCATGGATATGCCTGTTTCAAACGGATTCGTAATGGTGCAGACCGCTGGTGCTCAGTCGCACACAACTGAATACCTGCATCAGTCAAGGCGGGTCACAGAGCCGCGACGTGTGACAGTGAACTGCACAGCATGGGACAAATACGACACACTGAACAGCCGGACCTATAACTGCTCTGGGTAAGGTGGCTGTCGCCCGCGTGCGGAGGAAGCCATGGGACGTACCCTCGTGGAATCGCATCCGTCGAGTACCGCAGAGCGGAGTGACCTGTCTCTGGTGTAACGACCTCACAAATGCATCGGTCTGACTAGCAAAACCCACATGCTGCCGCCAACGGAGACCGTGTCCACGAGCCCGAGCAGACAGGCCATGAGTCAACACGTGACGGCTGAAATCCCGCGTACACGAGCAGAGTCCAGCCGGCTGACACCGACAGCGTGTTCTCACCTCAGAGTCAGTCATTGCTGCTGGCCATGGCAGAGCAGAGGGCAAACCGTGTGAAGAGCACGCCTGGTGTACTCCGGAGCCCCCGACCGCAAACCACCCCGTCCGGCGGCTGCACTCAGTATGGCTTGGCTCTCCGTGCCAGGTTCGGACGCATGCGCAGAGGCCCCGTTGCGCACCCCGAGCAGAGGCGGTCAGCACCGAAGCCACCGGTGGCAGCCTAAGATACGGCACAAACCCGCGATCTCCACCGAAATAAACTCTCTGTGTGGGACTTCGGCCATTAATGTTGACAGAGTCCTGCAAAAGACGACAAAAAACAACATGGAGGACGCAAACAGAGCGCGGGGGAGGAGGCTCGCGCCTTCCGTCGTGACGGTGCGGCTCCGGCCTTGCGTCATCTGGCGCATGCGCAGTGGGTGCGGCCGTTCGGCCGCTCCGGCCGCGGCCAGGGCTCTCGAGCGACTGGGGCCCGGCTGCCGCGGCTGCGGAGGGGGGGGGGGCCGGTACACCACTGCTGAATCGGGCCGGCTCCCAGATAACAGGCGACACATCGCCTGGGGCAGAGGCCAGGACATGTCGGCAATCAGAACTGTCAAGTTGCCTCCCCTCTTGGCCTAAGCCCGGGAGCATAACAAATGGGAGGGGCACAAAGACTTTTTTATTTCACAGGGCTAATGCTAAATTTCCAAAAAGCGGGGGCCATGCTCCCCTCCCCCTATGTTTAAGCGTACGATCAAGCCGTCTTGGAAGAAAGCTGGATATGTCGCTGCAGTCTCTTTATGCCAAAACGGGTTTTCCGGCATTCTAAAAATAGGTATACAAAATTCCAAATAATTCAGTGTGTTTTCCCAGATCACTTGACCGTTTTTTCACACGATGGATTTTGTTTTAAATCCATGCGGGGGACGCATCCCCCTCCTTGAAAGAATCTATTAAAAACGCCAGTGGCTGGACCAGGAAACGAGAACATAGAGTGGTTTAGTTCATTTAAGTGTCATGATTTATTTATAAAATCAAACCATCTTTCCTCTTTTCTTGTTTTCCCTCCCATTTTTTTCTGGCCCCGCCCTTGCCAATGCATGTGCATGTGCATGCATGTGTCTTAAAAAAGTATCCGACGTTATTTTTTTTATTTTTTATTTTTTATTTCCTTTTGGAAGCCAGATGAAGCCGAGAGGCAAGAGTAGGACTAAGGACGATAGTAGATCTTATTGCGTTTGCCTGACTTGAAATCCTCGCCGGATGAGCCAGTCGCTGCCAGGCATCCCGTGACCATGGTTGTGTAGTACGTGCTCGACGTATTTTCACTTTACACGCCATGACGGAATGAAATGAGCAGCGTTACTGCATCAAGTTTTGCCAAAAGCTTGGCGATACCCGAACTCAAACCATTCGTTAGATTCAACAGGCTTTTGGCAACGATGCTATGGGGGTTACTCAAATTAAGGAATGATTAACCGGTTTAATGATGTCCGAACTTCGGTTTAACCCGCGCCCGACCGGCAGTCGGCGCCGACCACGCCCGACGGAGGGGGAAAGAGGATGACCGCCCCCCTTCTAACTCACGAGCAAAAGAAAAATAAGTATACCGTTTGAAAGCTCGTAACAGGTAGAGCTCAAAACTGGTGTCATTTTTAGTTTTGGACGATATGTAAGCCATGTACGCCCTATCTATGTTTTCTCACCGCCGACTGCATGAAACCGAGTAGCGGCCTGGATCTCAAAGGCTGTGATTAAAAAAGTCTAGGAAAATGTATTAATAAACAGGTTTAAGTCTTCAGATGCTGATACATGTCTTATTTCCCTAATTTGTTTAATATATACATCGAACGTTGAGTTAAAGACACGGCGATTTTCGCGCCGACTGCCGGCGAGCACCGTAACCGAACACTGTTTGAAATTGATGGGAACTAATTTTAGCCATTTCTTTATTTTCGCGATAAAGGCCCTTCGATGTGATATTTCCTGATCCCCGTGGTTCTTGTCATGGTTTTCCATGCCTCAGTTTTGGAAAAATTCAGTGGTTATCAATCTACACAATTGGCGGAGTTTTATTCTCGAAAGCCTGTTTGTTTCCAAAATATGCGACTTTCTGAAACTTTCTGAGTTTCTTGGTATTAATCGCAACTGTGCAGGACTGAGCCAGTCCTGCCACTGTCTACCCGTACTGAGCAATTCATGGCCCATTTTGACAGCGGTGCATTTTGTCTCAAAACAGTTATTCGTGACCTGGCCTCAGGGCAATAGCTGTAACTCAATGGCACTTTGCCCATTGACGGTAACTGGATGGTAGCATCATCCCACACTAAAGATGTTACAAGAAATTCCGTCAGTATCCAAAGAACGACGACATATCTTGAAAATGGGCTTGACCTTAGGTCCATTATCCGGAAAATTCCGAAAAATCTAAGACAGCAGATTTGCTGCATCTATCAGAATCCCTAATCCCTGGAAGTTTTATTGTCACGACATGTTTTTTCGAAAAGTTACGGGACGCTAAACTTTTTTTGGACATAGGTCCACTTGTTCTGGCCTGGGTCAGACACCTACTTGACCTGAAACAAGGTGTAAAAATAATCAAGCAAAAGGGACACAAAGTTTCGTGACGCTGCGTTTGGTCGTTCTCTCTCAATGTTGGAAAAACCTCAGGGGGCGGTCGACGGCGACCCCCAGTCGGGGGTGGATTAACAGTGATCAGCGTTTCGGTAGGCCGTCAACAAGCCGTTGTCCACATACCATCGACCTAGTGTGCAATTGGGTCATGAAAGACCGTGGGTTAACCGTCCGAGAAATTGTTCAAGACGTTGACATCAGCGATGGTTCTGCACACGCCATTTTTACGGATTATTTGAGCATGCGCAGAGTGGCCGCATACTTTGTGCCCAAGCTGTTTTCGCGTGAGCAGCAAGAGTTCCGCCTTGACGTCGCGCAGGACGTGCTGGACTGTGCCAACAGCGATCCTGACTTCGTGAAGACCATGATTACTGGTGATGAGTCTTGGATGTATGGATATGACCAGAAACCAAGGTTTAGTCGTTGCAGTGGAAGACTCCAGCCAAAGGCGGCGCCCCGGATTTTTGCGTGTGGGGTACTACCAGGGGCGCAGCCCCGACGATGATCTCTTGAAAGGAGTCCCCCTCCCCAACTGGGTTGCTCCCCGGATTTACGATCTTTACAATAAGACTTTGTCGCGTGTCTGGCCGAAATGACAGTAAGGTTGGCACTCACCTAACAGAAAATGTTGCGTTTTACGTAACAAAACAAACCGCCTCTTCGCTCTCCACTAAATATTCTCGAAAATTTTGCAATTGGCTTCCTCCGAGCAACAGCCAAATTTCGAGGATCTCATTCATAAAAGCAAACTTTGCCACAGTATGTCCGAAGTTAAATTTCATCGGCAAAATGACGTCATAAAATTTTGTCATACTTTGCATCGGATTTCAGATCTCTATCGAACTGGGACTGATCATCATCTCGTATCAACCAGTTTCGTCAAAACGACTTCACTTCCATTGTCATCCCAAAAATCTAAGAACCAATCGTAAGCTTCACCACAATATTTCACCTCACGTGCTACGACTGCTGTAGGTCACTAGGAATCGGCAGTACCCAACAATCAAACGGCTGTGGGATACTGGTACCCCACCTACCCCACGGTGGAACCGCCCATGTCTCCAGCCCCCCAAGGCCAAAGGGAGCAAGGCAAGCGAGGAGCAGTCAAAGTAATGTTGACTTGTCACATCGGCGGTGATGTGCATCACAAATACGCACTAGAAAGTCGTATTGTTAACAAGCACTGTTATCGAGAGGTTCTTCGTCGTCTTGGTGATGGAGTTCGGCGCAAGAGACCAGAGCTGTGTGAGTCAGGCCGGCCCACTAACCGCACCTGATCCAGAATTTCGTACGTAAGCACGGAATTCCTCAGGTTCGCCGGGCTCCCTACTCTTCAGAAATGTCTCCTTATTATTTCTGGCTGTGCTCCAAGCTGAAGGTACCGCTGAAAGGGTCCCATTTGGAGAGCCTCGAGGACATCATGAAGAACAGGGCGGCGCAGTTGGTAGCCATTCCAAAACAGGGATTCCAGAAATTTTTCCAGCAATGAAAGGAACGCTGGCCTATGTGTGTGGAGTCACAAGGGGCATACGTTAAAGGAAATTAGAGCTGGAACCCGAAAGGGAAGCTATCTTTCTTTCTCCGGCCTGATGTCAGAGACTTTTTGAACGAACCCCGTGTGGCAGATTTATTACGGATTGCAATAAATGTCATTATTTGATTTAAATCAGCTATGCAAAGCTTCAATTTCTGTACCTGACTTCGCCCTTTATCCGGGGGCGTCATTTTCAATTCTTTTGAGGGATACGTGTCCCCTAATGTTGGTTTAAGCCCCTCAGTGTTGAAGGGGACTCCACGATGTGTTACTGGGGCCCATTGTTGGAATGACATTTCAGTCGGATGCAATGGCGGATGGGGGGATGGACAGGGGCGCAGCCAACGGGGTCCTAGGAGTCCCAGGTCCCCTCCCGATATTTTTGGGCACACGAAGGAGCTCCCTGACATTTGCTTAAAGGTGCCCACTGGCCGAGAAAGGCAAATCCACCTCTTCGCGAAGGGGCCCTGGATCCCAGACAAAGACCTCGCGCAGTGCGGTCAAGAAGTCATACACGTGGAATTCCCGTATGTTTTAGTGCTGTCAGGCACACTCACTCTTAATGACACTGAATGATATGTACCAGGTATTCCTTAGTGTTCTAGCCATGGAAGCCCCTCTAATGTTCAACGAGCCCCCAGTGTTGGAGCACATTCTCTAAGCCC
Source organism: Capitulum mitella (assembly GCA_030062745.1). Lineage (NCBI taxonomy): Eukaryota > Metazoa > Arthropoda > Thecostraca > Pollicipedomorpha > Pollicipedidae > Capitulum > Capitulum mitella. Next base: position 18,085,791 of record CP099847.1, on the reverse strand, counting down.
CTCTCTCGAAAAAAACCCTGATTATGCCACCGGCGATGGGAGCGATCCTCCCGCCCCTGAGACCTGAGAGGGGATTCACTCAGGCTCAAATGGGGCCCCGTATGAGCTTCATGGGGTCTCTGTGAAAACCTGACGGGTTCTTCATGCACTCAGGGGCCTCCGAGAGGGTTAGATGACCACTGAGACCAATAGAAGAACTACTGGGCTCTGACTGGGCTGGAACTCCCAAAGAGCCCCTGAGACTGCAACAGGATCCCAACACACAGTGGCGACTCGTTATTAGAGGAAAATGAGGCAGTGCCTCACGAAAAATATCGGGGAATATGAAATGAAAATCATACGTAATTCGTGTGGAACTACACCGCTTATAAAATAGAATGCATATTTAAACTGGAATAATGTGCTCATTGAGTTCCCGCATTCATCAGCATAACATGGCACATGTTCGCAAAGACGTTCCACGCCACGCCGAATCCCTACCCCCGCTACCCCCGCAAGCATGCTGCGAAAGGCGGCCGTAGAGGCAGCCGGCTCACCCGCCTCACTTAGCGCTACAACCTGTTTTGATTGGTGCCCCTGGTGAGCGCTCGCGAAACTGCAAATCAGTCGCCGCCAACGCAGCTCGCAGAGCTTCGTTGAGGCGAGACGTCGTACTGCCTCTGACCGCTCCAGTCGCGGCGCCACCACCGGCTCACCAACGAAGGAGATTCGACTGCGCGACTTCCCGACGCCACTGGCATCCGTGGCAGAGAAAGAAATGTGTCTTTAGGGTAACTGTTAATTAAAATACCATATCTTTACATTTCAAATTAGTTTAAAATGTTTCACATATGTTTCGAAGCTGTGAGCAAATGATTTAACAATGGCTGTATACCACCAGCTATCCATTTATCAGCGCTTGAAACGGGAGGGAACTTTCCGTCTGGGGCACTGGATGCGATCGTAATCTGATTATCTGCATTGCGCAGATTCGAGTGGATGCCCAGTTTACTCGAGCTTTCTTTGCAGGTAACAGACAAAACACCGGAAGTGATGCTTCATGTAACATTTTGTTTGTTTTATGTCTTATACTTTCTTTCTTATACGTCGATTTGAAAGGGTCGGATATCATCTACGGTGTAATAGTTAGATACCGTATACAAGGCAGACAGCGACAGCTTGATGCTACACTAGTGCTGTGCCTCCGGTGTTTGTGAGACCACGAGCTGCCATTGCCAACACGGCAGAGTGCCTCTGAGACTGCCAGAAAGGTCATAGGCCCCTGAGATGGCATCGCGGCTCTTGGAATGTCATAGGGGCCCGAATGGGTTTTACGGGCATGTGTGGAAAACTGAAAGTTCCTGATACAGTCAGAGGACCTCCGAGGGGGTTAATAAGACCCTGAATCGGCAAGATGGCCCCTACGATAGATAGAAAGGCCCCTGAAACTCTCCAAGTGCGTCTGAGACCACAAGCGGTCCCCAACATGGCAAAGAGTCCATGAGACCGCTAGAAGTGCCAGAGGAGCCCCTGGGGCTGCAAGACCTGAAGAGGGTGCCTAGGACAGCATAAGGAGCCCCTGGGGAGTTCCTTATACTGTGTCTCTCTCTCTCTCTCTCTCTCTCTCTCTCTCTCTCTCTCTCTCTCTCTCTCTCTCTCTCTCTCTCTCTCTCTCTCTCTCTCTCTCTCTCTCTATATATATATATATATATATATATATATATATATAAGAGGGGCCACCTGACCAGGGATTCATCGGTGACCTTGTCATCCTCAAGAGGGACTATGTGCTACGCTGTTTTTTTGTGTGTCTTTTTTTAGAAGACCTGAGAGGTTGTTGATATGTTCAGGGGGAACTAGCACGGTCAGGTGGACGCTGAAACAGCAAGGTTGGCCCCTACATGGCAAACGGCAGCCCACGAGACCTCTGAAAAGGTCAGAGCGGCCTGTGCGAGAGCAAATCAGTAAGAGGGCCTCTAAAACTGCATAGGGCCCTGGGCGTCCAGAAGGGCTCCGAGTATGTTAGGCGGACTCCTGGCAAGAAAAGGCCCCCTTAAGACTGCCAGTGCGGCCCCTGAAGCGCCAACAAAGGCCCCTGATACGACTAGAGGAGCTCTAAGACGGCCAGATATACTCCATATAACAGAGAAAGACCCCTGGTACAACCATTGGGATTAACGGAAAACTGCACAGGTTCATGAAAGCGCTAAAAGATCTCTTGTAACTGCAAGAGGGACCCTGAAACGGCAAAAATGTTCCCCGTAGACGACATAAGGGGCACCTAGGACAACAGGTGTCCACTGAGGCTTCTAGAGACAGCTAGCTAGCTAGCAGTCTCTAGCAATAGCGGCCCCTGACGCGACCAGAGGGCCCCTGAAACTACTAAACCCTGAGGCGTCCAAGCAGTTCCTGAAACGGCCGAAGGACCCAGGAAACCTTTTACGGACTGGCATGGGACCTCTTTACAGGGTCCCTCCACTGTCCCTCATGGGCCATCTGCAGGAGGACACAGGGTTTCTCTACAGGCTAATGGAAGACGTTTAACATGTCACCTGGAGGCCTATCTAAGGACCCTATCTAAAGGAGAGCTCTTCCCAGGGCGGCAGGGGCCCTCTGCAAGCCGGCGGGCGCCCTCTTTGAGGACCAGAAGGTGTCCACTTCCAGTGGCTCAGCCAGGGGGTCTAGTGGTCCCAGAACCCCCCTCCCCCCAAATGTCTGAAGAAAGCCCACCGAGGCTAGAAAATTACTGTTATAAAAACCGAAACTATCGCTTGAATGGTTTAAGGACGGTAGGCAAGAGCACACAAAAGGTGAAATATATAGATCCAAGCCTATAGAAAGACCCCTATCGGCCTGTAGGGAGCCCCTGCCGGCCGAGGGAGAAGATCTGTTACGGCCTGTGGAGGGATCCCTGGCCTCTTAAGGAGCCCCCGGACGGCCTGTGGAAGGGCACCCTTTGGAGGGCACAGGTATAGTTTTCTAGAAATAACTGATGATACCCAAAGGCATGTAGCATTTTATATTTTTGAAAAAGTGAAATTTTGGCTTCGCCTCCGTGACCCGAATGTTTAGAGTCCGTCCAAATAATTTTCTTTATTTCGTCTGATGAGCTTTCCGCCCATGAGGGCTCCAGCTCCCGCGTGAATTGGTAAGAGATAGTGGCGGGCGGGACAAGCCGTCTTGGTGCACCTCCGGTAATGTATTTGCCTTCACCTGCCCCCATTCCTTCTCAGAAAAATCCCTGATGCCCCTCTGTGAAACATATTTTACGAAATCGTTGAAAACAGTTTAGGTTGTGGGTGCTCCATCTGCTTGTAGGTGTCCATTCCAACTTTGTGGTGCCGGGGCACACACAAAACGATAGGGAACTACACCCCTGGTAGTGGCAGCCCCAGTAAGACATTGTTTTGTCGCGATCATCGACAATCAGTGAAGAGCCAGATGGTTGCAAGTAATAACGTTTAGGAGCGGCAAACGTCCATTGTCGTAAAATTTTCGTTGGCTGTTTTTATTCACGGACCCACTCGTACGACAGGGGTTCACCAGTGGTCAAGCACTCCCGAAAATTTGGACTGGCTGTGCCCCTGCTGCGAGCCCCCTGTAAAATGTTGTGTTTATATTTTTGTCCCGGGGCCCACATGAAGTAAGGTGTTTTACGGTATCCCAGAAGCGCACTCGGGAAAATATTTAAGATTAGTTATGAATTATCATGTAAATAAAAGTGGATTTTGGTCACCTTGGACCAGTATTTCATGCTTTTTTAGTTATTGTATTTATCGCCAGTGATATTGGTAGGCAAAATACAGTTCAAAATACTAGAGAAAGGAGCCAATAGGCGAGCGAAAAATACGTCGGTAAACCTTGGACGCACCCGATGCTTACCCGACACCACTGAGGCTAACGATACGCTAACCCGATTCATCGGTGATTTTAATGTTGAAAAGAAAATGGGGTAAATAGATTAAACTCTGGCTGGCAGCCAGCGTACTCACTTACCCCAGTAAAATATGAGCAGACGAGGGCGAGTTGGCGAGAATGAATGGTACCTAAGCTTTGATTCATAAAAATGTCCTCTTAAGTCTTACGTGCACAGTTAAAAAGTCACCATCGGAGGAGATACACTCCCATTAAAGTAGGGCATTTCTCCAGCACCCAGTTTGACGCAGTGTTACTCGGAGGGTGGTGGGGAAAAGCAACTGGTGGGTGACAATGAAGTAAATGAATTCCAGTTATTATTTACAAAGCTGATTTTAAGTGATTAACGTCATGGGACTGAGAATATAAGTATGTTTCAATATTTAAATATAACTTAAGTTGTGGGTGTCCAAATCGTATTGTGAGTGCCCATTTCCACTTTGTGGGTGCCGGGCACCCACAACGAGATAGGAAACCACACCCCTGGCGTGAACTTTGGGCCGGAGGGGGCCTGCTCCGTGCTAAAGGAGGGTCTCCTGACCCCTAAGCCCCGCCTTCCTCGGTTACCCCTTTACATATGTCTCCTATTGTCAGTTGCTCCATAACGTCACGAGTGGGCGCAGCAACAAACGTTGGCGCAAGCACTGTATTGTGTCGTCATTGCTTCCAGAATATCCACCATGTGCCACACAAGGGCAAATTTATTGAAGTATGAAGCATGAAATTCGCTTCTAATTATTAAAATGTTTGTGTTTCTAGTATTTCTGACAAACATGTGCTGAAACGTGAGCAATACACGAGTGGCATTTTTTTGGTGGGGTGGGCAATTGAATTTAGTTGTGGGAAGTTGGCAAACGTGGTATATTGCTAAAAAACTTGGATCATAAATCGATTTACATAAAACCCAAATGTCAATGGCTTTTGTATGCTCGGGGCAGGGGCGGCACCGAGTCCTGGAAAATAAATAAACGAGTAAAAAAATCCTCCGAGGTTGCACCCCATCCCCTCAAATGGTGTCTTATTCTTTTACGTTACTTTTACAATACTCGTCATAAAGTTGATTCTTATCGGTCTTGTAACTGTTTCATTTGTCCCACTATTTAAAATACCTTATCGCGGATTTCTGCCACCTTATTAATATCAGCTTGATAAATTTGTTTGTATTCGACTTTTCCATAACTCATCAAGTGTGGTTCATTATTTCACACAAGTTCAAATGCACCGACTGTGGTAATACTGTAACTTACCGGTCCATGTGCAGGCAGCCTACTTTCACAAAAACGTGGGGTTTTGTCTACATCATATAGAATTTAACTATACCTAGCGACTGCCTTCCTTTTGGGCTTGCTGCGTTCGAGGACTTTCCTGCCTACTTTGTCCTAAGCTTGTATTGTCGGTAAGTAACAAAAAAATGCATGCAGTCTATGAATTTAGCAAAACATAGCCAATCTTAGCGTAAAAAACTTTGTTCAAATGCACCATTTTTGTAAAGGTTTATTGTTTTCCCCGATTCACCTTGACCTGTTAGTTCCAACCGTATCTGTTTGTCTCATTTGATATACTAGGCGCAAAAAGTAATTATCTTAAAGGACGAATATTAAATAACGCAAAGCAATTACGCTATACACTGGCTTTCTTTTGGTATCAAATCATGAATTCATAACTAGTTACAACATTTAATAACACAACCAATGTAAACATTGTAGTATGCAGCTTCCTTCAAACTAAACGCCATTCAGCACGGGGAGGATTGGCAGCCTAGTTGTTTTTCTAGTTGCTGACGTCAACAACGGGCGATGATGTTTTCTCTCGTTATTTTGCCACCAAACCAAAAAAGTGATGCATAAGAAGAAACCCAAATAAATCTGCTTCAAGATTTTCCATCATCATTTTTATTTATCTCCCCCCACCCCTCACTAAGGACTTTTAGTGATGGCAAAAAACAGCGATCGCAGCCCGCTGAAATTTTCAGAGCCTTTTATTACAACCTTTTCGCATGTCCAGTAGAATTCTCCAGTTCCGGTCGTGCTAGGTCACTGACCTGCGTGACGTAAAAGAGGTCAATCTACGATTTTTTTAGTCTCCTTCAAACCAGGCCCTACAATCGATTGACCTAGAACTTACAGGAGTAGTGGTCGAGAAAATTCTTAAAAATTGCGCTGTCTCAAATTTTTCGTCAAGACCAAAGTCAATGGCCAGAGGACACCTCCGTTTCCGCCCTATGTCCCTAGTTCAAACGGTTTTGAGCCGTTTCTTCGGCTTCTTCGTGCCTGAAATGAGTTTCTAGTGATTAACCACGACAGCGTTGATGCACATGACGGGTCTTGAGGTCAGGTCAGGCCACATTTGGGGCGCACTAGCAAACAGGAGCTTAAAGTCCGATTTGATGGACCCAAAGGTAAAAATAGGCACCAAAGTCGAACTTGCGGTCCAAAATTGCATCAAGACGCTTTCAGGGTGTCAGATGACCTTAGGTCACCTGAGATCATTCAAGGCTACTGCGGCGGAAATCGAAATGCATTCCTGGGGCCTGAAATGCATTTCCGGGCCGAGGAAGTCACTGAGGACGACAGGTAGTGGTGACCCGCAAGGAAAGTCATGAGGTCAGGTCAAGTCGCATTTGGGGTAAAGCGAAATGAAGTCTAAAACCTCGTTTTGATTCTTCCTAAGAGTAAAAATAGGCACCAAAGTCGATTTTGCAGTCCAAAATTGTGGCAAGACGCTTCCACGCTGTGAAATGACCTTCGGTCATCTGAGGTCATGCGAGGTCACTGTACTAGAATATGAGCTGATTTCCAGATGTTCAGCTTTGTCTTTCTGTTTCATTTCATGAGCCAATGGCAGATCTAGGCATAAAAAGATGAAACCCAAGCGTGCTTCAATCAGGTCATGATCGTACGTCAGGCCACATCACATGATCGACCTTATATAACATGCTATTGATCATGGTTGTTGAACTCATCCAATCCAATCCAATCCAAATCCAATCCAAAAGTACTCCTTGACCTTTTTTGCATTGTTACTGACCCTCAACAGTACACGAAACAAAGCAAACGACTGAATGTCAGGTCAGGTCGCAAGATAAGGTCAGGTCACGTCGGCTTATTGGCTCTCTGATCTGTCGGCATTTAAAAAATGTTCGTGCAAATCATTTCTGCCGTTTTGGAAGCATACATGGATTACAACTCGCCAGTGGCGCTGAACAACCTCACAAGTATAGCGGCATGAAAAGTGACATTATATCAGGTCGTCTGATGCAATATGCGGTCATATGGGTCTTATAAATAATATCTCATCGTAATACATATCCTTAGGTTTCCTTTGGCGCTCATAATTGCTCTAGCTTTCTTTGGTTTGAGCTTTATTTGTTCTAGCTCTGTTTATTACATAGGCCAAAAAGTTACATTATTTTTCAAACGTTTCCCAGCAATTCTGAGTGTTCTGGGACGTACTCGTGACAAGTTTTCCAGCGATATAGGTTTCATTTTGCTCCGACGTTCCATTCGCGAGATGGGGGGGGCGTCGAAACCCCTCCCCCCCGGGCTCCGGCCGCCCCGTCAGTGTGCCGTTCGGGGGCGGGATAGTGTAAACTGTTCTACAAAATCCATCAACTTTCAGTGGGTAAACAACATTAACATTGCCTACCCAGCAAAGCCGCCATTCTCAGGAACCATATTCGCAAAACAAGTTGCGAGCACATGTAAAAGCATTTTGGTATTTATTATGATATTCGTAAACAACAGCTGTTCTGACTAATACCCTGAAGCGATTTGATGTCACGCTCACGATCACCTCGGAATTGAGTGGAATCAAAATCGGAAAACTTCATTTTGAGTCTGTTCGAAAAAGTATCATAAACATTTAATTGAAGCACTAGGCTGGACAGGGCCAACCGACCACACTTGATTTGAAATAGTATTTCATAATGTCCCGTCTCGCAGCGCAACATGAATTTCCTCACGGTTGCGGCAAATATGCTCCTTGTGAAAGACGTTTTTAAGATATGACAATCATTTTAGTCTAAGAATTAATGAATGTCCTTGTGCTCATTTATAGATTCGATTCTTTTAACCTTCGCCAGGCCGGGGGTCCCTGAGAACTCTCTTACGGTTTTCTGGAGATATCCAGGACATGAAACAACAGAGACACTAAACTTGGACTCCTTTTTCATCCATCATTTTTACACATTGCGCTCAGGGTCGTCTCAGATGTGTGACCTGGATCAGTTTAGGTGCGACCGCGTTCAAAAAATCAAAGTGCCATAAATTTTTGTGAAACGTCTCGCTTAACTTGAAACTTTCCATTCTTAGAACATACCAACTGAAACAATTCTACGATCTCGGATGTTTTTGGAAATGTCTCGGTCATTCGCCGTAGGCCAGCTAAACATTCGACGTTTTTTGAGATGTTGTCAAGATTATGGCCCTGAAGCTTGCATAAATGCCCTGGTGCTTTTCATGTCCTTTGCATATGTAACCATACCTCTTGGCCTGCGACCTGATGCAGGGACGTAGCCAAGGGGGGCGATGGGGGCCATGGCCACGGCCACCCCCCCAAGCGGTCTACATTAGATATATAGCGATTCCCCACGAATACGCAATAGAGATGGCATATATGTATGTTGCAAAAACAAACATTGTATGTATGCCTGCAGGTTAAAAAAGGGCGTCAGTTACGCAAAATTCCTGTTTTTTCCATAAACTTCGTCATATGTCATTGACATATGACAAAATTTCACATTTGGCCTCCCCCTGAGGAAAATCCTGGCTACTTGCCTGGTCTGATGTCAGGTCGCGCTTTATACCGAGTCTTTTGGACTGAGCACCGGATATAGTTCATCGGTTTACGCTCTTGGAATGTTTATTGGTAATGTGCTTCAGAACCACTAATACCTGGCAAGAACTTACTTGCAAAGGGAGATCAAGTCCCATTTGACCAAGGCTGACCTGATTCGGCCTTTGTAAATATTATGCCTGTTTACAATACAAACACACTTTGCATGGCTACAAGTGGCAAGAAGTACATCCATGCCTTCTTTCTTTACAGTTTGCACAGTCCCAATCTTATTGTTTTTAGCAGCGAAAAGGAAAACCCTTCTCATTGCGGAAACGGCCTCCAACCAAAATATCGGTCTATTACATTGCGTCCGTGCCCGCCGCAAGACATCCGTGTGACTAACATGAACAAATGCTTGGTTGGCATTAGTTTCATGACGTAGAAGGGATATTACATGAACCCATGTTATAGGATTTTATGCCGTATCATAGGTGGTTGTTTTTTAATTATTATGTAACTAAATAAAATTAGGTTAGGTGTTTTCTCCGAAATTTTCCGACGTCAAATTAAATTGTGCATTTTGACTATCTGTATATGTTCCACCGCAGCGATGTTAACAGAATAATACTCCTATTGTGCCAATGAATCAAATTTGAAGTGTTTCTAAACTACATAAAATGCTATCTTCCGCTGTCTATGAGCTTAAATTTGTTGTTCCTCCTTAAGCAACCCGCTGGGTATGTCTATTTTCGGGTTTCTCCCTCACCGGCTGGTCTGCCTGTGACTCAACAGAAAAATTGATTCTGCTTCATTGCGCGCACCGATTGACGGCTCATCATTTAAACTATGGTACGTTCTTGTATAGAATGCTGCCATCAGCATAAAAATCTATTGACTGGCGAGAAACCGACAGAAAACTTGAGAAACCAGAGGCATGGTCAATATGTCTGTGCATATCAGCTCCCCAAATGCCAATCCTACTTTTTTGAAGCCAGAGGAAACGTCTCTCCAAGGCGCTCTCTCCCTCTCTCTCTCTCTCTCCGGTTCCCTAATTTTCGGTGTTCTGCTTGGTTCGGGCTGCCCGCTGCCCGCTGGCGTCCGGCTGCGGCCGGCCCCAGCGCCGGCCGAACGGGACCGGCTCCGGCGCTCTCTCCTGACGGGCGCGCGCCGCTCTGCCCGCTCTCACCGCCGCTATCTGACTCAGGCCGCCGGCTGAGTCACCGTCGGCCGGACGGAGCCGCCAGCGTTCCGCGCCAGGCGCCGCCGCCGCCACCGCCAGGGCTGCCACCGGCGGCAGCGCGCTGTAATACCGCAGCACCAGACGCAGCCCCCATCGCGTGTGCGCATCGTCCCCGTCTCCACGTTCGCATGATACGATACTTCAGGCTAATTTTTCTGATTCGGACTCTGGTCCGATGTACCATGCTAAGCGGCATCAAGAGTGGATTCCGCTTGCTCGTGACAAATCAGGTTCGGATTCGGATTCGAATCCCATTTAGCATAACAGACGGCATGAAGAGAGGATTCGGCTTACTTATGGGAAATCAGATTTTTGGCCTACCTTGGCAAAAGCAGGGTTGGGTTTTTTTCTTACAGTCGAAGAAGATAACGACCTCTACATCTAAGCCATACGATTACAGAAGTATGTGTCATCATCAGCCTCGTGCTTGATTCCGCTTGACCGGAATCGATTCCGACTCCATAACGAGGCAAATGACTCCGAATCCGAATCCAATCCCAAGCAACCAAAGTGGAATCGATTCCGAATCCAATTCCAGTGCGGCTGGAACTGTCTGATTCCGAATCCCAATCTGATTCCACCGAATGCTGTAAATGCAATATAGCCATAAAATTATGCAGATTTATGTAATCAGTAACAAATTATATATATGCATGCGTATATATATATATATATATATATATATATATATATATATATATATATATGTCTGCGTGTGTGTGTGTGTGTGCGTGTATATATACATCACGCCCATATACATATAAATATCAAAATATCAATAATCAGGTAGGTAAACCTACTGCTACCAGGGTTCAGTTTATACTCTTTCGCAGCAGCCATGTCCTCCCAATGTGGAGCTCTCCCCCCCTCCCGGTGATTTAGGCAGGTCCCTCCCCAATATTTTGTATCAGTTTTAAGGAGGGGAAGAAAGCTTTGTAGATGGCAAACGATTACCAAATATTAAAAATGGAAATTAATGCCAGTCAAAAGAGCGGCTTAATCCGTTCACAAACTCATTCGGGGGAAGGTTACGTCGTCAGGCCTTTTCCTCTTCCCCGCCCCTTATTTACACAAAACGTTACCCCTGACTTCAGCCACCTAAGCTATAAATCCCCATCACGATCATTCTCAGTTCCGTTACGTGCTTTGCCCATTACTTGGCTCACCTCAAGCAGGACGTGTATATATATACATATATATATATATATATATATATATATATATATATATCCGATATGTATGGGATTGTTTATCCGTAATTTTATGTATGCATATATATATATATGTATATATAGAATCACGATTAAACAATCTCACACATAGGCATATCCCAACAGTATTCACCTCTGGCTAATTAACCTAACCTAGACGCAGCAGCACTGCCAGTCTCTCGCGAGTCGTGCTTGTGCTCCACATTATCAGTCATTGCTTAACGTCACTCATACACTGTCTGAAGCGAGAGTGAAAAACGTTGCTGCCAAAGATGGTTTTGCGCCGGTTTTGCCCACGGAAAGGAGGTGAGCGAAGGATGAATACCAGGACTGGGATGGCTGGATTAGAAACAGGATTTTAGGTGCATCTAAAACTTCAGCACGTCAAAGAGTTTTCCAGGACAGACTGGTACAAAGAAAGAGGAGAAGGATTAGGATCGAATCAGGGGAAAGGACGTACTCGACACAGACGTTCCGCGCAACGGCACAAACACGGTTCGAGTCGGCGCAAAGTTGTTTGCAAAAATGGTATTGGTAATGGTATCTAGTAAATATTATATATATATATATATATATATATATATATATATATATAGTAAATATTTGAGTACACATTGTTATCATAGGCAAAAGAAAATTTTCATCATTGTCATAATCTTCACTTTTTAAGAAATCGAGCTAAGAAAGTAAGCATGACGTGACACCTGAATATTAGCACAGTGTTTCCGCACTGTTTACAGTGTCGAGTTCTAGCGCTCTTGGGTATCTGACGTCAATAACAGCATTCGTCATCACATGCCTATGAGTTAAGGCAGTAAGAATAAGTATTTACATCCTATTTACACACTATTTACGATGTACAGTTTTGGCGTTCTTACTGAATGCCTTCAGTCAACAGCAATCGACATTCGTCATCAGGCAAATACTTACGAGACGGTAAAAGTAAGTGGAGGTATAACACTACCTAGTACCCATTCGCTGTCCCCTATGAAAGTGGTGTACCAGTGATATCTGTGTATCGTTGTCTTATTTCTTTGTATTGCCTTGAGTTAAAGATTTTTTGATCTGATGTTAATTGTTGAATATTTTGAAGCACAGCCTCATTCCCAGTTACCTGCATACCTACCTGACAGGCAATGTCCAGCCCATGCCAACATAAACAGACCATTGACATGAAGCTGCCCGAAACTGCTCTCAAAGTCTTTATAGCATAAACATGCATGGCTGTTAATGGCTATATATATCTTCTCTGGCCCGAAAGCAAAATAGGTTACACTGTGATAACAAATGGAGTCAGACATTTTGTCGTTTGACTCGCTCCCGATTCCAGTGTTTCCACAGACTAGCCGAATCAATTCCGAATCCGCCTCAACACATCTCCCAACTGAATCGATTCCGCATCCAATTCTGGGCCAAATGGAAGTGAATCCGGATTCGACTCTGATTCCGCTGGAATCGAACACAACTGTGGTCATCATGGACTTTGGCTGTCCAGGAATCATACACTTTAAGGAGTATTTTCCGCTGAAAATGTTCTCTTTCCATCTAGCCAGACCATTACCGCGTAGGAGTACATATCCAACCATGACTTCGGGAAGTCGCCTCAGATTGCAAAAACCACGGCAAAAAACCTCGGGCGTGAATTGGTTCAAGACGAGATTGTAAACCAGGGTATTGTCCTGATTTCAAATTAATCCTTTCGCCCCGGAGGTCATTTTTCAAGACACAGAGAGCTAAATTAAATAATGCGGAGCAACTGTATGCAGTACGTTGACCCTACCTGGCTTTCACCTCCATTCTATAGTCCTGACAAGCCATGATGATGTCTTCACATGATGCAAGCGTTGCACTAAACTGAGGTGCATATTTCTATTGTTGTCTTAAGAGGCAGTGAGGTAATCATTCCTCTGTGTTTCCACTGCCATAATTTTGCGAGAGCAAAAAAGAGATAAGTGAAAAGAACAACGAATTGCAAGAAGGATCCACGACGGGTTGACCAGCCAGACAGGAGATTTTACACACTCATCTCGCAGATTTTGGTATCATTTGTTCCTAAGGGTTGCCGTGGGCGCTAAACACGACAGTGACATTTTGAGGCTCGTGAGGCCAACGATCCGTTGCCTCTGTTAAGTTTAGGTTTTTGCATAGTGTGTTTTTACTGGGGGATTCATGTAATTTAAGTCCTTGCAGATTAACCAAATACTGTCTTCAGCCAAAAATGGGCATTAAAACAATGCTGTATTGGTTTTCATGCAACACTGTCAGAATGTTTTACAAAGGTGAAGTAACTGTTGCGCGCGGCGAAGCCGAGTGCAACAGTGATTCACGGAATTATAACATTTCTGACATTATTATATTAAAGCCAATGATACATTCTTTTTGTTGTATGGTAAGATTGCTAATTCTACAACCCCGTATGATATCGCATTCATTTCATATCATATCATATAATATCGCACACATTCAAACCAACACAATAAAGATTTGTCTTTGTTTTTGTTATTGAAAGGATGCGACAGAATTCAGGACACATTTATTGAGGAAATGAGCCCACATTAAACCACACGGTAAACAGCATGGCACATCTATTGGTTAATTGTAACGGAACAATTCTGAAACTGAAAAATGTGGGTTATGATCTGCTTCGCCGCACTGTCACTGTGGCTGGTTGCAGTTTGCTATTCTAGTCTATTCCCAAATGGGACTGAGTCAATAGTGGCAGAATATTAAGCGGTTTTTGTACCCTAATTAGAATTCTACCATATAACAAAAACCGGTATTCAATCAAAAGATTGAGGGTTGCAATTTCAGCATCATTTTTTATTGGTATACTTCCATTTTTAAGTTTGCGGCCTTTTGAGTTCTAAATGCGAAAAATGTGAAAATGGCGTTTTCTCCATAAAGCAATTAATGTTATTTCTGACGTTGTTTTATGGTTTTGCTGTGTATACCTAGGTGGTGGTGGTGCAATGAATACAGAAATTTCGCCCACCATACTGGCACGAAACATTCCTCAAAAACGTTTCAGACAATGGTGATCGGCCTCAGAGCGAACCTCAACTCATACACTGGACAAGTGGTCAAGCGCCCAGTACGCTCAGCCAGTGGTCATGCGCTGAACAAGTGGGTTTGCACGTATAGGATATGACCTAGCACCTTATTTAGAAACGTCTTTGTTTTGTATGTTCATGATGTGACCTAGTACAAGGTCACCTTACCTGTTTCTGGACCACGTGACCTAGTATCAGGTCATGTGACCCAGAAACAGGTCAGGTGACCTGGTACTAGGTCACACCACGAATATGCAAAACAAAGGGATTTCTAAGCATCATTATGGATGTCAAATGGCTGCACATGTTATACTTGGTATATTTAGGCATCGCTGGACCTCATGAAACTATTTTTTTTTACTTTGGAAGGTCACCTGCGTCTGTGCTACGATATTTGCTCTCTGGGCCTAACCATTCGCAAAGCCATTGGTAAACAGTGCAGTTCCCCCGTAAAAAAAACACTGATGCAGACTTACGATGCTGCCGCTTTTTTTTATCGCAATGAACTTGTCAAAGCGCGAGCACAGCATTTTGCATTTTTGATTCATTTTCTCATAATCCTTTCCCACAAACACGAGCCCGATGATCAACACCATGTTTTCCGTCAGGCATATATGTAAACATGGTCTGAGGCGTAGAGATCTGGTTCGTGTGCTGCCACAGGAACTGATCCTTTCTTTGGCTATGACTCTTTTTGCCTTGCCACCTCATCCCATCCCATCACAAGCACGTTTACCGAACGAAATTGCAAAACACCGCATTCACAAGGCATACCAAACTGTTCGGTGTGATGGCAGTTGTGAAACTGAACCTTGTTTTATACCAAAGCCGCTCAAACGCAGAAAAAATGGCACACTTTTTAGATTTTGGGGTGGACGTTATATCTCTGGAACCAGGTGCTTGAGAAATGCATGCACCACACCTTCATTGCGTTTGATACCTTCCAATCTAATGCAGTAGCTATGACGACAGAATGCCCTCTTGTCACGGCAGTACACTAAAAAAAGGACAATGACCGCAATGCACAGAGTACCAGTTCAGGCCTCGGGCTTCATCTTAATGTGGAATGAGAATCTGTCTGAAAAATGGCCTGCCTCGGTAATGTCTACCGGATACGGCATGCCCTGTCAATCGCATTTTCTTAGAATGAGCTTCGTCGAGCGTTTGCAAACACCTCTGACAATGTCGATAGTGTTTCGAGTTTGTTCCGAGTCGTGAGAGACGGCGCAGCTGACATTCTGGCTGGAACTGTACGCAGTTCCCTCCGTACATACCTCTTCCATTGGCAGTGCAGATGCCTGTTCCATCGGCGGTATGCTGGTAACCATTGTCAGCAAGACTCGACATCTCACGCTCGCGGCATTATCATGTCATGTCATATAGGGGAATCAGTTACCCTGTCTGTATTTATAATGTATTTATAGCATCTACCTACTCTCAATTTTCTTCTAGCAAAGCGTCGCCTATAGGACTTTTGCAGTCTGGAAGCGTGTGAGCGGCTTTTCACCATGGTCGTGTGAGCATTTGAGCAGCAAGCAGGTGAATTTCTAAATGTCTAAATTTTTAAAAGTTACCCCACACGTGGCCCGACATGATCTCTTAGATTTGTAACTCTTTCCTTGAACTGACGTGAAATCAGCACTGAAGAATTAAATACAATAACATTTTTAGACAAAACACAGCGCTACAGGGAAATCCTTCATTTCGCTATATATATTTGAAGTGCAAAACGTCGTTAAGAGGCACATTCATAATTTCACTATTGTGGAAACAGATATTTTGTCCTAGAACCTTGGACCACTGGCACATCTGAAGCACACAATAATTTCAATTCGTGCACAGCCAGTCAACCAGCCAGCCAGCAAGTTTGCCCGGCATTGCATGCCTGCCAAGTTACATGCCCTTGTTTACTACATAACAGGACAAGACGGCACGTACTGGGTACGTGCATCGCGTCTCGCTTAGGCACTGAAAAAAACGTCAAAATAAAAAAAGGAAGCACCACACCATCAATTTTAATTCTGAATTGCCATGTAATTGACCAAACATTAATTTTCATCCTAAAAAAGTTCATGTTTTGCTTCGCGCAAAGTCAAGCTAGGTCACGTGGCTTCAGGTAACAGTCAGTTGCATAAGATTACCCAACGCTCAGAAATGACACCACATTTTCATTCCTCAGAGATTTTTAGTGTCACCTTGTATTCTGATGCACGACTGCGGCAGATTTTGTGAGTCTTATCAACTCTCAAAAAATATACCTTTAACAAGCAATAACTCCAACGCTTAGGATAGCCCTCCCAGACCATCATTCTAACAGGAGAAACAGTTTGTCCGTTGTGCTGCGCGTCTGTGATTACCTTATACATCAATGTTCATAAAAAATCCCGGACATGAGTGTGATGGTGTCACTGTTCGATGTGTCATGGAATTCCCCAGCAGCTATTCTGAAAGTGCCAGGAATGTCTCTGATAGTGGCAAGCGTTCACATAATATTACCTATAGACATGAATAAAACGTTGTGAACAGTGGAGTGCCTGACTCAGAATACCGTGCTGGGTAGTATCACAACAAGATGGGATGAATGCCAGAATGCGCCTATTCCGTTCCACTCTCAGTGGAAATTAAAAAAGGACCGAAGCGGCTGCAATCACGAATTGAAATAAGGGAACTAATGAGCTCGACTGACCTTTACTTGGTCTTACGGACATTCAACGTGAAACCGGCTACGCCCTGTTCGAAGCCTGAGACAGGATGACGTTTCGCCCTGAAAAATGGCGGTCACGCTGACGCGCCTTGTCAAAGCCGCTGCAACTGAACCCGTACATCGGTCACCCCTGCACAGAGCTCTGCACGCTGAGGTGGCTGAAGAGGTGACTCCGCGGGACAACAGGACAGGACCGAATGACCCACTGCGCCTTCTCCACGGTGAAGCATCTTATCCGCACCGCTCTGCGCGGCTAGACAATCGCCAATTGCGTATGACACGAACAGCTAACTGATTCACAAAACCGAACGATTCCATTCTGATTCACAGCCGAAGAAGTTAATTCCGATTCTGACTCTGATTCAAACTGAAAAACAGCGAATCGATTCCATTCTGATTCGAATCCCATTTTAAATTAAAAAAAAAACGGTTCTATTCAAGACTTACAATTTGATTCACAGCTCAGCTCTATTGAGAGAAAAAAAACATGCTTAAATTCTTTGTCATTAATCCCCCAGAGAAGTCCTTAGTATAGTGTTATGCCAAGGCCTGCTATACATCATAGAGCAGGTAGTAGGATGGAACAATGATAACGTGCACCATATACTGGAGGACATTTTCACGCCTGAACAAAGACTATTGTGTCTAATACCGGCAATCACCCACAACTGAAGCATCTTATGTCTTTTTTTATTGCAATTTGGTCGCAGTTAATGATGCATAGAATAAAGTCTAAACAGAAAGCTGCAAAGAGAAATGTGCACTAGGGTAGACTCTTGCCATATGAACTTATGGCCTAGGTATCCATTTAGGGTGTAGAACGCACGGTTTGTTGCGACACATGTACAAGAAATATTATATTTTCCATTATGTTATGGCTGAAATTTTCATATCCTTTCCTCATTTGGTTCTAATTTTAATCCTGATGGACCTCACGGTTACTCGTACACACGTTGGTAATGAACTGTTTCATTCATTAGATAGACAAAGCATGCTTCAAGTGAACCAGCATTTGAGAATTTAACTGCTGCACAAGGGCCAAAGTTACAGGGCCAAAAAAAAACATCAATAAGCAAAACCCATGAGAGGCGAAATATGCTCTTACTGTTCTCAAAGTAATTTTCGCTGCCCTCGTTAGTTACTAAAGGCCATATCTCAATGCATGTTACTTCTGCATCAACAGCTCAAAGCGCCGAAATTGTTGCGTATCTGTCTACTCAAGTTCACCAAGCTATTGGAATTATACTTTGATTGTTCTATAAATGCATACAAAAATAATCTCCATCGACGCTCATTCGTAGCACCCGTGGAGCAGAATAGCGGCTCATGGCATAGTGCAACCTTTCAGCCACTAAATCAGCCCTTAAAGCGATGAAATAAATTATTGTTCAAGTAGGACATAACGTTAATCCTAGTCTATAGGCCACAAAAAGTATCTGGAACTGGTAATTGGATTATTACAAAATGCGTTTAAATGCAAACGCAAAAAACGGTCATCAAATACTCAGCACTAAGAAATCCTACATTCACAGCGCATCAACTACAAACAAAGTGAATGCCATATAGGCGCATCCTGCCAAGCCTTACATGAGGTCGCAACGCAATATTCCCCTAGGCCTGTTACAGGTTTTTCACGGACGAAAAGCGAAGTAAATTATTAAGCAGGAAGTTGTGGCATAAACATTAATTATGTTTGCAGAATAATTACATTTTTATGATTGTCACGTGTTATCTGGAATTGTCGTTTTCCGTTCCCATTTAATTCTGCGCTTGGTGCTGATAAGCGCCATGGTTGTTCTTGCGAGCATTAACCCACCCCGGACTGGGGGAGGGGCGGTTGACCGTTCCCCTGAGGTTTTCCGAGATTGCGAAAGAACAAACGAACGCACCGCCACGAAACTTTGTGCTTCTTTTGCTTGATCATTTTTGCACATTCTGTCAAACTTTTGACTTCAGGTCACGTCAGGTGTCTGAAGTAGGTCATGTCAAACGGACCTATGTCCAGAAAACTTAAGCGCCTTTAAACTTTTTCGGAAAACATAATATCGCAATAAAACTTTTAGGTATTAGAGATCTTGATAGATGTAACAAATATGCTTCTTCATATTGTCTGGAATTTCCTGCATCACTGACCTAAGGTCAAGCTCATTTTCAAGACATTTCGGCGTCTTTTCGGAAACTGACGGGATTTGTCATAACATTTTTAGTGTGGGGTGATGCAGACATCTAGATCAGGCCACGAATAATTGTCATGAACCAAAA
Source organism: Capitulum mitella (assembly GCA_030062745.1). NCBI lineage: Eukaryota > Metazoa > Arthropoda > Thecostraca > Pollicipedomorpha > Pollicipedidae > Capitulum > Capitulum mitella. The sequence goes on along the minus strand of CP099847.1, from coordinate 18,066,654 downwards.
TGTACCGCCGTCAAAAACAGCGATGAGTTACGGAGAACGAGTAGAAAATGACAGAACTGGCTCGTGCAGTTGCAAGTAGTACCAGAAAGTTCAAGTCTCAAAGAAATGCCTATTTTAAAAAATAAACGGACTCTCGAGAATAAACTTTGTCATTGGTGTAGAAAGGTAATTGCTGATTTTTCCAAATTTAAGCATGAGAAACCATCACACGAACCACCAGCATCAATAAATACAACATGGAAAGGCTTATGTCGCAAAAATAAGGAAATCCAAAAACTAGCTCCCGTTAATTTTACGCCGCATACGGCTACGAAACCCGACGGCCGTTGGCGCAAAAATTGCCGTGTCTTTGACTCAACATTTCAGCGCGTATATTAAACAAATTGGAGAAATTAGACGTGCATCGGCAGCTGCGGACTTTTGCCTGTCCGTTGGTGCCTTTACATAGACTTTATTGATCAGAGCTGTTGAGATCCAGGCCGCTTCTCGATTTCATGTAGTGGGCTGTGAAAAAACATGCATATGGTTTAAATGGCCTAAATATTATCCAAAGCTAAAAATGAGATAAGATTCGATTTTACTGGTCACGAGTTCTCTAACGGTGTATTTGTTTTTGTCGTGTGACCAGCCTTTCCTGAGTTAGAGGGGGTCAGTTGACCCCCAGTCGGACTTGATCGGCGCCGACCGCCAGTCGGGCGCGGGTCAACCATGAATGGTCCCATTTCATTAGGTACACAGAGCATGCATTCAGATGAATCAGCATTTGTGGATAGATTCACAACATCTTTGTGAATCGATTCGATTCTGGCTCTTGGGCCCAAAAGTGGTTCGATGCAGATTCTGATTCACAGCTGCTGGAAGGTGAATCGATTCTGATTCTCATTTACGAAAAGAATCGCTGAATCAGAATCGATTCTTTCTCGATTCTGAATGGTTCACAAGCCTGTATGTACGACAATGTAGTAAGTACGACAATGCATCGATCTAGTGGAAAATATGTAGTTAAATATGGTCCATAAGCGATTCATTTTTCTGAGCGTACGTCATGCGAGGATCACATCTGCAATACACTATAAACCGAGAAGCATGCATCACCGGGATATTAACCCGCGCAGTCGGTCCGTTTCGAACATGAGCGACTGAGGGGGGCAGTTGGCCCCCTCCAACTCACAAACGGTTGATCTCACGATAAAAATAAGTACACCGTTGGAAAGCTTGTGACGAGTAGAGCTCGAAACTGATCTCATTTTTGGTTTTAGATAATATGTAAGCAATTTACGCCCTATATATGTTTTCTCATGGCCGACAGCATGACACGGAGACATAGCCTGAATCTCAAGGGCTGTGACTAATAACGCATAGGTAAAAGCACCAGCGCACAAGTAAAGTTCCGTGGATGCCGTTACACGTCTAATTTGCCCAGATTTGTTCAATATATACGTCGAAACGATGAGTTAAAGACACGGCAATTCTCCCGCTAGCTGTCGGTGAGCGCCGCTGCCGTATGCAGTAACAAATTGACGGGAATTAATTTTAGCGTCCCTTGATTTTCGCGAAAAAAGCCTATCTATGTAAATTTTATTGATCGTAGTGATTCTTGTGATGGTTTTTCATACTTAAATTTTGGAAAAAACCATTAGTTACCAATCTACACAACTGGCGGAGCTTTATTCGCGAGAGCCTGTTTATTTCCAAAATATGCTACTTTTTCAAACTTTTTGAGGTTCCTGATATTACTTTCGTCTGTGCAAGCTAGTTCTGCCATTTTCTAACCATTCTCAGTAATTCATCGTCGATTTTGACGGTGGTACATTTTGGTTCACTACAGTTATTCGTGACCGGACCTCAGGTCAATGGCTGGAAGTCATTGATACTTTGCCCAATGACGATGACTAGATGTCTACTTCACTCCACACTAAAAATGTTATGAAATATTCCGTCAATTTCCGAAGAAAACGACGACATGTCTTAAAAATGGGCTTGACCTTAGGTCAATGACCCGGAAAATTCCAAAAAATCTGAGATGGCAGATTTGTTGCATCTATCAGGATCACTAATCCCTGAAAGTATTATTGAGATATCTTGTTTTGCGAAAAAGTTACATGGCGCTAATCTTTCTTGGACATAGGTCCGTTTGACCTGACTTAGGTCAGGCACCGGACGTGGCCTGAGGTCAAAATTTTGACATGAGATGTAAAATTGATGAAGCAAAAGGCACACGAGGTTTCGTGACTCCGTGTTTGTCCGTTCTCTCGCAATCCCAGAAAAACCTCGGGGGGGGGCAGTTGACTGCCCCCCCCCAGTCGGGAACGGGTTAAGAGTAAGTCACATTTGTGCTGGCTGAGATCGAAAAGTCAGAAGGCGGAAACCGCCTGCGTAATGCCGATTCGAAAAAAAAAACATGCAATAAATGTCACAAGACAAAATGATAACCGAAAACGCAGTGCAGAATGTCGACAAATATATAATATACAAATAAAAAAACGCAATACAAATGTCGACGAAACACACGAAATATAACGATAATTTTCTCCTATCCATTACAATCGATTAAACCCATGGCGGCATGGTGGCGTTCCTGTAAACTGCACTGATTCATTGCGCATTTTGGAGGAAGTCAAAATTAAGTTTCGAAGGTCCTTCACTCTGCTCCCTAGCTCCGAGAACATGGCAAGCTTCAACCCAATCGGCAAGATGCCTGGAGCGGTAGGGATAGTGGAATCAGCGCCTTTCCAGAAGACTGGTCTACTCATCGCACGCGCTGTCGTTCACACACGGAGCCAGTCGCTTCCTATTCTGGTTGCAAGCATCACCGACGAGACCGTCAGAGCTCAAATAGGAGCAGTTGTTGGTGCCTGTGAGCCAGCAGAGATGGCCTTGGATCCCTAAAATTTCAAGGAATATTGCCCCCCCCCCCTTGGTTTGGAAGACCCTCTCCCTGAGCACCCCAGGGACTTGACGGAAAGATATGTCGCTAGCTTTCCAGAGGACAAGAGGAATCACAGTCAATGCCTTCTAATGGAGTGCGCTGCTGCACTGATGACCGCGACCTGGGCTGCATCGATTTGATCGAGCACCGGAATGACACTGGTGAAGTTGGAACAATGAAAGCCCACCTCGTCGTATCCCTCTCGTGCGACGGGAACTTGCGGACGAAACGGTCAAGGACGTGGTCGAACAGGGTCTGACTGAGAGATCGAGTAGTTCTTAGTTTTCAGCTTCAGTCTTCGTCAAGAAGAACGGTACTCTCCAATGCTGCATCGATTACCGGGGCTTTAATCTTGCAGCCGTTTAAGACTCGTAACCTTCGTTACACATTGACGACACCTTGAACTCGCTCTCTGGAGCTCACGGGTTCTTTTCTTCAGATCTCATGTCTGGCCACCATTAGAACACAGTGGCCAAAGATGATGGGCCAAAGACGACCTTTTCTGTTGGTAATGGCCTCTAGCAGTTCCGCGTGATGTCGTTCGGACTGCGCGACGCGCCTGACACGTTTGAGCGTCTCATGGCGACTGTGCTGCCTGGCCGTCATTGCGAGATTCTCCTCGTCTAACTTCATGACGTCATATTTTTCGGAAGTACGTTTGAAGAGGAGATGAGTCATCTTGAAGAAGTTCTCCCGCGGTTCGATGCTGCAAATCTGAAACTAAATCCCAGGAAGTGCCATTTTTTCGCAATGGAGTAACTCACCTTGGCTACATTGTCTCGCACGAAGGTGTTTAGAAGGATTCCACCAAGATCGCAGCTGACTTGGACTGACCGACTCCTACCCCGTAATAGTCACTGCAAAGCTTTCTGGGTCTCTGCACTTACGACAGGAAGTTTGTGGGGGATTTCGTTTTGATGGCTGCGTTGCTCCACGTTTTGTAAAAAAGACATCACGTTCATGTTGAGCCCGGGCTGTGAGGGGTCTTTCCAACATTTGGAGTAGACCCTCGTGTCTTCACCTGTTTCGCACTATCCGGACACGTCAGGGCAGTTCATCCTGGACAATGACGCCAGAGGGTGTGGAATGGTCGCTGTCCTTTCTCAAAAAGGGATGGTGCGGAGCGTGCCGTCGCGTTTTAGAGCAGATCGCTTTCCTTTGATAGTTGATTCCGTGGGACGCTTCTGTCACTTTCTTCATGGTTGGACGGTCACAGTCCGCATGGATCATGTTGCCCTCAAGTGACGACCCGCGCCCGACTGGCAGTCAGCGCCAATCACGCCCGATTGGGGGCAGTTGACAGTCCCTCCTCCCTCTAACTCATGAACGACTGGTCGCACGACAAAAATAAACATACCTTTGGGAAGCTCGTGACAAGTTAAGCTCGATATTGGTATCATTTTTAGTTTTGGATAATATGCAAGTCATTTACGCCCTTTACGTGTTTTCTCACAGCAGAATAAATGAAATCGAGAAGTGGCGTGGATCTCAAGGGCTGTGACTAATAAAGTCTAGGTAAAGGCACCAGATGCACAGGTAAAAGTACGCAGATGCCGATATCCGCGTAATTTCTCCGGTTTCTTTAATACACACGACGAAACGCTGAGCTGAAGACACGGCGATTTTTGCGCCGACCGCCGGCGGGCGCCTTGGCCGAACGCTATATAAACTTACGACACAGGCGATTTTATGTGATATTTCTTTATCCTAGTAGTTCTTGTGATGGTTTGTCATGCTTACATTTTTGAAAAAATCATTAATTAGCAATTTACACAATTGGCGGAACTTTATTCGCAAGTCTTTTTACTTCCAAAATGTGCATTTTTTTAAACTTCCCGAACTTCGTGGTACTGTACGGAACTGTGCGAGCCAGTTCTGCCGTTTTCAACTCGTTATGAGTAACTCATCGCTGATTTTGACGCCGGTGCATTTTGTATCATAGCAGTTATTTGTGACCTGACCTGAAGCCAATGGCTGGAAGTCACTGATAATTCGTCCATTGACGGTAAATGGATGTCTGCATCACCCCACACTAAAAATGTTATAAAAGGTTCCGCCAAATTCCGAACAACGACCACATACCTCAAAAATGAGAATGACCTAAGGCCAATGACCCGGAAAATTAGAAAACCGAGATAGCAGATTTGCTGCATCCATCAAGATCTCTAATCCCTGAAAACTTTATTGACATCATGTTTTTAGAAAAAAAGTTTCAGGGCGCTAAACCTTTTTGGACATAGGTTCACTTGACATGACCTAGGTTAGAACCTGTCTTAATTTGAGGCCAAGACTTTATCACAAAATGTGAAAATGATCAAGCAAAAGGAACACAAAGTTTCTTGGCGCCCCATTTGTTCACTCTCTTGTAATCCTGGAAAAACCAAAGGGGCCGTTCAACCCCCCCCAGTCGGGGGCGGATTAAGCACCTTAAGGATCCCGAAGGTCGGCGCGCTGGTTGGTAAGACTGCAGCAGCATGACTATGATATACGGCACAGACTTGGTGGAGGCAAAAAACACAGACAGTTCTTACCAACTTCACTGTCCCCAGTGGTGCTGCGAGGAAGAAAAAACTGGACGTTGCTGCATGGCTGCAACCAGAGCTCAAGCAAAGATGGGCAAGGGCTCTACTTCTCCGTCCACTGAACGCGAAGAATTGTTCGAGCAGTTAGCGCGGCTAGCCCCGGTGTTGTCCGCGTCTCCGCCAGCCTCAGGCGACACGGTCTCGTTTCCAGAGGTGCCTATTGGACTGCTGCCGGTCTCTCTTTGAGCGGTGCAGAAGCCGGATCTGCCCATTCTCTTAACATTCCTGCCTGCGGAAAGCTGGCGGAAGACCAAGATGGAACAGAGTGGCAAATGTCACCCTCTTGTTGAAGCAGACTTGAGCACAGTGGGATGCACTTTGTCTTCATCATGGAGTCTACCAGCGTCATCGGGTGTCCATGGATGGTTTTTCATAAAGTTGACTAACGGTAGTACCTCGTGGCATGCGCAACTGGATCAACGCCGTGCTGGACGAGAGTGATGTGTATCACCAGCCGACACTTCAGTAACAAGAAAACTTCGCAGCGAATCCAGCGTAGGATTTATGCGATCGGAATGCGGAATGATGTAAAGGGGAGGTGGGGGGGGGGGTGTCAAACGTGCGATGTTTGCGCGGTGAACATGGGCCCAAAGTTCAAATCTCGTGCACCTCTGCAGATTTACGCCGCTGGGGTGCCAACGGAGCGTGCCGCCGTGGATGTTGCTGGTCCTCTGCCGTTGACGTTGTCCGGCGACAGACACATAGTGGTAGCGTTGCCATGGACTACTTCACTAAATGGCCAAAGGCGTACGCTGTTCCAAACTAGGAGGTAGTCACTGCTGCGAAGATTTTGATCGACAGCTTTTTCTCACGTTTCGGAGTTTCGAACGAGTTTCACTCGGACCAAGGTCGCGTTTCGAGAGTCGCAGGTTTCAGGAATGCCGTCTTCTGTTAGGTATCCAGCACCATAATAAAACATAGCATAACATACCATAAGACCCCAACGATCCCATCCCACCCCGAGTCCAACAAAACGGCGAAGAGATTTACTCAGACTCTGGGGAAGGAGCTGGCAAAGCTCTGTAGGCATGGCTTGAAGGACTGGGATCGGAAATTGTCGACTGTCCTGACGATTCATCGCTCGGCGGACCATGAAACAACTGGGTGCGCTCCAGCTCTGCTTATGCTGGGACGGGAACTCCGATGATTTGCAGACTTCTTGTTGGAGCGACCATCTGAAGACAGCTCTTCAGGACTGTCTGGCAGAAGTTTACCGCAAAATGCGGGACAGTTTCCTGGCATCCTCTCAGTTCACGAAGTTTAGATCGGATGCTAAGGCATCCCTGCCTGTCTCGAGCCACACGACGAGGCATGGCCGTACAATCTCCGAAGGAAGCAAGGTCTGAGTCCGAAGCTCATGTCCTCATGAGATGGACCCTCACTAACACGAAACATGGTGTGACGTATCGAATCAAGCGAAATACTGCTTCGCCACAAAAGTGGTACGTTTCAACTGCTTGTGGAAAATAGGTGGCTCGTCTCGTTTCAGCAAGTCACCTTCACCCGGCGGATCGGATCCCGCCTGGGAAGCCAGATGTTCTGCGTCGGGAGGCGACGAGTGGCGCCCAGTGCGCTCCTGCCGGCCGGCGGGTATTGTTCCTGCGGCCACGACGGCTGCTGCTCCTGCCGCTGCCCGGTCGCCGTCCGGCCCGCAGTTTCTGCCATTCCGTCCTGGCTGGCGGACGGGTGCTGTTCCTGCCGCCGCGGCGACTGCTGCTCCTGCTCCGGCTGCAGCTCTGGCGGATGCTGCGACTGCCGGCCGGACCGTGGGGCTGTCTCTGTGCGGAAAAGAGGGCAGTGACAAGTTCCTTTGCTGTTACATTTGCGGTTTGCGAGATGCTGGCAGAATAGTATGGTGCTCGGTTGGCATGCGGGCAAGCCGGATTCGATTCCCAGTAGTGAACGTTCTGTGTGTCCAAGAACCTTTGCACTCCCATTCTTGTCACTCTTCATTGGTGGTCGGCGAGCGATGGGGGAAGTTGGTCTCCCGACTCGCCCCCGTACGCACAGGCTCAGGGCGACCCTTTGAGGCGCATTCCTTGTCCTTTCCCACCGCTCTCGGGCACGCTGGCTCAGGGCGACTTTCCGAGACGCACTCCATGTCCTTTCCCGCTGTTTTCGTGAGCGCTCGCCCAGGGTCATTCCCTGAGGTGCATTGCTCTTCTCTGTCTTTTTGTTGATGGTGTCTTGTATGCCACATGTCGGTTGGGGCTGTAAGGGTTATTCAGTCGATTGCCGACATGTTTTATTTTATTCTGTCGGTTCCGGTTGTCGGTTTAGGAGGGTTGAAAAGACAGTGGAAGTTTCTTCGTCGAATACAGCTCTCGTTTACGGTTTGGCTTCGGTTAAGGGTCGAAGGGACGTTCTGAGACGGACTGCAACGGAGAGGCGCTACAACTGCATGCCTCAGCCGGCGTTCGTGCGCTCTTCGGCCTGACCTGGATCAACATGACCCAAAATGACTCTGTATGGGGTAAGCCGTTCTAAGGTATTTTTGATGCGCTTGAATTGCGTGGAGTGCCGTAAAGATAATCTGTCACCGGTTTCGCATGGATAAATGTCTTTTCATTCGAGAGAGATGTAAACGGCTGATCACATGACATAGGTTAACTCACCTCCGACTGCGGGGGGGCTGTTGACACCCCACCCTGAGGTTTTTCTAGGATTGCGAAAGAACGAAAAAACACAGGGCCACGAAACTTTGTGCACCTTTTGCTTCATTATTTTTACATCTTGTGTCAAAATTTTGACCTCAGATCAGGTCAGGTGCCTGACCTAGGTCAGGTCAAACAAACCTATGTCCAGAAAAGTTTAGCGCCCTCTAACTTTTTCGCAAAACAAGATATCTCAATAATACTTTTAGGGATTAGTGATCCTGATAGATGCAACAAATCCCCTATCTTAGATTCTTCGGAATTTTCCAGGCCATTGACCTAAGGTCAAACCCATTTTTAAGACATGTCGTCGTTTTCTTCGGAAATTGACGGAATATTTTATAACATTTTAAGTGTGGAGTGAAGCAGGCATCTAGTTACCTCATTGGGCAAAGTATCCATGACTTCCAGCCATTGACCTGAGGTCAGGTCACCAATAACTGTAGTGGGCCAAAATGTACCACCGTCAAAATCGGCGATGAATTACTCGGAATGGGTAGAAAATGGCAGAACTAGCTTGCACAGACGGAAGTGATACCAGGAACCTCAAAATGTTTGAAAAAATAGTATATTTTGGAAAAAACAGACTCTTGCGAATAAAGCTCCGCTAGTTGTGTAGATTGGTAACTAATGAATTTCCCCAAAATTTAAGCTTGGAAAACCATCACAAGAACCAATAAGATCAACAAAATTTACATGGATAGGCTTTCTTCGCGAAAATCAAGGGACGATAAAATTATTTCCCGTCAATTTGTTACTGCATACGGCTACGGCGTACGCCGACAGCCGGCGCGAGAATTGCCGTGTCTTTAACTCGACGTTTCGGCGTATATATTTAGCAAATCTTAGAAATAAGATGTGTATCGGCATTTGCGGACCTTAGCTTGTGCGCTGGTGCCTTTATTTATGTGTTATTAGTCACAGCCCTTGAGATTCAGGCCATTTCTCGGTCTCATGCAGTCGGCTATGAGGAAATATATATAGGGCGTAAATTGCTCACATATCATCTACAACCAAAAATGAGACCAGTTTCGAGCTCCACTCGTCACAAGCTTTCCAACGGTGTGCTTATTTTTATTGTGCGACCAACCGTTCGCGAGTTAGAGGGGGCGGCCAACTGCCACCCCCCCAGTCGCGCATGATCGTAACGGACCGACGGTCGTGCGCGGGTTAACCCTCGCCCGCACTTGCTCTTTCACCATCCTAGAACGCGTCTATGGGGGTTTGCCACTCCCAAACCATTCATCTCCTAATTAAGATAGAGCCTCGCGGCAAAGACCAGCGGATTGCTCAGAACGTGCCAAATTTAACAGTGCCCGACTTGACCTTTTTAGGAAAAATCCTGACCTTCCAGGTCATGTCAAACAAAGAGATTTTGCTTTTCACGCCACAAACGAAATGTCTCGCACGTTAGCCCCTATCTAGCAACGGCACAGCCATTTGTGGTGTTAAATCAGACAGAGTAACTTCTGGTCGTTCTTATGGCATGCAGTTTTACTGCCTGAAGTCAACTGGTCGCATTCCAGGTCAGGTCAGCATATGCCGTTTTTAGCAGAATCCGCTACCGACGCTACTTTGAAGGCACTTTGTTACGTATTGATGTCTGTTCGTAAATCCAAACAGCTCGGAGTGATTTCTGAAACCAGGTTCATGTGCAGAGCAGAAAAATAACAGAAGGTCATCCGAGGTCATCCGAGGTGAAATGCCTCATTCCGCCCTGAACAGTACGAACTGGATATTCGCTGCAAAATCCCAACGAAAGAAATGACGAATGATATCGGACTACGTCTCTAGCGTGGAAACAACATTCACATGTCGTCTTGCATTCACATGTCGTCTTGAACTCAAGAGAGTTCAAGGAGACAAAAATCTGATCCTGCTCTTTCCTCGCCATGGCATGCCAGTTGGGAGGCCGATGTAGACGGCGCTAATAACGCACGACGCAACAGATGCAGTGCTGCTCTCGAACGCATCTTCTTGACCAACGCTGTCTGATGATGGGAGAGTGTCTTGTGCCGCAGGCCATAGCAACTGTTTTGACTTGTTTTGGCCTAAACCAGCCATGCCTAATTACAACTGGCATTGTACACAAATACCGAAAGTTGTCTGCGAATTATAAAACATTACAATATAGCATTATAGAACATGACCTAATAACATGCCGTATTAGGTAATGACTTGATACCAACATAGGTAATGTAACGCTACAAAAGGTAATCCTGAATGGCTGCTTCTGAGAGCGCTAAGAAAAAATCCAGGATTAAAGGCAAATATTGCTTCGTATCTGTAACTTTGTATGTGTGTGTGCGCGTTTATGTTTGTTTGTTTACGCGTTTGTTTGTGTGCGGTTTACAGCATTAAATTATGTATTTAGAAGCCCATGTTCCAGATGTCTACCAAATCAGCTTCCTAAAAACGCGTTAGATCTTCCACAAAATATAACGTTATTCATGACCTGCTTCAACTTTGACCTGACCTTAACCCTTCACATCGTCTAAGTACACATTTTCGACTTATGCGGAACGCAGCAGTCAAGGAATCAGCAAACATGACATCTGCGGCGTACTTGACGCGTTGCTCGCACATTTTACACTACATCGCGTTTGGGGATCGTGACATGCCCTCGAGAACAAGGTCATATCTAACAAACCAAAGGTCAGAGAAACTTGAAATTTTCAAGGAAGGCACAGAAAGGATAAAAACAACTACTGAAAAAATCAGATCTCTGTTTCAACAGCTAGGCGTGTATCAAAAAAACAACACTTGCCGAGGGGTGGCATCCACTCCACCCGATGTGCGGGCGAGGTTTAACCTCAGACGTCATATGGTGGCATCTATGATGAGACACCATTGAGTATGTGCAACTTCTGTCAAGGGAACAAAGAGGTTCGCAAATCTTTTATGCGATAGAAACAGCAGAATGGTAATTTATAGGATAGAATGGAATATGGAGTATGGAATAATATGGAATGATATGGAGTATGGAGTATGGAGAACGCGGAGGAGGAGTTATTTCGGTTTCATTCGTCAGTCGAGGTGATTTCCGTCTCCATTTAATTAAAGGGGATAAGTTTAGAATGTTTTTGTGAACCCAGTGGATGACATCTAACAGATAAGATTCGACATCACGTTGCCTGATATGACCTTAAACCCTAATTGCCCTTACACCATTGCATTGTGTTGCCATGTCTGGGAAGGCACCAGTGATATTAATCCAAAAGCAGCCGTTCGACGAATCTTTGTGGTCATAATAAACTTCCGGCGTGAAAATTAGTTGCGTTCATTCTGGCGCCGTTGCTTAACACTAGCTGGTGGGTGTTTGAAAATAACGCGCACTGGCGGGGGTGGAAGAATATTTTCCCCTACATCTTCTGATCTGTTCCGCTGACTGCAACGAACTTTGGTGGGAAGGTAATATGCGTTCTGGTCATATAACCCTCAGAAACTGAAAGACCCAGGCCTCGTTGAAGTTTAAGGACAAACAGAGATGAACGTCGAATAAGTACCACGCTTTCCTTTCTCCAGATCTACTGAACGGATCGCAACCAAATTTCGCAGAATCTTGGTCAGTATGGTAAACTCGCATATCACAGAATAAGGCGAATATGCGTCAGGTCAATCGAGGTAAACCTAGGTCAACATTTGACAATACGGCATTTTGTGAAAATGGGGCATAACAGTAGCTGTTGTGTTGTTAAGTACGTAGGACACCGGTATACGTCTGTACGTCAGGTAACATGCTTTGGTCATATGAGGTCATATGAGATCAACCAAGATCAAGCAAATGGACTTTCTCCAAATTTAATCCAAGTCATTTGGGTAGATCTCAAAAAAAGGAATAATGCGTCTTAACTAACTGACCATGGGTGACCACAGCTAACTTGACGTGGTTTGGCTACGTTTTGGGACACCTGCACTCATCATGTAGTCAAACATTCCACCAAACACCCTAATGCCCCTTTATTAAATATTGCATTTTCAAAACCGGACCTCGGTTGACCTGGACTGACCGACCTCGGTCAGTTATGCTTCGGGGTAAGTACATTCAGTTTGTAGACTAATTCTCCACAGGGTTTTGTTACGGTCATATGAAAAGGTATGCAGGAAAACGCAGGGCGCTTTGTATTTATTTTTTGTTAATATTCATGGCATAATAATATTTGTTTTACTCGACACGCTGGGTCGGAACTGGGTGAATGTTTGTGATCCATATAGTTTAATAAATAAATAAAAAAATATGTTTTGGTTTTGGCCAGCCTCGATTAAACCGACCCAGACCACGTGTGCTTTGGATTGAAAATTCATCTGACAAGATACCATCCCGTAATGTTCTGTAGCTGGCTGTCAGGCGGACATTGTTCCATAGGTAAGTGGGGAGTGAGTGGCTCCCAAAGGCACTCTGCACGTCTGGAAACAAATGCCACGGTCGGTAATGGCGCTAGTAATACACAAATAGTATTGCTTTCAACCTTAAATTAAAAAAAAATAGAAAATAAGGAATTAAATATATTCCCGCTTGCGATTTGTTCCACCAATGGATTTTGTTTTGTTCCATTGCAGTGGTTGAACAGCCACATACCGGCTGATGGCGAGTGAGCGCAACTGTATATCGCATACCACAAAATAGAAATAAACTAGACCTCCAGTGGGGACAACTTAAAAAATTGTTCCACACGCAACACGGCGACCGTCCTACGACCCCGCAGGCGTGGGGCCGTCTGCCGCCGAGGAATGAATGGCCCCGCGACCGACTTATCAACCTCATCAGGATGTGGTGAAAAAAAAGCTGTAAACCAATTTTAAGATTTCAAAAGGCGAAAGATGAGCATGGATTACATCACCAAATGCACAAAACGTCAGAGGTTGTAGCTTTACCTTCAGCGTGGTAAGTTTGGCGTCATTACCGCCAAACAGGAGATTTTGACGTATTATTGACAACGCAGGCTTGATGAGAATTATGTGAGTCGCTTAATGGGATAAATCAGTAACGGTAGCCCTTTCATGGAAACACGTGGCTAGGCAACTGGCTTGGGGACCAGAGTTTTAGCACATTCTGCAATAGTGGGTACGCGAAATAAATGAATTTGTAGGTATTTTCCTTTGGTGGACAATTTTTATGATGCTTCCCTTCTTGAGTTGTGGGTAAAAGAGTCAGTGACGGCAGCGTGATGGTCAGACTGTTTACCGCAGTCGGTGGAAAAAGTGGCTATGAAGAAAATTACAAGATAAAAAACCTTGAATACCGCCGCGTGGCATGTCACGTACGGTGTTGAGCGAAATATTTCAAAGAAAATGGCACCACGTGACGGGAGGAGTGGAAACCCCGAAGAGTTTTTTTCACTTGCCTCTTCATTTCCAAGGCCCCGCAAAAAAGAGTGGGACGAATCATTTTGATTCGTCTCACTCTTTCATCCCAAACGTATCGTTCGATTTGTTTACATTTTTTGAAGAGCCAGTTTGATCCAGAACTCATAATAATGAATCCATTCATGAATCCATTCTGACACGACTCTGAATCGAGCGCAAGTCTGATCTGTTGAAAAGTCCCATAGCACTCTGGGCGGTGCACAGACTTGGACGTAGAAAAGAACTATTAAAAGCGAGTGCAGCAACGCCCCTAAACCATACTGTGCTCCATGAAACTGAATTTTCTCGAGACTCAAGGTAGCTCTGGCCCTATCAAGTTAAAAAGAAGTACCTGCAAAAATATGCCTGAAATATGAAGCGAAGTTAGTCAAACGAGGCACAAATTGTTCAAGTGGGCTAGAGTGGTGCGACGTAAGAGGCGTCGCCCCTCAGCGTTGGTCTCGCTGCGCAGTCAGCGTCGTGAGTCCAGGGAATACTCATATCAAAGTCCACACAACGATATCCATAAGTCGTGCCAGCGAGCAAACTACGTCATTGTTATTACTGGGTATGCACGCTCTTCCATTCAGGGACGTAAAAACTCAAAGAATAGTTGGGGAACAATTTATTCGCGACGAATTTGAAAAAGTTATTGTTCATCAGCGTCGTCTGCTACTTCATCAGACCACATGTTGAACTCTTCCAGGTTCTCAGACCGTAAGACCACCACGAAGATTTTCAGATGATCGGCCGTGCGGTTCCGATATTCCGGCTGGAACATCAGCTGACCCGCCGCCATGCTGCGACTCGGCTGCGGCCGTCGGAGTGCTCGGACAGCAGGGCGGCTGCTCCCTGCTGGGGCGGCCGAGCGCGGCCTGCCGGTGCCGACCGGCCGGCCGGCCGCCACCGCCGCCGCCGAGCCGCCGGCGCACCAGCCCGGCTCGATCGGACGACCTCGGCCCGAGCGAGCGCGCTCTCCGCCTGACGTCACGCGGCGCCTCGGCGCGTGACGTCACGCGGCGGGGAGAGCGCGCTATCGGCCGGTCGCGCGGCGTCCTGCCCGGCCGGCACCGACGGCGGCTGCCGACCGGCGCTCGGCCCGGCCGGCCGCGCGGCGAGCTCGGGGCTGACTCAGGGACAGCCGAGGGACGCGGACCAGCAGGGACGGGGCTGACTCACAGACAGCCGAGGAACACGGACCAGCAAGGCAGGAGCTGATTCACAGACAGCCGAGGGACGCGGACCAGCAGGGACGGGGCTGACTCACAGACAGCCGAGGAACACGGACCAGCTTACCAGCAACACAGCTGGCAAAGGACTCTAGCTTGAGACGTATAGTGTATGGAAAACCGGAAGGCTCAAGGAGTTTTTGGAACTGATCCCTGGAAAATGACGGTATGTCCTCCCTCGTTTTGGATGTCCATCTTTTCCTCGATGTATATGGGTAAGTTAAAGGGCATCAGTTACGCCATCATATCGCAGTTGTTAACTGATGCAAATAGCTAAGAGCATCTTAATCCAAAAGTGGCCATTAATCTGGTAAAATTTCGGTAGTTTATTGGTCATGTTTTGCATGACGGTAATAATCATGCTGCCAGCCATCGTCCAAGTCTGAAGCAATCTATGAGTAAATACGCACACTGCGAAGAGAGACGTCATCGTACCCAGTACCATTGTTGCATCAGAGGGTGGAGAACTGAGGAAATTATTCGTGTTGCCATCGTCAATTTCAAGTCCATTCTTTCTGTACATCGCCATGGTCCTAGTGCTAAATTTCGAAATTAATGCTGTCCGTCTGGCAGCACCAATAATACAGGGGGTTCCACCTCCGTCCATTTCAGTTGCGGCTGGCTCAGGAGAAAGGCGTGGTCGATCGGGCCAGCTCTCGTCCGGACGGCCCCGGCTCGATGCGTGCATACCAGGCACGGCTGTCGGCTACAGTCTGTTCCGATCTGTGCGTACCGCGGCTCTTGCTCGATGTGCGCATACCAGGCACGGCTGCCGGCTACAGTCTGCCCGTCCTGTGTGTACTGCGGCGCTACCTGTAGCCATCGTGCGACATCCGACCTGACAGCAGCAGCGTGTCGGCTACCTCGCGCTCGCATCTCGCTGCTCAACGGCACAATGGCCAGGGGTGTAGGAACGCGACGAAAAGTGGGAGGACCATTCGTCCAGGGACGCCAACCTCTAAAGGGGCGTCGATCCCCAGCAGGGGCGCCATCTATTTAGAATGAAACTGGCAGTTTACGTACATATTTAAGGATTTAAAGGCACATATATCAGTGCATATCTTTTATTTAGACACATTTCGAGTCCCATACGAGCGCCTGGTCTGTAGATGGGGCACCAAATATATGAGGGGCGCCTGATCTGCAGGAGGGAGGGGGTCTTGCCTGAAAGGGGCACCTGTATCGGATGTATGTATTATACCTGTATACGTATATATGTATGCATATATATGTATATATGTATGTATGTATATATGTATACCTGTATGTAGACTTGATTCGTCTGTAAGATGTCCCGTATGAGCGCCTGGCCTATAGAGGGGGCACCAAATATATAATGGGCGCCTGATGCGTGCGGGGCACTTTGCTCGCCAAGGGCGCCGAGACCCTGAGGGACGACTGTACTGTAGACGTGTTTGGTCTCTGCGGTGTCTCGCACAGGCGCCTGATCTGTAAGGGGGGGCCAGAAATATATAATGGGTGCCTAATGTGTACGGGGCGTCTCGCTCGCCAAAAGCGCCGAGACCCGAGGGGTGCCTGACGTATAAGGGGCGCCTCGCTTGCCAAGGGCACCGACCCCCGAGAGGTGCCTAATCTTTACGGGGGGAGGGGCGCCTGGTCTGTAATGGGCGCCTGCGTCGTAGACGTGTCTGGTCTGTGAGGGGAACCAAATTATTTAGAGAATGTGCCTGGTCTGCATCGGGCGCCGGGCATTTCAGAGCTACCTGGCCCGTACGAGAGTGCTTACCTAGCATACACTTGTAATACCCATAATAGTTACCTGTAAGGGGCGCCGTGTCCACGAACAGTGGTTGATCTATGTATGGGGGAAGGGGGAGGGCGCCTGGCGACTGTTGATTGCTGAAGAGTAGAAAGGCCCTCCCTCAGTAAAAAAGAAAGGAAAAAAACTTCCGATTTCGGTATTTATTGGGAATGGAGCTCAAGAAACGTTCTGTTTTTTCCTTCGAAACCCTTTTTTTGCTGTGGCGTAAAGGGGGCGCCTGCACCACGGGCCAAAAAGTGGGGGGACAAGTCCTCCGTCCTTCCTCCCCCCCGGCGACTGCGCCCATGGACATGGCACCGGCCGGAACAAATCACATATATACCGGCACTCTTCCCGCCACACTGGAATCCCAGCAGCCCGGTTCAAAAACAGATCCAGCCGCCCGCCCAAGGAGGGGCCAGATCGGCGACGATGATGGTATGGGAGCCACCACCGCTTCGAGTTCCCCTCACTGGAGCCTCGCTGACCCACGGAGGGCTGCTGACGTAGGCGGGAGGGAGCCGTCAGCACGGGCTGATGATTTAGGCGGGAGGGAGCCGTCAGCACGGGCTGATGATTTAGGCGGGAGGGAGCCGTCAGCACGGGCTGATGATTTAGGCGGGAGGGAGCCGTCAGCACGGACTGATGATTTAGGCGGGAGGGAGCTGCTGGCACAGGCGGATGATTTAGGCGGGAGGGAGCCGTCAGCATGGGCTGATGGTTTAGGCGGGAGGGAGCTGCTGGCACAGACTGATGATTTAGGCGGGAGGGAGCCGTCAGCAAGGGCTGATGATTTAGGTGAGAGGGAGCCGTCAGCACGGGCTGATGATTTAGGTGAGAGGGAGCCGTCGGCACGGACTGATGATTTAGGCGGGAGGGAGCCGTCAGCACGGGCTGATGATTTAGGTGAGAGGGAGTCGTCGGCACGGACTGATGATTTAGGCGGGAGGGAGCCGTCAGCACGGACTGATGATTTAGGCGGGAGGGAGCCGTCAGCACGGACTGATGATTTAGGCGGGAGGGAGCCGTCAGCACGGACTGATGATTTAGACGGGAGGGAGCCGTCGGTGCTGGACCGGCTGCTAATCGACACGTCGCGGTATATCATGAGGGGGCTTGACGAAAGCCTTCAATCCAAGCGCTTGAATACAGCTCACCCGTCGCGTGATGATTTGCTGTGGATTATTGTCTCATGCCTTTTTCAGTCCATACATGACGGTTTGGTATCGTACTGTAGTTTAATCTTCTCAGGAACCCGGAGTTATTTTGTTAACGATACATGCAAATGACAGGCTAGCCAAGCAAATCCAAAAGGTATATATGTGTTTTTCGTTTACTTAAACGGGATATTTCATCTTAACATGTGTTGTCATCTGAGATAGCCACCTTGTATGTCGCCTTTAGTCTTAGAAACCAATCTGCGATATATGATATGTTTCAAAAATCTACACTTGTGGAGGTTCAAAGCAGGGGCGTAATCAGGGTTTTCTTAACGGGGGGGGAGGAGTTTAGCAAGTACTGAAATCATACGAAAACAGACTGCTGGGAAGACGATAAGCAATAAGTTTCGCTAAAAAATATGTGCCTAAAGGGGGCGTCCGGGGCCCTCGCCCCTCCCCCTCCTCTCTGGTTACGCCGACGGTTTAAAGCGATTCCCTACAGTTTTCCCGCGTGCCATTTTCGGCCGCGTCCCACTTACAGCTGTTGTGCGACGACTCGAGAGAGCTCAGGCCAGTACATGCCTGCGATCACTGTCCTGTGCAGGACTACATTGCGTCATATCGGTGGATGTATGCTGCGGCCTCCCACCCCCTCCAGTGTTCAGGGAGTTGTACATTAGGCCTATGGCAATGGCTGGGAAACAAGTCTGAAATCCTATGCAGAACTCCTCCCCACATGATGTTCTGTAATCTCAAGCCATGGTTGGATAGGTAGGGAATATAGGTTTTAGAAACTACGTTCTCTGAAATTCCTACGCACTAAAAATAAATAACGAAAACGTTACCAGCGACGTTTGTTAGACTGAGCACGTCTGTTTATGAAAAGTCGACGAAGGTCGAAGGCCCTTTCCTTGTCTGTGAGTGATTGGGACTTAAGGGCACTCCGACTACGTGGTCATTTGGCGCCCAAAGGTCCTTTTCCTCACCCCTCACCGGACCGGGAGGTTCACGAAACCCCCAAAATCTCGAGAACCATATACTTCACACAGAAAAAGTAAGGTGCCCCTGAAAAGGCCTTGGTGAAAGTAGACGAAGATATTTCACAATTGCTCAGCGAGATCGATATTAAATTCACTAGACGACATAGTATGTAAAAATGTACGTAGACAGCTTTGGTAGCAAACTTTGGTAAGCATACTATGTATGTTGCTCGCAAAGCGCTAGCAGAAAAAAAATGTTTGTTTCAACTTTGCGGTGCAGTAAAACGTTGCTTAAAATCAAAGCTGTTATTTCAGACAAATATAAAAATGATTGAAAGCTGTTGTCTTTTTGTGCAGTCATGGGTCCTATTTTTCGATACATAAGACTTGCCTTTGACTGAAATACAAATATTTTTTATCTTTTTGCCGCTGCAACCATGTCTATAAGGCAAACCAAGTCATCATCCATCAGATTAAGGTCAGACACGGTTAACCTAGGTCAAAGATTTGGCACCTATCATTCGTGTGTGCTATTTGAGTCTATCGTATCATCTTCTGGACTACCATTGATCAGACACGAAACGACAAAAAAATCCTATAGTTAGATAGATAGATAGATAGATAGATCTGTGCATGTGAAGTCGTTTCTAGGTCGTGACATGTTCCGAAATATTTTTCACTGTTCGCTTAGGTACCGCGTAACGATCGCGGCCATGACGCAGAAATTTCATATTCAACGGCAAGTTACCTTCACGATAGAAAATATTTTTTAATTTGGTGGCCAAAAAGGAAGAGAGTTCAAGTAGCCAAAACTGTATAGAAAGAGGGCATGGATATCATTCATTGGTGGTCACACCAGCCGTGTTTGAATTGGAAAACAACAGTCTGGTGAAATGGCTTTAGGTCACGAAGTGCAAGAGAAGCTCTTACGAAATATATCTACTTCGGAGGCCTGATTTCATGAATACGAAAAAGGGAAAACCACCATTTTCCGGTGCATGACCTTTTACTAAATGACCGCGTAAAAACGTTGCTTTTCGGGCGTGAAGTATGCAATTTTGTTTTCGGCACAGATGGCAAAAATACTCAGTCACGTCGTCGTCAAATGTACCCATTTTGGAGATGAAAACTACACAGCCGCATGCAGTATAGTTTAAACCGATTGGGCGCTGAGGTATTTGAAGAGCTGGACTCTGCGATGGCGTCAAGGTATTTGTACGGCCTTGGCCAGCATAAGTCATTGTTGCGTGTGCAGTTTGTGCCAGCTAGTATTTGTTGATTTGCATTTACGTGAAGTTTGTTAGTTTTTCTGTTGTCTAAACTCGTAAAGTTTCATGTCATGTTATGCAGCACGAGAAGATGAACAAGGGGCAAGAAGAGAACAAGGAGCGGCGAGAAGACGTCCTTTTCGGCCGCAGATAAACATGCTTTTCCTTCATTAGCCCATTTCATGTAAGTGCCCAAAACCGCTAAGCATCATTCCCAGTTAAAAACACCATTTAAACAGATGGTGCGTAATACAGCGTGCGTTATAAGAGAGCCGTCACCCAACTCTTTTGAAGCCTATACAGAAATAATATAGTATTCATGCTTTAGGTTGGCGAGAAACGCAGGATGTCTGCCACCTGTGCTGCTTTTATTATATTTCCTATTTAGTTTCGGGAACACACATATTTCCTGTCACACTATTTCAAAGTTTCAGCCATCAAAATGCATTTTCCCCACGACCAATACAATACTTACTACGGACTGGAGGGGTCATTGGTGGATTTGTCACCGGCAGTCAATGAAAGAATTTAAAAGAAGCGACAAATCGAATTTAAATAAAAGGATGATGAAATCCGATCTTTTTGTGATCAAGTTATACCTGATTTTTTTTCGATATGTCTACGCAGTACACGTGCATTTGTATGTATCTGCATATACTTTTTCTGTTGTTCGCTTCCTATTCCGTTTTCTTTCTGCTGTAGTTGCCAAGAGCCCATATTATCGGAATATCAGAGATCAACGAAAGCAGCCCGCCATCTGTCGTCAGAGTTGTTTATCTGGGTCCAACCTTCCGGCGTTTCTATTGCACAGAGCTGTACAAACTACGCATGAAGATTGAAGTAGACGGACATCTTTCTTGAAAAAATTTTGAGAGTTTTATTTGATACGACTGAACAGCGGTCTGGCACCGCTAAACAAGCCAAGGATGGTTTCACACGATGTTTCGCACAAAAATAAGCCGTCCTCATCGTATTCAAATGTGTCCAATGTTGCAGAGGTACCGTTCCAAAATGTGAGTTCTTTGTTGCCGGTCTGTTATGAAACTGGATATTTACCAGTGGGCACTTTTTAGAATGACATATAGTTTTTCGGTAGCTACTGAGTTTTTCTGAAACTGCGCTTAAAATGCAAACTTGCTACAGATGAACATTCCAGGACTGTAAACTAAACAGCAATGTCCATTTGCAGGCCTAAACATTTTGTGTGAAACGTGGCTGGCCATGTCACAGTTCAGCTAGTAAAATTACCAAGTTACAGGACATAGGAATCATCAGCGCGTATATTCAAACATAAAAATCGCCGAACCAGAACCAGAATCTTAACTGCAAACGTTAAAAGGCTGACATTTCACTTGACGTGAGGTCAGGTACCTAAATTTCCGAAACATTCGAAGTAGCAAAATTGTTGCATCTGCCATGCTTTCTCAACGTGGCATGTTTCATGGCAATCGGTACATGTCATAAGTTGTCATGTCACGTTACTTTTTTTTTAAGCGTGGCCCGCTTAGACCTCTCCCACATCGGTGACCAAACGAGGTATTGTCATGAACCCCCAAGCCAGTAAGGGTTAAACGCCAATACATCACAATCACTTTTTGACGTTTCCAAGTTAATGTGCGTGATTTTAACCATATGCAGTAAAATATTTCCAAGGTGGGGGGAAACCATCTGAGGACATTTCTATCCGTGCAACATGAAGGGGCGATTATTAAATATACAGCGTTATGAGGGGCAGTCGCCCCGGCCGCCACGCTTTCATCACTCCTACTTGTAGCCCAAATAAAAAAAAAATCTGAAATAAACATTAACCCGCGCCCTGGCATTCGGCGCCGACCACGCTCGACTTGGGGGAGGGACGATTGACCGCCCCCCTCTAATTCACTAACAGCTAGTCGCACGATAAAAATAAGCACACCGTTGGAAAGTTCGTGACAAGTAGAGTCCGAAACTGGTCTTATTGTTAGCTTTGGGTAATATGGAATTCATTTACGCCCTATATGTTATAAGTGGCTAAATTCGTTGACAAACACACTTTAGGGGAGATTAGGCTATCGGACCCACGGCTCGCCCCCTCCCCCAATCATTAAAAAAATCGGCACCTCTGCTTCTTTGATTAGTAAAGCTGTAAGGCAGCCTTGGAGACTTTATTTGAATGCATGCCATTTACAATAAATGATCATACACATATTTTGTAAAACGTCAAATTTTGAAGACCGTCAAAAGAGGATGCAGGAGACATCATGGGGGAAAATCCAACATTGTATAAGCTGGTTATGCGTGTTGAAAACAGTAACGGTAACTAAGCGTTCGTTACCACCGATGCATAAAACCACGACACCATAACACACGTACAACACTGCTGTTCAGTCCGGGTTCTTCTAGCTTTATTGCATGGATTTCTTACCATCGGCAACCGTGTATGAATGCACGCGAAGACAAGTCTTCTGTCAAGCGGAAGAGTCCGCCCGCTGCGTCGTAACTGTACGCCAGCAGTGCGTGCCGTCGTCCGCTCGCTGCGCAGTCAACACTTTTCTAGCCCTCTGACCCGGCCGTACGCGCTTTACAAAAAAGAAAAAAACGCGACTTCTAGCCTTCGCTGGCCGAATGCCTGCCCCAGGCGGTGTTTCCTGGACTGCGGCAATACGGCGCGCCATGGCGCCGTGAGGTCTGGCATAGTTGGCAATGCATTCATTGTGCATATTTTGGAAAAGAACAGTAACCCCAGGTCGTCTCAATCCGCCGAGCTATGACGTCATTACTGAAGACTTGCAGAGCGATTTTTGTGCCAGACATGGTTGGTTTCCGGTTTCCGGCTAGCCGCCGATCGATGGGCCAGCTGCAGGTGGCGGCTGGCCGTCCCGGCTAGTAGGCCGTGGGAGGAAGGGGCGACGGTTAAAAGTGCATGCGCAAGCATTCGAACCGTGGATCTGGGATGCGTAACTTCAGTCCGGTCACCATTCGGTTGTGAGTACAATTTGCTAAATGCGCTAAATTAATTATATAACTTTAGTTCCCTTTTTTATCTCACATAAACATATCAGTAGCATCTGACACCTCAGATCATGGATAACTTCTTCATGGTTTAGACCTTGAGAAATATGCCAAGATCCTGGAAAATTGGTTTTGTTCTTGGGGTCTTGGGATAAATTTACCTTTATTTGATTAAATCTAAAAAGATAGGGGCGCATTTTACACACCACACCAAAAAGTAAAACAAAAGTTTAGGATCTTGCACTAGTTTTTAGCCATCTGCTCACAAAGTCGGCTAATTCGCTAGCCGACCGTATCGGGCTGATTAGCCGCCGACCCGAAAACCAGCCAGCCGCAAACAACCTTTTGCCAAATGTGCGTTTTTTTTGTTATTTTAGGACGATAGGTATGCATAAACGGCAGATAACGGATATGAAATGGTTCAAAATGGTAGTCCACATGCAAACAAGTTACTTTAGATAAACTGATGACCCATTCAAGGTCAAACGAGGTCCATGGACTAAGATGACCTTTTTGACCTGAGAACGCTCCTACACTAATTTTTGGCACTGGATATGACAAACATGATTCAGGCCTATTTGGCTCCCAAGTGCTTCGCTTTTAACACTGGAAAACCGTCTTAAATTGCCAAACATAAAATTTGACCAGACTTAGACAGTCACTGGTCAACCTGACGGGGTCGAACGGGGTACCGTTGGATTTACGGTACAGTTGGATTGGTACCGTACAGTTGGCCTCCACTTAGAGGCCAAATGGACAGGAGGCTGCCTACACCCTCCCATCGTCGGTGCGAGTGAGAATTACTCCCATCCGGAGAGGGTTAGAAGTGTTCAAAATCGCGGATACTTCTCATTGTGTCGGATGATTTAAGCCGGGTGCCAACGGATGTTTTTAGCCGTCGCCGATTGGCCGGCGTATGACGTCCTCGCTGCTGACCGGCCGCCGACACGGGACGTCTCGCTCAAAGCCCCGCCCACGGGCGACCACATCAGGTCCCGGCGCTGGAAAAACAAAGTGTAACCCCGAACGTAATTGTCCCTTCCTTAGCTTTCAGTTCTTCTCGGCCAAACCTCGCAATGCAATAAGACTATTCAGGCAGACAAACGTAACACATTCCTAAGCCACTAACAGAAATAAAAAGCAAATTTGCCTGTACACGTTTCCATCGAGTCATCGCGTCAGATGAACTCGGCGTACCCAGCAGGTGGTCTTCTTTGTCAGGTTTCCCGTCGTATCTGAGGAATCGGGCTAGTTGGTCCTCTCAGTTCGGCAGGCTGTGGCTGCTCCCCATTAGCAGCCGGTTGGTCCCGAGAAAAAAAAAATGTGACCAGCATTCCCCGTGCCCGGCGTGACCGCAGCTGCTACTTGGTCTTCAGGTCAGCTCGCTGCGGTGGAGCGACCGATGACCATGTCCTGTCGACAGCCCCGTGGAACGGTCTCCGGCGATTTTTTTGCACCACAGCTGGTTTGTTCCTAGAGCCTTGTGTGGTCCGACAGACCACGTCATTAATGCCGTCCACCACGACGTATGGTCCTTTCTATGGGATCATGAGCTTCGGACACATGCTCTCGTTCCGTCGCGGGTTGTAGAGCCGCACAGTATCTCCAGTGTCGGGCCACCGGCTATCGGCCCTAAGATCAGGCACGTAGCCAGGATTGTCGCAAGGGAGGGCCAAATGTCAAATTTGGTGGTATCCCTCTGGCATATGACGAAATTTATCGGAAAAGCAGCAGTTTCATGTAACTGGCCTCGTATTTCACCCACAAGAATACATATGTTTGCCTTCGCAACATATATATGATCACTATTCCGTATTCGTGCGAAATCGCTATGTATCTAATGTAGACCGCTTAGCTCGGGGGGCCATGGCCCCCATGGGCCACCCCTGGCTACGTCCCTGCCTCAGATCATGACGGGCCTTCGCCTTGTTGCAGGGGGTCCTGATGTTGCTCCTCGCAAACCGGTGCACCTTCTCCAGGGTCTCTTCGAGATTGTGCAGGTACTCGGATATCGCCTCAAGCGGGGTCGGTCTTCTTTGACTTCATAAAATGAGTCAACCGGCAGAGTCCCGGCCAGCGTTAGCAGTCTCACGGATGGCTCATGGACGGCAGATCGATACGCCAGGAGCAGCACAGGTACATGCTGGTCCCATTATGAAGATTACGTGCGCGTACATCACAAGTTGGCCGCCAGTTGTTCGGTTGCACCGCTCCACCGTGCCGTCAGACTAGGGCTGAAGAAGCTTGGTCCTCGTCTCCTTGACGCTAAGTTTCTGGCACATTTCCTTGAATGGAGCCGACTCGAAGTTGCGTCCCTGGTCCGTGTGCAGCTCATGAGGGACGCAAATCTTGACACAAATCCTCGAAGGCGGGCGTCCGCCAAGGCCTGAGCTTCTCGATCCGGAACGGATTGTACCTCAGTCCAGTTTGTAAATGTGGTGCATGAGGAACGCCAGATACCGCTTTCCAGTTGCACTTTCGGGGAGAGATCCGAAGACGTACACTACCACCCTTTCTCCCGGACAGCCAACATTGTACTGCTGCAGAGGTGATCTCGGCTTCCCTGGAGGTCCCCTCTTGGCAGCGCAGGCAGTGCAGGCCTCGCAACACATCCTAAAGTCCAGTCGCTGTTCCGACTGGAAGAACCGCTCCCACAGTTTGTTCAGGGTCATATCTGTACCCAGATGTCCTCCGTCGCGATCGCCATGCAACTGTTTCGTTTCTCATGCTCGCTGGGAGGATTCGGAGGAGGAGATTACGGTCATCGGCATCAACATCCCACTTACAGAAGAGCACTCCCTCCTTCACGCGCAGCGAACCCCATGGTCTGCAGAAGCTCTTCCCTCCGAGGCTCTGAGGCGACACCTGTTTCCAGTCGGGTTGCCCTGGTCTTGTCTGCAGCCAGGAAATGATGACACTGAGATCAGAATCCTTTTATTGGCTAGTCTTCAGCTTAGTGATGGACCGGTATGGCACGGTAGTTATGGATCGCTATTTTCCGATCTTTTTCTGATCTTAGCGCTGGTGCGGTGTTTGCAATCCTCTGGACGTGGCCGTGCCGGGACATGGTGTCCGCATTGCCCTGCTTGTGACCCGTTTGATGACAGATCTTAGTCATACTTTTGGAGCCTCTGGAGCCATCTCGCGGTCTGACCTTGTGGTGTCTTGAACGTCATCAGTCACTGCAGCGACGAAAAATCACTTCTCACCAGAAAGTGTCGGCCGTACAGACAGTGATGAAAGTGAACGATGACTTTGATAACAACCAGCAACTCTCGCGTGGCCACGCAGTAATTCCTCTCCGGTGTATTGCGTGCCTGCCAACTAAACGATCACTTGCTCCTTGTCAGCCTTCACTCGAGAGAGCATTGCGTCCACCTTCACGTTGCTGGCGCCCGCTTCTAGGATAAAGCTGTCCTGTTCTGTGGCGAGCACCAGGCTAGGTGTTCCTGTGAGGGCGATCTTGACCTTATGAAAGGTGTCTTGGCACTGACACGTTCAGATGAGAGGTGAGCGGTCTTGCGCCAGCATGTGCGGAGGCCGCGCGATGTCCACGATGATGGCACGAACCGTCGGTAGTACGAACACGGCCCAAGAAGCTCTTCACATCTGTCATTTCGCCGGTCGGGGCCACTTGACTACAGCTTCGACTTTGCTCGGATCATTGAAATGCCTTGTGAGCTAAGGATATGCCCTAGGCAGCGCACTTGCCTGCCTAGGGCAAGTGCGTTTGAACAAGTGACATTTCTTTAGGTTTAGCTTCAACCCTGCCTTCTCCAGCCTCACCAGCGCTTGCTGGAGGCGCACTAGTTCTTCACAGAATGACTTCTCGTGCATTACCACGTCATGCAGATATTTCAGGCAGCACGAGATGAGAGCCACGTCTCGAAGAACTTGTTCTATGAGAAGAGAGAACGTTGCTGGACTGTTGCGAAGACCAAATGGCCCTCCTGTTGTGAACGCCATCTTCTCCTGATCTTCTGGGTCCATTGCTACTTGCCAGTACCCTCTTGAGTTCCGAGGTACGGAACCAGTGCGATCCGGCTGATGAATCCGGGATCGAGGACTCCCTTTTTGTTTCCAAGATGTGCCTTTGATGTCTGAAATAGATCTTAATCATGGTCTTCACAAACCGTGAGCTCGTTTTGCTCCAAAACTTATTTGAAAACATGCCTCTAGGCTACATAATGGTTAAAAACTTGGAACCATAGTCAAACAATGAGTGTTGGAGCAGAGTGTGTGAGCGGACATAATCATTTGTTTATCGTTTCTTTTAGCGATCCTGAATACACCACTGGCGCTTTTTTATTCCTTTTATGTCGATAAAGTTTGGTAAGATCGCAAGCGTTCTTTTGAGTTCTTGATTTGTCAAGATCAGCCCAGTCATTGGCTGAGCACGAGCAAGGGGCTGAATCAACTTCCCCTTTCATTCCAGGCGAAATTGACCACATGGAAATATAGCTAAAACGTGGGAGTAGTTTGTCTGATCACAAGCGAGGGGGGCTGAATCACCATGCCCCATTGATTTTAAGCGAAACTGACCGCATGAGAATATAGTTGTAAATTTCCCGAAAATGTTTGTAAATGTTGAAAAGTTTTTCGACATCCCGGGTTATGTCCGGTCCAGTGACAATCATGGAGCCAATGACGTCCGTTTATACCCCAGTATTGCCGGATGGACGAACAAAGCGCTCATCGCACGCAAGACAAATTGTGAACGCTATTCACAGTACAATTGCTTTGTTTGCCATTATTTTGTGTTGCGCAAAAAGTGCTATGTCGTTAGCGAGGTTTACTTAGGTCTAGTCTGTAATCAAAGTTCTCTCGCATCTCAGGAACAAATGAAGCTACAGATGTGTAATCAATGTCTTATTTTTTAGTTCCCAATTCTTTAACCCGCGCAGTGGAAGGGGATTGCTAACGCGCACGGGAACAAGGGGTCAAAAGTGCCCCCTCCGATCTCGGCAACGGAAAAAGTTAGCAACATGAAATTTTATGGACAGGGTGGGGGCATAACAATTTACATTGTGCGCAATTTCTATGACTGTAGATCGATATCTTCAAGTTAAGATGGGGTGGAAAACGTCAACTTTTGACACTTTCTTGGCTCGCACAGGCCATTCCACACAACTTTTCGAACGAAGCGGGAAAAGGGCGTTTGCTTGGCCGTTAAAACGAGGAATACGACAACTTCCACCCATTTGGCGTCTTGACTGAGGATTTCGGGTCGAGATCATGTTAGGTCATTAACCTATGGCGCCATTTTTTCATCTTTTGCAAATCAGATTTCGACCGACACGGGGCAGCTTGAGTGTAAATAAGGACGAAACGCGTATCTCTCGTCGTATTTTCAGTGAAGATAGTCAACACCGATACATTTGGTCACTTCCAGAGTTTCTGTTTATGTATGCATGTATATATATACTCGTGAGTATGAATGTGCCAGCGTGTTTTTATTAGGGTCTTTGAATGCATATTTCGTACAATTCGACATGTCGCAAAATAAATCTGGGTTAGGTCACAAGATATTTGACCTTGACCTTTAATGGCCTTGACCTTCACTGACCCTGGTATATGAAAACGTATCAGTGTGCGCACACGTCTTTTTATTACAGTCTTTGAATGCATATTCCGTACAAACCGACACATTGCAAAGCAAATCTGGACCAGGTCACAAGCTGTTTCACCTTGACCTTTGATGACCCTGGACCTTATTGACCCTGACTTTGGTCTTGGTACAGCCATCACTTATGCCCGAATGACGTCGCATGACTGTGCTCAAACGGTAATCTTGGGTAGAACGCAGGTTCTTTCACAAAGTTCCATTTGTCAGAGACAACCGTCGTTTTCGTTATGCAAGCCTGACTTTAAATGCTTGAAACTTCAAAATTTTCCGGCCAATTTCCAATTTTTCTACGTCATTCGACGAGGCATTCAATTGCCATAAATGTCACGAAGTAGCAGCAACCACCTTCGATCCGTTCTCGAGATATTCAAGAAAAACAGGTGGGGGCACAAAAAGCCCCCTTCCAGTACGCGTATTAATGGGTAGTCAGGAATGCTCTTTCATGTCCATTTTATCCAGTTACGTTATTACCGTACTTGAACATTCTTCACATTGTCTTCATCATATTGTCATCACTTCGTCCCTTTTATGCAACTCTAGTCCAGTTCAGGTAGCCTGGAACCAGGAATCCTTCTAGCGATGCTTGGCCACATGAGACGAAAAAGATGACTGGCTGAAACAAAAAAGGTCCAACCGCCACCCTGACGTGGACAGCCGGAGTCCGGGGAGGTTTGTTGTGACGTCCCCTCCTTCTGTCTTGTGGACAGAACGTCGGGAAAAAGTGAAACTTCGTCGGAAAGCTCACCATGGGTATGTTCCAAAGCACTCATTTTTGGGGGAAATTCTAGAAAATAGCGCAACTTTTGGGCCCATATATGTAACGGATAGGAATGTGTAAGAGGGGCTTTAGACCCACCCCTGGTATAGCTAGAGCAACTCTGAGCATGGAGATGGAACGCTAATAGAATATAAATTACGGTGACATATGGTTTATAACATGCAAATAACCACATATCTCATCAGGCGACTTGATATAATGCCATTTTTTATTTCACTATATTTGCGAGGTTTTTGAACATCGATGGCGAGTTGTTGTTCATGTATGCTTCCAAAAATGGCAGAAATTATTTGTCTGAATATGTTTTAAATACCAACAGGCTAAAACGCCAATGACCCGACGTTATCTGACTTGACCTTGTGACCTGAATTAACATTCAGCAGTTTTCTTTCCGTTATTTCATGTTCTGTTGAGGATTAATAGCAATGCTACCAAAAGGGCAAGGACTACCTTTGGATCAAAACTCCTTGGGCTACACAGCTGACATCAACAGAGTGTTATGTAAGGTGGATCATATGATCTGCCTTGACGTACGATCACGACCTGATTTGAAGCACGCTTGGGTTTCGTCTTCTCATTCACAGATCTGCCATTGACTCATGAAATAAACCAGAGAGGTAAAGCTGGACATCTGGATATGACCTCAGCTTCTAACACGGTGATCTCGCATGACCCCAGGTGAATTAAGGTTATTTCACAACATAAAAAGATCATGGTGCAATTTTGGATTGCCAAATCGACTTCAGTACCTATTTTTACCCCATGGATCATCAAAACGGATTTTTAGACTCCTTTTGTTAGTTTACTCCAAATGTGGCCTGACCTGACCTCATGACCCTTCGTATGGGTCCACACTATTTGTCATGTTTACTGACGTCCGTGACTCAGGAATGTATTATAGCTTATACCATGGTGACCTCGCATGACCTCAGGTGACCTAAGATCATTTCACAGCTTGGAAGTCTTCACGTAATTTTGGACCGCAGAATCTACTTCAGTGTCTATTTTTACTTTGAGGATCATCAAAACGGGCTTTTAGGCTCCTTTTTACTAATTCATCCCAAACGTGATCCTACATAACTTCACGACCCTTCATGTGGGTCAACGCCATTTCCTGTGTTTAGCGACTTTCTTAGCCAGGAATGCATTTCAGGCAGAAACAAGCTGAAGAAACGGTTCAAAACGTTTAAAAGCAGGGAAATAGGGCGGAAATTGAGTTGACCTCAGGTCACTGACCTCCACCCGGACAAGAATTTCGAGATGGCAAAATTCTTGGGAATATCATCGACTATTATCGCTAAAAGTTTCAGCTCGATCAATCGCACTGCGTGGTTTGTAGAAGATCTTTAAGATAAAGGAGGTTGACCTCTTTACATGACCTTAGGACAGTGACCAGAAACGACCTGAAGTTGAAAATTCTACACGACATGCGCAAAGGATGTAAGAAAAGGTACTAAAGGTTTCAGCGCCCTGCGCACGCTGCTCTTTTTCCTGTCACCAAAAATCCTTAGGGGGAATGTCGAAACGCCCCCTCCCCTCCATCTGGTTGGGCGGGGATTAACATGTTGCTTTGCCGGTAACCATTTGTTTTTATTCTGTGTTGATATGCTCATATTCAGGGGCGCAGTCCGGATTTTCTTAAAGGGGGAGCTAGGTGTGAATTGAAACCATACGAAAACCGCCTGCCGGGAAGACGACGTGCAATGGTTTTCACAAAAAATGCGGACCTAAGGGGGCCCACGGCCCCCCTTAGCTGCGCCTGTGGTCATATATATGACATAAGTTGCTGGACCTGATTTCAGGTCACGGATTTTTGGCGCAACTGCATGATTTATTCTTCAAACGATGTTCGGCTGTTCGTAACCCTCTTTGGATTGACCGCGGTCTTGTGCTTAGTAAGTCATGGCAAAATGGCAAAAACTGTACCTTATCCAGACTAATTTAGTTGGTTACGGGATTGGTACGATAAAATCATCTGCATATGATAACGCCCTTTTCAAAGTGGATGCACGCAGCATAATGATACTTTGTCAAAATTCAGCAGCTGATTAGGCTATCGCCACATGGATGCGACGCCCATGGAAAGGTCCGTGACTCGATACGGCTTAAATTTGAAATCGAATGATAGATTTCCAAGGGAGAAGCTGCAGAGGAATTTGTTTGCTCGCGGCACCATTGGTGTGCATTCGTTTTCACTGCCTTTAGCATGGTTTGGCTACATGAAACGATAAAAATCATACCAGACAGCTCGTTACTTGGGGCGCCTTGAAGCACTTGCAAAATCGTACATTCCGCCTAGAGGCGGGGCAGCGGAACCATCGAGACCCTGAGTGCTGCACTCCCGTCTCTCTTTGAGCATGGGGGATTTTCAGTGTAAGCTGGGGATGCAAGTGCATCCTCAACTTCACGAAAAGTTAACACCAGAGGTAAACCAGCGCGTTACACTGTTGGTTTCGGGTCAAAATCGAAGCTTTGTATCGCACGCAGACCTGTGCACCCGCTTAATACCAGCATTACCCCACTCATAAATAAAAGATACTTGAAGTCATGTCACCACTCACACAACGGCACACTTCCGCACTGAAAGAAGCCTAAATATTAACTTCGCATTGTGAGCTATGGGAATGTTCCGCAACCAGCAGGGCTCGAACCCGAGCTTTCGGATTCACTGTCATACGTTCTAATCATAAGACAGCTTCTGCCAGTGAGCAGAGGCTGTCTGGAATGGAATCACTCAGGAAACTGCATATGTCGCCAGGCTGCATACAGTGTCAGGCCAGGATGGCACAGAGGTGCGTCTCAGCACGTGCGTCCAGCACACACCAAGCTGAAGCTAATGACATGCAAAACAGCCACATGTATTAAATGCTACGTATCACGTGCTCCTGCCTGCCATGTTT
This sequence comes from Capitulum mitella, assembly GCA_030062745.1. Classification (NCBI taxonomy): domain Eukaryota; kingdom Metazoa; phylum Arthropoda; class Thecostraca; order Pollicipedomorpha; family Pollicipedidae; genus Capitulum; species Capitulum mitella. The sequence goes on along the minus strand of CP099847.1, from coordinate 18,034,449 downwards.
CAGCATCCCAGCGGTTATAGTTTTGCGACAGTGAAGGAGGAGTGCCGATCATCTCGCGCTTCACGTGCAAGCTGCACCCCGGTTTCGGTCTGAATCCATGGAAATTGGTCGTCCAGCTGGCCGTTCGCATTCTCAAGCCATCAGCGCACCAAACTGCGCTGTTTGCGTCCCGGCTATTGGCCCACAAGAAATACGGGTGTAAAAAAGGTGCACGCGTGCTGCAGGTGACCCTTCGCTCCCTGCCCATCCTAGTGGGCACGTTGGATAGTTCTAGTGCTGGTCTGTCCACCCACCACATTTCAGCCGCTAAGTCAGTTTCCAGCACTTGGAGGTCCCCGAGTCCAAAACGGAAAACGTGCCTGTGGATCGCCGCGTGAATCGCACGTGAGTACCGACCACAAAAGCGAGTCCCCGCAAGTGGAGCCCATGCTGTCACCAAGGCTTGAGTCAACAGCACCCGCCGTTCGACCAGTACCCGTGATTACCCGCCGTGATTTGACCAGTACCACGTGGTGCAAGCCGCAGAGGTGCGGCTTGCGCCACGTGGCACGTGCCACACGACTCGAATCGCTTCTAAACCTACACCATATAGTTTGTCCGCCGAGTCAGCCCGCCCGATGATGCCACTTGCGTCGCGATCGGCTCACGCGTTCCGGCGCTAGACGCCCGGAAATTTGAACACACAATGTAAAACATCTCGATCTGAGTTTTTTCCAGCAGCTGCCATGGGTGAAACCTCTCACTAAAGGCGTGCATGGTACGCTTTCAGCTCCTCCGATTTTGAATTGTGTTCATGATGTTATGCTTTCACGCCTATGTAATGCGCCTGTATACATTATGGCGTTGCATGGAAAGAATTAACCTCAAACTGGAGTGTACATCGCCAATAATTTTGGAAAAGTCCGGCGTCAGTCTGAGTATTAAATCTAACATTAACGCTATGGCGTCCAGTACGAATAGATGACTAACACGGCCTGCTCCCCCTTTTCTCTTAAATCCGGACGTTTCGTGGCCAATGCGCACAACCTACAGCCGCAGAACGAGTGCGGAGAATATTTTCCCGTAATTGATGGTAGTTTCAGCTTATTACTTTCTAACAGAAAGCCAGGTATTTCCTTACCGGTTTGAACATACTCCGTACTGTTCGTCCGAAAGTGCCATAGTTTAGTATTTTTTGTCTGTCATGGGAAGATGACAGCTGTGGTAAAAGCAATACAGTACAGTTTGATAACTGTCTGCCATGGGGAGATGGAAACTGTGGTGTTGTATGTTTGTCTTACGGGAAATTTCAACGACAAAAATTCACTGCTGGGAAAATTGACCTCTGCATGAGAAAAGGGAATTCATCTTTGAGAAAACGTCACCATCACATTTTCCATACTACTGCCGTTCCGTAGCATTTCTGCACCCGGGCAATACTGGATTCACAGCAAAAGCACTGTCATTGATGGTGGGACTTTTTCCCCTCTCAGTTGAATGCTCATCCTTGAATTACGGAACGGGCTGAAGGAGTTCGTAGCGCTCGTGCGTGCCGTCTCATCAATGCTTTGTAAATACAAACCACAAACGCAAAAGCCTTGGTCGAAGGGGGGTCGAAAAGCTAGAGAAATACGGTACGTAGTTCTAGAATGGCGCCTACTGTTATGCTCGGCGGTGACCGGTCTGCTCGTCCTTCCAGAGCGCTTCGAAACACAGTGACATCTATTGACGATATCACAAACCATACACGTGAGTGTAGTCTGAAGGTGGGAGTCTAGTTACCAGTCGTAACATAAAAATTGTTCCCCTCACGGAACACGCCCGTAAGGAGACTCGCTCCCGTTTGAAGAAATAGGCTTCAAGGGCAGTTACTTACGTGGCAATCCTTATGTTCCTTCCAGCTGCCGGCTGTGTAACATTAACATCTCACTATGAAGCGCTCATTATGTCCTTGCAATATTGCCTGTCATCCGAGCTAGGGTCTTCAAGGATCCCAAAATACGTTATATGCCCCACTCGGTGCACAGCGTTGGGTATCAGTGCAGGGGCGTTGGAATCGCGCTCCCCCTTTCAAACTTTAGACAATTTTTAGCATTAGCTCTATGACGGGACATGAAAAGAAACGAGGTAAGCATGTTGTCCGCCCCCCATTTCTACAGAGGTTCCAGCGCTACTGAATCAGTGCTTTGAGACCAACTTATCATAAGAATGCAAACTTAATAATACGTGAAAATCTTCATATCAGGTGTTAACTCACTGTGCGACGATGTCGGAGGAACCACGTAACTCTGCATAAAGACAAAAAGTACAGCACTCGTGAGCCTATTACTACCATGATCAGCTGGCAATCAGTCTGCTGTCCGAGTGTCAGGCTGGTTAATTTGTACATGATGGTCCTGTATAATACCTACTGCTACTTCTTGTACTGAATAAATGGACTTAACTACTGGACGACGGGTTGCCCTGGAGCCGGTTGATATGGACTTTGATCCGGCGTATGGTTTCGCAGCCCACACATGACGAATAGTAAAACAGCTCCCATGCGAAATTCACAGGGAATTTCTCACATGGATGCGGTACTTCTGCACGGGAGAAAGGTGGTGGCAGATAACGATTCTCAGTGCCATGCGTGTCAATTATTGAGCACAACATAGCGCACTGACAGGGATCTCGTTCGTATTTTTTTCTCTTTTTTTAATCGGCGATTTACCGAACCTCATTCAATTCCGGATCCAGATACGAGCAGACGACACCGGATTGTGCCGAGCCATTGACAGACACCTTGAACCTCCCCTGTCTGTACGATGTCCTGGACGCCAGCCGGGCTGGTGCATGGCCAGATTGATGGCAGCTTCTATTTAATGCCGGTGCATCAGGCACAAATAATGTACCTTGGGTACCACAGCCATCAACAAGTACGACGGGACTCAAGGACGGGAATGACCTTGGGTTCACCAATGAGAAAATGGACCTGTAGTGATGGTGGATCAAAGCTGGTTCGTTTCTAGTGTCAGGCGTCAAGCACTCTGCAATTCTTATATAGGATGTCTGGGATGGTCATTGAATTACTCTGCACCTGGACAGATTTAAAATGGGTTGACGAGTCTGATACGAAGATCACCACCTACTGCTAACTCTCCATTTTGATGATGGTTTGGTTCCAAACTGAAATTAATAAAAACATATGGAATCCTGTGTCGCACTTTTCAAGATTGCCACACCTAACCAGAACGTGAGGAACTTCCCATGCTCTGGGGAATTTCCCACAAAGCATGGGAAACCTTCCATGTGTTGGGGAACCATGTGGAACTTCCCCCCACGCATGATGCGTGAAAAGAATAACTTTCAGTAGAAATATTAGACAGGATGTAGATAATCTCAAGCACGTCAAGAGTATCTGACACCTTCCAAGTCCAAATCGTTAAACTGAATTCTGAAACTGCCATCGTTATATTTCTCACGTGTCGGCGAGGATATGACGACAGTCTGCCAAGTATCAGGTTCTCTGTGGCCGAGACACATTCCGAAAAGACGATCCCTCCACACTGGCCGCCACTGCAAGTGCTACCAGAAGACACCACATAAATGTCATTAAACCGCAATCTAGAGTAACTCGACATCGTTGCTCGTGCAGTGGGGACCGTCAAGGTCTGGAATAGTCCACCAGAAGGTATTGTGAATGAACCGCACGTACATACATTGTAAACAAACTGAGCCAGCACTGAGCTCTTTAGATATTAAGTGCATGCATTATATACACAATACCTATATAATATATGCACATATTTTATTTACAACTATATACGTATAAACACACACACATATGCATAGGTGGGCACTGGTCCGTTACTCCGTTACTCCGTTACTAACGAAGTTACTTTTTTGAGTAACGGAGTAACGGACCCGTTACTTTTATTTTACTGTAACGGACTGAGTAACGGAAGTTACTTTTGTGGTCCGTTACTCCGTTACTTTTTGGTCCGTTACTCCGTTACTCCGTTACTTTTTAAACTCCTTACAGACACCGCCCGGCTTTATTTGCATCGGCACACGCCATTGGCTACTTGAATAGCCAACACCCAATAGCGTGCGGCGATACAAGCGCGGCTGGGCGCGCACGCAGCTGACAATCGCGGAGTAGACTTGTTGACAATATTCGTCAGCTGATAAACGTTGACGGCAAGCTGGCGGCAATGGTTCAGTATAAAGGCCAGTTGACTTTGGTCTCTTTTGGGACAAAAGTATTGAATTATGCGTAAGTTTGATATGTCTTAAAATTATAAATTAACCAGTCGTCATTTTTCAGGCTAAAAGATATCAAAGTTATTGTCATTTGTACTGGAACAGCCAGCTGACGGCAGTTTTCAATGTTGGCTCAAGTTAGTCACGGATTGCTTACCACCGCCACACGGTTCCCCGCCAAGATCACTCAAGGCTGTTGAGCACATGATTACTGCCGCCATGGCCTTGGATCTGTGATGTCCGTGGGGTGATGTAGTGGTGACTGATTCTTGACTGGCCTGAAATTTTAACTACATGACACTAAAATGTCCCATCAAGGCGTCTTTACGCCGCCACTGGAGGTCGAAAACCTTGACTTCGAGTCCGACGGTGCTTCAGCTTCGGAGGCAGAGAACGAGCCCGGTCTGGGTCACCCATGGCCACATCTAGAAAAGTACTTTGAGTTTAAGGAGGAGGGGAAAAACGTCATTTTTACGTATGTCCTGTGCCGACCGAAAGAGGTTATAATCAAGGGTCACAAGAGTAGCCTTTCAAACCTAAAGGCACATATCAAGAGGAAGCATTATTTACGGTATTTCCAGGTGAGAACAGAATGTGCACAATAAGCTGTCAGCAGTGAAGCATAATTATGAAGCTTGTCGACTATTACTTGGACTATTTGCCTTAACCATATTCTCTGCAGGCAGTGAGATTCACTTTAGCCTGGGGGGGGGGCATATCTGCGGTAATCTACCTTTCGGCCGACGCTTACGAGTAATTTTTGGAGACGCGGAAGTGGCAACACAAGTTGTGTGAACAATTTAGCCCATTCAGGTATTTTTCTAAGCACTGGCCCGTACTGGATGTGTAAACTGACTTGGTTAGGTAACTCTTGAATTTTGATTCAGTTGACACATGTTTGCCTTCAGCCGATACGAGCTAACCAAACCAAAAAACAGGCAAATTGAACCTAACAAAAAATTAGTTTTACATGCCCATCTAGGGCAATCCCTGCAACCATACAGTAGGTTTTAGGTTAGGTGAGGTTAAATCATTTTTAACTTGGAGGACAGGCTACATTGTCCATGCGATTCGAGTTACCACTCCTGCGTTGCCGAAAAAAATATTAACTGGCCGAAACACCTTTCGGCTGACACATTATTTTTTGTAGACGAAGAAGTGAGGACCCAAACTCAAACATGATATGAGCCGTTGCCACTTTTGCACCTTCGAAAAATGTGCATTGGCCGAAATGTGAAAATTACCAATTCTGCCCCTCCCCTCCCCACCCTTCCAGAGATCTCGAGATGCATTCGTCCAATGTTGATGGGATGAATGCCATTTGATATGTTTCAACGAGATCTCCAATTCCGGACCCCAAAAATTAAAAAATTCAGAAAATAGGGCGTGGGGGCAAACAAACTCCAAAATTTCGGGATTTTTGAAAGGTCACTGCGGCCGTGTTTACCAACCAATTTTCATGGGAATAACACGGTTCAGCTTGGAATGTCCAAGTCTTTTATATACCGAAAGCTGAAATTTAAAATAGAAAACCATAGGCAGTTCCAGGGAGGGCAAGAAGGGTGATTTTTGAAATAAGAAATTTCCTTTGTTTTTGTTTCTTTTGGCTGATATAAACATCAGATGTACAACTAGCAAGCCAGTTTAAGTTTATATGTAGCGCAGAGATGGATCCAGGTAAACAAAATTGGGAGGGCACCATAAGCACAATAGTGTGCTCCCCCATTTTTTCAGTACCTGGGTGTGCGTTCGCCTGAAAATGTGTGTGCATACGCATTGTTTAGGATGTGTATGACTATATAAATGAGTCAGTGATCTTTATTTCTACTCAGAATGTCGCGATAGTGAGCCGCACAACTTTGCAGCTTCACGCACAGCACATTACCGCCGAAAACGGGGGCTTGGAACCGCCTCTGCGGGACCGATTTTTTTTAAATGTTGACAAAACACGTGTGTATCAATTCCATGAAATGCCAGAAAATCTTGTGACGCTGCGGCAAACAGTGTGGGAGCGACAAGCAAAAAGACACGGGTAGCAGAATCTGCCCCCCACAGGGAATAGGGTTAAATGAAGTGTTTTTAACCCGTCTCCGGCCGGGCTCAGAATGCCCTTTGCCCGGCCGGAGGGGGAGCGCGGATTTCCGCACCTCCCAGGATCTCGGCTTCCATATATCGCACGGAAAAAATTCGGCGGAAAGGTTTTGTCAAACCGAGACAAAAACATTCAAGAGTTTTGACCTCAGGTCAATTTTGAGGCCACCAGACGCCATGAAAGTTCAAAACACGTCCTTGGAATTAGGTAAATAGACACAATACCTTGTCCCTGAAAAGCTGAACTTAAGCGACATGTACTGAACCGTAAGACAATAGCGAGTTCATTCATTGATATCAATTTTGGCCTTTCACAGTGGTCAGGTCAGGTCACGTCATTGTTCCAAAATGTTCCACTTGTGAACGGCTTACATCCTCCGTTGCATCTTACTTATGACCATGTTTTATGGCTAATTTGTCTTTTCAAGGGTGCTGAAGAGGTATTAAAGCACCTTTTTTAGTCTTTTATTTCACAGTAATAAAATCCATATGTCATGTTTTTTTAGTCCTTCGTCGTTTGGTATTAAAAAAAGGTCAGGGGTATCAAAAATCTTACCTCCACGCACGCGCTCGTACACAAACTAATACACACACACATAATTTCAAAACAAAACAAGAAGTTCGCGAGACCGAAACGAGCTCTGAACGGAGACCATTATGTTCAGGGCGGATACTTCGAGAGGCATTGTTGATCAAACCCAGTCGATAGATGTCCGCTGTTTGTCGCATTTTGCATGCGTCCGCTCCAGCGCCGGTTGTTCCCGCTCCGTCGGCGCCGCGGGCAATGAACAGGAATTCGTTGGTTTGAACATTGTGGCTAACACAGTGGTAGAATACCCGCCGCGGCTGTTGTCCCGGCGCCGCCGACTCTACAACGGCTGGTGAGGGCAGTGGGCAGCTAGCGGAGTGTTTTGGGTAAGCGCTTTTTGTTTCTTCCCTTTGTATATGGAATGCGTTTTACAACCACAAAGCAGCATAAAAGACTTAAAACCCGCGTTCGCTTGGTTTTCACTGCATTTAAAAAAGTAACGGAATAACGGAGTAACGGTAACTTCCGTTACTTTTTAAGGCAGAGTAACGGAGTAACGAGTAGCGAACTGGCTTTTTTGAGTAACGGAGTAACGAGTAACGAAGTTACATTTTTTAGTAACGATGCCCACCTATGCACATATGTATAATACACAAATATTACAAAATCCACAATAAGTGGAAGTTTACCTACTGTCCGCTGTATCGGTCTTACTTTCCATACAGGTGCCATATGTTGAGCAATATGTCATCGAAATGGAAGCATTTCCAAGCACAAGGTTAACCAAAATTTTTAACCCGGCACCGCCTGGCGTGTTTTCATACCCGCGACTGCCTGGGGGTTTCAAAAAGGGCACCCTCTGTTATATCAGGATCTAAGCGTCGGATCTGGACCGGTCTACCACCAGTCGACAGCCGTGAGTCTTGCGATTCAGAAAATACCATGTTGGCCCTGGTCACGTGACTAATGACGCCACAAGTCACGTAAAACGCAAAACACGACGTCGGAAAAACTGACAACGGTTCGTGCATCATTTCATCGTCAATACTGTTCTTACAGCCTTCAGTTGTGTATCAGACGAAAGGCCACGATCTCCTACATCAGAAGCATGCCAAAATGTAGCAAAAATACTGGGTCAAAATCAACCTACCTGAGGTGAAATACTGGTCCTACTTTACCTGCCAAAGGTCGGTAATAACTCAGCCGTTTTGATCCACGTGACCAAGAGGACAGAAATGAAACGTTATGATGATCAGTTCCTCGTAACCTGCTTTTCGTCCAGTCAAGGTCATTATGGGTCAGGTCAGATAAGGTTGCATTGTTCTTTCTGGCAGAGACATAATTAGACATAATTATTAAAACATTAAAACTGGCCGGGATTCTGAACTGCCTAAATACAGAACTGAAATGACATCTCGTGATAACTAAATCTGCTCTGTTTGTTCATTATTGGGTTAAGGTCAAGCCAGGCCATTTTCTTTTTCTGACTAGGAGCAATTGTTGTTCACTGCTGTTGCTGACCAATCTTCCACAGACATTGATGTATTCCATTCGTTTTGACGTCAGCCTACGACGTGACCTGAAATGGCCTCATGATGCATTTAGTAAGCCTTGCTAAAAGGTCCATAATATTTGCTTGTCTGGCTCGAACGATGGGGAAGGTCAGCGACAACCACTTTTGTCACCCACAATGCAAATCAATCCAACTGTCATCAAGCACGAGACTTAGTACGGCCCCTATTGTTGACATGCCAAGATTGTGTATCCTTCCGGAGATCGTACCCTAGGTAAATTTATATAGGGGAGACCGGGGTCAAATGTTGCATTTTTTACCTTTTCGATCCTGGAACGAAAATATTTTGGGTTGGAGAACATTTTCCCGGGTTTTCACAAACTCTGATATTTTGCCTTTGTAGTGGATTTGAAAAGATCCCGAAATAACGACTTTAAGGTATCGAAATTACTGTTTCAAAAAGTCACTTCAGCTGTTACAATGAACCCCAGGTACGGGGTAAATTGAAACAGCACCTAGGGTCAAATGTAACATGTTAGCGAATGGTGTAGTGGTGTAGTGAAAGCCACTTTTGTCGAAAACAGCCTTTATTGAACAACATTGTCTCTTACATCCTGAGCCTTTCCTGGATTAAAATCACAGCTCCAATACAAAAATACGATTTCGCAACGGCGTAAAGCTCAAGTACTCCAGCAGCTTTTCCTGAGTTAAATAACAGCTCTACCTTTATCAGGCCAAAAACCGACGCTTCATCAAAAGCAGAAGACTTCTTCATCATCACTGCAATTTTCCTGCGTGCTGTCTTCCAAGCCCTCTTCCCACCAGCCGTCGTCTTCTTCTCTTCATGCTTGTCCTTGCCAAGATTGAGCTTTTTCGATGCTTGTTTGCAATCCTTTCGACTCTCTTTTAGCTCTATCGCTCTCTTTCTGGAATGTCAGTCAGAATTGCAGCCTTTCGCTTTCGACCCGCACGGCTGTTTTTCTTGGACCTGCCTTGGGTAGCGGCCGAATCGCTTCAGGGGTGAGCTGCTTCGAGACGATCCCCAGTGGACGAGATTGTCCGGTCCCCGATGGACCAGGCTTGTCGATCCCCAATGTATCAGCCTTGCAGGAATGATGCATGATATATATCATCCATGATGCATGGATATAATAATGTATTTTCAATGTAACATTCAGAGGAAGATAAATTAAACTATATACAAATGTCCCATACTTCCCAGAAATATCCAAATGAAGTCAAACTAGAATTATTTAATCAATAAAGTAACCAATAAATAAAATAATAAAGTATCTTAATAAATCCGCTGTGAAGGTGAAACATCTACGGTAAGACGCGGTGACTAGCCACCAAGAACGTAACCACGTCTTAAAATTAAAACTGACAAAACAGCACCTAGGAGATAAATCATGGACTGGTGACAATAATACCGTAAGTATGATTTTTGGATGATATTGATATTGAATTTGGGGACAAAATTGCTTGTTGGTTAATTCGACGGGGCATGTTTTCATAGCCTCCGCCCCCAGTGGTTACATTTATGCCAAGTGCATTGATATTTTACATAAATGTAGGTTTAATGGTCTGGCCATAGGGGTCAGTTGTAACACTGTTACAATTGATCCCAGCAAAAATGTTACAATTGTCCCCGACACGCCACGCCATCTTTCAGACAAAAATGACGCAAAACAAGTCGGCGTGGGCGGCAACTGATGCACTTATTTTTTGACCAGGTACCCCCACCCACCCCACTCAAACTCTTAAACCCGTGTCTAGTAAGATACGTGAATGAGCTGATCATATTAAAAAATAAACAAAGTTACAATACACAGTAAAAAGCACAATTGTGAACAGTACAATCGACTCACCCGCCGCACCGGCCTGAAACCCCGTGAGGAAAAGGAACAGCTTACTGCGCATGTCCAGTAGTGCCTCCAGCGTCATCCATTTGTAAGTTTCGAAGTTAAAGCGTCTGTTACAATTGCCCCGTGTTACATTTGACCCCGGTCTCCCCTAATCTATGCATGATATCCATAAATATTGTCAAAATAACGAAACGTGTTCACGCCATCGCCCGAAGAGGCAAAACCATGCATACAAGGGTTTCCATATGACACCTTATCTCTATCAGGGCCTATTTTAACATGTTAACTGGGGGGGCAAATGCCCCCCCAGCCCTGCACTTTGCCCCCCCAGTCAAGAGCCCTTGCCCATGCAAAGAAAAAAAAACAGCCAGGGGTAGAGCGACCACTGCGGTCATCGCTGTATGGCGGAACCAGGAGAGCATTCCATAAACTGCTGCGCACGAGTCTCTCGCGAAGCGGCATCTCATCTACGAAGGATATTTTAAATCATTGACTAATTTGGGAGCACACTAAGAAGCATCGCTTTATGATACGTGTTGCACACGTGCCCAATGACCGTTGGCGACCGTGTTTGGTAGTTTGTACGCCGGCACCCAATGCCACGATTGTCTCGTGGGCGCCCAAGGCGTTTCATTGCATTGTAAGCACGTTAAAGATGATGAGGCAGGCGACCATGTATTAGATATTTGTATTAGATACAAGTATTACATACATACGTACATATTAAAACGCAAGAAAACTGAAGGGTCAGTTGGTGGTCAGGGCGGTTTCGCCATGGTGGGATAATATTTATATGAATGCGGTAACAGCCCAGCAGTGCTGTAGTCGCCACCCTGGTCTGAAAGCCCTGCTAAGATCCCAGTACCTAACTCGTAGAATTTCACTGAACTAGGCGGCTAAACCCTAGTTTTACGCGAGAGAAACAGAAAAGTAATCAGTCATTTATCAAAACCGCCACTCTTGCTGCTCCTTGGGCATGGGTTCATGCATTCCATGAGCATGTTCCATCTGCTTCACCAACATGGCATAGTCCAGACTGCAGATCATGGTGAGCGTTGACGATATCTCATTGAACGGAGCTAAGGCAAATATTTCAATTTGAGTCTTTTTTTATTTTGGGGTCGATAACCTGCAAATGCAGCAGTTTGTTCTCCTTGTGTTGGGACAGCTTTTGCACTTTTGCTTAGGGCTGCGAAACATATTAGCCGAAATTTGATGAGAAACTGTATTTTGGGGATAGATTAGATCAACAGAAACTATCCCGGACAGGCAACCTGCTGCTCCATTTAGGGAAGAATCGAAGTTGCCGCAACATCTCGTCAATATCCTGGCCATCGTTTGCAGACTGACATATATCACAGTTTTGAAGTACCACACCTGGCCATACCACGGTAACCCACGGTGCCGGTCTCGCAATTCCCCGTGCATTCTTAGACACCGGGAATTTTTTTTTTTTACTTAAAATTCTTAGACAACGAGAAAAAAGCCGAGCTTTGGTTGATCGGTGCTCCGGTCGAATCAGTGCCAGGAAACAAACTGCCTTCGCGGTGAGAAGTGCTGCAGCAATGTTTTCAGTCCCACCGTACGGATACGCTCACCCAGAGGGCGGTCAAAACACATCGTCCGCGAAGTGACGAGGGCGTGGAACAAAGCCCTTATTCTCACTACACCGGCGCGGAGCGTGATAAAGAAGCCCAAAAGGAAGCTTGACCAGTACCGAGATGTCATCAAAAGCAAATGCTGGAGGTCCACCCCGGAAATTCACAAGAAGAATGAATTTAGAGACAACCTCAAAAACCTTTGTGACGTTGCCATTGTCGGCACCATCAAGACCATCAAAACCAAGGGGAGAAAGATTCTCTTCTTCTCCAGGCCGAAAGAGGGCCAGGTCGTCGAGGCGTCATGGTGGTATTCGATAAGTTTCTTTCTGAGAAGGAGGAGCGAGCTCTTCAACAACAGTAGGCCGAAGCTTTAAAGGGCCCGCCGTTAGACTGAACAGCAGAGCGAGCAGGAGACAACTGTCCAACTGGAATGCTCGTCTACCGACAACACAGAGCTGACAGATCAAGATGACCCGCAGCCCTTCGCCATGCCTTCTCCTTCGAAGCGGCCCTGTAAGAGAGCCCAGAACATCGTCACTCCTGGTCTGGCAGCAGCCCTCGATCGGACCAAGCTCAATGATTGTTCTGCAATCCACTTCCTATCGGCGACGGCCTCGGCCGTCGGCCACAGCTCCTCTGAATTGGCGATCACAGAAGCTCGACCAGGCGGGCGCGTAGATCGCAGAGAAAAGCCATTGCGGACGAAATCTAGCATTCTTTGTCCCTGCCACCCAGCCTGGTGGTCCACTGGGACGGCAAACTGTTACCTGACGATAGAAAGGAAAAGGTGGGTCGACTCCCTGCCATTGTAACCGGTCCAAGAAGTGCCTGCAAGCTCCTCGATGTTCCGAAGTTTGCAAGCGGGACTGGAGCAGCGTCAGCCGACCTTGCCGCTCATTGTCTGGAAGACTGGGAGGTTTCGGATAAAGTCGTCGGCATGAGCTTCGATACCCACTCCAGCAATACTGGACAAGTTGTGGGAGCAAACACGTTTCTTTAACAGAAGTTTGGGCGACAGTTCCTTCACTTCGCTTGTCGTCATCATATCTTCAAACTGAGACAGAACTTTCCTCCAAGCGCTTCGGTCCGTCCTCGGGACCGGGAATTTCCTTGTTCAAGCGCTTCAAGAAGAGATGAAGGCCCATTGCTCGGAGCAAGTTTGAACCCATGATGCATGAAGACCTGCAGCCAGCAGTGGCCGAGACTTTTCTGTCCTCCAAGGATCGTGTCGTCGCCTTCTGCCATGAGAAGCTCGCCGAAATCCAGCCTAGCGATGATTATGGTGAGTTCTTTGAGGTCTCTATCATCCTCTTTGGTCAAGAGCCTCCTCGGGGAATTAAGCTCCCCAACTAGTTGCTCTCCACTGTATACACTGTGCATGGATGGAACGCATAATCTACGAGATCAAGATCTTCCTGCTTCGCCATCAGTTCTCCGTGACTCCCAGTGAACTGGGAGCACTCAAGCGCTTCGTCTCTTTCATGGTTGTTTTGTACGTCAGTGCATGGTTCTGCTCTTCATCTGCGGACAAGGCTCCCGTACACGACCTGGCTGTCCTGCAAAGCCTGATTTGAATGCTGAAATCTCGTAGGCGATCTCCAAGAAGTTCGCCAATCACCTATTATCCATTATGACATTATACACGACATACTATTTGTTATAACAATCACCTGTCATGGTACCTCAGTGAAGAACTGGCTGGTGTGTCGTTCTTCGACGAGGGCGTGCCGTGTGAGCTGAAGAGGAGGATGAACGCGGCACTCCAGCAACAGGGATCGGAGAGTCGGCCCAAGCGAGCGCAGATAGATCTCGCGGCAAGGGACGTTTGCGCCAGGAAGATCACCGTCGACTTTATTACGACAAAGTCGGTGGGCAACCTGAAGGCCTATGGCATCAACATGGACTTCCTTGCCGCCGATCCCGCTGACTGGGAAACAGCACCTGGTTTCAAGAACGCCAAGGAAGTCCTGCGCGGGATCGCGCTAGTCAGCGACGTCGCCGAACTAGCTGTGGCTCTTATCCAAGTGTACAGTGGGGTAATGACGAAGGATGAAACGCAAAAGCAGTACCTGCTGCAAGTCGTCGAATGACATCGTCGCCAGAACCCCTAAGCCACAAAGAGGGTTGAAGTATCATTCCACCTAGCCACACTGCTGCCGACAGAGCTAATGACCTATGCCCTGAGACAGCATGTGAAGTGTCTTTTGATCCAGTGTGTCAAAAGGAGTTCTATGATGTACTTTTTATGCATATCGTGCACTTGGTTAAAAAAAAAACTGGAACACAAAACGTATCTGGGGGCATTTCAGACACACCTCTCCCTGACTGAATCTCGCAGAGATCACAAGTTCATAGAGCATGAGGTCTTGCTGGGGATAGATGGAATAGTATTCTTTGACTTTAAGGGGCTCGAAATGCACAAAAGCCGGCGCGAATTTCACTAAAATAAGAATAAAATCCAAGACAAGCGAGATGCAATCTTCGTGTGACAGTGCTGGAAAATGTTGGACCAAAGCCATATTTTGCACGCATGATTTCCTCCCAAAGACGCATCAGTTAATGAGAGAGCACTCTGGAAAAATCTTCATCATAATTCGCCTTTATTTATTCCTTCCTTAGGAATATATATATATATATATATATATATATATGTATATGTACGTATATATAAAGTGGTTAAAATTTAACAAGGAGAACGGAAATGCCGGGGGAGGGGATGGTCTCAGCCCCTCGTTGCCCCTCGTTCGCAGAATTGCCCCCGCAGTCATTTTCCCTTAAAATAGGCCCTGATCTCTATGACCTGACCTAGCACGGAAATGGATGTGATGCCAAATATGTAGAAATGACTGATTAATTACTGAAAGCTTGGTTGAGCAGATTTTACTGGTTCAGACATTCTTCACGAAAAACCGAGGGGGTGCCCTATTTGACACCCCCAGGCGGTGCCGGGTTAACGTACCCAGACAAGTGGCGTTAAATGTTCAGGCATGACTTACGTCTGCCTATATTTCCCTGCACTCATCGCACGTAATCATAAAACAGTCATAAAACATCCCAGATTACTCAGAAAGCCCACGGGAATTCCCACAGATGCAGACGTTTTAATCTCCATAACAGTAGGTATTGTCATAGGTTTCTTTTGGGAGTTATAAAGCCTGATTCTGGGTGGACTAAAAGCAGTTCTCTAAACCAGGATACCAGGCAAGACAATCAAAAGCCAAGTGCATATTATCCCATACTGTACTGCATCCAAAAAGGACATGCAAAACCGCACCTTTCTGAGACTTAAGACACACCTGTCGCCCATAAACATCTGTCTGCATGTACTTGCATTCCTGGGCGCAGACAGAGCACCCCCATTCATTGATAATGCCGCGAGATTAATGTACTGTTAAATACAAATTCTGAAAGTGACTGTCTCACGGCAATCTGCACACAATGATTCCGTCTCTCGACTGCCGCTGTCGGCCGCCAGCATCGTCGTCTGTCAGCATAAGTCCGTTGTCGGCCGCCAACACCGTCCTCTGTCGGCAGGAGTCCACTGTCGGCTGCCACCACTGTCCCATGTCGGCAGGAGTCCTATGTCGGCAGGAGTCCTATGTCGGCAGGAGTCCTCTGTCAGCAGGGGTTCTATGTCGGCAGGAGTCCTATGTCGACAGGAGTCCTCTGTTGGCAGGAGTCCTATGTCGGCAGGAGTCCTATGTCGACAGGAGTCCTCTGTCAGCAGGAGTCCGCTGTCAGCCGCGGCCGGACCCCGGCCAGTCGCCGGCTCATAGCTCCAGCACGTGCGTGTACGGGCCGTTGGTGACTGTGCTGAGCACCTGACGGGCGCCGTACGAGCCGCAGCGCACCCGGCGGCCGGCCGCCGTCCAGCCAGCGCCGGCCGCCGCCCGGCGTCGAAGCGCCGACACGAACGCCGCGTACAGCCCGGCGCCGGCCGCCCGCGCCACGTTGCCGTGGTACTGGAAGGTGCGCCCCTTCAGCCGGCCGCCCAGCGTCGCCTGCGGCACCACCAGCACGTCGCCGGGCAGAGCTTCGACCGAGACCCGGCGGGCGGCGCCACCGTCGGCCGCGTCTGGCTCGCTGAGGCGGACAAACAGCGCGGCAGCGGCGGCGCGCTCAGCTGCAGCCCGATCGGCGCCGGCCAGGAAACAGACAAACACCACCAGACCCCGGCCGACCTGAGGAACAGGCCACAGGCCACAGGTCACAGGAGTCAGGAAACAGACAAACACCACCAGACCCCGGCTGACCTGTGGAACAGGCCACAGGCCACAGGTCACAGGAGACAAACACCACCAGACCCCGGCCGACCTGAGGAACAGGCCACAGGTCACCGCAGTCTGACCTGAGGAACAGGCCACAGGTCACCGCGGCCTGACCTGAGGAACAGGCCACAGATCACCGCAGCCTGACCTGAGGAACAGGCTACAGGTCACCGCAGCCTGACCTGAGGAACAGGCCACAGATCACCGCAGTCTGACCTGAGGAACAGGCCACAGGTCACCGCAGTCTGACCTGAGTAACAGGCCACAGGTCACTGCAGCCTGTCCTGAAGAACAGGCCACAGGTCACCGCAGCCTGACCTGAGGAACAGGCCACAGATCACCGCAGCCTGACCTGAGGAACAGGCTACAGGTCACCGCAGTCTGACCTGAGAAACAGGCCACAGGTCACCATAGCCTGACCTGAGGAACAGGCTACAGGTCACCGTAGTCCATATCGTTTGAATCGTTGACGACTCAGGTCAGACTCAAGAACGACGTCAAATGCGAGAACGAGACATTCGACCATGGTCTAAAAAACCGCCACTCGTAGTACAGCACTCAGACTCAGGGCTGGGAATTTGGTTCTTATTTTTGATGTCAGAGTATAATTTTTGTTTTGAAGTACAAAATTTTGCAGAGTACTGCTGGTTTAGTTCTTGGTGTAGGACAGCTATGACATATTAACTGCTTCTTACGGAATGGAAGAGTCATTTGCTGGCAGAGTTAGAAATTTGTCAAGCGGTTCGCCTACCCTGACGACGCCGTCTGAGTCGGGGGCGCCGCATTCGTCTACGGCGCGCTGGTCCTCGGCCGCCGCGCAGTCCTCGGCTGCTGAGCAGGTCTGATCCTCACTGGCTGCCCCGCCGCTGAGCTCCGGCTCAGTGTCAACCGCCAGCTGGGCGGAGAGGCACTGCTGTAGCACCAGCTTCACCAGCGCGTCCGGCATGCTCGGCTGCTGGCAGTCCGCGTGGCAGCACGACTGGTGCGGTCAAGGGTACCTGAGGAGGGGACAATGACTGAGGTCCGCGCCGGATACAGGTTGCAGGAGCTCATGCAGACAGCGGGAGCTGTGTTATTGCGGTGCGAGCGCCGGCCAAAATGGCGCCTGTGGATGCCAGGTTCTGGAAAGTCCTCTTCCTCAACCTGGGAGGCCAGTCACACACGGGCGACTCAAATCCTGCAAAAACATTTTGCGCAACAGTGAGCAAATACATGAAGGACCTCATTCCCGTTCAGAGGCAAACAAAGAAAATAGCGTTATTTTGGGATTAGCGTCGGCCATTCACTGAAATAAATGATTCACTTTTGTCGACTTTTCGTGAACGAACTTGGCTGGTCCTAAAAACATCGCTAATAATGTTTGCAGTGCTGCTTTTCCTGGAAAAAAATCTGTAAGCTTCAGAGGACGTGATGTCTTCAATCGCCTGCGCATGTTCGTGATGCCATACAAGAGCTATAAATAAAGCACGGCCCAATAGGGCACACGGGAAAACCTGTGGGAAAACACTAAATCTCAGTTAGTGTAGAGCTTTGCGACGTGATGTATATGAGATTGGTCTCTACCACCAGTCTGCAACTTGGCTGGCTAAACTCAAAACGAGTGTTACGTTCGACCATTCCTTCGGAACACTTCAACGGTGTTTTTCACTGTTAGCCCGTGCTTCAGTCATACAACTTGAGGTCAAACACAGTCAAAGATGACAGAGATCAGTTGAAAACCGTCACGATTCATTTCAGTCGTGTCTCTTCATGTTCAGTCATTTCAAGTGAAATAGACCGTTGTATGCCAGCGCACATTCATCGATACAGCGTGACGTTCCATTGTTCCATTCTCATTTCATAAATGGACCCACAGCACAAAGTATAAAGTCAACGATTGCCCAAGGCTTAAACATATATATTTCTCAAGAGTATTGCAGAATGTTTTGTCCATCGCTTTGCCAACCCTCAGTAACTATTGGGAATGGTGTTCACGCTGCCTCCAATAACCAGTAACTACTAAACATCATTGGTTGGCATGAGCCATACGCACCGTATAGCGTATGCAACGTCATTTGACAATATGGATTGCTGGGCATCGCGATTGAATTGTCAGCACGTATCGAACGGCTGCCATCAACATCTGATCATGGCTGTTTCCCGCGGCAAGCACATCATCGGGACGTTGTGTTGCGACGAAGACACTGTGAACCGGCCGCAACAGGTATCCGCCGGCAACTGCGACAAAACACCTTTGACTTTGTTGTCGTAACACATGCCAGGTCGCAGCGTCGAGCCACCGCTAGCCATCCCCGGGCCAGCGCGCCGGACCCCTTCTTCCCAGCCCCGTCAGCGGCGGTGCGGCAGCGTCAGCTCAGGTGGGCGCGGCGGCCGGCGCCCGCGCGGCTGACGGCCCGCTCCAGCTCGGCGGTCACGTGACGCAGGTCGGCCGGCTCGGCCCGCAGCGTGAGCTCCGAGTGCGGCGCCACCGTCAGCCGCAGCAGCAGCTCCGGCTCCAGCCGGGCTGGCAACGCTCTGGTGCCCACCACGGCCGCCAGCCGCCAGGAGAGCGCGACCAGCGCCGGCGGACGCCGCTGGCCGGCCAGCAGCGCAGCCCGGATCCGCTGGCGGCGCGCGGCGGCCGCGGCTAGCAGCGACTCCAGCACGGCCGCCGGCACGTCGGCGGCCACCAGGGCGGCACGCAGCAGCGGCGCGTCCTCGTCCAGCGCGCGCGCCGCCGCCACCAGCACGGCCAGCACGGCCAGCACGTCGTCCGGGGCGGCGCGGGCGTCCTCGCCGGACTGGAGCAGGGTGGCGGCCCTCTCGGACAGAGCGGCCACATCGGCGGCCGCCAGACGGGCCAGCGACGCCGCCTGGCCGGCCGTGACCTGCATCAGGGCAGCGTCAGCGCCGCCCGGCCAGCCGCCGGCCACCGCCGACCGACAACTGCGACCAACCCTCCACAGCGGCCGCCACGTCCAGCTGCGCTGCTGCTGTGATTCTGGCAGCGAACCTTCTGCACTTTCAAAAATGATGTAGAGGTACGCTGCAGGAAGAAATCCGGCTTTCAGCGTCTTCTTTGGACTTAAACTCCACAAGATTACAGGAGACAAGGACAATTACAAGACAAGACAAGAGACAATTACAAGAGATAAGGACATCGCATTGTATTCTTTTGCTACGGTCACAAATATAACCTTCAGCCCATCCAGTAGGGATTTGGCCTGAGCAATCAGTTTGCAAAAATGTGCTAGAAAGAGCGGTTATTAAGACTGGCCTGACACAACAAATACCACATATGGCATCGTCAGAACATTACTATATAAAAATGAACTATTGCCATCACGCAGAATACAGCGACCCAAAGCCACATTTTCGAAAACCGCATTTGGGAAGGTTTAATTATCCGGCTCATCTCATTCGTTGTCATCCTGGGCCTAAAGCATCGCTCATGACAAGGTAGTAGCCCAGCATGCTGGCTATCTGCGCGGAAAAAATGTTTGCCAATGCTAGGTTTTCCAAACCATTTCCTGATATTGATGAGTTTGGATATCCGAGGTAACCGGGTGGTAATTACTCCCACGTATTAATCGAACACTAACACACACGTATGCGGAAGTTGCGGAAGTGTTAATACCACCTATCACAGCTTTGGACGGCACATAATTAAGTGACGTGACACTATATGACAGTACAGCCTGTCAGGGAAAATGAGCAATGTATAGAAAAGACACAACACGTATCGCAGATCGGATAGTGGCGCAATCCATTACAAAGTCCTGGATGCCCCTAAAATAACTTCCTGATTTACTGTTGATAATGGTCTGTATGCCTAATCAAAGTCTGAGAGTCTGACGTCACTTTCGTTAGTGCAGAAAGAATCGAAAACTTATACCGTAAGGGTGTGGGTCTGATTTTCGACGCCGCTGTATCCGTATCGGTTACACATACGTTGCGGATTAGATACTGAACGTCTGATCTGAGCCCAAGTGGTTGTGCGACATGTGCCTTCACCCAAATCAACCAATGACAGAAGACCCTGAGGCGAAAAGTGGTGGTTAGAGGTTGGAAACTTTCGAGTTAAAATAGCCCAAGTCTGACATACAGCTGTAAATTTCTGCGACCATAGACAACTAACATTATGCCCATGCCGCCAAAAGGTTTGAACCTCCAACGCTCAGGACTCTGAATCCACCAGTGCTCCATTTTGTGTTGATACAGACCCTAAGACCTACTAAAGCCGCAATACTTAAGGCGCACTGCATATGTCTGTCACAGGCCTATATTATGCCAAAAATTGTAACCAGGGAGGGTGTCACCGTCATTGCACGCCACAGCGACGGATTTCGCTCTGCGTGAATGCGAAGACAACATCATGTGCCATTCGTTTCTGGCTTCCGTTCTGGTGGTCCGTGCCAGTGCGAGGATCTGCGCAGCTGCGAAACCGCTTTGATGTGGTAAGATGTGCTCTGATGTGATAAGACACGTTTTTGTTGTTTTGACAAGAAAAGTGGTATGGAAAGATTATGTGATTTTGGTCTGTCATTACTGACTTAATAATTCAAACTCTTATCTTACAACTTGTCCCTTCAGAATAACTCATGGATCTGAAGAGGAATGAACAGCTGATGCGACAGCAACAGCACAATCAGAAAAAGTTCAGCGATATCAACTTACCAACTTGCGGCGAGCACGAGTTAAAACAGTGCCTCCAGTGAGATTCTTCAGAGGGCTTTGAGTCTAACGGGGTGGGATACCCCCGCCCAGTCGTGATTCGCAACATTTTCAGACAACTGCTTCATTTAAATTGGAGCAAAAACGGCGGGAATGTGCAGTATTGCATTAAAAATGTATGCCCAGAGGTACCCAGAGTTCTCTTTACACAAGGCCCTACACAAGAGGACAAACACTGGTCGTTTAGCCTCTCTGCTCTCCTGAAAGTAGCAACAGTTTCCGCTGCTTTTGTACAAGAAAAAAAATTCGTTCAGGTCAAAAGGTTTTCTTAAAGCCCTAGTTTCTCATTTAAACCAGTCCAAAATGCACAGTCCAGTCCAAGCACAACCAGTCCAAGCACAATGAAAAGACAGACTGCATGGTGTACACATAAGAACAAGGCATCCTCTTAATTTGACACGCTTTAAACGGCCAAAGAACAGCCTTAAGAAGTCATCTTGGTGCCTCTGGCGGAAGTGCGAGAGGAAAATTGGTTCAGGGGGTTGTACAAAATCCAAAGGACTTTTGAAAACATGCGGCCAACAAGGTGTCTACGCGAGTGAAAGAGGACAAGAATGGGACTTTAATACACTTTGGAGGAACACGTGTACCCCCCCCCCCCCAGCTGCAGAGTTATCACATGGGTGATATGGTCGTCGACTGGAAAGAATGAGTTCCAACACCTTATTTGCCACTTCTCCCCATCCTTTTGAAAAGTTCCAACCTTGGTGAAGAACGTGCAGTGGACGGGCCTACATCTAGGGCAAGGGAGGAGAAAGCAAAGCTTCTGCACACTTACTTCGGCCAAATTTTCATCAGAGAAAATCGGACAAGTTTTCCACGATCAGCCTAGCCTTTCGCGGCAGTACACGAGGATGTATTTGGTAAAAGTGACATCCAGGACGAGGCAGCAAGGGAGAAGTTCATGAAACTAGATCCATGCACGTCATCAGGCCTCGATGGCATGCACTCCAGATTCCCGAAACAGCTGGTCGCAGATCTGTGCTGCCCACTCTGAGATTTTCCGGTGGTCGCTAAAATCTGGGACCCCACCTGCAGACTGGACAGAGGGGGATATAGTACTGCTGCTCAACAAAGGGGGCAAGCAAAACCAGGCAAACACAGACCTGTCACCCTTAATAGGGAAGCACTGCTGTCACACCTCTCCCAGAATGAGCTGCTCTGCAGTGACCAGTACAGTTTCCTGCCTAGACAGCCCTGAGTAATCCAGCTCCTCTGTGTGCTAGATAAATGGACATATGTAACAGACTCCAAAAGGTCATGTAAGGTCTTTTATCAAAAGTTCCAAGAAGGCACTGGAGAGCATCCCCCAGAAAAGATCAAAATCAAGTAGGCACCGTTTGGGTTCAGACGCAAGGTTCTGCGATGAATTAAAGCTTTTCGCTGTGACCGGCCGACCTGGGGCAGCGGGTGGTCATGGAGCGTCAATATTCAGGCTGGGCGGAAGTCACCAGCAGTGTTTTCTAAGAGTCAGTCGTGGGACCAACGTCGCTGTTCACCAACGATGCTGATGACACGTGGTAGCTATTGGAGATTCGGGACAGAGACGCCCTCCAGAGGGAAGCACTGGAATGCTGGAATGCTTACTCACAGCACTGGAAGCATAAGTCGACAGTGCACGATCGGATGAGAAGCAGTGTACCACACTTCATCTCAATGAAGGAAACCCCAGGTACAGGGAAAATGCAGAAGGGCAGGACATGACAGCATTCAAGGGTGAAAAGGATGTACACACTGGGATTGATCAAACACAAGATTTCCTGAACACATAGCAGGCTCAGTGGCCAGAGCCAACATGGTAATGGCAGGCATGACAAAACTATCCTTTGTCCTGCTAGACTGTAGACTGTAGAACTCTGCCTATTCTGTTAGTCTTAAATCTGGCTCCACCAAGAATACAATAACCATTTGTGGGGAATGGGGATCTACATACCACGGAGACCACAATGATGCAGAAGCAGTGCTGGGCAAGGTTGAAAAAGGTGTCATTTCTGATGCTGAAGAACATCAGAAAACATGTGCTCCAAAAACATTTCATGTTCCACAATTCTGATCTTGTGGCTCCATGAAAAGGCTACATTATAACCATGTTGACAATTTCCATCTCTGCAAGCAAATGACTGTCTCCATTCAGCAAGAAGCAGGTTTGATGTCATAACTGACTCACACCAAAAATGCCAACTTAAACTAGTATTACTCCCTGCAAAATTTTGCACTTCAAAACAAAAATTATACTCTGACACCAAGAACAAAAAACAAAGTGCCAACCCTGGTGTTGAGTGCAATTAAGCTAGTATGCAGCATAGCCCAGCTGGGTTAAGAGGATGGACTTCAGGCCCTTGGGCTACCCAGCTTTACACCAGAGGCGCTGGGGATATACTGATGATGTACCAGGTCCGCACAGGAAATTTGTTTACCAACACCAAGACTCTTCTGGCATGGTCTTTTAGTATGATCTCATGACAAGATCACTTATGGCATGACAAGGCAGACTATACTCAAGGACACCCAGTCAGGTTCACGAAGCCCAGTGCAAAGGGCATCCTGTGCCACACTCGGTTCTGTGCCTGAGTTCAACAACAACAGAGTGGACCTGTCTGCCAACTGGGACAATCATGTCTCCCAGTGTAAATGTACTCAAGAACCGATGGGACAAACAATGGATGGCCAACATGTACCTGACACGACTGTGGCACACAGATCCTAACAGAGAAAAACCATACTTTGCAGAAGTACCCATACAAGCACTAGCAGAGTTTCTCCAGGAGTAGCTCAGGTTGGGATATCATTTGGGCAGTTTACAGACCTTCCCTCCTAAGACCTTCTATTGACATATAAATTAAAGCTGATGCCCAAAGATCAATGCTATGAAACCAGGCTGATAGTTTACCCCATTCTACAAGACTGGCAGATCTCAGAGGCTGAACTGACCCCAGGACTTATTTAACCCTATTTGCGGCAGGGGGTTGAGTCCGCCCCCTCGGGATTTTTGCTTGCCAATTCCAGGGTTTTTGACGCAGTTTCACGAAAGGTGGTGGCTTTTCCTCGCTATTCTTGCTACGTACTGTGACAAGATTTCGTAAACCTATTTTGTCCAGGGGCGGAGCCAGGCAACGTTTTTGGGAGGCACCTCAGATCATTTTTAGCCCTGTTGAGGGTAAAAGGAAAATGGCTGTCAAAAGTAGCGTTTGTAAGAGAGCTTAAAACTTTATATGGATGTACAGGTAAATAGCTGGACAACATAAAAATACAACTTTGTTCATCTGAGGACACTTCACAAGATCAGGTCAAGGCCAAAGGTTAAAATTTGCCCTTTATAGCAAATATTTTGGCGCTATTTTCGCAAATGCCAAACCCGGAATATATGACGTAGAAGGATGCTCTCTATTTGTGTACCAAGTTTCAGCTCGATATCAGGTCGGGTCACGGAGCTATGACCTAAAATGTCCGTGGTGTACCAAATATCACAATGACGTAACATGCAATTTCAGAAACAGAATGAATTCAAATGACTGAAAACGTTTTCAGATAATACTAAATGCACACAAAACCATTTCAGGCCATTCTTAGATCAATGGGGGTCATTTAAGATCAAAGGTCATAAGCTGATTTAAAGAACATGTGACCATGACAGTCCCCCTATTTCATGTCCTTGGCACCGCCTATGCTAACATTATACAAACATTGCCATACGATTTGTACTTCTTCAGCATAACATGACTAGAAGAGGCTAAAAAAGTGTTTTTGGCTTTTTGTTAAATTAGTTTTTGAAAAAAAACTAATCCTCCTATTTTCAAAACCCCGTGAACGCCGATGAATTTTCCCAAAATTTCAAATGTATGGACCAATGGTAAAAGTTGCATCTATAATCTCTCGACTCATGCTAATTTCATCAAAATCGGTCCATAAACAACGGACTTATAAGAAGTAAAAAAATCCCCATTTTGACTTGTTTTGCCCCCGCCCAATATCCACCCCCTCAAAATTTTGAGAACTCCTTTTCATAAAAATGTAGTTTACATCATGGCAAAGCTATTGCCGTTTGTTACGATGAAATCGAACGAGTAGTTCTCGAGATCTCGGGGGGGGGGGGGCGAATCCGCCACCCTGCCGGGAACCGGCCATCCCGCTAGCCCTCCGGGAATAGGGTTAAAGAGCAAAACAATGGAGCGGGGGCTGGGAGGGTTTCTGCCAATCGAATCATGGATCACATAAAAACAGAATCTGCGCATTCCGCCGATTTTGTTTTATCTAACCCCGCTAGAGTTCGGTTTTGACGGGGTGGTGTGGCTAAACTAGTGGTCGCACGTGGTTGAAACTTGGCGATCTCAGGGGTTTCAGGACAAAATGCATTGTCAGATTTTCGGGAACGGTGGGTCTGCACTCAGCACTCGCTCGAGTCTCCCATAGAGTTTGCATGTATGTTTGCCAAATCCAACATTTTCGAAAGACGCGCGACGCTACCGGGCGCTCGATCTCGGAAACCGCGGGTAGCACCCACAAAAAACCGGGTGCCTTCGACAAAGAGTCGATTGGAGACTGCCCACATCGGCGCCGTGCCTACATCGGCGCGTGGTGTCTGCTGGCCGCGGGAACGTGAAAAACTCTCATTTTGTAAGGTTTCAAAATAAGAACATGATCTCGGAAACCATTCACCACAATGACCCGAATACATCGAATACATGATGAACAGCAACAACAAGGTGCCGACAGGAAATCACTAAGTGAAGTCGGCCCCATCCGCCAGACGGGGTAGCCACGGTGCGCGCTCAAAGTGGTTTATTCTAGGATTTCGAATGCAAAGTCGTCAATGTCTGACACGAAATCGGTACCAACCGAAAAAAAAACTGTTCTTTTGCCGTTCCGGTGACGCGAAACACTAATCAGGTGCGCCGCGGCCGTTCCCACCATGCTACGTCACGTGAGCCGACACAGGAGGCAATTTCGCACATTCTCGAGTGAACTCGAGACCACTGGCAACCGCCGACACGGTGTACTTCCCGGCGCCTAATCTCACTAATCGTGGGCCGCATCGAGGCGAAACCTGGGCCGTTCGACAGAGAATCGACTGGACAATAGCATCGTATAAAGCAGCGAACGCGGGAGCCAGCACGTGACGCTTACTAACCACGGCAACACTATAAAAGTCGTTTTGCAAGCTTAACAAAAAAGGGGACGGCTGAATTCAACCTTCAGTTACAGCGGCTCGGTGATTATATAGCCCCACGTCACAAGGTACATACTGCAAATCATTCCGTAGGACCGACCTCGTCCGCCAAACAGGGCAACCGCGGCATGCGCTCAAGGTGGAAGCATTTCCGGTTTTCGGGTTCGTTGTGTTTACACTGTGACTGCTATGGCGTGAGATTGCTGGCAAAATTAACACCCATGGGAAGGACGGTTTTTCGTCGTTAAGACGCGGCAATAAAATAACCATAATTTACTTTTTACCGATATGACACATCCGGTAAACGGGTGCAAGTCGCGATTTTGTACAGAATCCGGATATTCCGACACATTTATGTTCGATTTAAGTCTGTGACGTCACTGGGAGTATACCGTTACAAAAAAAAAAAAATTGTCACTGCGTTCCACACTCAATGGTGAGCACATCAGCATAACCCATCTCGTGTCTCGTTGTGGTCGGTCGAAATGAACGCGTACAAAAGATGTCTGCACGTTGCGTGTTGCGTGTGTTTTTAGCCGATCGCGACTGAAAAACCAACTTCTCTTGTTCTTACCACTAATAAATGCGTTATTCCATCCTTCTCAGTCTGACCTTGGCACGACCTCCAACTTCGGCATTTCAGAAATGTTACGGAACTACAAAAAAATGCCTCCATAATGTGCACACAGGTTCAGTCAGAAACAAACAGATAGACAAACACAAACAAGATCATGCAGGGATAGACAGATATTGGTAGAAACACACAAAGGTGATAAGATGAAGATGGAAAAGACAGAGGCAGACAGAGACGAGAGTGACTGTGGGGAAAGAACAACTGAGTGAACGCGGGGGAAACTGAAGGACACCGAGGAGACTGACAAAGATTGGCAGAGATCGATGGAACCCTGGAGATCGACGGAGACCGGTGGTGAGTGTTAAAGGTTGGTAAAGACCACAAGAAATCGATGGAGATCGGCTGAGGCTGACAGAGACCAATGAGCATCAAATGAGATGTAGAGAGAATGAAAGATGAAAGACTGATGGAGACTGAAGGAGACCAACAAAGACTAATGGAGATCGAGCCAGACCGAAGGAGACCAACCAAAATGGATGGAGATCCAGGGGCACAAGGAAGACTTGCTGCCACCGACAGGGACAGTCAGAGTGTGAGAGATCTTCACAGAGGCTGAGGCTGCAAAAACTGACTGAGATGGAATATTGAAAAAACATTTTTTCACCTGTCCAACCTGGAAGAGCAAAAACAGCTGGGATGGGCAGTGGCTGCTGGGGCACTGCATGAAGGGAAATTGGTTGCTAACAGCTGTGGAAAAAGATTCTGACTGAAGTGCACTGCATTCTTTTACATGCCATTTGTGGTAGTGCAGCACGCAGCACTCAAAGCAAGCATATGTCTGAGCGCAAGGACGTGCAGGCAGATTAGACAGTCAAAGGTCAGCTGTTTCCAGGAAGCTTGCAGAATGATTGCAAAACAGTACTCCTAGTGGCCTGATCAACCATTGAACAGTAACATAACTGACCAGTGCAGCATGCAGCATGATTGTCAAACAGTGCTGGGGTGCTAGCATGAGAATTTTACACTGACCAGAATGCTCATGTTATCAAATGCAAGCAGTTTGTTAGCAATGAAGCATGCAATGTGATCCTGGGATGGTCCTGGGGTCAAGCGCACTGCATACTTTTACATATCCTGGGATGCATGCAATCTTCTAGGGCAAAGGACTTTCAATGCATGAGGCGGCAGACAGCCAAGGCAGCAGCAGGGTCACAATTTGGGAGTTTCATGGGTGGGTTAAGCCAGCTTAAGGCCATCAGCTCTTGATTCTGTATTGATGGACTCAGCAGCCAGATTCACCATATTTTTGGGAGATCTGTTTCATCTCATATGTAATCCCAGCAGTTCATGAAATTGAACCAAACAGAATGGAATCCTGCAGTATTGTCACACACATGATAGCCACTTACTGGTAATATCCCTGCCCTAATCTTTGCACTCATCTACACCAGTCAAATTCCAGCTAACAGAATTTGGAACCTGTCCCGTTTTTTTTTAATATGTGTGCTTGTTTTCCATTTTTGTTTCATTTACAAATAGTACACCTACTGTAAATATACATATGCTACTCAGTGTCAGCCTGAAGCATGTCAAAAACCTGGTCATTTGTGAGCTGCTGGCAAAATGTCATTTTCACCAGGGGGATTACACTGTGTACTGGGGGGGGGGGGATCTGATGATCATTGGTAAGGATTGTCCCCCAGTTAACATGTTAAAATAGATACTGGTTGTCCCTGCTCCCCATATCGATTTCAAGCAACACCCATGACACAGAAACAGGCCATCCATACTTTGTAATATGGTAAACCATCTGGCTTTAACTTAAATGTTCAATTTTAATCCACCAAATTGCAATGAAATCCTGGCTGGTTTTAGGTTGCGGCGCAAGGCTTCCACTTGGGGTTGGGCCTCCAGTAACCAGTTAAACCGAAATTCAACTAACAATCATTCAGAATCTTCATCCGCCGGGCTAAGAAGAAAACCAAATACCTTTCAGGCTACGTTCCGGTTAAATAAGTGCCGGCAAGTCAGCTATGTGGCGGTGCGAGATTTTAATTAGCAGTCCCGCCCTTATGGGCTACCTATGTATCAAGCAAAATATACCTTTGCTGCATACGTCAGCATACGTCCCGTAGCGAGCCGACCGCGGCGAGACTGACGCATCGGAGTGGAACACGGAATGGTCTGGGTAAGAAATTACAGAACAATTTCGAGAAGACAAAACAATGCTTAGCAAAAACCGTCAATGAGCGCGAAAATGGAACGGAATTAAAAGCCTTTTATATTTTTCCACGTTCGTCTCCTTTTTTTGAAAAAAATAAAAAAGTTTCCATGAACAATGAAAGTTTTCCCTAATATGGAAGCATATTCCATACGAAACATTTCTGTATCCGATATGAAGCGCCCCATTCACCTTACCTTGGGTGATTGCGCGGTACGGGTGGTGTAGTGGGACTGGATTAATCAACTGTCTTAGGGTGTTTAGCGCCTTATCCCTAATAAAAATGTGCTCTGAAACATTTAAAGCCCTCTTCTGCAATTAAGATGATTTTGTTGCGCTGTGTATTGCCATAATTGCTGGCATTGTCGTGCTTTCATTTCGTTTCTTCTGCACTCAACGGGTATTACTCCTTATCGCATTGTTCCACGCAGCAAAGGGAATTGCATTTCCAACCACAGGCATGTTTTTCTATATTTAGATGCTTGTTAGCAGACAGTGCCGATGTGCCTATGCAGGATTTAAAGGAATTGTTCCACCTTTGTTGACTTGGACACATCAGCGATGGCTGGTGTGAACAATATTGGAGATAATGTTGGCCTTTTCAGTCCTGACTTTCCTGATACATGTACATAAGCGTCAGAAAATGTGTTTAATAAGAGGTTGTATTCCATCTAGTTAAACATTGACTGTGTGCAATTATGGCAATCGTCTTGATGATCCGCACAAGATTCACTAGCTTCCTGCACTGACTTCAATGATTTGCTGCACCAACTTGCACTGACCAGTGCCAATTTTTGTGTATGGTGCACACTGGTGGGGCCATTCCAACCCCTTCTCCCTTCAGAAAGAGGAGACAAACCCATACTGCAAAATGTGGCATGTACATATTCAAGATGTGCCACA
The DNA here is from genome assembly GCA_030062745.1 of Capitulum mitella. Taxonomy (NCBI): domain Eukaryota; kingdom Metazoa; phylum Arthropoda; class Thecostraca; order Pollicipedomorpha; family Pollicipedidae; genus Capitulum; species Capitulum mitella. The sequence continues at coordinate 18,004,783 of CP099847.1, read as the reverse complement.
ATTATCAAAAATTCATGCTTGGTGTGTGCCTGGACCAGTTTACTGCACACAAACTGCATAAACAACTAGATTGTTGTGCACCCAAGGGAATTCAGTTGTTTTGATTCAGTTGCTGTTTTACAGCCCTGTCTAGTGCCAGTTTTGCTTTTTATGCTCTACTTTTGTAGCAAAAAATGTTGCTTATGACTGACAAGATTGGAACAGCCTACTGAAGAATAAGGAATTATTAATGATTGCCTAATATTCAGTTCTATTAGAGGGCACATGGAAATTTCACAACCATCTAATCCATACATTGTGCTCATAAAAACTGGCAAACACATCAGACTAAGTACACAAATGCACATTTTCCTGGCACATGCCATCTTTTAGCAGCTTTCCCCCAAAACAAATTGTGTAATTTATGCTACATGTCTACACATCAAAATCTATTGCAGGGAGAAATGATAAGGTTAAAAGTTCACTTTTTCTGTATCAAAAGATAGAAAAATCTGAAGATCACTTGATCAACATCAGCCTCAGTGAATGTAAAAGTCAAAATGATTTTATACTAGAAAATGTTTGGATTTGTTGATAATTTGGAAATTATTTGATGTTCCATTTCTGGTGCACCCTCCAATTTTTTCCAGTTTGGTGTTGTGCATAAATTTTTCTTTCATTAAATTCACTGTTTTATTTTTCCAAAGTAGTTTTCCAGTGGCGGCACATGCTGTGCATGCCTGAACACCAGAGTGCATGACAGAACCACTCACTGCATGCCTGGGAATAATTAAGTGCATACATGCGCTGGCATGAATTTTTTGCACATGCCTTTCAGTACTGAGATCTCATCAAAACCTGCTATGGTTTGCAGTCTGGAGACAAACAAATTATCCACACATGCATCAGTGATCAGAACATTAACATGATACTGTCAGGCCCAGTGTTGGAAAAACTGCCATTTTCTGGTGTCAAGAAGCACCAAAAAAATTATACTCCAAGGAAAATTTTGTGCTCCAAAATGATCATTGGTCCTCCCCCCCCCCACCAAAAGACATGGGTTTTCCTACACAACCAGAGTTTGAAGTTGCCCAGCCTCCCCCCAGTTCATGGTTTGCCATCCATAATCAGCTGCTGAAGTACACGCCGATTACACTACCAACCGCCTCCCCCCCAGTTAACAACTCTGCTGACCTACCATGTAGACTCAGGAAACTGGTTCCCCCCCCCCCAAATTGAGCCATTGGATCCATCCCTGCCAGCCACATGTGCTTGCAAACACATGGTCCATGTTTCTGACATAAATGCATGATGTTTTATACTCCAAAGGAGAATTTGTACTCCAATACCAGGAAGAAAAACCAGGTTTCCAACACGGTTGGGGCACACTGATTTGTCATAGTTTCTTGTGAATGGAAAAGTCGGGATTTGTCCTACTTATATTTGTTGTATATTTTAAATAATTGGTGTTAAACTGAACAGCATATATCACATTAAAACCATTTTTCATATTTCAATTTCAGGTAATATCAAATATCCTCCATTTCATCACATTCTTTGGAATATGGTGGACACATTGCACTCAAAGTAAAGGACCCCTACAGGCTTGTAAGGGGTTTGACTTCCACCATTTAGATGTTCCCTTCTGACTTCTAAAGAGGCTCCTTGCTGGTTCAAAAAGGCCAACAGGATGCCATGTTTGTAGGCTATACCTTTTCATGGAGGTATGTTTGTTAAAGGCCAAAGACCATTGTGTATTTGCCAGTTCCTAGGAACATTCTTTGAGTTTTTGGATGACACTATTTGCATAATCAGGTAAAGAGTAAAAAATTAGCATATAAGCATATATTGGTATGTAGAAATTTGGATATCATCATCCATCATTGGATGATGTAACGTGACAGGATGCCACGTTAAGTGCAAACCAACATGCAAATGAGAAAAGCATGTGATACAAACATGTGATAATGAAGACTTTCAGTATGAAGAAGGGACAGGAAATGTAGCTAAGTAAAAAGTTTAAACCTCACTAATTTTGGTATTGATTTAGATTTGGGTTGTGGTGCCTTTTGGACATGACCTGGAAAATGGTCGTTTTTTGGGTATATGTACAGTGTTTCACAACAGAGGTGGTGTCCATGAGATCATGCTGCTGGAATGTTGAGTGATGAGATGTTTCAGTGCAAAATTTTGATCCCTCTTCCCTAAGATGCATAGTGATGCAACACAATTAGGTGGTTGTCATTACACCAATAAAAGTATCATTGTTATGAAGCCTGTAGTTTTTGTTGTGATGTAGAAATCTGTTGACTGTGTTGGTGTTTTTCAGTTGGTCATGCTCAGCATGAAGGTTATTTTTTATGGCTAAGTTACTAACTATTGAGATACTACAATAGTCAGACTATATATGTGCATATATGCATGCGCGCGCCCACGCACACACACACACGCGCGCACGCACGCACGCATGCATGCATTCATGCACAAATATTTTTGAGCGGGAAATGGCACACAAAATTCCACAGAAGTTTCACCGTTTCTCACAATAGATACGACGGCGATGGAGAAAAATGATAAGGAATTAGACCCCATTTGCAGACCAATAGATGAACATTTCATGTTCATTCTTAGGTGAACGTGAAAGAGATACGTGAGCAATTCTTCGGTTGTTTCATCTGCGTCCATTGTATACTAATGCATTAGCTGTAAATTAACATTAAGTGTCAGTGTCATGAAATGTAGATAATACGCGCGAAGAACCATGCTCGCAAATAGGTATCCAGTTTCAGTTTGGTTGTGATAATGGCCCTCCGGTCATGATCGAAAAGGGTACCTATCGTGAAAAGTTTGAGTACCACTGCAATAGAAAGACAGTGCATTAGTTTTAGTTTGTGTTTTCTTCTTTTGACGAGAAACATCTGACAGAGCCGTGATGCCCAAGTCAGACTCGGAGCGCAGTTGTCCCAGTTGTTTGTTGTTCCTGGCTTTCAGAAATCTTGCTGCAAGTTATATTTACTGCAGCTTATCTCCATAGGGGCTACTGTACCATGTTTTTGCAAGTGAATAGTAATAATGTCTTGGGGAAAGCAGAAGTCAGCTGCCATGCATGTTTAAGAGATCTAGTTGGGTTTTCTTATCATGCTGATTGCATAATTGCGTGAACTTCCAGTAATGGTGCTCAGCTTGTAACACTTAACGTCCTCTCACGAAGCGTTCTATTATTTCCAGGGACTGCATCAGGTTCCAGCACCATGTCATTGAGTGGCGAGATCGAGAGATCACTCCAGAGCTCCGAGTCCCTGGACAGAGCCTCACCGGAGCTTTGGCCCGAGCGGAGAGACTGTAAGCCCTTTCGTACACACGCACTGGAAAGCTGACAAGGGACCTGTAGCTGTGGGTTATGCTGCCTGCATTTGGCTTTTATCCAGGGGCGTTGTGTTGTGTAGATGATTGGGAACCGAGGACGCAACATTTGGAATTGCTCCAGAATGTGAGTTTCTCAACGGATTTAGCCCATTTTGCTTTGACTGACTGCAATTTTTTGACCGACGGTCTTGAATTATCTGTTTTTTTTTATGCCTTGTTTGAACGACGTTAATCTTTCCACTTCTAATTGTTCACCCCTTTTGCCATTCAACTAAATCCTTGTTTTGAGCGCAGCGCCCAAACGGCCGCAGCGCCCAGCAGTGAGCTCTTTTATTGGATTTCTATCCATGTTTTCCAGTCAGCAAATGTCTCATGCGTGAGCACAGCGCTTTATAGGCGGCAGTGCTGAGCTGGATGCCATCTGTCTTAGCCCTTAATCCTGTGTTCTTTGTCCTAGTCCTTGTCTGACTTCATCGTGATCGGACCTGTTAATGTCCTTCTAACCTAACATCCATTTGTTTTCGTGTGCTGAAGAGCCTCAGTGCGATGAGGATGCATATGTGTAGGTACAGTGTAATTTTTGTTTGTGTTTTTTGGTTGTGATTTGTCAAATAATATGCATTGTTAAAACTGCCAGAAAACATGGGGGACAAAGTTACTGTTGGAGGGACGAAGATACATATTGGGGGCATGGCCCCGCAAGAGAATGCGGATCTATACGCCTGGTTTCGTACAACACTGTTTATGATTTCATTGTTGAAGACACATTAACACGTCTGTAGGAGACGGGCTCGGAGTGTGCCAAGGACGCCGCTCTGTGGTTGCCGTACCTGACCTGTTTCTTACCTGGCCTGGCCCGGCTTGACTCGGCCTGAGCTGTCTGTGACCTGGGCCGTGCAGACGCTGCAGGAGCGGAGCTGCTGTCGCAGGAGTCGGGCTCAGGGCAGCCGTCGGCCGCCACGTCGCCCGTCACTGTCTCCGACCAGGACTTCACGCCCCAGGACATGAAGCTCTTCCACGGTAGGGCGTCGTCTGGACTACGGCCCTGATTTACCAGTCGCCCCAGCAAAGTTGGCAGGAAAAAATCTCTTCCGTGGCACTGGACAGAGTGAGGCGCCTTATGGGGCGTATGACGTAGTTGATGGAGGATGTGACGTTGTCTTCGTTATTGACACAAGATCTTTGTTTAACATGGACGATCCTAAGTCGATACATAATGGTGGTGAGGGTGATGTATGGGGTCATGTTGAGAGCGAGGTCTTGTTTTCCTTTTGAAGCTTGGAAGGTGTTTTGAAACAATGCTTAGCACATTTGTTTTCTACTGATGCATTTTGCTAAACAAGCTGACATTTATTGACCAATGTCATTTCAGTGTTTTGCTCCTGAGGAATTACAAGCATCAACGTCAAGCGCGCATTGCCTTGACTGGGTACCCCAGAAACACTAGATCACATGCAAATTTATTACTCACTTTACTCGGGATTTAAGAGCATGACATCACTCTACTTGCTATCATTCCTTTAAAAGTGATGCAAACAAAATAGCTTGCAGGTTAATAAACTGTAAATGTGCACGCAAAAGAAACATTGAGTTATTTGAAACTCTGTACTTTTGTGCTCGTAGTTTGCCAAGTAGGTAGTGTGCAGAAAGCATTATAGTCTGCCCTGCCACTAAGTTTGACTTTCCGTGCAAGTTGAATTAAGCCTCATTTGGCGTACGGTCTTAATCGTAATTTGGGACACGTGCGTGATATCGGTGGGACACCCGATGGCGAGCATCAAATATACCCTTACTGTGCTAGAATGATGATGCCAGAGATAGGTGTGTGGAAAACCTGTAATTTATGTTTAAGCCAATACGTAAAGTTCTTAGGTGTGCGCTTCCTGTTCTCTATGAGTCCCGAAACTCGACAGTGAAAATTGGCTCACAGCAGGCACTGTGGGGGAGGACAAACGCGTGTGCCCGAAACTGCTGTGCCCTGAACAGTTTTGCGCGCTGTCGTCAGAGTACGCCAGCCTGGAGCCGGCGCAGATGATAGAGGTGGTGAAACAGCTGCAGAACGTGGCCTACCTGCTCGGCCTGGAGGAGGCCAAGGAAATGCGACGCGGCAAGTACCTGAACATCCTGTACCGGCGACGGCCGCAGTGACGATGGCGCCACCTGTACTGAACCAGACCGTGGTGTGGCCGTCCGCCACGTCTGTTGATGGCGGGCCGACGCTCGGCTGTGACGCTTGGCGTGACTCCCCGCCGTGACGATCTGAGTGTTGCGCGACGGTGGCTGGACTGTAGGGCGCCCGGTCAGGCTCCGGCTGCGCACCCCTGCGCTGTGTCGCTGTGTGAACGTGGGGCAGTGGAGTGCACCAGTAGAGTACATGTTTCTCTGGATGTAATGCAGAAGCGTACGATGAATGACCGATTGGGGATATAAGCATAGGTTATTGTAACGAGTTGCATGCCCAGAGATCACATGAACTAGTACGATGTCATGTTCAGAGCAAAATAGTCCGTATTTATGGCGAATGTGCATCATTGCTGAATAATGAGATTGAAGATCATGTGATTCAGTACACCATTCAGCTGTTTGCCCACTTTAGCTGTGCCTCGGGAGCTGGAAAACAACTATGCAAGTCGAACGTCCCGGGTAATGGCTGGTGCCGTTACCCGGGATTTTCCTGGTGCCACTGGTGGCTGATGCATCGGACGAGAAGGCGGGGATTTTGGCCCCGCAGCTGGCGATGCCAGTGCCTTACTCCGGACTGAATAAAAAGTTGACAAGAGATACGTGATAACGGGTTTCCCTGCCTCACTGGTGAAGCCAGAGCTGCTTAGGCGTCGTTCCCAAGCTCAACGCGCGATTGCTGGGATACGGCGCCGCCGACCACTTAGTGGGGTGGGGTTCTAGACGCTTCCCTCTCCCCCTCCCCCCCGATAAATCCGTAGACTGGACTGATTCGGCTGATTCAGACGGGAATGCTCTGCCTCTGCTTCTGCCTCTGCCCTCAAGAACACGATCCGAGTTTGCAAGCCTTTTGAACCTCAAGATTACCTGTAAGGTAGCAGGACACGTTAAATGTCAAAACTGGGTCGATCTCGGGAATGCCGTTTTGCGTACAAACCTGATATGCCAGACATATTAGCGCCGAAAGACGTCTAGATATCCAAACGAACCCCCAACTGTCGATGGCAAATGGCTCAGGCCAGGCTGTGTCATGTGATGGTGTTCAGTTACGTGTTAGTTCCAGCACGCTTTAATAATGCCTTACAAATTCCGCGAGGCTCAGTAAAACGGATAAATAGGGTGCTTTTTCCATCTGGAAGCCTTCAAGTGGATGTCACAAGAGATTGCATTTCGTGAATCGGCTCTTTTTTAGCTACCACAGTTGTATGGCTGGCCTGCGACGACGTGTGAGGCCATTTGTGCTCTACCTCGGCCCGGTATGTCATCATTTCGTTGCATATTCCATCTGACAGCACCAGTGTACAGATGAGAATTAAACAAATGGAACAGAAATGGCAAAATTATGAGATATTATAGTCTCTTTTACATCACCTGCACATCATCTTGGATAATTTTTATTTCCATTCCAAACTGTACATTCAATGAACTGAAAGATAGTAAAAGTTTGACACTGTGTCATTTTGTTATAGAAGTAGGAGGTAGAACAAAAGTTGAGACATCTAACACCTCGCCTTCCACCAAGTGTTGGGTTCAGTGGCACTTCAGAGGAGGAATGTTTTAACCACTCTCCCCCTTCCCTCAGGGCCGGGGCAACCCTCCTTCCTGAGTTTTTTTTGTGAGTTGCCCAGGCATGACTGCTTGATCGCCCTGGAACTTTGCAGGGCTGAGTTTTGAATGTTTTTACATTTTGTCTGAAAATTTGATGGCAGTGTCTTGACAGGTATTTACTTATGACCTCGTTCTCGAGGGCATGCGGAGGCGTAGCCAGGATTCCTCCAGGAAGGGGCCAGGACAAACCTAACTCTCTCGCAGAACTGGAAACTCCACGGATTCACGATTTTATCCTCGAGTCCTGGACACTTTTTGTTGTTTTTATTTTTGGTGTATAAAGAAAAGTCGAAGTTTCAGTTCCAAGGGGGCATAGAGACCCTTGGCCTCCCCCTTGACTACGCTCCTGAGGGCATATCATGGGGAAATAATGTAACGGCGACGGTTTTCATTGGGTAGGAAGTGTTTTCAATGTTTCACGGTACTGAGTGGTACTAAAGCTTACATCGGTGTCGAGTATAGCGTCAGTGATTTCTGCACTGTATCTCTTACGTGGGTCAGCGTCGTATTTGTTCAAAATAATGCATTGAGGTCAATGGCCTTGTCCAAAAATTAGTAACAAGACGGTTTGGGTTCCGAAAAACCACCTGATAAGTTACGCTCCATAAGACCCAATGAAAACCGGGAAACACTGACATGATCTCCTTTGAGGCCATCCGTAAGGTCATTGCGTTACTTAAGGTGTTCAATCGAGGTATCCTCGTGTGCCTAAAAGACCAAGCTACACGCTCGTTTTTGTTTCGTCGCTCTACCACGTCATGTTTGGAAGTGGCCTGGAGGGTCATTCCTCCCCCTCCCGTCGTCCCCCCCCCGCCGCTCTCTCGGTATTGGCGAAGGTGGCTGAATGACGAACACTGGCGAGGGTTAAACGTTATTCGTCAAAAGCATTCCCGAGTGAATTAAACCGAAAACAAAAATTAAAGTCAGTAACGGAGACACGTGACAGTGTAATTGTCTGAAGATCGTGCTGAATAGCAACTTAAAACAAAGATAAACAAAGAAAATGTACTGTCTACCATGTAACCCACTCAGAAAGACGTGACCTCGCCAGTGTCCTGCTTGATCACCCTTCTGGCTAGCTGTTCCTACAGTGACGTCCACGACCTCCGTCACACTGCACACAGCACTGGGAGGTATTTAATATCACACACATGAACCTTACGTGGAACCAGTGGCGTAGCCAAGGGGGCCAAAGAGGCCATGCCCCCCCCCCCCTCCCAGGCCAAGCGGGCCACCTACCGGCCAAGCGGGTCCCCTGGGGCCGAAGGCCCCAGTTCTTTGGATAGCGTGAGGCGCCCACAGGGCGTCTTACATTGTCCGAAACAGACAATTAAAACAAAATAAGAATATTTTCAGCATTAAAGAAGGCTTGCAAACCTGAAGAAAACGTACTCCGCATGTACAAGAAGGCTTTGTGTGCTATGAAGAGAGGCCTGTGGTCTGAATGAGCGTTTAGGGGTCCCTGCTAGTTTGTAGGGGAGTTAACTGTTTGTCTGGGGAGAGCCCCCTGTCGCCCCATAAAGGGCCCCTACCAGCCTCTAAAGGGACCTCCTTTCGGTCTGGAATAAGGCCCCTGCCCCTGCCTCCAGAGGTCGACAGGGGCTCTTCACAGGCCCTTTGTTGGCCCCTGAAGCGTCAACAAAAGCGCGTTGATACGGCTAGAGGGGCCTTAAAAGACTGCCAGATGTACCTTATGTAACAGAGGAAGACCCCTGATACGGCCATGGGGACCGCCGGAGACGTTCAGAGGGCCTATGACACTGCACAAGGGCCCTGAAATTGCCAAAAAAATCTTTTGTAACTGCCAGAGGGCCCCTGAAATGGCAAAAATGTTTTCCAGAGACAATAAGAGAGGTACCCAGGACCACAGGGGGTCCACTGAGACTGCTAGAGAGGGACCTTTGAAACTGCTTACGAGAAGTCTCTAGCAATAGGGGCCCCTGAGATGACCTCAGGGGTCCCTGAAACTACTACGCCTTGAGACGTCCAGACTGCTCCTGAAACGGCCAAAGGACCTGGAGGATTGCTAGAGGCGCCTCTGTCACGGCAAAGAGAATTATAGAGGTCCTTTTTTAGTGCCTGAGGGCTCCTTAGACGGCAAAAACGTCTCAGGGACGGCAGGAGGAAACCCGAGATGACTTAAGCGTCCCTGAAACTGCCAGATGGGCCCCTGAAACTGTCCGACGTGCCCCTGAAACTGCCAAAGGAGCGCCTGAGACGTTCCGCGGGACACGTGAAACTGTAAAAGGAACCTGAGACCACTAGAGGGTCCTGGCACGGCAGACGGCCCGAGACCACCAAAAGTGCCCATGTACCTGCAAGAGGGAATCTAAACTGAGCTGGTAAAAAAATCCCCAGAAGCTACGGAATGAGGGGAAAAACAGACGGGCTCCTATAGATACAGACACGACATTTCAAATGAAGGGAGGGACGGAACCGCCTAAAATCTCGCCGTTTTTGTCATACTTAGACCACTTTTTTCGGGAAAAACGTAGAATTCTCTCAAATAAGGTAACGCGTTTGAATTTTTTTCAGTTATTTTATATGGTAAAAAACATAATTACATTTTTCATATCTGAAGGGCAAAAATGGGGGTCCCACGCTGACCATTCGCCTCCACCCCCCTCCCCCGCCCTGGCCAAATCCTGGATCCGCCCTTGGCGAGGGCCCCATTGGTTACGAGGACCCATTGATCCGGTTCCCCCCCCCCGCGGAATCCTGGCTATGGCCCTGCGTGGAACAAAAAACAACGTTCTTTATAGTAGTTTCATACCTGCGCCAAGCCCCTGGTCGTGACCAAATGACCACAAACGCTAAACAGGCCAAAGTTCATATAAAAAATTGATAGGTGAACTCCATATTTCATGTATCGTCTACGTGAATAAGTGCGTTGACGGTGGCTGGAAATGAAATAAAAAAAAAAATATTCTGTAGGAGCACTCCAAACTTCGTCTGCAGCATTTACCTGTCTAGTGGTAAAACCTGCAAAGGGTTTTGGTACCTTCTCTTGATTGCTGTCCTGGTGTGAAACACGGAGAGAACAATAGAGCCGTTCCAGACTGTTTCTGACGAACGGCGAGCGTGACAGCGCACGCGCGCGCGTGTGTGTGTGTGTGACAGCGTTGCGCCAGTGCGGTTTCTGCGGGCCGCTTGCTCCGACTGTTGGATTAGTCGGCGTCCGGCGTGCCCGGCGGCCGGCTGACTGGGCACGACCTTGCCCGGCTCGCTTCGTCCGGCTGACCGGCTCTTTAACCGCCCCCGCGCGGCACCGTTCCGGCCGGCCTGAGTGATTGCAGTTACCCAATGCGGTCGACGGTAGGCGCCGGGAGTGCCCCGAGGCGCAGCGCGTCCACGACCGGGCGTTCACGATACCGCGTACACACCAGGGCGTCCACGACAGGGCGTCCACGGTACTGCATACACACCAGGGCGTCCACGACCGGGCGTTCACGGTACCGCGTACACACCAGGGCGTCCACGACAGGGCGTCCACGGTACTGCAAACCAGGGGTCCACGACGGGCGTCCACGGTACTGCGTACACACCAGGGCGTCCACGACAGGGCGTCCACGGTACTGCGTACACACCAGGGCGTCCACGACAGGGCGTCCACGGTACCGCGTACACACCAGGGCGTCCACGACAGGGCGTCCACGGTACCGCGTACACACCAGGGCGTCCACGACAGGGCGTCCACGGTACCGCGTACACACCAGGGCGTCCACGACAGGGCGTCCACGGTACTGCGTACACACCAGGGCGTCCACGACAGGGCGTCCACGGTACTGCGTACACACCAGGGCGTTCAAGACAGTGCGTCCACGGTACCGCGTACACACTAGGGCGTCCACGGCAGGGTGTCCACGTCAGGGTGTCCACGGTACCGCGTACACACTGGGGCGTTCACAGGGTGCCACGGTACCGCGTACACACTAGGGCGTTCACGGCAGGGTGTCCACGGTACCGTGTACAACACCAGAGCGTCCACGATACCGCGTACACACCAGGGTGTCCACGGCAGGGTGTCCACGGTACCGCGTACACACTAGGGCGTTCACGGCAAGTTGCCACGCACACACATGGGCGTCCACGGCAGGGTGCCCACGGGACCGCGTACACACCAGGGACACCAGGGCGTCCACGGCAGGGTGTCAACGGTACCGCGTACACACCAGGACGTCCAGGGCAGGGTGTGCACGGTAGGGTGTCCGCGGCAGGGTGGCGGCGGCGGCGGCGGCAGCTGAGAAGTGAGACCTGGAGTCCGATTTCTGGTGACGTATCTGCCGACTGGCCCTGCAGACCCTGTGCGGACGGCTTTGCTTGCTGCAGCGTCACGCGCTCTGTGTAAATAGCTCAGCGCAGCGTACCGGCCGGCTTAGGTTTGAGTGGAAGCTCTAGAGAATGTGTGCCGACTCCAGATCGGCATCCGAATAAACTCGGACACAAGCTGTCCTGACTTGCACCAAATGCCCGGACTGTGCGTACATCTCCCTGGTATCTTGTGTATGTCGTAAGCCGTCACGAGCGGAATATTCCTGCACACACTGCGAACATGGAGCCGGTGTCTCCGCAGACCCGCTCGGGGTCAGCCCAGCAGTCTCACAAACCCACTGGGATTTAATCCATTATACCATGTTTTGCTATTTTGGAAAAGTTGGGAGGGCTGACAGCCAGTTTGGGGGAGGGGGGGCTGAGCTGCAAATTGGGGTGTAGGACTGGAGCCTTCCTCCCAGCTGTGTAGGATCCCGCATTCCTAATGGTAATATCGTTTCGTTCATGTCGTCACGTCAAACCGTGTGTGCGGACACCATGATGTGTCACAGCGACATCATCACAGTATCCTAACGTATCTACCGCACATCAGTTTAGCACCATAACACAGATTCACTGGATGTCAGTCCAGCATCCTGACAACTGCGCAAGTGTAGCAGTGTGGTCGGGGAGGATGGATACCAATCGAACTTCAGTACCACTCCCATCTTGACCAGGGTAGCCCACAGGATCTGGATCCAGGATCCAGATCGTGTGCTAAAGGGCGGAGGCCAAATCTCCACTCGTGTAATCTGACCTACCCAATGGTTGATGTCTGCCTGATTTCGGCCATTTTGTTTCTCCGTTTCCGAAAATTAACATGTATTGTTACGTTTGAAAAGCAAAAAAAATATTTTTCCTCCTAAAAGGGGACGCCAAAAGACATGTTGGGCCCCATTTTTCCACAAAGGGGGCGGTATGGCCCTGATGCTCTCCCCTGGACCCGCCAGTGATAGTTCATCTCGACCCTAGCTGTAACTTAGAGCTCACCCAGAAGTTTATTTCGGGTAAGACAACATCGATTTGAGGAGCAGCTCGGTTATTAATCATAGATATTAATCCAGTGGCAGGGGTGTCGATTTCTGTAAATGATGGGGGGCCGAGCCGAGACCCCGACAACCTTAGCTCCCCCCAAATGTGGGTTTCTCGACGGATTTAGCCCACTTTATTTTGGCCAACGGAAATTTACGAAATTTTTGTTACTATTTGTCAAATTATAAATGACGTTTGTCCCCATGCATGTAGGTGCACATATAGATAGAAGATAGAAAAATTGAAAGATGCATCGTTTAAGACTTCGTTCTTTACTCCCTGTTTATCTGTTATCTATTGCGGCCGTTATTTTCGTTCTTATCTCCCATTTCCCGTTAAAACCGGCAGAAAGTATTGGGAGGGGCCCAAACTAACATTGGGTTGGCCCAAATCGATATTAGGTGTGCCAGGGCCCTCTCAGAAGAACACAAATCGACGCCCCTGTCCAGTGGTGAATGCGAATGCTTTTTATATTTGATCCCAGTATTTTTGGAGTGCATTGGGACCTCAGACAATGCTAAGCAGAGCTTGTGGCACAGATTATCATCCTGCATCCATTTACGCAATTCCAGATTAGAGGCATAATTTTGCGGCGATGGTTTAACGTGCCGACATGAAAGAAACGATATTGCCGTCAGGAATGTAGGATCCTATACAGTTGGGTTGGCTCCAGTCCCCCACCTCAACTTGCAGCTCAGCCCCCACCCCCCTCAACCTGGCAGCCACCCCCAACTTTCTCAAACTGGCAGCCACTCCCAACTTTCTCAAAGTAGCAAAACAAAATGACCCAAATCCGGAGAGAGATCAGTCTATGGGGGTCGCCCAGACTGATCGATCCAACGCAGAGCCCCCCGACTGGTTTTGCGATCTTACACCCTTGACTGCCATTGCTGTTGTGCTCCTCTAAAGTACAGTTGCCAGCTGACATTGACATGTAGGACAAATGGCGAACCCTGAGACGATTCGAAATTAGCACGACCTTGAGCAGGATTGCTTTTTTAGCGTGAGTAGTATGCCATCGGTGGGCAGCGCCCGTAAAAAAGGCATCTCGCTGCTGATACCGCATATGATTTATGGTGAATGCGAACAATACCGAGCGCCGAGCGAAATGCAGTCCTAGTAATGAATGTGGCTGCTACGGTGGGGAGCAAAAATGAATATTCAGTATTCACTTTTGCTCCCCACCACATCACAGCCTTCAAACTGATAGCAGTGCCATCAGTTTGAAGGCTGTGATGGACGGTTTACCGTGTTTAATTAACGTTATCTAGTGCTATTTTGTAAATATAATTCCGAGCACCGTCATCGTCAGGGTTCAGCGGTTCGCACTAGGCCAGGCCAAGTAAGTATGCACTAGCTACTAGGTTCGTTACAAAGCAGCATGACTGCCAATCAGAGCGCCCTCTGTTGCTGACGTCATGCCCCTGCCCTGCCAGGGCAGTTGCCGGCGGGCATGCATCTGGTGCTGGTCGCCGGCAGCAATTTTGAAATTCTTCTTGTGCATGCGCTTGTAAATTGTTCTGATGTTTACACGCCCGAGCGTGCCTTTCAGGATGAAATGACGCCAGCTTCGAAGGACTGGAATATCCAGTCCGAATATTCGAATTTACCCGTCCAAATATTCGCATCCAAAATTCATCCGAATCATCTGCCAAAGGCTGCGCCACCGACGGCAGGGGGTCGGTCGGCTGGGTACCCTCTTTTCTTTAGTTCGGGAAACGGGAGCATTATTCCAGTGACGATGCATGATAAGAAATGACTCGAAACTGTCGCTTGCCCCGTTGTCCGTAATGTGTGGCACCACCACTGTTCTCAGCATTATCACAAACCCACGGGACATCGTGACCGACCCATCGGACACACGCCCAGTATCCTAACAGACCCACGAGTAGGGGCATCCAGAAAAATGGGGGACTTAAGACGTTTTCCCCATAGGGTTAATGTTAACCCTCCCAAAAAGTGGGGGCCATGACCTCTGTCCCCCCTCCCGTTCCCACGCCCGTGCCTGCTAGATATTAGCCCAGTACTCCAGCAGACCCACCGGACATCGGCCCAGTATTCTAACAGACCCACTGGATTTAGCCCAGTACCTAACAGACCCACTGGACATAGCCCAGTGCCCGAACAGCTCCACTGGACATTAGCCCGGTATCCTAACAGCCCCCCTGGACATAAACCCAGTGCCTAACAGACCCTCTGGATATTAGCGCAGCATTCTTACAAACTCGTCGGAAACCACAGTATCCTGACAGACCCTCCAGATTTGGGCCATTGTCTTCACAGACCCGCCGGACGCTGGTCCAGCTCTTCACAGACCCGCCGGACGTTGGTCCAGTTCTTCACAGACCCGCCGGACGCTGGTCCAGTTCTTCACAGACCCGCCGGACGCTGGTCCAGTTCTTCGCAGCCCCGCCGGACGTTGGTCCAGTTCTTCACAGACCCGCCGGACGCAGTGCCTGCCGTCTATGCCCAGTGCCCGCATAGACGGCAGGCCTGGAGGCGTGGCCGCCTGGGGCCGAACTAGAGCCGGCATTTTTATTGTCGGCGGCCTCTGGCGGACCTGTGGCGGGCCCGCGGCCGGGAAAGCCGGACATTGTGCACTCGGCCCCGCTCCGTCCCACCGGATGTCACCGGGAGCGGCGGCGCCGACCGCGTCCGGCCCCACTGCCCGGTCTGTGAGGACTGGTGGCCGGAGACTGACGCGTCTGGTCCCACTGACTTCATCTGACCTCATCAGTCCGAGAAGACTGATGACGTCAGCGGCGACTCGGCCTGGAAGGCATGTGGCTGCTGTGAGATTGCATGCGAAGCTCAAAGAGTGACCACGAGCGGATTCCGCCCGAGCGATTTTGGGACTTGATGGATGGCATTGCGAAGAGGTGGGTTTTTACCTGATTTGTTCGGAGGAAAAACCGAGGCGTTTTTGGTTTCATTGCGACGCAGCTGGGTAATCAGGATGCATCTAGCATATCTGGTTAGAAGAAGTGGATAAGTGGATATGACATTCGATACCATCGCAGCAGTATACTCCTGACAAACTGAGTCGCGGTGTCAGCTATATAGGATGCCAGAGTTATTTTTCCACTAATTGGTGCCGAAGGGATTGGCTCATATTTGTCGAAACGCAAGTAGGATATATCCACTGTGTATGCAGCAATACATGAGTTATACGGGCCTGTGCAACTTGCCTCGAATGCCAAGAAATGCGTTGCTTTGTGATGTCGTGCTCGTTTGTGCGCCAAGTTGCAACAAGGACAAGAGCCCAACTGTACTCCTTAATGGGCTGAGTGAAACACCCGCGGCACTGGCCATCATGGCTAAACGGTTCGACGCGTGAAGGGCTCGACGGCCGGGCGTTCTTGTGGCGCGAGCACGCGCGTAGTTCATTGGCCACAGCGGTCGTACGGCAAGCTCCCGGTTGGTTACGCAACGTTTCGGGCTGTGGAAAAAGATGTATGATTGATGGTCTGAAGAAGACCGGAGCAGTGTGTGTTGACATGGACAAATAGGACAAATGGCGTTTTGGCGGCGCAGGTACCGTTCCCGGGCAGACCATGTCGGACTAACTCTCGTCACTGTGCACGCGCTGCCGCATACGCAACAGTGCCGGTCGCGGCGGGAGCGCAGGTCGGGGACGGTGCAAGGTTTGGGCGGCAGTAGCGCCCTCTGATGTGGGATGATATTGCGCTCTGACGTGGTCCGCTGTATCGAGCTGCTCACTGATGACAGAGCCCCGCGCCCCTTCCGTACCGCGCACAGCTTACACCGCCGGCAGGACCACGGCTGTCACCTTCCCGTCTCTAGCCTCTAAAGACGTGGTTTGTCCGGTGGTACTCCGGTGCGTCGTCAGTTTTGCAACACCCGGGGCCGTGGTATATCGCACTGTACCCTGGGACGTGGTCCTGCCAATGACGAATGGTCCCTTACGGCTAAGTTGTTGGGTCGTCCTGCCTGGCAGGGATCGGGACGGGACGGGGGGGAGCGTTATGGCCGCGTCGCCTCCACTGACCCGGAGCCGCAGTGAAAGGCTGCCGCCGCTCGTGGGAACGAGCGGCCGACGGCTGGCAGTCCGCTCTCCATCCAGTCCGCCGCCCGTCGGCCGACCGAACCGGCACGTCACGGCCGGAGCCGCTCCCACTGCGGTCAACTGCCTCCCGGCTACGGCCGAGCTCCACTGAAGCTCTGTCTAACCACCGCCGCGCAATGAAAATCAGGGGTTAGACGCCTCTACTACGTACGTTGAGGACGCGTTTGAGCAGGGTTCGAGTCACAGCCGAAACGGCTTCGTGCTAAGGCTGGAATGCCTCAACCACAGCTTGGCTTCTTCCGAGCGACTTACCTTATGTTTGAGGTGCTGTTAAACTACGCTGGAGCTAACTGCAGTCCTGTTAGTTTCTAACTGCGTTCAAGTTATGCTCCGACCAGTCGCTGCAGAGCAACTAGTGGTGTTAGGCGTAAAACGTTTTCGAAGGTTGTCAGGCTGGAGCCACTCTGAGGTTATTTTCGCCCATGGAACACCGCAGGACTCGAATTAAAATTATCCAAAGTTAACAGGGATGCTGGATTACCAGCACCATTGTCCGCCACACACACGCAGGTAAGACCTGCTCAGTCCTAATCGCAGGCGTCTGAATCAAGTGCTCTCGCAAAATGGCGCCTCCGTAGACCGGGGCAGTCCCGCTGCGTACGTTGCTGACATCGTGTTTCTGCCATCGTTTATCGCGTATCGGCTGTCCAGGACGGATTTCTGAATAGCATATATTCTCCGTACATAAAGAAAGCTGCAGTATCGGATCCCATTTCGTCGAACGTTGACTTGGTTTCATCTGCGGTCACGGAAGACAAGACAATGTCTTCCGCTTGCTTGTGGCGGTATGAACACTGGTGCAACTGGAATGTGGACGAATCGCTATCAGATCTTGTGGTTTCAAACATTTACAGTGCAGGAAGCCGTCTTGTCGCACCAGTTCCAAATGCCAGCTTCCCCACGATTCCTTGCCTAATTCGGAGAGCAGGTTATGCTTTTGGCGACGTAATGGCGATATGGGCTGTCGTCTGCGACCACTACGCTGGCAAGAAGTGCATGAGGATGGCCAGCCCGTTCGCTTGCTCTTGTTCTTTTGTTATACCGTCAAGTGGCCGACTTATCAGTGCATTCACTCGATCTAGCTCTCCTCTAACATCCTGTATTCAGTGACTTAGATTCCAAATGAAATGTTTTCAGCGCACTGATAGCGGCTCCTCGGCCGGGCCTGGTGGTAGTTTCTCTATCGTCTCTGAATCTCTGGTTTCGACGGCAGCAGGGCTCGGTGCCGCGGGGCCGCATCGCCATAGGACTTGGCAGTGCCGAACCGGGCCTCGGCGGCATTGCAGAGTCGAAAATCGCCCCAGGCTGGTGGCCGAAATTCCGGCCCAGTCCGCATTACTCTCGTACCACTCCGGCGGGCCCCGGTCATCCGTCTTCCGGTCCCGGCTGCACCTAATCCACATCCCCGGAACGCCGTCCTCCCGGCACAAATAACTGCCCTTCAGACGCGACGTTCACGCTAATTAAGCGCATGGACTCAAAATGATCAAATTTGGTCATTTTGATCAGATTTGGTCGTCCGGACCTCTCACCGAATATCCAACCAGCTAATAAGGCCGAGTCCGCACGGCTGCTGCGCCGGAACATCTGTTACATGCTCAGTACCATCCGGTGCCCTGTCGAGCGGCTCATCAGAAATCAGAACGTGGTCTGTGTTACGCCGCTGCGGACAAATGGGTGGAGATAGGCTTCGTTTGGCAGGTGCTGAGTTCGTCCGGCAGCTGGGGTGTTCAGCGGCGGACGGCCTCCGTCTGGGTCTGGTGGCGTAGTTACCTGTTCCGCCTGGCGCTGGTCTCCCCGAGCGGCGCCAGCCGAACGGTTCGGCCCGGCTGGCGTGTTCACTGATCAGCTGGCATTCACTCTTCCGTCACAGCACGTCGCACAGAGGCTAGCAGAGGACGCAGGAGAGAGGGAGAGAGTGGGGGGAGAAACAAAAAAGATGGGGAGGGAGAGAGAAAGAAAGAAGGAAAAAAAGAGAGGGTGGAGAGGGAGAGAAAGAGAGAGGGTGAGAGAGAGGGGAAGGAAGAGAGAGAGAGAGAGACCTGGTGTTGGAGCTTGGGCTGTGTTTGGCAACAGTGCCAGTTAACTGAGCAATGTTCCAATAAGCCATTATGCCACCCAGTGATTAGCTGTCGGCCGGCCAGAACAGTAGATGCCGGTCGAGATAAGCTTGGAGCGGAAGCCTAACTGGCTGGAGTGAGGCCCACCCCGGCCGTCCGGTGGTGCCCCGACGTCGAGCCGGACCCCCGCGGCGGCACGGCCGGACAGTTCCGCCCACCAGGCGCAGCTTCCTCCTTCCGCGCGAGCAGTGCTGCAAAAGCCGCAAGGCGAGGCCTGGTGACGGCCTGATCCTGTTCACTGCTGCGACAGCCATCAATTTCAGACTGATGCGCAGAAACAATGATAATCGATTGTGCCGGACTTCAACACTTACTGCAGTATTCCTTGGAATTTTCACGCCATAATCAAGGTCATCACGCTGTTCTTGTAAATAATGAAGAATATAAGGCACATATCTACCATATTTGCAATGAGAAACAGCGGGCTGTGAACATCGCCATAGCCGTTGAACGACATTTTGCATGTATTTTTTCCGTGCACCGCTGGAACCGTTGGAACACTGTACCAGACTATGGGAGTGGCGGGGCCGCGCCGCTGGAAATTTCGCTGTACTCATCAGTGGTGGTTTCTGGACGGTTTTGATTGTTAGGACCAGTGTTTGGCTGCGCCGCAAGTCAGCGTCGGATTATGCCCGATCAGGACTGGCCAGGACGACCATCAGACAGCATCAGATGGCCGCTGCTGCAAGCCATCTATCGCAGGCTAACTGTTATGGACTAGAGACAGAGATAGAGATGGAGATAGACTAGACCAGGCAAAGGAAGCGTTATGCGTTTGGTTTGGGGTCAAAATCGAAATGCCAAACATTTCGTTTCCTGTTGTCTTTTACATTGCCCCTGTTTCCGTAACGGACTGTTGACGCATATTTAGCTGCTTTCTCGTCATGTGGGTAGAAAATGGATTGTGCACCTTCCCGTAATCGGAGGATCCCATTGCCAACAAGTTACAGGCTCATAGGGGCTGCATTTTGCCACTGCTTTGTTGTCCGGGATTGCGTTTGTGAGTTTGCAGCCCACCGCAACATTTGGCACCTCCAGCATAAACGTTCCCAGTACCAAAGGCCTGAGTTACAAAGGGGCACACTTCAGCATGTGCGTCCCGCACGCACCAGGCTGAAGCTGTTGACATGCAAACCAACCACATTCATCGAATGACATACAACACGTGCTCTTGCCCGCCAATTCTCAGCATCCCAGAAGTTGCAGTTTTGCGACATCGAAGAATGGGTGTTAATCTCTTCGAAACCTCGCGCTTCATGTGCAATTTGCACCCCCGTTTTGGCGTGAATCCATCGAAATTGGTTGTCCAGCCGCCCATCTGCCTTTCCAAACTATTATCGCACCAAACTGTGCAGTGTGCGTACCGGCCATTGGCTTGGCAGAAACACAAGGGTATAAAAGAGGCGCACGCGCGTTGCACGTGGCCCGTTGCACCCTGCCCATCATGCGGGGTACGTTGGATAGCGCTAGTGCTGGCCCATCTACCCACCAAGGTTCACCTGCCTAGGTCACTGTTTTCAGCACTCGGAGGTCCCCGAGTCCAAATCGAAACACTTGCCTGCGGATCGCCACCAAGGTTGCAGGTGGGTGTCGATCACAAAAACACGCAATCCAAGTGGGGCCCATGTTGTCACTAAGTTTTGGTTCAAGAGCACCCGCCGTTTGCATTGTACCCGTGATTAACTGAAACAAGACCGGCTCGTACCACGTGGCACGTGCCACACGCTACGAATCGTTTCAAAACCACACCATTATCTGTCCGCCGAGGCGGGGCATCCGATGGTGCCACTTGTGTCGCGATCGGCCGGCTCGTTCGGGCGCTAGAGGTTCCGAAACTTGAACACACACATACACAATGATGTATACACGCGAGAACATCTTGATCTGAGTTGTTTTTCGAGGGACTGCCGTGTATGAAATCTCACCCACTTAAAACTTGCAAAACACGCTTCCCTCCTTCGACTTTGAATAAGAGGAGTTTTTTAGTTGTTTCTTGCCACACTTCATTAGGCTTTGGTTGAACAAATTTCATGCCCAGCATTAAACCTGCTGACAACCATAGAGCTCAAATTATTTTTCAATGGAATAGTGTGCGCGTTTTTTCGGAAGGCTATCTGAACCTCAGACAGTTTTAATTTTTTGTGGTAATCGGGTCCTCCCAATGCCGCACGAATATCCTCAGCGATTTTAATTTGCATGACATTATCCCTGATGAATTTGTGGTGAGCATACCCGGAGATTGAAAGTCTCCAAAAAATACGTGTGTACCCATAATCCGTCTGAAAAGGCGACGCCCATGAAAACATGTAATCGCTGCCTAGTTTTTATTTTGCATGGGGCTCATTTGGAATAAATTGTGCCATTAGAATTTTTTTTTTTTTGGATACCGAATGGTTTCTTCCTTGCACTGCTTTTGCCCGATTAGTGAGGTACGTAAATGTCCAGTAAACGTTAGATGGCTGCATTGCTGTTCCACGAGAAATGCTATACCAACTCCACTGAGTTGTCCCAGAATTTCAAACGAGGCGTCCTGACAGCCGAATTCAGACCTGCCTGGGACCGGATGGAGAACCGTGCTGGCGCCTGTGGGTGGAGTTCAGACCCTGTCCTGGGCCCGGTGGAGAGCCGTGCTGGCGCCTGTGGGCGGAGTTTAGACCTGTTTGAGGCCCGGTGGAGAGCCGTGCTGGCGTCTGTGGGTGGAGTTCAGACCTGTCTGAGGCCCGGTGGAGAGCCGTGCTGGCGCCTGTGGGTAGGGTTCAGACCTGGCCGGGGCCCGGTGGAGAGCCGTGCTGGCGCCTGTGGGTAGAGTTTATACCTGGCCGGGGCCCGGTGGAGAGCCGTGCTGGCGCCTGTGGGTAGAGTTTATACCTGGCCGGGGCCCGGTGGAGAGCCGTGTTGGCGCCTGTGGGTGGAGTTCAGACCTGTCTGAGGCCCGGTGAAGAGCCGTGCTGGCGTCTGTGGGCGGAGTTCAGACCTGGCCGGGGGGGAGTTCAGAGTGGCCGAGTCCGCTCCGCTGACCGGCAGTCACGCGGTCCGCCCGGAGACGGGCAGGTGTCCAGGCGGCGCCGGCAGGCCGCGCTTCCCACGGAAAACTGACGGCCACTTTCACTGCCGGGCAGTCGGCGCCACCGAGCCCTCCCCAGTCACCACAGCTCAGCTCTGTCTCTGGCCCCGCCCCAGTCAACGGAGCCCAGTCCTGTCTCTGGTCCCGCCGCAGTCACCGGGGCTCAGTCCTGTCTCTGGCTCCTCTCCAGTCACCGGAGCTCAGTCCTGTATTTGGCCCTGCCCCAGTCACCAGAGCTCAGTCCTGTCTTTGGCCCCGTTCCAGTCACCCGAACTCAGTCCTTTCTCTGGCCACGTGCCAGTCACCAGAACTCAGTCCCCAGTCCCGTGTTTGAACCCCCACCCTACCCCCTCCCTTCCCCCAGTCAACAGACCCCAGTCCCTTATTTGACCCCGCCTCAGTCACCAGGGCTCAGTTCTGTTTTCTCAGTTCTGCTCAGTTCAGTTCTGTTCTGTGTAATTGAAAGTTTATTGGCCTGAATGTATCATTTTGGCGTAAGGTGACCTTGATCCATGTAAAAACCCAAGCACAGAAGTCACGGGCGCCGTGGATGACACCAATATGTAATAATGAATTGGACTGAACATTCTTAAACGTTTACGTTTTCTAAGCGCAAAAGACCAACGCCGTATGGAAATTTCCCCTCTATATGACCTCGAAAATAGGTCATAAATCAACTATTTATTAAGTTCAAGCCTAATGACCTCTGCAGATTTTCAGGGAACACGTAAAATACTTCGAAGTGAGCATTACAAAGTCTCAAAGCGATCAGAGCTGTCGTTAGCAGTCGGTTTGCGAACAGCCTCAGGAGGGATGCACCCCTCTGTACCGGCGAGGGCCGAGTCGGACCGCGTTTCTGCCATTTGGCGACCCTAGCTCTGTGTATCGGTCATGGACGGATGTAGCTGATCGTCAGAAGTGGTGCTGTGAGCCGTCTAGTAATAAGTAGATCGCGTGGCGACCACATCAGCGTCTTGGAAACTTCGAAATACACAAACAAACATCACCGCAAGCGACTGAAGCCATACGCCTGAGACCCGAGAGAATCCGACCCTTTTGAAAATTGTTGGCTAAAACACAGGCAGAACCTTTGCCACCAGATTAGAAAGGCTTAGTGGACATCAGTCATCTCGAAGACATAAATCACGGTATCGCAATTAATTTGCTATTAAAACGAACTACGAAAACATCGCAGCTCTAAACTAAAACGAGCTAAGAAAACATCGACCCTTGCAGATGCATTTTGCATGTGCCTCTATGATAACACTTCATTTGACAGTCAATATTCCTCGGGTTCCTTGGTAAATTACTCTTGTTCGTAGAAGAAAAACGTGACTCGACGACGGCAGGATTCGAACCCAGCACACAAACACGCAAGAGAACTCGGCGAGATGCACTCCGAAAACGCCTAGACCACTAACGCCTCTCAAGCTTGCCGTGTTTATGGGCACTGTCGCTTGCCTGTAGTCAGCTGCAGCCGGTCGACACCGCAGCCAGCTTCCAAACTCAACATGCCTGTGCCCTGGCGGCTAATCAGCTCTCCGACTCACTGAGGTCAGGTAGCCCCTTTCCAGCCATCCGGAAACTTAATCCTGACAGGGCAGGGTCGTATTAGCAGAGGCGCACTTAGCAGGAGCTAGCACCGGCGACCGGACTGAATTCCGTGTTTTTCACGGATTTTGGAGATGTGGCGTTATTCACATCCGCGAAACGTTGTAGGATGGTGACGAATGTTGACATCAATCCTCATTTGAAGTCTATCCTCACATTACCAATCATCAGTTTGCTCTGTACCTTAGCACGTACTATTACTAATGTGGCCACCTGTGCAGCCTCTGGTTATCTAAGTTTCTCTCCAAAAAAGTCAACAGGGTAATTTGACTTAAAATCATCTCTGGTGACCTTCAGAGTGACATGGGAAAAATCTAGGTGCTTTGTTCTGGTTTCACCAAGGGCTGGTTGACCAACGCTGGTTTTTCTTCTTCGGTAGAGTCAAAGTTCTCAAGATCTTGGAGGGGGTTCCTCATGACCCCGCCCCCTCCCCGGTTCAGCGAAGATGGGTCCGGAGGCTGGCCCGGCGAGGGTCAAATGACTATTTACATGCCAGTGATGTCTCTTTCCCATATTGTTTTGGATAAGGATGCTGATGTCGTTTTTGCGGTGTAGAGATGCGATAGAAAAGAACTGGAGTGAAGGAGGAAAATCTGACCGCTCAAGAAATAACTTCATTTAACTCGTCAACATGGTAACGTTCAGCAATCAACTGGCGAAGTGAACTTACATATCTCATAAGTGGGGCTTGTTTGCAGGGGCAGAGCATATAGTGGTTAACCATTTTATGGTTTCCGATACTACAGAGCAAGTAAATAATTGTCAAGCTGCTTTTAACAACAACGGGTGCATGTCTTATTCTTCGCCGTGGACGATGTTTACTTTAAAAGTGCACTCTAGTAGCACGTCACACTTATTCGGCTTTCGCTAAGTTTCCCCTGGCTATCATACACAGACATTATTAACCTGACATTAACCCGCCTTCTATGTAACGCGAACTATGAAATCCTAATTATTTGCCGGTTATTGATTTTGGAAAGGCTCTGCAAATGGGTCCCTCCTACCGGAATTACTGTCCGTTGTGAGCATTGCGGCTTAGAAACCTGCGTGCGCTTTGCAGCTTTATGGCTTTGCGCCATGCACCAGAAATGGCTAGCAGCAGAACTGCATGGATAAAGAACTTGAATACTTCAGTAAACTCGGTGCCGGGCTAAAATATACTCGCATGAAGGTGAATGCAATATTTTTTATTACAGATTCTTTGTGAGTTTCCTTTTGTTAACAACAGACACAAGCATTACGATTATCTGAGAAGAATCCACCACGAAATTATCAACAATGTTGGCCAGTGCCGTAGCAGAAATGCGTTTTACTATTTCTGAAGGTTTGTACATCTTTCATTATTCCTCCATCTAGTTCTCAGAGCTAGTTCTCAGGTATAAAAGGCTGCACATTACCAAATGTTAAGGATCATTGAACCATATGAGTCAAAAGGCATGATTCGAAATTCTTCGGCCCTTCACTTGACGGCCCAAAATCACCAAAGAAGATGAAGGCGCCTGGGGAATCTTGTTACTGGGCGGGCAACATCGATCTCTGGGGAAGGGGGGTTTCCCCGCCTGCAGTTCTCACGTTGAAACAGTGCCTGACTCGTCCGGAGATCGAGATCCGCAGAACGGGCCGCGGGACTCGGTCTCACGCGCCAGTGGCGGATCGGGCGGCGCCGTTTCGGAGTCGCCAGCCGCCTCCTGCCGACCTACGGTCTCGCCTGCGGCATCCGAGATCAGGATCAGGACGCGGAGCCGGACCAGAACCAGGCACAACACCAGGACCGGAACCGTCACGGCTCCTGCTCCGTTCACGATCGGCCGCGCTGTGCCCGCCGCCTCTGTAGACGCGCCTGGGACACCGGAGGCCTGAGCGGTCGGCCGTTGCAGCGCCACGCGGCGTCCGAAGGTGGTGCAACAGGCGGCCCGGGGCAGAGGATACCGGCGGCGCGGCCGCTCCAGTTGGCGCCGCTCCGCGCCTGCCGCTCACACGGCCGGCCGCTGCGGAGCGGCGAAAGTGGCCGAGCCGGCCCGGCCTGACTGTCAGAGGACGCAGCTGACGCGGCACGCCGACGCCGTGCACATGCCGGACCGTGCACGCACGTGCTGCCTGCGGGCCGCCCGCCCAGCCGCGGTCGTCCGTCGGCGGGACCGGTATGGGGTGGGGCGTGTCGCTCTGCCTGCCGCCGGTCGTCGTTACGTCAGCCGCGGCGGCCCACAGGCGAGACCAGAGGCCGCACACATTCGTCCCCTGATCCCAGTCGGCCGGCCAGCCAGAAAGCCTCGGCCCACCTGACTGGCAGCGGGCACTGGACGTTACTCGCCGAGAGTGGCTCCTACAGGACTGGTATCCCTCTAGGTGACCGTTTCACTGGCACGGGCAGGCGAGCCATTACGCGCCGTTGTGAAACGCGGTCGAACAGTGTGGCGATTGCACCTTCATTGCCAGTGCGGTAGTGGAAGTCGGTCGTAAAACTCAGCAAAGCTGGCGGCTGTCTCCGGGACCACGCCTCGGCCGACCAGCGGTGTCCAACACGCAGCCAGCTGACCGCTCCGAACGGCCGCGCAGCTTATGTAACCGTGCGGGGCGCGATGGACCGATGTTACGGGCGGCTGCGGCGTCGATGGCGACCGGTCCGCTCCCATTGGTCTGTTTACGACCGCCACCTGTTTGTGCGTCGAGGCTGGACATACCGACGGCTATATTTAGAGGATATTCTCCCCGAGTGGAGTGGCCGCTGGGAATGGTGAGGAACGGTATGCAGGTGCGACAATAGTGACCGTTGACCAGTGACCGCCAGAAAGAGAGAACGGAGAAGTTCCGGGAGAGGGACGAATGATGAAGGAGAAAGATGGGAACGATAACAGAGCATGTGAGATGAGTTTATGATATGCCAGGAAACGCATCAGTTGCTCGTGGAACAAAAACATAATTAAGGTATTGTGGATATCAGATTGGGAAAAGTTGTCATCCTGCGTACATAAATCAGGTGGTAACGCGGCAGAAATCACAAACAAAAGGGCTGAACTAGTAGACAGTCCAACCTGTCCTAGCCACAGGCTGGTCAAGAATTTACTGCCGATACATCATGGGCGCAATGCCGACTTCACTCAAACGGAGACCAAAAATTGGCGTTTCTGTTCCGCGGTCAGCTGGCGTGTTTCAAGTGGCGGTAGACCGGTATTCGCTGCCTGCGACTCGAAAGAAACACTTCGTACATGTGCGTGCTTACACATCGAAACAAATAGTTATCCCTCACGCTCATTGACTTCTGCAGTTTTATGTTGGACTTTTATTGTTTGGTTCTGTTGTTATGGTTCTTGAAAGCAGTAACACGGGATCTTCAAGAACTACGCAAAATTTTGCATAAGAAGGCTTACAAATGGGGTTTGCTACCCATGCTGTCGAGATGTGGATGTTTGGCAAGTGAACATATACGGCATGCTGTTTGGGTATAAAAGTGCTCGGAATGGCGATAAAAGTAATGGCAAATTAGCAACGGCAAGCCCGCGCTTGTACATAAGGAAAGAAAGAGAACGGAGGAAAGGGAGAAAGAGTAGCAAAAAATAATGAGGGAGGGAAATGAAAAAAAAGTGAGAGGAAGATAGCGAGAGTAAGGGAGTAAAGAAAAAAAGAATGGGCAAGAGGGAGAGAGAGGGAGGGAGGAAGGGAGAGAGAGGGAGGGAGAGAGTCTCTTTTCTGACAGACGCCAGGCGGTTAGGCGGTCAGTAAACTGGCAGCTTGAATGGTGCGGAGAGAAAAGCAGACCAAAGATACAACCGGCAAAGGAAAGGCTTTTTTACCGTGCTATGTTTTTCAGCTAACCGTGAAAACCACGAAAAGAAAGAAAAATTCGTACTGAGCCCACTTTACGTAGCCCTGAAACTGAAGTTAACGTAACGTACCGGTTCTAACATGAGACATGAGAAACAGGGCCTGACACACGATAACAGCCGCTTTCATTTACAGTGTGAAAGAAAATAGCGATATTATGACATTCACGTGACTTTTACTGACGTACCGCTGAGCGTGAAACTACGATATCATTCTTATCCCTTTGTTTTCAACCACCATGCACACGTGAAAAGTGAAATTGACTGTTTGTTGATGATAACAGTTAGTGGTATCATACTAGGCACGACATGGCCGGCAAGCAGCCTGAAGTGTTTATTTATTTTTTCTAACAACCTCTTCTCTGTCATGGTCCTTTACGCATCAGGTCCTTGACTCTGTATCCGCTCCCTGACACATGTCATGGTTCCCGATGTGGTGGTATCTCTGAGCTCACGCCATTTTACGTTCTTGTGAAATGCTTATCAGACCGACCGTCAGCCACTGCCAGTAAGGCACAAAGGTCCCGCGGCGGAGCCGAACCGGCCGAAATGTCGCGTGACTGGTGCATCACGCATTTTTGCTTCGTAACTGCGCGAGCAATTACGCTGACAAAAGAGGTCAATTACGCTCGTCACTGGTGCCCATCGACGCCCCGCTCGTCCAAAAGTGATTTGGCGATTTTGGGTCCCACGGCCTTCTCCGGCCAGGGAGGTGACGTAATGACTCATTTTGAAACCCTGTACCTTCTATGGCTCTGGCTTACTATGGCTGTGGCTCGCCTTGTCCCCCCCCCCCTTCCTCTACCTCTGCCTCTATGTCTGATGTCTTCGACGTTTGCGAGAAGCCCCGCTTATTGGCCCGGTCCACCGCTGCCCCGGCTGCCCAGTACTCCCTGACCCGGTCCGCCGCTGCCCCGGCTGCCCAGTACTCCCTGACCCGATCCACCGCTGCCCCGGCTGCCCAGTGCTCGCTGGCCCGGTCCACCGCTGCCCCGGCTGCCCAGTGCCCGCTGGCTCGGTCCGCCGCCGCCCCGGCTGCCCAGTACCCGCTGGCTCGGTCCGCCTCTGCCCCGGCGTAACGGTTGCCCGTTACGCCGGCGTCCGGACCGGCCAACCCGCGCTTCAGGATCGGGATGAGTTGTTTGAGCGGCTCCAAACAGGTCGGCGCGGCTCTGAATAAAAAGTTGTCCAGACGCGCTCAATTAGGTGACGCAACTGGCGTCGGCTCTGGCGCAATCGGGCCGGCGGCCGCTGGCGGCTGCGTTTCGCCCGTCTCCGCCAGCGCGGACGCGACCGGAGCGCGCCGTCCTGTGCTCCGGATCCGCGTCACGTGCCGGACTGACGGGCGCGTGCTGCGTCACGGGCGTGTGTGGCGCGGCGGCGGGGGCGGCGCGCTAGCCACACACGCCGAATGTCCCGTGGCCGACCCGCGCCACCATAGGCCGTGAGCAGCATCGCCAGACGAGACTGTGCGTCTCCAGGGTCCGGAATTCGATGTGTGTGTGGGGGGGGGGGGGGGCGCTCCCCAGCCGCGATCGGGATCGTTTCCACGAAATTGTGTACCGAGAGAACGTACATAGAAGGTACCGCGTTTAAGCGGAACCTACATGGGACTGCGTGTAAACGGAAATGCAACGGGTCGTCATTGGACGTATGGCCGTGATCCTCTGAGCTTAGAAAATGTCCTTCGAACCAAGGAAAAGAAGTCGATCCAACTTCCATCAGCAGTTGATCATAAGTGACGCCCTGATAAAGAAATGGTTAACGACTGTGTAGCACGTGCCTAAGCGGTGCTGTTACATATACGCTCACTGGAGCCTGAATGTATTCCCTTTCATTTCTAGCTGAACATCAGAGTGCTCCCGGAAAGGGAAATACGACAGCAATCATTATGCAGTCTCAAAGACACGTAGATTTATTCAATGCCATACCTCCGTCCAAAGCGGCTCTTCGGTCCCACCACCAAAAAGGACCACAGTTCTTGCTGAGTGTCTGGACTTGTACGTTGCTGCAGTAGCAATATATGCAAACAAGGATCCCTTTCGTTCCCTCCTCCCTTTCCATTCTCTGTTTTTCGCTCTGCACTAGTTGTCCATTAAGTTGGCCCTTTGGGTTGTTGCTCTTTCCTGAGTGGTGGAATTCTGCTAACGTTTGGGACATATCAGGTAAACGACTTGTTCTTCGATTGAAACTATCAGTGCAAGGATAGGACCATCACCAAAACTGCCACTACAAGGAAGATGTCTGTTTCATCACTGATTCGCAAAAAAATGAAATTTGTTTTTACGGTAAACAAGATCAACGTACTGCATTACGACCAACTCCATCATTCCGTGCGACGCTGACAGACAAAGCGTGACATTCCTGTATTAGACTAACCACCATAATGTATGACCTACATGTCCCCCCCCCCAACCGCTCAAAAAGGTGATTTCGTTTTCCCCTTGTCTCCCTGAATCACTTACTTATCTTTTTTTCCTCTTTTTTCTTCGTTGTTCTGCCCTAACGCCTTGTTTCCCTGTTTCACAAATGGAGCTGTCAGCCGCGATGGTTTAAAAGCTGCTGCCGCCGCCGCTTTGCATAATGGAAGTCGCCGGGAGAGCTAAGTGACGCGGACACGCGCCAGGACACGCCGCCGCCTCCGCCTGGCCGCGCGGCGCTCAGCAGTGCCGACATCCTGCTGCCGCCGTCACCAGGCCGGGGGGAGAGGTGGACCGCTGTTCAGGTGAGGAGGAGGGGTGGACCGCTGTTCAGGTCGGGAGGAGGGGTGGACCGCTGCTCAGGCCGGGAGGAAGGGTGGACTGCTGTTCAGGTCGGGAGGAGGGGTGGACCGCTGCTCAGGTCGGGAGGAGAGGTGGACCGCTGTTCAGGCCGGGTCGGGAGGAGAGGTGGACCGCTGCTCAGGCCGGGAGGAGGGGTGGACCGCTGCTCTGGTCGGGAGGAGGGATGGACCGCTGTTCAGGTCGGGAGGAGGGATGGACCGCTGCTCAGGCCGGGAGGAGGGGTGGACCGCTGCTCAGGTCGGGCCGGGACGGGGGCCAGCCGCTTCCCGGGCCGAACCGGGGCCGAGCACCATCCCGCCAGGGCCAGGTGAAAGGTCGCCCTGGGCGGAACTCCAGCGTTTCCGGGCATCTGTTGCTAGGTCCGCACTCTAATTGTGTTATGCGTGCCAACACGCGATTCCTCGGTAAGTTTAGTAAGCGACAGCTCACGACCCCAGCAGCGGACGATAAATGTCTGCCTTCTCTTTGCCTAACAAGGGTAACAGTTAAATGGTTAATTGAAGTGAATGTCTCTGTTTTCACGAGGGGACGTGATCTTTAGAGCGACCACTCAGTTAACGTACTGCCCAATGTTAAACTGCACGTAGTCTGAAATATCAGATGAACGCATTGCACTGAGACTCCGTGATAAATACAATTTTCCGTTTGTTTTTCGTTCTTTCTAACTTTTTTCTCTTGGGAAAGCGTGAAATCAAAACACGACGTGTGCGCATCTAAACTGTATGACATGTAATTGCGCGCAAACAACCAGAAAAAATCAAAACACTATGTTCCGGATCTTCTTCAACACTTCATTGCGACTTGGTCATCTTTGCATGTTAATGAGTTATTATTGGTGAGATATCATTTGCTTCGGCTGATTTTCGCTATCGTCTGAAAACCGGTTTTCTCTGCATAAATTAACATTTGATCGCGGCAACTTTCTAGATGAGGCAGCCGCAGATCCGGAGCGAACCGGGACGAGACGCCCTCCAATTTCCTCCCATTTTGAATGCAGCTCAATTGTTAATGTCATTTGCACAGTGATCTGGCGCTACCACTAACATCACCCCTCCCCTTTCTGAAAGCCTGGAGCCTCGCCTGACACCCTAGCACCCGACAGCAATGCGTGAAGTCCTGTCACACAATCAGGTAATCACTTCATGTGGGTTTGCCCTCATCTGCGCTCGCAGATGCGGCCAGATGTAAGTTGAACAAGCTCGTTGTAAAGCAGCAGTGCGCGTCAACAGAGCACGGACGTTTCAATGCAGACAGGGCGGTTTGATGACGTCGACGGCGACTACAGCGCCGGCCCGGCCCGCTGGCCATACGGTCGCGGTAAGCAGACTGACACGCCGGGCGAGCCGGCGCTGCGGGTCCGTCAGCTTCTGCTCAGGGCCGTCACGTGACGGGAAGGCCGTCCCAGGCGTCACCGCCTCGGGCTGGCGGCGGCCCACCATTCCCCACGCTGCTCACATAGAAAGTGAAAACGGGGAAAATTCGGTCCATCGAGCCGACCGGGCGAGCACCGAGGCACGCGCCTCTCCCGAGTCCCGAGCCGACTGGACTCGGAGGGCAGGCGGCTCTCTGTTCTGTTCTGTTCCGTTCTGTTCTGTTCTGTTGTGCTCTCAGGGTCTGTCCGGAGCCCGGCTCTCCTGGCACCTGGCGCAGCTCCGTGATCGGCACAGTGGGTGCGGGCCGCAGCCCAGCGCGCTGACCAGGCATTAAAGAGCGCCACCGCCGTACATGCGTCTGTGAAAACGCCTGTGGCCGGCTGAGAGCTGCCGCTGTCTAGTTCTCACGTTCAGTTTCGGAGTATGAAGGGATACCCTGAACGGAAGCGTTGCCAACCGCACGGAGCCACGCCCGTGCTTGACGATAAAGTTTTGTCAGAGCATGCCCTGCTTTGGAGCAGCATTTAGTGTTATAGCTCCAGAAGTTCTCATCGTTTTTGTTGCAGTTTTAGTACGCACGTAACGTTATGAGAAGGATCACCAATGTGGACATCTTTTAAGTGTTCCCAGTAAAGCGAAGTTATCTTGGATGTGTTGTTATGGAAGTACGGAAGTGGATGAACAGGTATTCTTAAGAAAACTCGGTGTTATTTTTTCTTATAAATCGCCGTTGTGTAAGCATTTCATTTCCTACTTTCTTTCGACTTTCATTTTACTTCCGCGGAAAATATCCAATCTGCATGCTCCGTCCGTACTGCGTTCACGTTGAACCGTCCGGCCAGACACCGGGCTGCCAGTTGCCGCAACGGCCACACACCGAGCTGTCAGCTGCCATGACAGCCAGACACCGAGCCACCAGCTGCCGTGACGGCCCGGCGCCGCCCGGACCCCGGCCGCCGCGTCAGCCCGAGATCAGACGCCGGCTCAGATCGGGCCATCGCCAGAACACCGCCAGCCGCGCTCTGACCGGACAGCGCTCCTGACCGGTGCCCGACCAGCGCCAGCCGTCCGCAGGCGCACCCAGAGCGCCCTGCCTAGGTTACAGACCGGCACTTGAACCGTGAGCCGACCAGCCCATCTGACCGAGTCCCCCCTCCCCTTCTCCCTCCAGCCAGAGCCCGGCACGTGAACCGTGAGCCGACCGGCCCATCTGACCGAGTCTCCCCTCCTCTTCCCCCTCCAGCCAGAGCCTAGTACGTGAACCGTGAGCCGACTGACCAGTCTGACCGAGTCCCCCTCCCCTCTCTCTCCAGTCAGAGCCCAGCACGTGAACCGTGAGCCGACTGACCAGTCTGACCGAGTCCCAGCGTCCCAAGCGGTGTTCCGGGCCGGACGAACAGGTCTCATAGAACCACAGTTCAAAATGTGTAAACAGCTACAACGTTCATGGTACCCGTACATGCAATATCACTTATGTACTGTGCTTTAATCATGGCGACGTGCTCATATCCTAATGTTGCAGAGAAAGGAAAAATTAAGCACATCACTGCCGACTCCGCAACGACTCTTGCATGGCAAATGAACAGCCTCAGCAACGCTTGCGCGATCACAACACGGAAGTGCAGCGCCTTACATGGGGCCTTACACGCCTTACAGCAGCCCGTTCTCGGCTGCACTCGGTGGGCCTGCACACAGACTCGGTCGCCGACAGCAGGGGGACGGTGCGCGGCACGGGGCAGCCGCCACCGTGCGGCTCTTGCCAGCCATCGGGACAAGCCGGCGCGCCGCCCTACCGGCCGGCCAGACGCCCAACAGCAGAAACTAGGCGAAATAGGCGCCGCCGCCGCCGACGGAGCTGCGATTTTCTTCTCAGGCCCTGACGCCGTTAGAAAGCTGAGATGTGCCGAGTCATCGTCTTGCATTCGCCCATCCAGCACCTGTCCGTCTGTCAGTGGACACTGACCAGAATCCCCAACTGCTGAATGGCTCCAAAACACGCCGGCTGTGTATGGCTTCAAACTCCTTCGCTAACCTCCATCGGGTCCGTTTTCTCTCACGATACCTTTTTTAGCAACGATACACAAGATGCATGCAAATTGGTCAGTCAAGCACAGACGTAGCTCCTGTTAAGCACACTGTGTTGCTTGTACAGGAAGGTGGGTACTTATGTACACTTCTATTCAGCAAGCAAATAAAACCTTTCAACAATTCGTGGAAAATGCTAATAACGTGCAGAAGCTGATGCAAGCATCTATGAAATTCCTTACATCCAGCCTGTAGACGCTGAGTCCATGGACTTCCCCAGCCCGAGAGATGGATGTGTCGGCGCTGAGTACCAACGGAGCACCTGGCTCTGGCCGCCTCCGTTTGCCGTGGTGACGTCATCGGGGCTGCCGGTTCACCGTGCCAATTAACGGCTGCGTGATGCTTTCTCGTCCTTAATGAGCCAGCAGACCTCCTGGCTTGCAGGCGAATGTCTTCCTGCGTGGAGCCTGCTTGCAGCTGCACGTCATCGTTTTGTTCCCCTGATGACGTCAGGAGGGGCTTCGTGATGATAAACTCTGCTGTGTACACTGTCACAGTCGGAAAGCGTGTGTGAATGTAGACAGACCCACCACAGAAAAGATTTCCGCCTGGCTGCAGCTGTCATAGGTAACGTTGTTCTCTCGAGATGCGCACCACCACTTCAGACGACAATGGCGGCACGGCCGTGTGCCTGCCTCCTGCCCGCAGTGCCCGGTTGGTCCAGACACGGTCAGTGAGACAGTGAAAGGAAATCTAGACTGCTGCCACAATGGATTAATCATATTAGCATATCTGCGCATGATATTGTCGATAGTGCTAGAAAACGGAGCTGGAAGGTCTCGGGACCTGAGCAACACCTTGAGGACACAGATAGTCTATTAGCAGTTTAACTCGTATATGTTTTCGAAAACCCATCGGTGTCTGTTTGATCGCAGTCTGTAAGATGAGGTATCGCAGATTATCTCGAAAGCCTTTTATGTTCCCTGCCCCATACAGTAGCCAACAATAGAGCTTTCTCGTTTGTACATATATGTCCGATATTTCGACACTGGGCGTCCGCATTACAACGATGAGTAACGACCCGCGGTTTCGCAGGATAGAAACGTGTCGGAATATAAATGGCGGAGACCGATGTGATTTCGGACGATTTCGGGGAGGTGCGGGTTAAGCCCAGAAACTGATACCTCCGGCTAGCTGCGTCTCACCTGGCCCTGACGGCT
Organism: Capitulum mitella; assembly: GCA_030062745.1. Lineage (NCBI taxonomy): Eukaryota > Metazoa > Arthropoda > Thecostraca > Pollicipedomorpha > Pollicipedidae > Capitulum > Capitulum mitella. Next base: position 17,970,202 of record CP099847.1, on the reverse strand, counting down.
GGTCTGGTGGATCGCCACAGTGACGTCACAGTGACGTCGGACCCGGACTGCCCTGCGGAGAGGCTGTCCGTCCGCCGGCAGCTGACGCATGCTTTGCGTGGCGGCTGAACCACATCAAAAGCTGCGTCACGCGTCGCCATGGGAACGGTTACACTGTTGACGCACGGTCAGGTTTTGCATAGCTGCCCGTCTTGACTGACATTAAATACTCACAAACACTGTCAGACGGCTTAGCTGGCAGATGCACATCGTGATGAGAGGTGAGCGGACTAGGAACAACATCAGGCGTCAGGTTGTTGGGCTGTTCGCTGTGCTCCGGTATGGGATGGCGTTCTCTGGCGCCCTCCGTGACGCGTCCAGCGTGGCGAAAGTTCCCCGCTCGCCGACGCATCTCATCCGCAGCCTCGCGGCAGGCCAGTGCCCGGCCCGACCAGCGCTGGGTCCTGGGAGTCGCTGGGAGTCATCCCCGCCGGCGCGCTGTCGGCCCCGCCGTCTTCAGGAGACCGTCCGCCGGAGCATGCCGTCACACCGGCCGTCCGCGATCGGATCTGAACAGCAGCGCCGCCTCCTGTCGGCCAGGCAGGGGCCCGACCGGCTAGACCCTGCCGCTCTCTCACGAACGGCGGATCTCAACAGCAGCGCCGCCTCCTGTCGGCCAGGCAGGGGCCCGACCGGCCAGACCCTGCCACTCTCTCTCTCACGAGCCGATAACGACGTCATCAGACAGCTGACCGGGCGGTCGCACACTGGTGCCCGGGGGCGTCCTGTCCTGAGGACGTCATCAGACCGCTGGCCGGGCGGCCGTAGATTGGTGCCCGGGGGCGTCCTGTTCTGAGGACGTCATCAGACCGCTGACCGGGCGGCCGCACACTGGTGACCGGGGGGCGTCCTGTCCTTAGGACGTCATCAGACCGCTGACCGGGCGGTCGCACACTGGTGACCGGGGGGCGTCCTGTTCTGAGGACGTCATCAGACCGCTGACCGGGCGGCCGCAGACTGGTGGCCAGGGGGCGTCCTGTTCTGACACCATCAGGTGGCTGAACGGGTGGCTGACTCTTCACGGTATGCAGTGCTGAGACAGGACGGGTCTCTCACATGATGTGGTGTGCTGAGACAGGACGGGTCTCTCACGGGATGTGGTGTGCTGAGACAGGGTCTCTCACATGATGTGGTGTGCTGAGACAGGACGGGTCTCTCACATGATGTGGTGTGATGAGACAGGACGGGTCTCTCACATGATGTGGTGTGCTGAGACAGGACGGGTCTCTCACGGGATGTGGTGTGCTGAGACAGGGCCTCTCACACGATGTGGTGTGCTGAGACAGGACGGGTCTCTCACGGGATGTGGTGTGCTGAGACAGGGTCTCTCACATGATGTGGTGTGCTGAGACAGGACGGGTCTCTCACATGATGTGGTGTGATGAGACAGGACGGGTCTCTCACATGATGTGGTGTGATGAGACAGGACGGGTCTCTCAAGGGATGTGGTGTGCTGAGACAGGGCCTCTCACATGATGTGGTGTGCTGAGACAGGACGGGTCTTCACATGTTGGTGTCTAGGGTCTCTCACATGATGTGGTGTGCTGAGACAGGACGGGTCTCTCACATGATGTGATGTGATGAGACAGGACGGGTCTCTCACGGGGTGCAGTGCAAGAATTGTTGGAGGCAACCAATGACAGGGACTCGTTTTGCCAGAATGAATGCTGTCGTACAATGTGACATGAGCTCCAAGTTATGAAGCCAAATGGGTTCATGTCCTGGCCTACGACCTAAAGATGTGTCTGGTGTACAACTTCACCAAAGATCTCGGAAATAAGCCTCACATTTCTTTCTTCCGCAATACTTGGTTCGCTGGATCTACTTTTGTCTCTGACAAGGTACTCAATCAGCACCGCGAGAAGCAAATAAATACCCGTGGTTGATCTCAATAAAGGTAACATGCCGCTTACATGACCTCACCCTGGGCACCTGTGTATATAACATATATGCATATATATATTATATATATATATATATATATATATATATATATATATATATATATATATATATATAAGAAATGGATCCGGAGCACAAACAGGGAGGGAAAATCGCGTCTTTGATTTTGGTCAGGATACCATAGGGAGCTGGTCCTTGACGTCCCGCCCAGTATGTTCGTCAAATGGCAGCAGTGCGGCTGAGTTAACGCATGTTGGAACTTTGATGCGACTGGGTTTTGTTGCTCCAAAGATATGCCACAAAAAGCAAGAGGACGAGAACAATATCCTAGGATCTCGCGAAGTAAACTGGAAATCAGTAACAGCAAGGGCTTTCCCCATCGAGATATGATGTATTGTTAGCTGGTCCGCTTAGTATGAGAGGCGTGACGCGATTCTGTCCAGCCGGGATATGGGGAAATTACACGGAAATCTGCCTAGTTATTTTACGGAAAGGTTACGAACACGGCAGGCCTGGAAACAAGAGAAAGGTTCAGCGTAACCAGCCACCTAAACCTGCCACCTTGTCACGAATCTCCAAATGTCATGGGCCATGCTTGAGGTACAAACCCGAGGAAAATACCACTCGGTCTTCTTAGAAGGCCGCTGAGTTAGCTGGTCTGCTCTGCGCTTGGGATATCAATAACTGGCGGCCTCCTGAGACAGCAGAAGGGAGGCGCCTCTACAGCCAGGAGACGGTCCTTCGGGTGCTGTGACTGATTTCTCCTCTGAATACGGCAAGGGTCCGGCTGTTTCAGTTCGAGCCGGTGGCCTGCATTTCTGAAACCATGTGGTGGTCGGTAGTGTTCTCTGGAGACAGAGACGGAGGACATTCTGCTGTGGCCTCTTCGTCCTCTTGAGACAGAGGTCTGCTGTGGCCTCTTCCTTCTCTGGAGACAGAGGACAGTATTTGCCGCCTCGCTTGAGAAAGAGCCTATCTGTCTTCTCTCTGGAGACAGAGGACAGTATCTGCCTCCCCTCAGGAGACAAATAACTGTATCTGTCTCTTCACTGGAGATGAAGGATGGCCGTCTGAGGTCTCCTCCCTCTGCTGTCTGGAGACAGAGGACAGCCAGCTGGGCCCTCTGTCGCTGGAGGCGGCGAGATGACGGCAGCGGTCAGCGCGGCCGTCCATCACGGCTCTCGCTCCGTCCGGGCGGCGGCGTCAGTCGGCGGTGACGGTCCCTGCTGTCGCCAGCGCCGCGGCCCGTCCCGCCCGCACCGGACCGTGACGGCCACTCCCTGACGGCTGCCAGACATGGACTGGAGCCGCACTAACGGCTGCTAGACACTGACTGGAACCACGCTGACGGTCACTCCCTGACGGCTGCTAGACATGGACTGGAACCACACTGACGGCTGCCGGACACAGACCGGAACCACACTGACTGCTGCCGGATACAGACTGGAAACACAGTGACGGCCACATCCTGACGACTGCCGGACACAGACTAGAAACACACTGGCCTGATGCTAGAGCCACTAGCAGCAATCTGGTGCTGAATGGAAGGAATGGCAGCAGCTCCACGAGTCACAGGAGTTGTGACGAAGCACCGAGTAACATCAGTCAATCTCTCTCTCTCTCTCCCTCTCTCTCTCCCCTCTCTCTCTCTCTCTCTCTCTCTCTTTCCCTCTCTCCCTCTCTTTCTCACTCTCCTTCTTTCTCTTTCTCTCTCTCTTTCTCTCTCTCCCTCTCCCTCTCTCCCCCTCCCTCTCTCTCTCTCTCTCTCTCTCTCTGTCCGATACAAGAGCTGTACCGCTGGTACAATAGTTATAATCCTGTGAAACCACAGGTTGTGTCTGGAGAAATTTTTAAACCTGGCTGTCTAAAAAAAAATATTTAACAAAGGTTCTTTCCAGTGCTTTTGAAATGTTCCGCGGAAATCACTGGTTGTAAATCAGACAGATGGCGGGAGTGAATCGCAGGATTACAAACTCCAACACAGAGATCAGCGCAGAACTGCTTTTGCAGTGGGTCTTCCACGATATTGGAATCTGGCCAGGGTTTGGAGGTACCTGTCGGATGAAGCAATAAAAAAGATGTACGATGACATCCGGCAATTCATGTGCCGTAAAACTAGAGAAAGGCTAGATGTGCATGACTGCATCAAGTCAGCCCCGAGAACAACATGGGTTTGAAGAATATGAAAAATGAACGCCACGACTACTCGCATCAAAAATGTGCATGAAAGGCCGAGTAAATGGCCTGCTATCAAGGGCTTCGCCAGACATGAAGCACTCGTGCTCAGCAAGTAATGGCACGAGTGCAAACGCACCTGTGGTCCGTTCGGAGCTATACGCTCGTGGCCCACTGTTGACCCGCCACCGACTGGGGGAGGCGTTTAACGCCCCCTGGAGCAGTTCTTACATATCTCTCAAATGAAAGAGCGTAGCGTCTTGACACTTTCAGTACGTTTTCTTATGTAAATTGTTCGTATACTTAGGGATGCACCGGATCAGGATTTTTATGATCATGTCGGATACCGGATATGCCGGATCGGGATGTCGGATGTCCGGTCGGATACCGGATATTATGGTTGCCTATTTTATTTACTATTTGTCGCTGGAAAATGAAATGAAAAATACTGAGATGAAAAAGGAAGATTTGAAAAGCCGAAAATATTAAATGCAAAATATTCAGTGAATGATCTCTCTAGAGCTCATAGATATTTTGAGGTTTCCACATATTTCATCAAAATAAAAAAATGCATAAAGTACATAGCGATCACAGCGGAGCTCACCATATCTGACTGTAGGTAAAAGGCAAAGGTTTCGGAATACGCAGAATGCCATTATAGCGCCTTGGTAGACCTGGATTGATGGACCTAGAATACCTGGCTTCGTAGGCATTCTATAAAGAAATACTAAGGTACTAATACTAATACTAATACTAATACTGAGGTATGTCCACTGAAGTATATTGTCCCTAATTCATTTGTACAACAGTATTTGAGACAGATAAAAATGTTTGGAAAACAGGAAATGATACACCACGAAATGGGCTGCTGAGCATATAGTTGCTGTTGTTGCACTGCTTTGAACTTGAGTCCCACGCTTACTAATTATGTCTCAACCCTTCCGAACTGAGAAAAAAGTAGTGCTCCAGATAAACCTAGGAACTGCCAGTTACATCGACAATCTAATGTAACAAGATACGCTGCTCCTGAAACTGTTTTATAGGCAGACATTAGAACGTCTTGATTGTACACCGGAAGGCCAAATATCCGGCAATATCCGTCCGGACCGCAGGAATATCCGGCCGGATATCTGACCGAACCGGATATCCGGTGCATCACTACATATACCAACAAAAATTGGAAACGAGCTCCTCGTGGGTCACGTCTTAATGCCGTCGTAAAAATAACGAAGTTTTGCGATTTGACGTTCAGTCTTACTTCGCCGCCTTATTATTAGTGTTTTCACAGTGCATAGTGCTTTGGCTTGCCTTACATATCAGCGTGGCCTGAGAGGTCAATGAAGAGCAACCATGGCCCCATGCTAGGTTATCCCAAGTCAAATATGCATTTTTTTACTTTCCGGGTCAGGTTATAATACACTTCACAGTCGGAGATGAATAAATCGACGTTTGGATGCAGCCGGACAGATTCTCGAATGTTCTTGTAATATACAGCACATTCGGCTTGCTCAGAATTCCTGCAATCAATATTTTTTGTTGTGTGACCTTTAGCGGTTTTGTTATTGTTCAACATTTGTTACGTTCAGTATTGTCTTATGCTGCAGATTTTAGCTTCGCAAGGGTCTGGCGACATCCGTCTGACGCATCGTGTAACTCTGTTTATCGGTATTTGCGACGTTTTGCAACATCCCGCGAAAATGTGCGACAGGGGCCAAGGTGGCAGATAGAGTTTGCTAGTGTGCTCGTGATACTCCTTGTTTGAAACTACGAAATGTTGCAATGTTGCATGTGTACGGCGATTGGGCCATTTTAAGTGTCTCACTGCACCTATTGCTCCTGAAAGTGTCTTTTTGAGACTATCCGTGTCAAATGGCCAGGAAACATGCATTTTAAGACCCGTTATCACGGACGCCAAATTTCATCTAGCCTTGACACGGACCTTTGATGACATTGGGTCCGGTGGCACTCAGAATATGAGACGGAGCTGCCAGAGACACATTGCAATGGAAAACGGTCCGGTTTTCATTGCGATAAGGCAACTTTGGAGCAAAGGGTCACTTTGAGTGTTTGGTCTGCCTTGTGACGTCATCAGTGGTCCAAAAGTAATAAAAGTGTGCATGCAACAAGACCCCACGACACGGCGCCATCGATCGCCCCTTGAATCAGCGAAATCGAGAGACTGGTTCTGGTAACAGTGGGGGAGGGGGTGTTAATCCTATTCCCGGAGGGCTAGACGGTATGGCCGATTCCCGGCAGGGGTGGCGGATTCGGCCCCCCCCTGAGATCTCGAGAACTACTTGTCCGATTTCATCGCAACAAACGGCAATCGATTCCCCGTGACGTGAACTACATTTTTATAAAAAGAAATTTTTAAAATTTCGCAATTTGTGGATACAGGGGGGCAAAAAGGTCAAAATGGGGGGCACTTTTGGACTTCTTATAACTCCGTTGTTTATGGACCGATTTCGACGAAACTGGCATCAATCGAGAGATTATAAATAGGGCTTTTACCATGGGTCCGCAAATCTGAAATTTTGAGGAAATTCATGGGCGTTCACAGGGTTTCAAAAATAGAAGGATTAGTTTTCTAACAACTGAATGAACAAAAGAGGCAAACATCCTTTTTTGGCTTCTGCTAGTCATGTTATACTAAAGAAGTACAAATCGCATTACAATGTTTGTATAATGTTAGCATAGGCGGTGCCAGGGATATGAAAAAGGGGGAACTGTCACGGTCACACGTTTCTCAGATCAACTTGTGACCTTTGACCTTAAATGACCTCCAGTGACCTTGGGGTCACTTGTAATGATCTCGTGTGCATTTAATATTATCTGTAAACGCTTTCAATCATTTGAATTCACTCTATTTCAAAAATTTCATTTTTTGGCTATTGCGATATAGGGTACGCGCACTGACATTTTAGGTCATATCTCCGTGACCCGACCCGATATCAAGCTGAAACTTGGTACACAAGTAGAGGGCACCCTTCTACGTCATATATATTCCGGGTTTGGCATTTGAAAAAATTGCGCCGAAATTATAGCGAAAAAAAATTTCGACTTTTGACCTTGACCTGACCTTGTAAAATGACCTCAGATAAACAAAATTATATCTGCACATTGCCGAACTATTTAGCTATACATCCATATAAAGTTTTAAATTCTAGCTTTAAAACTCTGTTTTTGGCAGACATTTTTATTTTACCCTTAACATGGCCAAAAATGACCTGAGGTGCCTCCCAAAAACGTTGCCTGGCTCCGCCCCTGAGCAAAATAGAATTTTGAAATTTTGTCACAGCACGTAGAAAGAATAGCTAGGAAAAGTCACCAAGTTTCGTGAAGCTGCGTTAAAAAGCCTGGAATTGGCAAGCAAAAAACCCGAGGGGGGGCGGATTCCGCCCCCCCCCTGCCGGGAATAGGGTTAAATGTCCCCTACCCCGAGTCAATGTAAGGTGGCGAAATGACTCACTCAGTGTCGGGTTGACATCTGCAGGCAGTCGCTTGCTGCTAGCATCTGCAGGCGATCGCTCGCGGCCCACTGCTGGCAGCTGCAGGTGATCGCTCGCGGCCCACTGCTGGCAGCTGCGGGCTGTGGAGACGGTGGCCGCCCGCCGTGGGCTGCGCCAGTGTTTACGGCGGCTCGGGACGTGTGAACCGGTCCGATCATCAGTTATGCTGGCGTCGGCGTGCATTCCAGGCACGGTCGACGTCCCATCGAGAGGCGGCGGCCGGCCAGCCGGTCCGCTGGCCTGCTGGGACCAGCGCACTAGCACTTGCGACGTGCTCGGTCTCTGAGGGCTGGGATGAGCCGAGCATTTGCCGGTCTCGGCGCGAGCACCGAGACCGAGCGAGGGCACGAGCACCGGGACCGAGCACATGCCCCGCCCCGATCCGAGGACTGGAACGGACGCAGCTGGAAGACGGACTGGACTGGACGGATATTCGGTTGGATTCTAGGGAAGTTCGTTAATCCTTGCTCCGTCACCGAACGTAATAATTTTCACCTATGTCCCCAATGAGGGGTGGCTGCCAGCCCCTCCCGCTTCTTTGCTAATAAAGACAGAGCGACGCAACAAGAACCAGTGTGTACCTCGATTCTTTCTAATTCGAAGTATATTATATCTGTTCCCTTCAGGTCACCTGGTGACCTCTTAGACTGGAGGGAAGCAGAGTATCCCATCGTTTCCCGTTTTCTCTATCACCGCAATAGTCCGACAGTATTTTTGCCGGCAAATCATGCTGTTTCCCGATCCGGTTTTGCAACTGGTCATTTCCTGTAATCAGTACTTGTTTTTCTTGTCTCTTAGAACGGTCGTTGACTTCAAATCCCGATATGTGGCGAAGCATGTCCAAACAATATGTTAAATTAATTCCAGAATCGTAAGACTCTTCAGTGGTAAAGAAGCCAAAATGTGGTGAACGTCATAGGCATGGGGAAGGAAGGGGAGGCTGGGGCCCATGGCCCTCACCGACTTTTGGCCGCATGGGAAAAAACGTCTTTACTCCCCTTCCCCTCCTCAGCCCGTTTTCTGGATGTTCCTACGCTCCTGGCTCCTTTCGAGAAAAATGGCTTGCAGCCCCTTGAGAATGACATAACTCAGTGTCCTGATGTCACCTGGCGAAAGGGAAGGGGTGTAACGTCAGCTTTTGCAAGTTTCAAGCTGTTGATGCGTACCGTTCATCGCCAGCTAAAAAAAAAACTCACAAAGTGATGACAGCCACATCTGCTCGTGCGGCGAGAGTTCTGGCCTGAAACTGACGCTGGGGTCTGGGGTTCGAATAGACTGATTTAGGGACTGGGGCCGGTTAGGTAAACTCTGGATCCGGGTTCCTCGCTGCCAGTGCCGGACAGGAGCAGGGGCGCGAAGAGTCCGGAGTAGGGGGCAGGGGGGGGCTGCTCCTCCCCAACTTTTCAAAATTCAACGTTTACACCCATGGACGTCGACTGGAAAGAACTGACCCAAAATGCTTCTTTGCCCCGGACCCCCCCCCCGTGGAGGAGTTTCCGCGCCTCTGGAAGGGAGACTGGCAAACCAGTGGAGTCGGACGGCTGTGACGGGGTGCGGCTCTCGCATGCTGCAGTGTCACTCTGAGGTTTTGATTGCAGTCCCGATAGCACCGTAACGGCGCCTTAAAGTTTGTGTCGAGAGAACATCTGAATGCTTCAACTGCCAGTGTTTTGTGGGTAGGACGTTTGTACTGCTTCCCTAATATAATGAACACAGCTAACGTTTCGTCGAAAGTAACTGGATTTTGCCACGAAATGCGCTGACGCCATTTGAAACTGGACAAACACCGCATGACAAGACGCCAGTAAGAGCGTTAGCGACTCGTTGCAGAACGACAGTGACTTTGTTCTAACCGGGATGTTTTGTTTCGACGACTACGTCTGGATAGGATTGTGCGGGTCGCCCGTTTCAAACAGTCGGACGGCTCGTGCCCTAAGGGCAGGACGCCGGCGATAGATCACGCTCCCTTTCACTCGAAGAATTTGGCCATGTCTGCCTCCACACGCCGTCCCGGTCGGTACTGTAGAGCACCAGCGCTGGTTCGGGCGTCTGATCACTCTCTCTGATTCCTGCTCTCCTGAACGGCGGCTTCCTGAGCCGAGCTGTACTGTCGGGGTCGGTCTCCGCGATCGTTTGCCCCGGCTCGCCTGGTGGACGGCTCACGCCAGGCCGGCGGGGGCACCGAGCTCCCTACCGGCCAGTGACAACGGACTGACCACAGACTGGTCACAGACTGGTCACAGGCAGACCACGGACTGACCACAGGCTGGCCAAACTGACCACAGGCTGACCACAGACTGACTGCCGCCTGACCACAGGCTGACTGCTGACTGACCACAGGCTGACTGCTGACTGACCACAGGCTGACTGCTGACTGACCACAGGCTGACCGCTGACTGCCGTCGCCGGGGAAGTCGCTGGTCTCTCACAGCAGTGTCGGCCGGACCGCCTCTGCAGAATACATCCCCACAGTCTGGGCTAGTCATCGGCCGAGGCTCAGGTGCCCGGAGCGTGACCCGCCCTGCGTACCTGCCGGCCAGTCTACGAGGGGTCGCGCCGCTTGGAGGAGGTAATTTGGGGAGGAGAGAGAGAGTGTTCTAAGATATCTTGAAATTTCACAGAGAACATACGCCGCTTTGTGTATCTTTGTTTCTGAGGCATTGTCGGGTATGTTTTCGGCATAGGACAGTTAAACTGCATTAAATCCGCGACCGCCTGAGGAGGGAGGGGGTAAAGTGCCTCCTTCCCTTCCGTTTTCCGCCAGCTGCACCCAAACGGTATACGATGAAGACACCCAATTGTCAGGCCTGTGATTCGTTCAGTTTGGCACGTCCTAAGGTAAAAGTTTTTCACGTGGGGCTCATTTTACGGCAATTAGGAGTAAAAAAGTGTCATGCGTGATACCGGGCGATTTGCGGCCGAGCAGGTCGCCTGACACGCGGTAAGATTTTATTCGACATTGTCGCCACACACAGAAAAAGTTGACACCGATGACTCTGGTTTGCGGAGTGGCCAAAACAACACCCATGGAAGGCGAATTCGTGGAGTATGCCGCACCACACCAGCTCGCTGTTGATTTTCCCGTGACGCTGTCGGAACTCTTGGGTTACACCCTGCTGACGCCTTCTTAACACGGCTCTGACGTCAGCGAGATCCTTATGACACTGCGATTATGCGGTGAAAATCTCCCAGCTTTCTGCCACACTTTGAAGACTCTTGAGACACTATCCAGATAATGCAGTACTCTCGCCTAACGCTTTTGGAGTCTACTGTGACACCGGAAGAACTCCACGAAAACGCCTCACATGTTTCAAAGCATTCCTGCACTACGCCCTTGGAATTCATCCTGCAGTGTTCAGTGTCTCCTTCCATACGCTGAACTGATTCCACTGAAACCAACGCTCCTTCACGGCACTTTATGCTGCCAAATGTTAACTAACATCGGCAACGTAACCCAGACAACCTAATATCGGCGATTCTCGTTGGCTTCACAGCGCTGTTTCACCACGGATACGATCCATCACATTTTTAGCCGTTGTGCTTGTCCCAGCACTTGGGTCAAGGACATGGCTAGTAAGGCAGAGACTAGCATTCCTTACTGGACCGTATCTCTGGCTAAAGACATAGAGCGTCACCGTCCACAACAGCAGCGGCTCGTCATCATCATCGCACGTGGCGGTGGTGATCCCTTCGACGTATATGGTCCACTGCACGACACACGATAGATTGCGGCATTACTGAAGATGCGGTCGCCACAACCGAGGAGCCATTTCCTCTTTTTTTGCGGTGAGACCTAAATAGAAACTCTGTCAGACATGGCTCTACTTTATGCATAACTAAATCTTATCCAGTCACCGAGTCAGAGGCCAAATATTCCAGCGGCTGGGCACACTGGAAACGATGATACAGATTTCTTAAAACGGGGAAAATTTCGAGACAGGCACCCACTTTATTCCCAGACATCAATACTCTTAACTCGGCACCGCGCGGGGTGTCAAATGTGACACCACCTTCGGTTTTTCTTCAATAACTTCTCAACCGTTAGAGCTAACCCAACCGAGCTTTCAGTAGCTGTTTACCAACCAGTTTTACATATTTTGACATCAAAACCATTTCCATGCTAGGTCAGGTCATGGAGATATGACGCCATAAATGAACTTCTGCATGCATGTGTTCGCCTCTTCGGGCGATGGCGCGAACATGCTTCGTTATTTTAGTAGTATTCGCGAATATAATGCATGAATTATTTGGATTTACATGGGACACGGCCCCTAAAAAGACATAAAACCGCCACAGTCAACATTAGAGGTCGTGCTAGGTCTCATGCATGATGACAATTGGATTGGTTTGAACTGTGGATGATAGAAGTGGTTGCCGCTGACTTTCCCCATCATTCAAGCAAGACAAGGAAATATGTATGTGCCTATTAGCATAGCTCACCAAATGTAACGTGAGGTCATATCATGTCATGTCATAGGTACATGTCAAAATGGAATGAAGTACAACATTTTCTGTGGAAGATCGTTCAATGGCAGCCGAGAGCAGTTATTATTCCTAGTCAGAAAAGGGAAAATGACTAACTGTCCCGACCTGGCTTGATCTTGACCCTACAAAGAGGAGCGAGAGCAGATTTAATTATCTTGAGAAGTCATTTTAGCTCTGCACTTGACACAGTTAAGAACCCAAGCGATTTTTTATTGCTCTTTGTCAGGAAGAATAATACAACCTATCTGACCTGACCTAGCCTGACCTTAACTGGATGGAAAGCAGATAATGCAAATTTATTATCAGATTTATTATCATTTTCGTCCTTTTTGTCACGTGGACCAAAACGGCTGCGAGTAAGTGTTGTTTTTTGGGATGTAAAGCAAGACCAATATTTCACCAGAGCTAGGTTGACCCTCACCCGACATTTTTTAACACTAGGGAAGGCTTCTGATGCAGAAGATCGTTAGTTCGAAGTCCAGTATTGCCAATGATATGATGTACGGTGTCAGTTTTCCCGACGTGTTATGCATTTTTACATGGCCTGTGACGTCATCAGTCATGTGGCCAGGCCTGACATAGTATTTTCGGAATAACAAAACTCAGGGTTGTCGATGGGTGGCAGAGCAGTTCAGATCCGACGGTTAGACCCTGAGATAGCTGGGACTGCCCTTTTTACACCCCCAGGCGGTCGCGGGCACAAAAACACGTCAATCGGTGCCGGGTTAACAGGTCCCCTAGCCAACACGTCTAGTAGCATCAGTAGGAAGGCTGAAGAAAACAAGAAACAGCCAAATATCACTCCAGGTACATTTGTCTGAGCTCGGTGGGCTCGGAAGGAATGGTTGCAATGGGTAGTAGAATGAATGCAAATTGGCTTCAACACCACTAGTGCATATTATCTGAATGCAATCTGTGAAAATAATACAAGATTTGTCTCGGCGATCTGCACTGAAAGCTGTTTTAGTACCAAAAAAGTCCGTATGTAATGATACGATTTGTGGCAACATAATTTACATGTCGTGTCACTATGGAACATTATGTGTGAAAGTATAATCAAACGATTAAGATTAACGTACACACATGCGCATTTACGTTCACAACACACATTTGCTACACAAACCACTGCTTTTTCTTAACCCTATTCCCGGCAGGGGGGGGCGAAATCCGCCCCCCCTCGGGTTTTTTGCTTGCCAATTCCAGGCTTTTTGACGCAGCTTCACGAAACTTGGTGACTTTTCCTAGCTATTCCTTCTACGCGCCGTGACAAAATTTCGAAATTCTATTTTGCACAGGGGCGGAGCCAGGCAACGTTTTTGGGAGGCACCTCAGGTCATTTTTGGCCATGTTGAGGGTAAAAGGAAAATATCTGCCAAAAATAGAGTTTTTAAGATAGAACTTAAAACTTTATATGAATATATAGCTAAATAGTTGGGCAATGTGCATATGTAATTTTGTTTATCTGAGGTCACTTTACAAGGTCAGGTCAAGGTCAAAAGTCAAAATTTGTTTTTTCGCAATAATTTCGGCGCCGTTTTTTCAAATGCCAAACCCGGAATATATGTGACGTAGAAGGGTGCCCTCTACTTGTGTACCAAGTTTCAGCTTGATATCAGGTCGGGTCACGGAGCTATGACCTAAAATGTCAGTGCACGTACCCTATATCGCAAAAGCCAAAAAATGAATTTTTTAGAATAGAGTGAATTTAATCGATTAAAAACGTTTACACATAATATTGAATGCACACGACATCATTCCAAGTGACCCCAAGGTCACTAAAGGTCATTTAAGGTCAAAGGTCACAAGTTGATCTGAGAAACGTGTGACCATGACAGTTCCCCCTTTTTTATGCCCCTGGCACCGCCTATGCTAACATTATACAAACATTGTAATGCGATTTGTACTTCTTTAGCATAACATGACTAGCAGAAGCTAAAAAAGTGTTTTGGCCTCTTTTGTTCATTCCGTTATTGGAAAACTAATCCCCCTGTTTTTGAAACCCTGTGAACGCCCATGAATTTTCTCAAAATTTCAACTTTGCATACCCATGGTAAAAGCCCTATCCATAATCTCTCGATTGATGCCAGTTTCATCGAAATCGGTCCATAAACAACGGAGTTATAAGAAGTCAAAAAGTACCCCCCATTTTGACATTTTTGCCCCCCTGTATCCACAAATTTCAAAATTTTGAAAATTTCTTGTTATAAAAATGTAGTTCACGTCACGGCAAATCGATTGCCGTTTGTTGCGATGAAATCGGATAAGTAGTTCTCGAGATCTCAGGGGGGGGGGCCGAATCCGCCCCCCCCTGCCGGGAATCGGCCATACCGTCTAGCCCTCCGGGAATAGGGTTAAGCCTCTGATCCCAAAGTCTTACCACGAGGGCATCCAATGATAACAGTGATGTCATCAAGCAGCTTGGCCATTGTAACAGTTGCCGAGCTACGAAGCTTTTGTCTCTTTCTCTCTTGGTCAGAGCTCTCTCTACAGCTACGAAGACACAAGCAAGAATCAAACATTTTCTGTACCTCTCGTGTACACCCGGGACTGGAGGAGGGACGACTGGGTTGCCAGCTACCACAAAGTATACCATGATGGCGTGAATCGTGGAAATGGTAGCATTTTACGTTATGTACCAACACATTAGGTCCGGTCAAAATTGAACATACCCAGTGACACTATACATATACATATATACATTCATGTACATATACATATATATATAGTGCATTTAGGTTGGGCTGCTCTTTTAAAATGTATACCGACTCAAGAATGAGTGAATCTAAAGTTTGCTTGATCTGCGAATGATATCCAGAATATCAATGCTTACTAAACAGTCACAAAGTGTGGAAGAGGGGGAGACCTGTGCGGTCAGACCTACCTAAATGACACTGAATCCTGAGATGGAGATTACGAAAGATGGAAGTCCCGAGGTCAGACGCCCCCACGGTACGCAACACAAACGGTACTCGTAAACCAGTGAGGACTGACAGCGCTTAGGTGTTCAGTCCTTGAATTTAAACAACGATCATGTGTTGAGGGAACTGACCAGAATATTTGAGGGTTCAGGTAACGGTAGAAGGCGGTGGGAATCTTAAAGGCATCGGCCTTCATTTGCTCAGAAACCGACCCGAAATAGGGAAGAACGAAGTATGACTAGTTTTACAACCGTGTGAGACACGACAGGAGGACTGTATTCCAGATACAACAACCTCTTAAGTATGGAGTTAAGTAGTGGGATTGGGTAGCCCTGAAAATTAGTCGAAGTCAGATATGCATATACATACATATATATATATATATATATATATATATATATATATATATATATATTTCTGACAGACCAATTCCTTTTTTACTTTCAACGACGCGCTTGGAACTCATCTCTTGGAATTCATCTGAAGATAGACCGATAGCAGGCAGCTCAGCAGCTTTCCATTTGATTTATCCTAAAAAAGACGAGAGTCTTTTCACTCGTCTCAGCGAAGATCCAGACTAAGGATCCAACACTGACATAGGAATGGGTGATTTCACTAATGCCAGAGCTGAGCTCGGAACGCAGCACAGGAAGGCTCGGAAGGCAGCACATGTTACAAAATTAGTTAGATACGGATGTCCTTTGATACAAACTGTCAGTTAACATGCATGGAAGACAATCTGGATCACACGATGAAGCAGTTATTCACCTTTCATTGCATAAACGTACTTACGAGTTTGATGCCTTCACTTGCAGTCACAGTTACCATCCACCACAGCACGCTGCTGAATTCACAATGGCGTCCACGCGCCGAGCCTGCGGTCAAAATTGGCGGGCTTCTGACCACCTCAGCACCTTCAGCACACCCTTGAAATCCTTTGCAGCACCACTCTGACTCTAAAGCTACCAGCTGCCGAGTCAAAGTAGGTGATGATACGATTTCAACACCTACTTTGTGGCAGGAGTTGTAGTAGCTTCACACATCTCCATCACACGATGAGAACCTTTTTCACAAAGCGTCCGGATTTTTGAACGTTCTGTCCATGAAAAAGTGTAATAATAACATTAGTAATTTAAAACTAACATTTCATACATTACGGATTATCTATGTGTACTTTCCTGAAATGCAGCTAAGTGTGAGGTGTATGTATGGTGACAAGGCGGGATTCTGATTCTATTAAAGGGTTGTGGTGGCACCATCTTGATATCATTGTTCAGCTTCATTGCGGCGGTGGTGTTCTGAAACACCATCAGAACATTGCACACAGGCATGCGAAACACTGTTGTGTATGAGCAAAGCGCATTGATGGTGTTCTTGTGGAGCTTAACCAGCGCTGCTGCCGGGCAAGCTACTCCAACCTGCGGTGCTGGAAAGAGCTGACTCGGTTACCTGGAGTTAATCGAGTGTTAAAATTTCTCTGCGTATGCCTCCATTAAATACATAGCAAAATCGATCTCATCTTGTAGGTAACTGAACAGGCAGTCAAATGGTGTCATTGACTTGTTTTTATACCGTCTGGCTTTGTAATGCAGAGGTAATAGTAATAAGTTGATAGTCCAAATATAATGCGAATTTTGAACCTCTTCTCACAATGGAGATCCGGTAGATCCACGGACCTTGATTAGTTCCGAGCGTAACGTTATTAGTTAATTCTGCATCTAACGGCACCAAAACTTTACCAATCCGACACAGTCTGTAATGTCTATGACGCGATATACGTTAACAGGCCGGCCCTGTTAACGTATATCGTCGTTATATATATACGTCGTCGTTGGCAGGGTCGACTGCCGCCGGGCGCTGGCGGGCGGCGCCGGACGGCGTTGCTGCTGTTCGCCGAACTATTAGCAACACCAGAAGAGATCGTGCCGCGCGATGTACTAGTGACCATCAGTTTAAGCAGCACAAGGAGAAAATGCAAGAGCTAAATTTGGATAGGAAAGGGCGGCCAAAGGCACGATAGCACTCGTAGCATCTGACCACCAATGCTACCCATTTAGCCGGTACCTCACAACCGGAAGTTTCAAAACTCTCCGAGTCTTCTCCAGGATGGCTTTTACTACACTTATTGTATCACATCAGATACATAGAACTGTGCTCTTTCGTTCGAACTTGTCACTCGCCTGATGCACTTGTTAAAAGCCAAAAGTCCCGTTAAAAGCACCACACCATAAACTCCGTTTACGGCGTTAAAAAGCGTTAAAAGCGTTAAAAAACACTGCCATATTTTCGTGACTTGAGACGTCCCGGGCAACACAAGAGATCAGATTTTACACCTTGAGAGGAGAAAGACACGTCCCATCAATTGTCGTTGGAATTATGTAGATTGAGCTCTTAGTTCATGAGATATAAGGGGGTTGATTTCACCCGGACCCCAGGCTGGTCGCGGATTGCAGAAGACCCCAGGCGGTGCGGGGTTAAAATAGCATTTTTGTTCAACTTCAGTCATGTTGGTAGCCCATGGCCCCTTCCTCTCTGTGATCCAGTCTCGTAAGAGCGGGAGCAAATAGCGATTACTGCGCTGGCGTCTTACGTGACTGGGCAGGTGTTTTTCGGTCAGACGGCGCTTGTTGATATACCACGGCTGAGAGAGCTTTAGGCGTGTGATAAGCTGCATCGCGCCGTTATTTTCGTACATCTTGCATGTATATGACATTCATTGTGAAATGAGTGAGGAACTAAGCAATGGTACTTTTCAGTTAATTTGCATCTCTTCGCTTCTGCACCAATTGGAATATTTTATTCACCAAACTCATGTACTGATAATGTTTTGAATCACTTTCTTCATCCGTAACTAGCCGAACAAATATTTATTTTAGTTTCGTTTTGGCTTTCAGCTGCCGGCTTCTGCACTGTTATGCAACTGTACTACTGCGCTGTCAGCATTCGGGTAGCTGTGAGCTGTATTTTACGGAGGATAAGCCGTTCAGGTGCACTAAACACGGCCGATCTGAAAGTAGAGAACTGGTCTATGGAGCAACACAACAAGCCTCTGTCGACTGATCAGTCACTGGAAACGTCACATGCTTGCCACCGAATCCAGCAACAGGCGAAGATAACATTATCGGACTCCATCATCAGCCAACTGCTCCGCAAAACTGGTAAAAAAAAACAGCATATCTCATTTTCCCCATCCCGTCAGGAAAGATTTCGCGTGCACAGCGGCGTGCACGGTGCACGCGTCCTCACGTCCGGGT
Source organism: Capitulum mitella (assembly GCA_030062745.1). NCBI lineage: Eukaryota > Metazoa > Arthropoda > Thecostraca > Pollicipedomorpha > Pollicipedidae > Capitulum > Capitulum mitella. Next base: position 17,951,920 of record CP099847.1, on the reverse strand, counting down.
ACCGGTTGTCGCCTGTGTAAGTGCCAGTAGTCCGAGCTAGGCTAATGGTCTACTGAGCCCTTCATGAGCCCGTCACGGGGGCAATGTAAACGGTCAAGACCAGATCGACGCAGACTACTTTCTCATTACCGAAGCTGCATGTTCGTTTAAGGGTTTGTGGACAGTTGAAGCCCTCGAGTTTTAAGCTCACCTTTGTATGAGCTCCATTCCAGAACGATAAAGGAATTCGCGCGACGAAGCGATATTTATCTGCTCAGCCGGATCAGCAGTTAACGAACAATTCTGAGCAAGCAGCATCTTTGCTGAGCAGCCGACCCTGCGCACTGTATTAATGAAGAGTTAAAAACACAGAATGGTTTCAACACGAGCTCACTACATGACGTCTGCTGTATACCTGCGCCCGCGGTATACGCGCCGTCAGGAAGTGGCTGGCGGTAGTTGGACGGCCTTGGTTGCGTCATGCCGCACCGCCCCCGGAGCCCATAATGGGCCAGCGCGCTCGTGGCTGGACCAGTGTTGCGGCACTCAGGCCAATGGTTGTCTTCCTGCCACACGACCCAGGCAAGAAGACCGGCAACGGAAGTGATGCATGTCTTACTAAAATTTACGTGCTAGTTTTTAATCGCCTTAATCGCGGGAATTATTTACATAACAGGATTGTGTTAAATGCGTTTCAGATTGCGGCATAATTCGGCTATTTTTAGGCGCAGCTAATACCGTCTTATCAGTCACGGCGGTTTTGAAAGGCAGAATCCGATTATCAACGGTAGCGGGTAATAGATAACAGTGACAGGCATTAAACGCCTTGTCACGAATTTTCGTGTGTGTTCCAGACGTATTAGAGCATGGAATGTTGTTGCTGAGGTCATGTTTAGTTGGCCGTCAGTGTTTCGGGCCCTGGAAACATATGGGCCACTAGTTGTTTACAACAGCTCTAGTGCTTCATTAATACGATGAAGAGTGTTGAAAGTATTTAAACGTCGTTTTTTTTTGAAAAAGTTTACTGACGCCTACACCCTTTCTTGTTTCTGAGCTTCAAATATGTTTGTCGTCGCCATGTTTCATGGTCCTTGTCCGGGAGGAATGCTTGGTAACATCATAAGCAGCTGTAATGGCCCCCTACATTTATAACCATAATGGTATTAAAATCTCGAGAATGTTTATTTAGTCCATGAACACAAGTATTTCGTTTCGACTGTGCAAAAAGAAACACACAAAACAAAGTAAACGAAGCCAAAAGCCAGCAATCAGGAAAAGGAATCAACGAGAACTTTCCGGGACTGTCGGTAGCAATGTTAACGAAGTACTCGGCAGCAATCATGAGCACAGGTTCGTCGGGTCGGTGCGCCAGTGTGCCATCTCCGGATGGTGCGAGGATCGCTGAGTAAAGGCTCATGTTGCGCCTCCATCCTCTTGCGGCGTCCAGCCAGCAATGGATACATTCTGATTGATGGTTCTTGGTTTGGCCTGTTCCTACAGACGCTGCCGCGCCGCATAAAATCAATTATGCCCGTGCTATTGTAATGCGCCGTGTTGTCGTGGAAATTTGCCCAGACTACGGAATACATTAAGCTGTTTAGTTCCTTGTCGCATAGCAGCTAAGTGGTCTCGAAACCCGAAGACATGAAATTAAAATGAGGCCCGTCACTCTGACGGCTTGATGCGTCGAGACACGTCAGTTGAACGGCGGCTGTGATGGACGTTTTCTTCGGGCGATCTGACACCGGGAGGTGAGTTATGGTGGGTTGGAACGGGTCGGCGGCTGCTCGGCTCCAGACCAGACCCTGCGGCCCGGCTCCAGAACAGACCCCCTCACCCGGCTCCAGACCAGACCCTGTCGCCCGGCTCCACACCAAACCCTGTGGCCCGGTTCCAGACCAGACCACCTCACCCGGCTTCAGACCAGACCATGTCGCCCGGCTCCACACCAGACCCTGCGGCCCGGTTCCAGACCAGACCCTGCGGCCCGGCTCCAGACCAGACCCTGTCAGCCGGCTCCAGACCAGACTCTACGGCCCGGCTCCAGACCAGACCATGTGGCCCGACTCCAGACCAGACCCTGCGACCCGGCTCCAGACCAGACCATGTGGCCCGACTCCAGACCAGACTCTACGGCCCGGCTTCAGATCAGACCCTGTCAGCCGGCTCCAGATCAGACCCTGCAACCCGGCTTCAGACCAGACTCTACGGCCGACACGGCAGACCAGAATATCAACTAACCAGTCGCCGAGACGGCTCATGAAGACAGATTGCTGCACGGCGTGCTGGGTGGTCTCCCCTAATACCCGACAAGCGTCCTGCGGCCGTGCCTGACGTCATCAACCACGTCACAGAGAGGCACCGCTACGAGGCCAGCGTGCATAAAGAAACGGACGGAATTCGGCGCTGACACAAGTGCATCTTGGCAGCGGTGGCTCGGGATTTAGTACCAGTTTTTATCCGCAAACAACACTCTCGCCGACGTGACTGATCCAGCTTTTTACTTTGTCGCATGACCAGCGATTGCTTGGACTCATGTCTCATGACATTCGACGTACTCGGTTCACCCACAGAGGAGTCACGAGGGAGGGACGAGTAGTGCAAAGTTCCCGATATTAGCTTCCGTACCTGTTTACGAGACTGGCACGATCTGGTCGTGCATGTTTCGTGTTGCATCCATGTTCATGTTTCATGTCATGTTGAAATTGAAATTTTATCGAGGTGCTCATGTCACTAGGATGGATTTGTATGCCCGCTGATTGTCATCGCATCAAACTGAATATGTTTAAAACAGTCTGCGAAGAAAATGGCTAGCTTTCAATCACGACTCGTCATATCTTACTGAAGCATGCAGTTGTTGGTCATGGCCATCATCAGTCATGAAGTCAGATTTTGGTTAGGGGGATCCGGATCCTTTGGTTGTAAACTCAGACTCCCTGAATATCCGACCAAACAAAGAAAATTTAGATACGAGGCTTGAACGACACCCCTTACAATGAACGTGGTTTTCATATATAAGTAGTGTACAGTATGGAACACCGGAAACGGTCAACGGCGCTTTTGATAAAAATTGTCTCACTTTGTTCGATTTCACTGAATTATGCGCATCCAGAACGGATATGAATGAAACACTCAAAATAACACAGTTTAAAATGTCGTAGTATTGTGACGTATTTGTTAAAGATGCTTCATCAGTAAAAAAAATGCGATTCAGATTGCTACTGAGCTTGGACTTATCTTACGATTATAACTTAATTTGGATAAGAGTCAGTTCATGTGGTTGAGCAAAAGAAGGCTAATTGAATGGGCCAATATGTGGCCGTAATTCTGTTAACCCGCGGACGACCGTCGGTCGGTTACGATCATACACGACTGGGGGGGGGGGCAGTTGGCCCCCCCTCTAACTCACGAACGGTTGGTCGCATGATACAAATAAACACACCGCTGGAAAGCTTGTGACGAGTAGAGCTCGAAACTGGTCTCATTTTTAGTTTTGGATAATATGTAAGCAATTTACGCCCTATATATGTTTTTTCATGACCGACTGCATGAGACCGAGAAATGGCCTGAATCTCAAGGGCTGTGACTGATAACGCATAGGTAAAGGCACCAGCGCACAAGTAAAGGTCCGCAAATGCCGATACACATCTTATTTCTAAGATTTGCTAAATATATACGCCGAAACGTCGAATTAAAGACACGGCAATTCTCGCGCCGGCTGTCGGCGTGCGCCGTAGCCGTATGCAGTAACAAATTGACGGGAATTAATTTTAGCGTCCCTTGATTTTCGCAAAGAAAGCCTATCCATGTAAATTTTGTTGATCTTACTGGTTCTTGTGATCGTTTTCCAAGCTTAAATTTTGGGAAAATTCATTAGTTACCAACCTACACAATTGGCGGAGCTTTATTCCGAGAGCCTGTTTATTTCCAAAATATGCTACTTTTTCAAACTTTTTGAGGTTCCTGGTATCACTTCCGTCTGTGCAAGCTAGTTCTGCCATTTTCTACCCATTCCGAGTAATTCATCGCAGATTTTGACGGTGGTACATTTTGGCTCACTACAGTTATTCGTGACCTGACCTCAGGTCAATGACTGGAAGTCATTGATACTTTGCCCAATGAGGTAATTAGATGTCTGCTTGACTCCACACTAAAAATGTTATAAAATATTCCGTCAATTTCCGAAAAAAACGACATGTCTTAAAAATGGGCTTGACCTTAGGTCAATGGCCCGGAAAATTCCGAAAAATCTGAAATAGGGGATTTGTTGCATCTATCAGGTTCACTAATCCCTGAAAGTATTATTGAGATATCTTGTTTTGCGAAAAAGTTAGAGGGCGCTAAACTTTTTTGGACATAGGTTTGTTTGACCTGACCTAGGTCAAGCACCTGACCTGCCCTGAGGTCAAAATTTTGATACAAGATGTAAAAATGATGAAGCAAAAGGTACACAAGGTTTCGTGGCTTTGTGTCTGTTCGTTCTCTCGCAGTCTCAGAAAAACCTCAGGTCAACTGCCCCTCCCCCAGTCGAGGGCGGGTTAATAAGCTTTCAATTTTAGGACTATGATTCGGCGCACTTCACGACCGTGAGGCGATGAAGTTACAATCGGTTCTTGAAGAGGTCACAAATAAGCAGAATCGTTGGTCGCAACGTGGCCTCACAATAAACGGAAAAAACAGGCGTGACGAAATCTTTGGTAGTGCCCCAATTTGTGAACATAATTTCGTTGGAAATTTCAAGGAAAGCTGGTTTTGTTGAGATTTGTGAAGTCTAGTTTCTACCAATCGCGTTGGAGAGCCGAGAGAAAACCTACAGTCCAACAAAATGGGAAGGGGAAGTATTTGATTTTGGTGGAAGATGGAAAATATATGCATTGCTTTTTTCGGGTGATGGTGACGTCGTCGACTACACTCCAAAGCCTGCAGTACAGATTAACTCACGGATGTTTTCCAGCAAGAATTCGTCAATTGTATTAGAAACGTTGGAAATGACCCATTTCGTGATTTCCGAGAAGAACGTTTATTTGGCCTTCGCAGGGTGTAGCAGGGATTTGCGGAGAGCTGTCTGCCGCTGTATATGCTCACGAGAGCGCAGATATGTTTTGTCAGATACAAATATGTTGTTCGGGTACGTGGAGGCCAGTAACGCCGTGAATTGAATGATACTGAATCCAAGCAGTTTATAGTGAATCAGCGCTCTCAAGATGAACCATTTACTCTGGACCTATTTCGCGATGTTATTTCTAAAAAATTCGGGATGAAAAGAAATATTGCTCGTAAAAATGGAAAGATCGATGCATATAACCGCATGCCTGATAGGGCTAAGGGGCTGAATCCGCCTGTTTTTCTCTTTTTGTTTGCCAATTCCAGGGTTTTTGACGTAGCTTCACGAAACTTGGTAGCTTTCCTACCTATTCTTTTTACGTACTGTACCAAAATTCCACAACATAACTTTACTCAGGAGCAGAGCCAGGCTACGTTGCACCTCAGGCCATTTTTGGCTCCGTTGAAGGTAAAAGAAAAATGTGTAACAAAAACAGAGTGTTTAGGACAGAATTTAACACATTATGTGGGTGCACAGACAAATAGCCGGGCATTCATACAAAAATAACTTCGTTAGATCATAGAACCAGATCAGGACCAAAAAGGAAAATCTGGTTTTATGTTAATGATTTTGGCGTTACTTTCTCAAACCCTAGACCCAAAAATGTGTGTGATTTAAAACGGTGCCTCCTACCACTGTACCACGTTTCAGATACATAACAGGTCCAGTCACGGATCTGTGATCTAGAATGGGAATGCGCGTACCCTATATGACGACGGCCATAAATTGGAATTTTAGAAACAGAGGTCAATTCAGAGGACTGGCAATATATTCATACTATATGAAAGACACTGAGGGACATTTTTTGTTACTCTGAGAACAATGGAGGTCATTTAAGGTCAAATGTCGTAAGCTGACCTAATGAACATGTGACTATGAGAGCTCCCTTTTTTATGTCCCTGGCGTCGACTATGCTAACATTGCACAATGTAATGCGATTTGTACTTCGTCAGTATGACATGACTAGTTAAAGTTAAAAAGTGTTTTAACGTTTTTGCTAATTCGGTTTAAAAAAATACTCCTCACATTTTTAAAATTCTGTGAATGCCTATGAATTTTTCCTAAAATTCCAAACGTATGGAAACATGATAAAAGTCCCATCCATATCCTCTCAATTCATGCCAATTACATCACAACTTGTCCATAAACAGCGGAGTTATAGCAAGTCCAAAATACCCCGATTTGGAGTTTTTTGCCCCCGTATCCACTCCTTTCAAGATTTTGAAAGCTTTTTTTACAAAAAAAATGTTATTTACATCATAGTGAAGCGATTGCATTTTGTTGCATTGAAATCGGATGTGTTGTCCTCGAGATCTTGGGGGGCAATCCGTCCCCCCTGCCGGGAATCGGCCATATCGTTTAGTCCTCCGGGCATAGGGTTAAAGCAAAGTTAATGCCTTTCATTACGGGACCACTGTGCCTAGATCTTTCAACAAAATTTGGTGATGCAAGGGAATCGAAATGTTGCTTCAACGAAACACATATACGTAGGAGGTATGCTGCTACGCAATTATGGCATGTGTAGACGACGAAAAGTGCAGCGCGGTGACGTGATAAGACTTTGTACTGTACATGCTTCCATGATCTGACTCAATGCCTTTTGTTTTTTGTGTACATCATGGTTTGTTGTATTGATAATGTTATGTAAATACATCTTCAGCGCAAGCCTGGACAAACGATATGTGTATCTAGAGATATCATGTTTGTAGAGATACACCGCTCCGAAGACAGGTTGGATCCCTATAGCCCAAGTGCCCCCAGTGGCAGCGTCGATATGTTTGATCGATGAGTGCCTTCGATTGCTTCTGGCGCAGGATGGTAGGAAATGAATAGCATTTTACTGTCTCGTGATCTGTTTTCACTTCGTTTTGGTGTGTAATGTATTGCTCCGTTTTCACGTAGAACGCTAATGATTTCGAGCATGTATGTCCAAGACACATTTACGTTGTGTAGCGGTTACATGTGGGAGGACCATGCTCCGCCACCTGGATGCAAAGAAACCATCGTTCGTCGGACAATGGCATCCCTTTTGCATATTTTAACCGCTGCTGTCTACATCAATCAGAATCGGTGCATTATATTTGGGAAATACCGCCCCGTTTGCGAACAAACTGTTTCCGTTCTGGCCGGCGATTCTCCCCTCTCCGGAGCACTGCCGCTCGGCGATCACCTGACGTCAGAGCCTGCCGCTCGGCGATCAGCTGACGTCAAAGCCTGCCGCCGGCGCCGGCGGACGCGCACAGCCGGCGAATACCGCCGCTCGTATATCGCCGCCATATAAATCACTGCCGATCAATATCTGCCGCTTAGTTCTTTTTCGCCTGCTGATGACCTGACTATTACGTGCATTGACGGGAATGTCATTATTGCTGCAGAGATGATACAGATGATTCCCTTTTTGTTTGACTCTGAGGAGACTTATAAGCCTACAGGTATTCTCAGTCAAATAAAAGGGGAACGATGCTGAACAGTGCATATGCAATCGCCTTTTGAAACAGTTCTATGGTGGTTTCAGGACATGCCATTGATCACCAGAAATTCAGACTTTGAAAATACTCTTGGGAACTCAGCCTTAGAACCTGTTTGGCAACTTGCGATAGCAGCTTTTGGAGCTGCACGTAATGTTTGCACAAAGCCGCCACAGGGGATTAGTTACATAATTCGTAGTTAATCCCTGGCCCACCGGATTAGGTCACCAGTAATTAGCGGAAGGTTAAAATGCTCTTCATTGTAAATCGGAAGTATGCTCAGTCACCCATCATTATGTGCGAGCAGAAACGGGGCTTTTCGTTCGGCATCGTGAACTGAGTTCTTTTCTCAACCAGCCGCGAGCCGCGGATTTTGTTAAATGGGAGGGGAGGGGCTAGGTTTTCGACAGGGGTCTCCGTTCGTCACCGCGTGTTTCGAAGTGAGATTCAAAACTTCAAGGACTCCTTTGCAGACGAGCAGGGGCTCCTTTAGGGGTTTAGTTAAGGGGACAATTTACAGGGCCACCTCCACAGGCCCGCAGTGGCCCTCTACAGGCCAGCAGAGGGCCCCTTTACCAGCCAACAGAGGGCCCCTTCATTGGTTGGTAGGTTGCCCCTCAGTTGGCCAATGGGGACATGAAATATAGGATATGGAGACCCCGTTGGCCCGAAGACCTGGCATGATTTTTCAAAAACGATAAACACCCGCAGGCGGGGTATAAGACGCCAGCGAGAGGCCATCTAGAGGCCCGTAAGCGGGTTCCTGGCAGGTTAGTTTGACCCTTTGAAAGGACAACAATCATTCTGTACTGGCCTGCACGGGGCCATCTAAAGTTCCGTAAGCGGGAACTTTTCAAGTCAACAAGGGCACCCTATGGGCCAAAAAAGAACCCTTTATAAGCGGGCAAGGTGCCCCTCTATAGGGCCCTTTCATAGTCCCAAAGGGGACCATCTGCAGGGCGGCACGGGACCGTTTAACCCTATTCCCGGAGGGCTAGACGGTATGGCCGATTCCCGGCAGGGGGGGGGGCGGATTCGGCCCCCCCCTGAGATCTCGAGAACTACTTATCCGATTTCATCGCAACAAACGGAAATCGATTTGCCGTGACGTGAACTACATTTTTATAACAAGAAATTTTCAAAATTTTGAAATTTGTGGATACAGGGGGGCAAAAATGTCAAAATGGGGGGTACTTTTTGACTTCTTATAACTCCGTTGTTTATGGACCGATTTCGATGAAACTGGCATCAATCGAGAGATTATGGATAGGGCTTTTACCATGGGTATGCAAAATTGAAATTTTGAGAAAATTCATGGGCGTTCACAGGGTTTCAAAAACAGGGGGATTAGTTTTCCAATAACGGAATGAACAAAAGAGGCCAAAACACTTTTTTAGCTTCTGCTAGTCATGTTATACTAAAGAAGTACAAATCGCATTACAATGTTTGTATAATGTTAGCATAGGCGGTGCCAGGGACATAAAAAAGGGGGAACTGTCATGGTCACACGTTTCTCAGATCAACTTGTGACCTTTGACCTTAAATGACCTTTAGTGACCTTGGGGTCACTTGGAATGATGTCGTGTGCATTCAATATTATGTGTAAACGTTTTTAATCGATTAAATTCACTCTATTCTAAAAAATTCATTTTTTGGCTTTTGCGATATAGGGTACGTGCACTGACATTTTAGGTCATAGCTCCGTGACCTGACCTGATATCAAGCTGAAACTTGGTACACAAGTAGAGGGCACCTTTCTACGTCACATATATTCCGGGTTTGGCATTTGAAAAAACGGCGCCGAAATTATTGCGAAAAAACAAATTTTGACTTTTGACCTTGACCTGACCTTGTAAAGTGACCTCAGATAAACAAAATTACATATGCACATTGCCCAACTATTTAGCTATATATTCATATAAAGTTTTAAGTTCTATCTTAAAAACTCTATTTTTGGCAGATATTTTCCTTTTACCCTCAACATGGCCAAAAATGACCTGAGGTGCCTCCCAAAAACGTTGCCTGGCTCCGCCCCTGTGCAAAATAGAATTTCGAAATTTTGTCACGGCGCGTAGAAGGAATAGCTAGGAAAAGTCACCAAGTTTCGTGAAGCTGCGTCAAAAAGCCTGGAATTGGCAAGCAAAAAACCCGAGGGGGGGCGGATTTCGCCCCCCCCTGCCGGGAATAGGGTTAACCCTATTCCCGGCAGGGGTGCGAAATCCGCCTCCCCTCGGGTTTTTTGCTTGCCAATTCCAGGCTTTTTAACGCAGCTTCACGAAACTTAGTGACTTTTCCTAGCTATTTTTTCTACGTGCAGTGACAAAATTTCAAAATTCCATTTTGCTCAGGGGCGGAGCCAGGCAACGTTTTTGGGAGGCACCTCATGCCATTCTTGGCCATGTTGACGGTAAAATGAAAATGTCTCCCAAAAAAACAGAGTTTTAAAGCTAGAACTTAAAGCTTCAAATGGATGTATAGCTAAATAGTTGGGCAATGTGCAGATATAATTTTGTTTATCTGAGGTCGTTTTACAAAATCAGGTCAAGGTCAAAAGTCAAAATTTGTTTTTTCGCTATGATTTCGGCGCCATTTTTTCAAATAACAAACCCGGAATATATATGACGTAGAAAGGTGCTCTCTACTTGTGTACCAAGTTTCAGCTTGATATCAGGTCGGGTCATGGAGCTATGACCTGAAATGTCGGTGCGCGTACCCCATATCCCAATAGCCATAAAATGAAATTTTTGAAATAGAGTGAATTCAAACTTTTGAAAACGTTTACAGATAATATTAAATGCACACGAGATTATTCCAAGTGACCCCAAGGTCACTGGAGGTCATTTAAGGTCAAAGGTCACAAGTTGATCTGAGAAACGTGTGACCGTGACAGTTCCCCCTTTTTCATGTCCCTGGCACCGCCTATGCTAACATTATACAAACATTGTAATGCGATTTGTACTTCTTTAGTATAACATGACTAGCAGAAGCCAAACAAGGGTGTTTGCCTCTTTTTTCATTCAGTTGTTAGAAAACTAATCCTCCTATTTTGGAAACCCTGTGAACGCCCATGAATTTTCTCAGAATTTCAGATTTGTGAACCCATGGTAAAAGCCCTATTCATAATCTCTCGATTCATGCCAGTTTCATCAAAATCGGTTCATAAACAACGGAGTTATAAGAAGTCCAAAAGTACCCCCATTTTGACATTTTTGCCCCCCTGTATCCACAAATTTGAAAATTTTGAAGATTTCTTTTTATAAAAATGTAGTTCACGTCACGGCAAATCGATTGCCGTTTGTTGCGATGAAATCGGATAAGTAGTTCCCGAGATCTCAGGGGGGCCGAATCTGCCCCCCTGCCGGGAATCGACCATACCGTCTAGCCCTCCGGGAATACGGTTAACAGGCTGACTGATGCCTTTAACAGGTATGTACGTGGCCCTTTCACAGGCCAGCAATGGCGTTATAGAATCTGGCAGGAACGTTTTCACAGGCTAGAGGGAGCTTTTTCACACACCAGGAAAGGCCCTTATCTCGCAAAGTAGCCTGAGCCAGTTGGTAGGCCCTTAGTAGGAAAGGTCTCTTGTAATGGTGCTCCTTGCCCGAGGAGCCCCAGAACAGACAGGAAATCGTCCCACGCTACGTGCGGAGGGGCACCTTCCAACCCGAGTCCGGTCCCTCCACCCCACGCGCGGAGGGGTCTCCTCAGTACTAAGAAAGGAGCTCCAAACCCTCTATAGGTCCCCCTCCGCCCCGCCCTGTGCGCCTCGGTAGACATCCCGTTAACAACAAAACTCGCCCAGGCAGACAATGAAGAAGGTCATCGTTAATATTCTGCTGTCGGTTTACGTTGAAGTACATCCATGTCTTCTGCCGTGTTCAGAACCGCACACCAGGATATCTGATGATCTTTGTCAACGTCACATCCTGCGTGTCGCAACTTTTCTAGGCAATGTTAACAACTATGGCTTCACGTTGATGAAACTTTGCCTATTGCCATTTCAGCCCAAGCATCGATGTCCGGAAAAAGTTCGGTTAAAACCCAGTAGCAAATAATGGTACTTCCCACAGCTGCTCAATGGCACTTATGATGGCTCTGCAACCCGGATAGAGGTTAGGGATACAATACGTCATCCATTCAGCGCTAGGCCCCTCCGACTGCCTGAGACCGCACATCAGATCATTCATACCGGCTCTGCCGAACAGGAAGGATGGTATGTCACTTCATGCCCAGAGCACCGCGTTGGAGACATGGCTGAACAGAGGACTGATTGACGACTGACAGGATACACGACTTGCGGCAAGGCTACGGTGCCAAGAGTCAAGTCTGACTTATGTACCGAAAGAGAAGACAGGTAACAAACGAACAACACATCTGAATATGAAATGAGACAATATCGTGCTGCTGGAAGACAGCAATTATTTTAAAAACGAGATTAAAGATGCCTGGTCGTTAACAATCAGAATGGCATGGAAGGCAAGTTTCCCGGTACGGATGGCCGGGAGCCGAACGCTGCAGCTCCGGCTCAGAAATTCTGTGCTCTGCCTAGGTTCAGCAATGCAAGGCGACAATCCTATGTATTCAGAAACATGTAACGAACCAGAAATAGGAAAAAGGTTATAAAAAAGTGCAACGGAAAAACTTCGGTACAACGGAAAAGGACTAAAATTTCCACAAAATCGGAAAATATAAAAAAACGGCTGAAGCAACATGCGGTAATGAGACCCACGAGGTTCGCACCTAACGTAATTTACCAGCGTCATCCGATATAATGTAGTTTACCTGAATTTCCCTCCAGTATGGCGTTATTCAAACCGCGGCGATGCAAGTATCCCGAGGGCATCCACAGTCAGCGGATTCAGATACACGGGCTTCTTTCGGCTGACACGTTCCTTGGCGCTCCTCAGGTCAGGCGCGCGCCGCGTCAGGTACCAAAAATACCGCCAATACAAACACACAGGTATTGATAAACTCCTGCATAATGCACGCAAAGACGTGTCTTCCTGTAAATCCAACCGATGGTAAAAGGTGCGGCGCGAGTAGGATGTCTTCTCTTCGGTGCTTTTAGGTGTCTGGCAACCAATCGGACCCACCGCCTCTTGTCAAACTGGCTGCTAGTGTGACGTATAGTCGAAGCATCAAAGCCCCTACCCGGACATCATCAGCAGCATGAGTCTTCGAAGCACTGGCTGTTACTAGAAACACTCTCAGTTTCCGTCCAATGGCGATATGCAAAGTTTCATCAACGTGAACTCAGAATTGTTGAAACTATCGAGGCAAATTAGGACACGCAAGGTTTGCCGCTCGATCACTGGGTCAGTGACCAAGCATTTTCAGAGCACTCGCGACCTTGAACTTGTTCGGGTCATCCCGTTTACCCCTCACAACATGCTACTGACACTGAGCCCTGTACTTTGCCATGCCTGGCAGTGTTCCTCATGCTCTGTTCGACTGACTGTTTCGTCCCCTAAGGGGTCGCGCTCCCCGCTTGCCCCCACCTCCCGGTGCCGGCCGGCAGGGGGCGGCCGCCGCCGCCGCCGGCGCCGGCCGGCGCTGGGCCCAGGAAAGCGAGAGTGCTCCGGTCCGGACCGATGATCGTCGTATAAAACGAAAGCGGCGAGAGCGCAGACATCGTATTCTGGGCCGAGCCGTGGACGTCGACACACCGGCAGGTACGTGCAGCGCTGCGGTGCGCTGGCCAGGGCGGCTGGCGCTCCAGTCCGGCCCGGCCGGCACGCCGACAGCCCGCCAGTCGTCTGTGGTGCCGGCTCGGACGGCGGGTTAGTGCGGCGGCGCCCGCCGGCCGCTGGAGGCTCCCGCCGCCGGTGGCCGGGACTTCTCGGACTTTTCGAGAACAATTTTGTCGTCTGAATCATTGCTGACCAAAAATGGCAAATCAAATTTGGAATGGAATTGGGGACATAGAAGATGCCAACAGCCAAAAAGCCATTACAGTAGTTCGACTTCTGTATGTTTGTTGAAGATGGGATATCGTTCACAGTCAGCAAAAGGCTTTTTCGTTTCATTTGCCCTGGCTCGAGTTATGCCCACTCACTTTATTCAGAATACAGGCTGGCTAAATTAAACGTGCCATACTGTGACGATGAGATCAGGTGGTTTGTTCCGGGCAAAGTGCACCTGCAGTTTTTGTTTACTCGTCGCCTTCCGTGCACGAGGCGCGTGCCCGGCTGCCGTCGACGCGTGATGCACGTGGTCGCTGGGCCTTGCCTTTTTGCGATTCAATTAACCTGAACTTCAGCAGTGCCGTCACGCTAAAAGCAGCGCTAATTCCCTGGACCACTAACTACGTCCCGTTCTCGAAACGAAAGTTTGGAACGTTTGCCTTTGTTCGCATTATTGTTATTCCGTTCCAAATGCATCGTTTCTGGGACTGCAGATGCATGATGTCGAGATGCATCGCGTGCCGGGAATTCGCTAACTTTAAAAAGGATCAAGGCCGACTGAGCTGCAATACAGCTGTGCGTAAGAGAGCGTTGTACCATTTGGTAGTCAGTCGCATCCTGTTATAAAACAGGGCCCGTATCAGGAGCGAAATGGGCTCGGCCAACAGCCCACTTTCCCTACCACTCTCATTTGGTGGGGCCCACTGTTTTGCGATGGTTTGTTATCTCTAATGGCTTTCTTTTGGAGGGCTTTGCTATCGGTATGTCCTGATATTTCCAACACCAGTAATGCTAAGCACTGGATGTTGTTTAAGCGTTACTGCACTTTTCGGTGTAGTCGGCATTCATAATATTGCACAAACTATGTGCAGCATTGACAGGAAGAAGTACTAAACCTCATGTTGCTGAGCATTTTTCCTGGTATGATATCAGAAAAAATACTTTTTAATATCTGATGAATGCATGATATATCGTTCAAGACGAATGTGTCTTTTCTGATATCATCCACATGTGGAGTAGTTGATAATTAGGCTCTGCGTTATTCATGATCATTCAAAGTATTTCCGTTTCTGAGCAAGCAGTTCCCCAGTTCATGTTTGAACGCGATTCAGCAGCTGTTCTTCAGTTCAAAATTGCATGACAAATCACTTTATGTTACATAAATATCAGTGGCACGGAAGCGCATTCTGAGTACCTTCAAAGAAGGCAATAAAACGAAATGCTTAAACCACGTTTTGCAAATTTACGTCCACGCGATGGATTTCCTGATGAACAAGACAGAAAAGACGTTGATATTCGTTGTCTACTTTAGTAAACAATTTCTTAATACACAAACTCGGATATTTACTTGCGCTTCATGTAAAGCAAATATGCTACATCATTTCGGGCTGCACCTTTTCTTGCAACTTTGAGGTTTCGAAGCAGACATAGATCGTTCCCTAGTCGAAAATTATATGCAGTTTACTGTACATATATGCTCTGGACTTCTTAAAGTATTTCTCCTCTGAGCCAGTTTGGCACACTGTTTTGTCACTGCCTTCGTCATCACACGAGAACTTGCGCCGAACGTCTCCTCTGGCCTAATTCGAGGGCCTCCACCTTCCTCCTCCTGAGGCAAGGTCCAAAACCACACTCTGGCCTGTCGTCGGATCTGATCCGAGACTGAGCGTCCTGGCACCTATTCCGGACAGCTTCTCTTCACGTCTGGCCCGCGGGCCGTCAGTGAAAGTGATGATTTCGGGACCGATTTACGGCCTCTACACCGGGCAGAGTGATTTCAGAGCGCTCATGCACGAAATCGCGCGCCAGAGCCGCCGAGCGGTGAAACGTTCCCGGAGGTGACCGCCTCTCTCTCTCTCTCCCCCCTCCGTGGTGGTCCCAGTTATGTCGAGTCATCAGTCGACCAGGCTGTGCCAATACTAGCGGGGGAAAATGTCACGCAAAAACGCCACACTAGACAACGTTCTGTTTTTCGCCGGCAAAACACAGGATCGTTAAGGCAGGGTTATTATCAGATAGGATAGCTTCCGGGAGTTGTCATGAAGTTGTGTTTACGCAGAGGTCGTAAAATGCAGCTGAGATGTTACTACACGCAAATGATATATGATCTGTTTCTTTTTCGACCTACTTTGGCGTCTAGTGTTTGTGGCTGTTGCTGAAGAACCAGTGGAAGTACAGATTTTTACATGTCATTGGTACGATATGCCAGTCAATGTAATCTGTTACAAAGATGATTGGGACAGGCCTGCAACAAGTATCAGCACCCGGATTATCCCAGCTTTCAGTGGGTGTTACGCGCCACAACAGTGGTGCAGTTTTCCGCAAAGCATTAGCCGGCAGTTGCTTTCTGTCACATATATTGCAGTTCCCCGCCTCGAATCCGGGCTCGGCTTGGCCTTGCTGTCCCGTTTACGGCGCCAGCGCCGCTACATTTTCACGCGAGCGCATTCTTATTCACACGGCAAAGCGTAATGCTCTGTGCGGCTCGTTTCGGTTCGGCAACATGAGGCGGTCCGCCAGACGCAGGCCGGCGGCCGACTCAGCGCTTCTCTCGGACTTTCTCTGGGCTTTCGCATTTCGTCATTGTGTGCCGGCATTCGCCGGGGGCGGCCGGCACGGCGCCCATGTCATCCACGTGTTCAGTTTTGCTGGTGCGCTTGCTTTTCCACCGCGTGGGGATATAGTTTCAGCTGTGGTGCGTGTTTTCTGCAGCGTCAGCAGAGGCGATTCTATGCCACCAACTCAGATGCGCCACGCAGGGATCGCAACCCGCTGGGTCGTTAGCTCGCCAGCCGACAGTGAACGCAGATGATCTACTGTCTCGGTGTACCGTCACGAGTTATGACATGGGACGCCCAAAAGAGTCCTGTCGCCTTCAGCCAGGCTCTTCCTGGCGGCGTGACGTCACAGGCCGCAGCAGGCGCCGACAGACTGCTCCACGACTAGATCGATATATGGCGGCGGCGCCGGCGAGCACGACCGGACTCGGAATCACTCCATTAGTGGCGCTTTCTAGCCGTCTTCCGAGCGGCGTCACCGCGTGACGGTCGCGCTCGGCTCCTCCTCAGCCCTCTCAGCGCCGCAGTCACGCGGCAGCCACCCTCAGGGGCGCTGCTGGGCGACGCACACCCGCCGGGCTCCGGAAACCCGTGGAAAGGCTGTCCGGGGCCGAGTAGCCACCGCAGCCGAGCCGGTGGGACCACGGCGTCATCAGAGCTCAGGCCCGCGGCGTTCCCTCCACGCGGTTCGAACAGTCGTCTGGACGGCCGCAGCTCCCCGGCTGAGTCCTCCGGATGTCCAGGACTCCCCAGCTGAGTTCTCCGGATGTCCGGGACTCCCCTGCTGAGTCCTCCGGACGGCTGGGACTCCCCTGCTGAGTCCTCCGGGCGGCTGGGACTCCCTTGCTGAGTCCGGTGCGGACGGGATTCCCGGGAGAGGCGGCCGGCCGTGGCCGCCTGCCAGCTCCTGATCACCCGCGGGCAGGGAAAGTGTCCGCGTTAGGCAAACGGGGCTGGTGGACCGCTCCGGCCGGAACATCTCACAGCCTGACTGGTGGTTTATGGTCTGACAGTCCCGCCGCAGTCCAATTCGAATCGGGCACCGCCGCTGTTGCGACGTGACAAATTGGCCCCTGTCGCGGGGAACAAAAACGGACGTTCTCGAGAGCTGTTGTGCAATAATTATAGAACAAGAGGTCCATGAACCCGGCTGCGGAAGAAATTTACACAGCAGGCCTCGTCATCTCCACACGGCTAATCGGTCGTCCATCAGCAGTAAAACGGTGGGATGTACCCGCGAGGGGCGGTCGGACGGGACGGTAAGCTCCAGGTGGTCGGCTGAACGTCCTGGCACGTGGCGCCGCCCTGGTCCAGTGGGTCCCGGCTCCGGTCCCGCTGACTCGGCCGGGACTCGGAGCCGCTCTGCCCTGATCGCAGGACGGCGCAGTCACGGCAAACGGCAGTCGGCGGTCGCGCCGTTTGAGCTGCCGAGGTCGCACGCTGTCGTAAGACAACCGAATGGCTTCATAATGGGGCAGGCTTCATGGCCCGGTGGCGGTTGCCTCTCACCGAAGCCGCCTACCCGCTGGCGTCGGCCGGTCTCGCCCACTGCATAACTGGGTGAGCGTCGGCCGTTTCGCCAAAATTTCGTTGCGTCGATGATGTAATGCCCTCGGTGGTCCGACGGCCTTTCTTCCGCACGTGGACAGGGAATTTCTGCGTGACAAACTCAGAAACTGGACCGGCCGCCTTTTTGTTCACGGTTCGAACTGTGAAAGCCGGCGATGACGCAAGACGGCACTCGTCAAACACCGGTGGGCTTTTCCAGTTTGTTAAGCTAAAACCACTGTCCAGTGTTTTTTTTTTTGTAGCCATGCTGTCATCGGCATTGTATTTTTCTTTGTTAGAAGCCTTTCCTATTATCTCTTAACCACAATTTGGGAGGACGTCGGTGCCCTCCAGCGCCACACTCGGGTTGGTATCGGAGCTGGACGGGACATGCAAGCGAGCCGGAACACGGCCAGAGATCAAATCGAGTCCAGCCGACCTCTGTCAGCTTGTGGGCATATCTGAGATCGTGAAAGAGCGCTGACACCAGGCCGGCATCGGCCGTCGGCCTCACACAGACGCTATTGTGTGACCGTCTGCGGGCTGTGACGGCGGCGGCGCTGTGTGGAGCGTGCCGCCCACCTGATGCAATCAGTTCCGGCCGTGCGCGCCCCAGTCGTGGTGCGGCACTCACGTGGCCCGCGCCAGATGAAAGGGTGATAATCGGGAGCGGTATGGCTGGCCGCTCCCCCCCCCTCCCCCTGCCTGGCAGCTACCGTGTCCGCCCCTCGTCTAGGGCTGCCGACCCGGGATCAGCCCTTACTCCCGATTGGTTCGACTCTGCCGCTCTCATATCACTCCTTCATTCCAACACGGGAGCAGATCAGTCACCAGAAATTAATGCCCCTTTTTGTGGCGTTTAGGACACAATAAAGACCGTCGCGTATTTCGGACACCGCTCCCAAACAAAGGCCCTATTGTTTATCACAATGAAGGGGTTAAGAGAAAGGTTTTGAATCCTTGTGGATGAACAAAATGGAAGCCCGGTAACGGCACTCATCCAAAACCACATTAGATGCAATAGTATGGCTTTGTAGCGAAACTGCAATCTCAGGTATCATTCCGCGCGTTTCCTTGGCTTACGAACCAATTTAGAGTTTCTGATGACAGATTGTTATGGAGAGTACCACCGGTTTGTATGTAAAACCAAAGTTTCATATTTTGCTTGTAGTTTCCTTCTCCTGTGTTTCATCACTTCTTTAAATTTCTTACAGTATTATCTGCGTTTCTGACGACCAGTGTACCGATCAGAAATCAACTACATCTTTGTTTCTTTTTAAGTTCTTTTTCCTTTATCCCTTTACGCGAGTATATGCCTGTAAGTGTGGCTGCGTTGAAAGGCTCTGCAATCCCAGAGGGCGCTCCTGTTACACCCGGTACTGTAGGCGGCGCCCCTGGCTGGCCTCTTGCTCGAGTGACCAGCTGTGGACGGCGGCGCGGCACGGCGCGTCTGACACCCGCGGGGCGCGGCCGGGGGAAGACGGCACACGTTCGCCGACTCCCCGTGCCGCCCGGCACTCACTGAACGCCGAGCAGCCAGCTTTCCTCGGCGTTTCGCCTCGCCGTTATCGCTCGCTTTCGCCGTCGAGCGCGGGACCCAGCCGGTCTTGCAGCGGCGGCCGTCACTCGCGTGCCCCGACTCGGTTTGGCAGCCGCGCCAAATGAAAGGGTCCAAGTCCGGGAGACATCTCGACCGTCTGCAGCCGGCGCGTCCAGTCCGGGACGGCGCCTCTCGGAGGCCGCGCTGACCTGGGCACGTGACGGCAGGACCGGCACCACGCATCCAGCCCGGCCGGCGACACTTCATCATACTTTCTTCGCCCTTTGCGCAGTTGAGTGAGGTAGCACGGGAGCGTCGCGATGCCAAGCCTTAGCATGGCGCGCAGGTTGCACAATGCGCATCAGGAACTGGAGGCTCTCGGCTGCACAGCTGGATACCCTGTTACGATACGCCCTCATTTATGTTACCAGGGCGTGGTCTAGATCGGATTCATTTCTGTCGGTCCTGATTTAGCCGCAGCTCTCGGCGCCAGCCGTGCATGAGCGATGACGTCACAGCTGGGTCAACGTCATCACTTAACGAGCTCAAAACGGCGGGACCGTGTCATCACGGCGCACCGACTCTAATGGATATTTGTTTCCGATCCGTTACAAAACGTCATTGCGCCAGGCTGGCGGTTGCGGGCCGGACGCGTTCCGAGACGCGCGCAGCATCGCGCCGCCGGGCCAGACGCGGCTGTTTAATGGGGACACGGCCGGAGGACCAGCGGCGGCCGGCCGGCGACGCCCGTCACCGTGCAGTCATGATTCAATTTGTCAAGAGCGCCGGCCGCGGCGGCGGCGGCGACGGCCGCTCAGATTTCTCCGAGCGACAACGACCGTTTCATGCAGAGCTACGATACACGAGTAACTGTGCACTCGTGACGCCATTTTGTGGACCGCGTGCGGCTCACAGCGTCGGAGAGAAGCGCTGCGGAACTCAGAATGTCCATTGTTGACTAACGAGTATTTCAGCTTAACATTGCAACCATCAGTCTTGATTCATATGGCTTCGTTGTAACCGTCTTAATTCGCCCTTCATCCCGTTCCACTCCTGCTCTCTTGCGGTCTGACTCTCATCACTCCTCCTCTGTTTCTCGCTTCGTCTCTCTCTCTCTCTCTCTCTCTCTCTCTCTCTCTCTCTCTCTCTTTCTGCCCTTTCTCGCTCGCTCCTGCCCTCCACGGTCGGTGGCTCGCAGCTGTTGAGTTTTGTCGCTCGCTGCGGAGCTGGTCCGGGCGTGACTGCCGAGCGTCGCTCGCCGTGACACGGCCGCTCGCCTCTGCCCGCAGAATGCTGAGGAACGCCCTGCTGTTGGCCCTGGTGGCTGTCTGGGTGGCCAGCGGTGACCCGGACCCGTCTCCGGAGGCGAAGCCCGAGGCCCGCCGCGGCCGTCGGCCACCGCGTGCTGGTTACGGTCCGCCGCCCCTGGCGCCCTCCTACGGTCCGCCGGCGCCCTCCTACGGCCCGCCGGCGCCCACCTACGGCGCCCCGGCCCCCAGTTACGGCGCCCCGGCTCCCAGCTACGGTCCGCCCAAGGAGGAGAAGCCGCTCTGTTACCCCAAGACGCACTTCAAGACGACCTGGGGTAAGATGACGCAGTACAAGACCCACTGGGCGACAGAGAAGCAGGTGGTGCCGTACACCATGTACAAGTACGTCACCGAAACGCTGTACTGGCCGACCACCGTGACCGAGTGGAAGGAGATCATCAAAACCCTTCCGTACAAGCTCATTACCGAGACCCAGGTCGTCTACAAGACCAAGGCGTTGGTGGAGAAGCACCCCGACTACACCAACACCGAGTACGTCTGGCACACCCACAACTACATGGACCACCACACGGTCACCAAGCACATCACCAAATACGCCACCAAGACCAACTACTACACTGATACGGTTACCGAGTACATCAAAAAGCCCGAGTACCACACGCAGACCGAGACGGAGTACCAGACCAAGTACCACACGAAGAAGGTGCAGGAGCCTTACTACGAAACTGTCTACGTAAGTGCAAAATCCTGTCGACTCTATCTGAGCACCCACTTTTTCTCACCTTTATGCGAATAAGTCGTCTTAAAAAGAGAAAAAGATAACAGAAGGGTCTTGTGCGCATCTTAAGTTTCAAGATTCTATATCTGCCCCTTTTTGTATGGGTGGTGAAATTACTCTTTTTATTTCATTTTTGTTTTTTAACGGACTGGAAATTTGCCATTTAAAGCTTCTGTTTCTTTGGTTCCATGCCAACGACTGTCGTTTTGAGACCCGTTATCTGATCCTGCTCAGAAAACTGTGAAGAAGCCCCAGCCGATGTACGTGACGGAGTACGCCACCAAGCACCAGTACCAGACGGTGTACGCCACGCACACTCAGCACGAGTACCACACGGTCACCAAGTGCCCCAGCACCAGCTACGGACCTCCCTCTTACAACTAAGCCAATCAAAGGTGAGTTATGCGGTGCACGACAGCCGAGGCAGCGCTGAACCACCAGCTCTTCTGTCGGTGCGATCTGCAGGCGGTATTTTTAGCCTGCATCGCATCAGCATACGTTTTTGTCGACCAGAGGCGCCGCCTGTCGTTCAGCGTAACAGCAGCCGCTCATGTTGGTCACGTAGCTGCTGGCGAGCCCTTATGTCACGCAAGGGTCGCTAGACGTCTCACTCGGTTTTGCACGCGACGGCGCCGGTTAGGTGACTCGAGCACGCGAGCAACAGCGCAGAGGTGGCCGGCGTTATAGACACCATTCCTGCTGAAACGGGACACCCGACCTCGCTTACCGGGAGAGGCTCTCGAGTGAAACAGAGACCGCCGCCGACGCCGGCCGGCCGGCCAGAAGGAGCCGAAGTTGGCCGGCTAAACGGCTCTGCCGTCGACTGATGGTGCGACCCCGGGTCGGCATGTGGCGACCTGGCCCTCGTCTGGCCGCCGCCGCCGCCGCTGTCGAGAGCTCGGGGCGGGCCGGATCACGCTGATGGCTCGGCCGCCGCCGGCGCCGCCGCGGCCTCGGCTCGCTCGCTCGCGTTTCCAGGCGGTGCGGTTTCGGCCGGCTTTCGTGGCGGCGTTACGTCATGCGGTGCTGATCATGGCGATCAGTTACATCAGGGGCGGGAAGGCCGCGGGCCGGCAGTTCACCGTGCCTGCCAGCGGTCATCCGCTGTCCTTGCGCTCGCTTTCCCCGTCCGTCCTTCGCCCCCGTTTTCACTTTCGGAAGGCGGTCGGTTTCACCGGGGCGGGCGGGGCGGCCTGCCCGGTCCGGCCAGAAGACGGCTGTGTTTCCCTGCCGGCGGTGGGGCGGCTGGAGCGCCGCCAAGTCAGCCGTCCGGCCGGGCCCTCCCGGAACCGGAGCCGGGCGCACAGCGGCTCCGGCTCAGCTCTCGCTCCGACACCTACCAGCCACTTCGGTAATGTTCGTCCATCGCTCGTGTCAACCAGTTTGACCAGCGCGGAAACGCCTGCGGACCACGTAGACCGGCGCCTTTTTACGGCAGTTCTTGTCGCCGCGGGGAACTGGACTGGACCGGGGTGAAAGGAAGCACGTGGTATCGCTCGGGCGGCGTTTGGCGGCTCGCGGTGATGGCTTTCGCCGGGCGTAGCCGTCCGAATAATGCCGGCGGCGGCACAGAGCCGGGCAGCAGCGGTCGATCATCGCCGGGCGGAGCGGGTCGTCTCTGACCCTGCTGCGCCGTCGCTCCCGCCGTGACGGCCGGAGCTCGCCGGCTGCGACCACTCGCTGCCGACTCCGGGCGCCGACCTGGGACGGAGTCGGAGCTCGCCGCGGTGGCGCCACCCACTGAACGGCACCACAGCCAGTCCCAAACGGCAGGACGGCCGACTGAACAGCTGACTGGACAGCTGACTGCGGGCGCTGAACGCCGCGCCGCGCTGCCGTCGGAGCGCTCTTCGCGGGCGCACCGGGCGCCAGTCATGCTCGTCTGCGCTTTTAGAAACCGCGGCGTCATCGGCGCTGGGAGCTGAATCAGTCGCGTCCATTATTCCGGTGTCTGACGTCTGGGAAGAGGGCACTTTCTCTGGGCGAGCTGCCAGCGCGGCTGCGAGCTCGGCCGGTGCCGGCAGCGTCCGTCGGCCTGCAGGCGATCAGCACCCGGTCAGTGCCCGAGCAGGGAGCGGCGCCGCAGCGCTTTCCCTGACAGAGCTTGGCGCGCACATCGAGCTATTTTCGAATCAGTGAATGGGATGCGGGCACAACGAGTCATCGATCCATCTGAGTTTGCTTTTCGTGAACGCCGATGGCATGAGTGTGTATTCCATTGACAGCCTCGGCGCCTCAGTGCTTGTGTGTGTGCGGCGGGGGAGAGCACGAATGCGGCCGCTGTGACGTATGGGCCCGGGCCGGGCCAGCCCCGGCTGTTAGTTGGACGGTCGTCACACGCCACGCTCACAGCCTGCGGCGCGCTGCTTTCAGAGACCAGCCAGCCCGCGGTACAGAAGACCGACGGGGACCGGAGCCCCGACCTGACAGCCATCCACCGGACCTGACCTCACCTGGCGCCGACAGCGGTCAGGTCACGTCGGCAGCCTGAAATGACCTTACCGCACCTGGCATCGGCGGCGGCCAGCGGCCCCGCGTGTCAACAGTCTTTCAGGCAGCGCCGGCAGACGGCCCAGTGCTGACGCCTGGCGTCGAATGCGCACGAGATGGCACTGATGTCGCGGAGAACCGGAGGCACCCAGTCGGGGCCTCTTAGCCTCACCCTCTTCCCTCCCCCCCCCTCCCCGACACGGTCTGGTGTCTCTGGTCAAGTCGCTTGCCGGTGGGAAAGGCATGGCTCAATGCTAACGTGACAGAAAGGGATAATTAAGTCTCAGACGTGGGCACAAAGGCTGGTCCAAACGGGTGAGATTGTGCGAACGGCAGGAATAAAGAAAGGAAGAGTGGGGCAGAGAGGGCTGGAGGCTGCTTGGAACCCTTCCTGCCCTCGAGAGTGATCATTGTGTACATACCAGTGTTAGCGTTGTTTTAGCTTTATTCACCTACATTTGTAGATGTCTGTCCGGAGTTCTTCACGCCTGTTTGTTATTGCCATCCTCTGTGGAAATCATGGCGCTGTTTTCTGTCAATGAACCAAATTAAATTGTTTTAATGTTCATGAAGATCTACTGTATTTCTGTAAATACATGTGCCGATTTTGTAATCATGTTTCTAAAGACGAAGAAGTGGCACCTGAAATAAAGAAGAAAAAATGAATAATGTCGCAGATCGACCACCAAATGTGGGAAAAGCAAACCAACAACAAATTCCCACAAAGAACGTTATAAGGTACGAAGATTTCAATGGTTCATTGTTCATGTCATATTTCTGCTCATACTTCTACACCAGCGGCAGGAGCAGCCAATTTTCCCTCACAACACGCCAGCCTCGTTGGTGGTAAGCCCTAACCTGAGCTCCTCTCGTCTCATTTTACGGCACTGTCTACTTCGTCTGCCTTAGTTTGAATGGCTAACATCTCCTCTAATCTCCCGCTTATTACTGAAATTGTATAAATTACATCTGGCTATGCCTATTAACCCTATTCCCGGCAGGGGGACTAAATCCCCCCCCCTCCTCGGTTTTTTTGCTTGCCAATTTCAGGCTTTTTAACGCAGCTTCACGAAACTTGATGACTTTTCCTAGCTATTCTTTCTACGCGCCTTGAAAAAATTTCATTTTTTTATTTTGCACAGGGGCGGAGCCAGGCAACGTTTTGGGGAGGCACCTCAGGCCATTTTTGGCCATTTTGAGGGTAAAAGGAAAATGTCTGCCAAAAATAGCGTTTTTAAGACAAAACTTATAACCTGATATGGATGTATAACAAAACAGTTGGGCAACATGCAGATATAGGGGAGAGTGGTGTAAAGCGCACACCTTAAGGAAAAACGGTAATATCCAATGTGGTCGCAATGCTGCAAAGGAATGAAGGGTATGGTAAGAAGCTCTGATAAATTGGCTATCTGTTGTAAAACATCTGTTTTGAAGGAATGTTTCTAAAATAGATTAAAATCGTTTTTCCCAAAGCGGTTTAAAATGGCGCTTTACCCCCTATATGGGGTAAAGCGCCCGCTGGTGTGGGGCAAAACGCCCCCAACCATAGCTCCGCCATAACCGCGCGATTCTGTACCTTACCCCGATATCATTTTTTCAAAAGGGTGAATGAGCAGTCACCATCTGTGTTGTTGTTCCAAGCACACGTTTGCCAGCAAAACCAAGGAGTTCTGGACCCGATGCGTAAGCAGTAGCACATCAATAACTCTAGCCATCTCAAAACGGAAAGCTCACCTAACTTCGACCTCTTCGATATTGAAAGCGGGAAAATTTAGCTATGGTTTTATTTTGACTGCTAAAATTTACTGTTATCGACGTCGCGTTGGCAACACGAGAAAGACAAACTTGGTCTGTGTTGGCAAAATTGCATGCCTTTAGTCATCCAAACGTAATAGTGTGTATTCCTTGACAAAAAATCTATCAGCAAGCATTTCTTGCAAAGTAAACTTGCTAGAATACATACGTGCACGTAGAAACAAGACCTGTACCCTCCACCTGCAGAAACGGAATGCCTAAAGGCTCTTCGCTCGCTACAACCTGCGAGGACAAGAACACCATATCGCGTTCCTCAGAAATGTACCAACGTATCTACCAAACAGAATCGTAGCTTCCCACTGCCATCCGCCAGTCTACAATCGTATATCACTGGAGAAGGACTTCCATATGGAACGAAGAAATGTTAAGTTTTAGAACAAAATCGACCCTGCTGTTTGCACGAGTGACTTCCACTGGTGGTTACGGCTGCTTTGGAAGGTTTAACGGCAGATGTCACAGACACATTTCTGCTTTTCGTTTGCATCTGTGCACGGCTCGCAAGCCCAGGAGCTGCACTCCGTGCACTGGATCCGGCGTTCACAAGAGCGCCTAGAGCATGCCACAGACGAAGCAAGTGATATCGTCACTCTTATCGTTGCGAACTGTGCTCTTCTTGGCTTTCTTCTTCACTGCTGGCACTTTCTTCTTCTCCTCGAGACGCCTCTTGTATGGTGAAGACGTGAGGAGTTCGGCCTTCTCCGCCTTCCTCGTTCTCGTTCTGACCGCTACTTTGACTGGCGAAAAGATGTCAGCTAAGCCTGAAGCTGAAGTGCTAGGCATAGCCGTTGACGCACAGAACCCCGGGGCCTGCTCACAGGTCCTCTTCTGCACTGCTCGTAGTCGCCGAGTCTTGCACGGCATGCGCTGTTGCCTCCGCTTGCTGTCCTAAGACGATAAACTTGGTGCTGTTGGAAGCGTCCTGCTCTGTCTGGACGGCAGAGGACGTCCTGGTTTGCTGCTCACAGACACCCCTGGGACCATCCGGACGGTGGGGATCTTCCTCTTCAGTTAGCGTGGACGGAGCGAAGTCTTCTTCGGTGAAGACGCTAGTGTCCAGGGGCCACAAACCCGTACACCGGAACCCGTTGACAGCTTTCTCGATGGTGGCGGCGTTGCGGTAGGCAGCGCAGAAGATTTCCGCGACCTGGTAGTCCGTAATGCGCTTGCCAGGATGGCAGTGCATCTAACAGTCTGCAGCAGTGCTGTAGGCACTTTTCAGTGCCTTGTAGGTACTTGCGTTCAATGGCTGCATGCGATGGATGCAGTGAGGCGGAAGAGTAATCATTACGATTCCGTGCTCTCTGGCATAGTCGACAGCGGCTAGTGACTTGTGGCTCTGGTGTCCATCTATAATGAGGATGTGTTTTTCCTCTTCACTGGGTTTCACGACGCTTGCGAAGTGCTTGAGCCACATCAAGAATGAATCGCGATCCATCCAGCCGGAGGGTGTTACTGTGGCTAGTGAACCAGGCGGAACACCTTTTGAGAGTGTTTCTACCATCCTCTTGCGCTGATAAATCAGCATTGGTGGGACGTACTGGCCGCACGCATTGACGGCGCACATGACTGTCACCATCCTACCTTTCTCTGCGCTAGTTACCTTGCCCACTCGGCGTTGTCCCCTGGTAGCCATCACAAAGTCTGGTTGCTGTACCGTCGTCAGTCCTGTCTCATCAGCGTTCCATATTCGCATCGGGTTCGCCTTGCACGCGTCGAGCTGTTCTCCGTAGATGTCAAAGAAGCGTTTCCTTGTGGGCGCTTGAATCCTACAGCTCGAGCCAAACTGGTCGCCTCAGGCTTCCGGATAGAGAGATCAGGATGGCGTTGAAGGAAACAACGAAGCCAGTCTCGCCCGGCCATCTTCTTCTCCATGTTAAATCAGTGAGTGATGCCTTCCATCTGGGCGAGCTCGTAGGCAAGGCGCCGGACATTGGTAGTCGTTAGGCCAAAGAATGCCTTCTCCATTTCCAAAACGTAATTTTTAAGCTTCTCCTCAAATGCTCCATTGATATCTGGCCTGAAACGTCCCAGCTTCGGACGTCCTGGAGATTGGACAACCTTGTCTCTATGGCGGTGGAGCCTCCTGCGGGGGATACTGTATCGGGTCGACACGCTTTTCAGCTTTTCGCCATTTCCCAGAGCAGTCAACGCAGCTTGTAGACTTTCAGTACTATAGCTTGTCCACGTAGTCTTCCTTATGTATTTCCGAGGCATGATATCTGCAACAGTACACCCCTGACATCACTGAAAGTTGGTGCATCAGTGCAGCGCAGCCCTTATGCGTATCATTATATGCGAGGGGAGGGGCAGTATCATTCTGTATTAGGTGAAGGTGATAGCTCTCACCAGTCTGAGTCACGTCATGCATTATTTTAGTAGTAAAAAAACAGGACCATACTTTGAAGCGGGGGATGGGAAAACGGTGTACTGACCTTCTACCCCTCGGTCAGTTTTGTCATAGGTACTTTCGCTCCAGTGCCAACCAAGCACCGATTCTAACTCTTGACTTCCGGAATGCATAGATGCAAGGATGTTTTTTTTTTGTTTGCATGAATGTGGGGTAAAGCGCCCATCTAAGTGCGGTTAAAACGCCCACTGGACGCTGTACCCCAACCCGGGGGGTGGGCGCTTTGTCTACAGGCGTCACTTGCAATTATTTCAAACATATCAGGATGACGAGACAATCACATAGCAAATAGATCATACCATACACCATAGGTGGGCATCGTTACTAAAAAATGTAACTTCGTTACTCGTTACTCCGTTACTCAAAAAAGCCAGTCCGTTACTCGTTACTCCGTTACTCTGCCTTAAAAAGTAACGGAAGTTACCGTTACTCCGTTATTCCGTTACTTTTTTAAATGCAGTGAAAACCAAGCGCACGCGGGTTTTAAGTCTTTTATGATGCTTTGTGGTTGTAAAACGCATTCCATATACAAAGGGAAGAAACAAAAAGCGCTTACCCAAAACACTCCGCTAGCTGCCCACTGCCCTCACCAGCCGTTGAAGAGTCGGCGGCGCCGGGACAACAGCCGAGGCGGGTATTCTACCACTGTGTTAGCCACAATGTTCAAACCAACGAATTCCTGTTCATTGCCCGCGGCGCCGACGGAGCGGGAACAACCGGCGCTGGAGCGGACGCATGCAAAATGCGACAAACAGCGGACATCTATCGACTGGGTTTGATCAACAATGCCTCTCGAAGTATCCGCCCTGAACATAATGGTCTCCGTTCAGAGCTCGTTTCGGTCTCGCGAACTTCTTGTTTTGTTTTGAAATTATGTGTGTGTATTAGTTTGTGTACGTGCGCGTGCGTGGAGGTAAGATTCCTGATACCCCTGACGTTTTTTTAATACCAAACGACGAAAGACTCAAAAAAACATGTCTGATATGGATTTTATTATTGTGAAATAAAAGACAAAAAAAGGTGCTTTAGTACCTCTTCAGCACCCTTGAAAAGACAAATTAGCTATAAAAACATGGTCATAAGTAAGATGCAACGGAGGATGTTAGCCGTTCACAAGTGGAACATTTTGGAACGATGACGTGACCTGACCTGACCCCTGTGAAAGGCCAAAATTGATATCAATGAACTCGCTATTTTCTTACGGTTCAGTATATGTCGCTTAAGTTTAGCTTTTCAGGGACAAGGTATTGTGCCTATTTACCTAATTCCAAGGACGTGTTTTGACCTTTCATGGCGTCTGGTGGCCTCAAAATTGACCTGAGGTCAAAACTCTTGAATGTGTTCGTCTCGGTTTGACAAAACCTTTCCGCCGGTGTTTTCCTTTCTTCCGTGCGATATATGGGAGCCGAGATCCTGGGAGGTGCGGAAATCCGCGCCCCCCCCTCCGGTCGGGCAAAGGGCATTCTGAGCCCGGCCGGAGACGGGTTAAAAACACTGCATTTAACCCTATTCCCTGTGGGGGGGGGGGGCAGATTGTGCTACCCGTGTCTTTTTGCTTGTCGCTCCCACACTGTTTGCCGCAGCGCCACAAGATTTTCTGGCATTTTATGGAATTGATACACAAGTGTTTTGTCAACATTTAAAAAAAAATCGGTTCCGCAGAGGCGATTCCAAGCCCCCGTTTTCGGCGGTAATGTGATGTGCGTGAAGCTGCAAAGTTGTGCGGTTCACTATCGTGACATTCTGAGTAGAAATATAGATCACTGACTCATTTATATAGTCATACACATGCTAAACAATGCGTATGCACACACATTTTCAGGTGAACGCACACCCAGGTACTGAAAAAATGGGGGAGCACACTATTGTGCTTATGGTGCCCTACCAATTTTGTTTACCTGGATACACCTCTACGCTACATATAAACTTAAACTGGCTTGCTAGTTGTACATCTGATGTTTATTTCAACCAAAACAAACAAAAGCAAAGGAAATTTCTTCTTTCAAAAATCACCCTTCTTGCCCTCCCTGGAACTGCCTATGGTTTTCTATTTTAAATTTCAGCTTTCGTTATATAAAAGACATGGATATTCCAAGCTGAACCGTGTCATTCCCATGAAAATTGGTTGGTAAACACGGGCGCAGTGACCTTTCAAAAATCCCCAAATTTTGGAGTTTGTTTGCCCCCACGCCCTATTTTCGCAATTTTGGAATTTTGGGGGTCCGGAATTGGAGATCTCGTTGAAACATATTAAATGGCATTCATCCCATCAACATTGGACGAATGCATCTCGAGATCTCTGGAAGGGCGGGGAGGGGAGGGGGCAGAATTGGTAATCTTCATCTTTCGGCCAATGCATATTTTTCGAAGGTGCAAAAGTGGCAACGGCTCATATAGTGTTTGAGTTTGGGTCCTCACTTCTGCGTCTACAAAAAATAATGTGTCAGCCGAAAGGTGTTTCGGCCAGTTGATATTTTTTCGGGAACGCAGAAGTGGTAACTCGAATCGCATGGACAATGTAGCCTGTCCTCCAAGATAAAAATGATTTAACCTAACCTAACCTAAAACCTACTGTATGGTTGCAGGGATTGCCCTAGATGGGCATGTAAAACTAATTTTTTGTTAGTTCAATTTGCCTGTTTTTTGGTTTGGTTAGCTCGTATCGGCTGAAGGCAAACATGTGTCAACTGAATCAAAATTCAAGAGTTACCTAACCAAGTCAGTTTACACATCCAGTAGGGGCCAGTGCTTAGAAAAATACCTGAATGGGCTAAATTGTTCACACAGCTTGTGTCGCCACTTCCGCGTCTCCAAAAATTACGCGTAAGCGTCGGCCGAAAGGTAGATTACCACAGATCTGCCCCCCTCCCCCGGGTAATGTGAATCTCACTGCCTGCAGAGAATATGGTTAAGGCAAATAGTCCAAGCAATAGTCGACAAGCTTCATAATTATGCTTCACTACTGACAACTTACTGTGCACATTCTGCTCTCACCTGGAAATACCGTAAATAATGCTTCCTCTTGATGTGCCTTTAAGTTTGAAAGGCTACCCTTGTGACCCTTGATTATAACCTCCTTCGGTCGGCACAGGATATACGTAAAAATGACGTTTTTCCCCTCCTCCTTAAACTCAAAGTACGTTTCTAGATGTGGCCATGGGTGACCCAGACCGGGCTCGTTCTCTGCCTCCGAAGCTGAGGCACCGTCGGACTCGGAGTCAAGGTTTTCGACCTCCAGTGGCGGCGTAAAGACGCCTTGATGGGACATTTTAGTGTCAGGTAGTTAAAATTTCAGGCCAGTCAAGAATCAGTCACCACTCCATCGCCCCATGGACATCACAGATCCAAGGCCATGGCAGCAGTAATCATGTGCTTGAGTGATCTTGGCGGGGAACAGTGTGGCGGTGGTAAGCAATCCGTGACTGACTTAATACAACATTGAAAACTGCCGTCAGCTGGCTGTTCCAGTATAAATGACAATAACTTGGATATCTTCTAGCCCGAAAAATGGCGACTGGGTAATTTATCATTTTAAGTCATATCAAGCTTACGCATAATTCAATACTTTTGTCCCAAAAGACACCAATGTCAGCTGGCCTTTATACTGAACCATTGCCGCCAGCTTGCCGTCAACGTTTATCAGCTGACGAATATTGTCAACAAGTCGACTCCGCGATTGTCAGCTGAGTGCGCGCCCAGCCGCGCTTGTATCGCCGCACGCTATTGGGTGTTGGCTATTCAAGTAGCCAATGGCGTGTGCCGATGCAAATAAAGCCGGGCGGTGTCTGTAAGGAGTTTAAAAAGTAACGGAGTAACGGAGTAACGGAGTAACGGACCAAAAAGTAACGGAGTAACGGACCACAAAAGTAACTTCCGTTACTCAGTCCGTTACAGTAAAATAAAAGTAACGGGTCCGTTACTCCGTTACTCAAAAAAGTAACTTCGTTAGTAACGGAGTAACGGAGTAACGGACCAGTGCCCACCTATGCCATACACATGCTCTTACACAAGGCTTTTTCCCACCATATGTTGCCATGCGTAAGCTAACGGCTAGATACACACAAACGTAATCTTAATGTCCGTATTTTTTATATCGTAACGTACGAAAACAAACATCGTTTTGCCGTCACTAGCTCGAACGCACCAGGTGCACCAAAATCCACCCCGCCGACTTTCCGAAAGGCTTCTGCTTACCAAGAATTCTAAAATAGGGGTACGTCGTTTAGTTTCGCCGCTAGATAGTGGTGGGCGCTTTACCCAAGTGGGCGCCTTACCCCACTCTCCCCTAATAGGTCACGTCAGGGACAAAAGTCAAAATTTGGTTTTATAGCAATAGTTTCGGCGCTGATTTCTCAAATACCAAAACCGGAATGCATATGACGTAGAAAGTTGCCCTCTACTTGCTTATCAAGTTTCAGCTCGATATCAGGTCGGGTCACGAAGCCATGACCTAAAATGTCAGTACGCATAGCCTATATCGCAATAGCCATAAAATTAAATTTTTGAAATAGTGAATTCAAATGATTGAAAACATTTGCAAATAATATTAAATGCACACGAGATCACTCCAAGTGACTCCAAGGTCAATGAAGGTAATTCAAGGTCAAAGGTCACAAGTTGATCTGAAGAACATGGGACCATGACAGCTTCTCTTTTTCATGTCCCTGGCACCGCCTATGCTAACATTATACAAACATTGTAATGCGATTTGTACTTCTTTAGCATAATATGACTAGCATAAGCCAAAAAAGTGTTTTTGCCTTTTTTGTTCATTCATTTGTTGAAAAACCAATCTGCCTATTTTTAAAACCCTGTAAACGTCCATGAATTTTCTCAAAATTTTGGATGTGTATACCCATGGTACAAGTCCTATTCATAATCTCTCGATTCATGCCAGTTTCATCGAAATCGGCCCATGAACATCGGTGTTATAAGAAGTCCAAAAATACCCTTGATTTTGGCATTTTTCCCCCTGTATCCACCCCTTTCAAAATTTGGAAACTTTCTTCTTATCAAAATGTAGATCACGTCACGGCAAATCGATTGCCGTTTGTTGCGATGAAATCGGATGTGTAGTTCTCGAGATCTCAGGGGGGGCCGAGTCGCCCCCCCTGCCGGGAATCAACCATGCCGTCTAGCCCTCGGGAATAGGGTTAATGGGAGATGTCCAACAATGCATCAGTTACGTAACTTCGAATATTCTTTCCAGGGTTTCGACACAAATTTTCGAACACCATTTTCTGATAAGGAAACACTGTCGACTGATATCATGAGATGTTCAACTAAGTTTTTATGTGCACATAGACAACATCTCAGTTTTCTAGCAGTGAAAATACCGCGAAAATGCTGCCTTTAATTATGAAAATATCCGAACTAACCTTCTGCTCAAAAACCAGCCGTCCATCTGTTTCGGTGTACCCAATACAGCACAAATAAGTCTGAAAATTTAGCATCGTAATTCATGACCACAGTGGGACAAAATCAGTGTTTGGCCTCGCCAGTAATTCTGGAAAGGGCTAAAGGTAAGTTTCTGCCCGACGAAATCGCAAACAATCCTTTGTATAATTGTCACCAATGTAAAGAATGTATCATCCTGTTTCTAACCGTACTTTCCATTACTTGGTTTTCTAAAAAATAACAACAAAATCGTAACGATAACGTACCACACAGTAATACCGTGCTGCCGTCGACTGGCGGAGAACAACATTATTCCGCGGCGGAAAATGTAGTGCCGCCAAGGTTAAGGTTATTGACAACAAGGATGTGTACACCCTACATGCATCTTCAAGCGATTAATGACGTCGTATATATGACAATTCTATTCTGTTGCCACAAACTGAACTTGGAGGAACTGCTGAATTATTACGCCGTTATATTATTATATTAGATAATTGTTGGGATATCTGATATCAGTGTTATGACATTATGGCATTTAATACTCGTTAAATTAGGTTGCTAGGTTGGGTTGTGCTGGGCTAGGTTAGGTTAGGTTAGGCTAGGTTAGGTTAGGCTAGATTAGGTTACTATGTTAGGTTAGGGTAAATTTTTATTTATTGTTTTATTTCACTTCCTAATATTTTCCAGTTTTGTTCCGTGATTTCTTGTGCTGGGCTAGGTTAGATAAGGTTAGTTTAGGTCAGGCTAGGCTAGGTTAGGTTAAGTTGGGTTAGGTTAGGTTAGGTTTGGTTACTATGTTAGGTTAGGGTAATTTTTTATTTATTGTTTTATTTCACTTCCTAGTATTTTCCACTTTTGTTCCGTGATTTCTTTTTCAGATATTTTATTTCACTGCTTTCTATTTTTTTTTGTATTTTTCAAATTGCAACTACACTTTGTCATCTTTGTAATATTTTTACTTTTTTTATTATTATTGTTCTTACTATCATTATTATTTTTATTATGTCTATTATTATTATTATTATTATTATTTTTATAATGGTTAACGTTTTATTTCAAAGATAATTTATATCGCATTAGTTATTTCCCCAAACTTTTTTATTACTCTTGATTGGGCCTTGAGTTCGACCGACGACCAATCAGCGTCGAGATCTCACGTAAATAAACTATTTAACGCAGAAACTTCAAAAATCCCTACGCGAGCGTCTGGCGGTTAGCATACCAGTGACGACGCAATCTGTTTCGAGGGAAGTAATGTGTGTTTCAGATTTTTCCGGCAGAAATCGTAAGTAATACTTATCAGTATTGCATTTGAAACGCCATGCAACCACTACTACGATTATTTTCCCTCGAAGTAAGCGCTCCGTCAAAATCTTACTGTTGACCCCGGAAAGCATTTAGTTTCTCCTCGTCACGAACGAACACAGCCGAACTTTTGAGAGGCGTCTTGACGCGCGATCTGGTTGGGGCAAAAATTCCATGCTTGATCCCGGTTTGAAAGTCAGCTCTCTCCAGATAAATTAAACACTCGTCACTAAGAGATCATTGAACGCTCTCTGGTCGTTTTCCAAGAGAGGACAAACCCGTAGTTCGAACACACATTAGGCGCGTTTATACGGGCATTTGGAAAGCTGCCAGATTCCCGGCCAGGTTGCCCGGATTGACCAGCTTTAAAATAAATGCTGATTTAAACTACAGTTTGTTCTGAAAAGGCATATTTTAACATCATGGGACAGAATGAATGTATTGTAATGCAGACAAGCTTGAAATAAAAGGAGGAGTAACCCTGGCTTTTTGTACTACATGCCAGACGTAGTAATTTCCTCGCGTGTTCTGCGGTTTATATGATAGCTCCTGGCCAACCCGGCCGCGTCTCGCCGGTGCGGCCGCTGGCCGAATCCAGTGGTTCACAAAGGTTATATATCTTGACAAACCTGAAAGGTTTTACAACGAAGGCGCTGATTGGTCGAGGACTTGATAAGCTGGAAGCGCAGGAAGAGTGGCAAGGGAGCGGAAAATTCCTTCACTCATTGTGCACGTGGTCCTTGTTCAAGATCGTAGCGTCCGTGCTTGAAGCGATTTGTGATTTTCGAAACCCAAAGAAGGTAAGTGGGTTGGTATACGGAATAAGTCAGCTGTAATTTTAAGCAAATCGGCATAGGTTGCAGTGGTGTTTAAACTGTCACGTCTAACAAGTGAAGGAAACCCAGAACCTCGCGGATGCTTAAACGGGTCAGAAAGGTGCACCCTGGCTAGTCTGGCCGGGAATCTGGCAGCTTTTCAAATGCCCGTATAAACGTGCCTATTCAGCGGCGAACGGGATATGACGCCACGGCATTGCAAAATTTTGCAAAATTTGCTCCCATAAAACCATCATGGAACGTCAGTTGAACAAAATGTTAATGAGCGAGCAAGTTACCAAGGATACCTCCAAAATCATCTCTGAAATGATGAACTTTGCCTTCGCACTAGCTATCACCGTGAGAGTATGTCAAACCTGGCTTGGCTAATGACATAGGCGCGGGAGCCACGGAGCCACGGGGCTTCAGGACCCCCCCCCCTCCACTTTCAGACTGGGGGGCTAATTCCCTCATCTTTTCAGCTTGATGATATGAGATATGCCGGTTTGCCATTTGGCTGTTTTTAGGGAAGAGTAATCATATCTAAGAAAATGTCAAACATGACGAAAACTTAACCTTTAAATGGGAAATGAATATGAACAGCGAGGATCAAGCAATGCTGAAGGACAGGAAGGCGGGTGAGCGGGCGAAGGAAAGGGAATATTTGGTAGCTCAAGGGGCAGCACAAACTGCAGACAATTTGCACGCATAAATAGCAGTGGAAACGCTCTGATTGCGGTTGATACCGCAATATGTGTCTATGTGTTTCCCTGGTAGTGGTTGTTTCTTTTGGTTGTGGCGACGGAAGGTCGTATACCAGCGCTGACGACAATGAAATGAGGCGCCATGAGCTGGCGCTGTCGGCTTTTATGGGAAAAAAGGTCTCTACACAGGCGCGAATCTAACGGGGGGGGGGGGCGACCACCCCCCTCAGGCCTGAGAATGGGCTCCTCTCGAGTCGGCGCCGAAAGGACCCTCTCAGACTCAAAAAAGGCCCCGAAGGGGCTCCGTATGAGCTTCACGGGGCATCTGTGAGAACGTGACGGGCTCTTAATGCAGTTAAGGAATGGGGTTGGCTCTGGGAGGGCTAGATGACCCCAGAGATGCATGGTGCTCGCAAAGGGCCCCTGCGACCGCAACAGGGTCCGGCACTGCAGATTGTCCCTGAGACCGTCAGAAGGGTCAAAGGGCCCCTGAAGCAGCTACGGTGAGGACTGAAACCCTAGGACGGCAAAGGGGCCCCTAGAATTTCATAGGGGCCCTGAAAGGGTTTTACGGACATGCATAAAAAGCTGAAGGTTCTTAACGCAGTCAGAGGGCCTTCGGGAGGGTTAATAAAACCCTGAAACGGCAAGATGGCCCTGAAGATGCATAGAAAGACCCCTGAAACTTCCCAAGGGTTCCTGGGACCGTAAGAGGGGCCCCAACACGGCAAAGGGTTCATGAGACTGCTAAGAATGTCAAAGAAGCCCCTAAGACGGCAAGAACTCATAAGGGTGCCTAGCACGGCATAAGGAGACCGTGGCCAGCCAGAGGGGTCTCCTGAACAGGGATTCATCACTTACCTCAACCTCGAGAGGGACCCCAAATGGGCTACATTGTTTTTTTGAAAACCTGAGGGGTTCTTAATGCAGTCAGGGTGGGAAGGAAGGTCAGGTGTGTCCTGAGACGGCTAGGTGGACTCCTACATGGCAGACGGCCCCTGAGATCACCAAAAAGTTCGAAAGACCCCTGCGAGGCAAAGACGATAAGAGGACCTCTAAGACGACATGGGGGCCCTGGACCGCGATAGGGCCCCCGAGTGCATTAGGCAAGCTCTTGGCACAGAAAAGACCCACCTGAGAGTGCCAGTGAGGTCCCTGAAGCGCCAATAAAGGTCCCTGATACGGCTATAGGGGCCTTAAGACTGCCAGATATACCCCATGGAACAGAGGACGACCCCTGATACAGCCATGGAGACTACCGGAGACATTCAGAGGGCCCATGGCACTGCACAGGGCTCTGAAATCGTCAAAAGGTCTTGTAACTGCCACAGAATCCCTGATACAGCAAAAATGTTTCCCAGAGACGACAAGAGAAGCACCTAGGGCAACAGAGCGTCCCCTGAGACTGCCAGAGAGGGTCTTTTGAGATTACTAACTAGCAGTCTAGCAATTAAGGCCAATGAGCCTACCAGAGGGACCCCTAAAGCTATTAAGCCATGAGGCGTCCAAACAATTCCTGAAACGGCCGAAGCACCTAGAAGATTGCCACAGATGCCTCTGTCATGACAGAGAGAGAGAGAGAGAAAGAGACGGACAGAGGGTCCTTGTTACTGCCCGAGAGGCTTCTTAGACGGCAGACATTCCCAAGGGACGACAGGAAGGAATCCGAGATGACTTTAGTGCCCCTGAAACTGCCAGATGGGTTCATGACACTGCTCGAAGTGTCCCTGAAACTGCCAAGGGACCGCCTAAGACGTCCCGAGGAATACGTTTAACGCTGAAAGGAACCTGAGAACAGTACTACGGGAGGGTGGAAGGGCTCCTGGACCAGATACAGACACGAAATTCCAAATATAGGGAGTATATTTAAAAATCCATCTAAATCCACAAAATCCACTAAAATCCTTCTGTTGTCATATTTTGGTGTTTATATTATCATCCGTTGAGTTTTATTCCCCATTTTGCAGGTGAACAAAACGCAAAATTTACTCAAATGATGTCATTCCCTTGGATTTTCTCCGTAATTTTATATGGCAAAAATGCGAAATTGCATGGAATATTTTAGCCTGTGGGGGGGGGGGGTCGGGAGGAGGCCCCACACTGACTATTCGCCCCCTCCCCTTGGCAAAACCCTGGATCCGCCCATCCCTCTACAAGGTTGATATTTATCTTCTTTTTTTAATCTGGGTTCACCAAAAGTTCGGCACGTAGCTGAAAGCGATTTACTACAGGAAAGGCTACGAGAGGGTTAAAACTGGACATAAGTTTGATGTACTCCATGCGTGCATTTGGAGGAATTTAGTTTTGTATTATTGGTATCAATTTCATGATTTTTGTGACAGTTACAGATGGTCCCCTGGGTTGCATAGATTTAGCTTAAAAGAAGCACATTTGAAAGATTGATAGGACCCAAAGGCCATACTGGAATTGTCACAGGCTAGGAGGAAACGTTTGTTTCAAAGCTGATAAGTGTAATTTAATATAGGCCAGGCAGGGCCTGAGCCCTAACAATGATATTTTTTTCTAAATATCCTAAATTATGAGTGCCTGGAACAAAAGGCAGATGAATATATCACAATCCACAATAAATCACGCATATATATGTTTATATATATATATATATATATATATATATATATATATTCCTGTACTTAGGTAGGGCACTTGGTTTTAAACATTGCTCATTAACGATGAAGGCATTACGTACTCGTACCAGGTTTTCGTTTTCCTCCACATCTCTGATCCGACATTTAGTTTCGAGAGATGAATTAGAGATTAGGCTTCCAAGGTTCGTTATACACAATGGGAACATTAGGTTCAGAAACATCTATTTAAAATTGGAACCAAGATCAGGTAAATGCGCATCGTCAGGTAAATATGGAATGCGTAGCGAAACGACAAATCGACGCTTGCAAGACCAACAGTTCAATGCGCATGCAAAAAGCACAACTGATGTCACACTGAGAAGAAAGAACAGTCAGCTCTAATGCAGGGAAAGCATGACATGATTTTCGTTGTTTTTTTAGGTAACAGCCACACCACTGCAACACCAAACAAGTGGAAAACCAAACAAATCCAAAACCAACCAAGCTGCATTACAAAAACCAAACGTCTTCTGCCCATAAGCTCGATGAGCCCATTATTAAAGGTATAGTCGGAAGCAACATAACATGCAAAAACAGTCAAGACAAACTCCAATTAACGACATGCTATAAGAACATGAAAACAACTAACATGATCATGAAACAAAGTTCTCCCAGAGTCAAAAGCTACCTGAAGTCAACTTATGTAACGGGTCAGTACTACGTTTTTGGACAAAGTTTGAATTTATGATATGGGGTTCTTCATAACGAAATGCCACGATTTTTGACACGTGGAAAGATATGCCTGTCCCAAAAAATTTGTGTAGAAACCAGGCTTGAAACATCATTCTGCCAGGAAAATGGCGTCTCTCAAGCATCAAGCAGTTCGCGACATGATCGCAAATACGCGGAAAATAATCCCCGTAGTTCGAAACCTTCAATAGCGAGGTACTTTAAAGGCATTGGAGTGTCGCGATCAACTGTATATCATATCCTGAGGAGAGTGGATGTTAGGAGTGGGGACATGCTCAGCATGCTGGGGAAGATCTCCAGTCAGTAAAAATGCCAGATGATCGCAGGGGTCGGCTGATCATAGCCGCTTAGGGCAAGGTGGGTATATCCCAACGCCTCCTAGCAGGGCGATTTGGCATATCCCAGTCCTATGTGAGGAAAATACTCCAGGAGAAGGGTGTACAGTATACGAAGCGTGTTCAGGCACCTCAGATCACGGAAACCCAGGCAAGCCGTCAGACAACACGGATTTGCAGCTTATCCCGCGGACCAATGTCCAGTAGTCAAGGCACGGACGTGATAATGGATAATGAATCATACTTCATCTACAGCGGCGCCCAAATGTGCGGTAACGAAGGGACTTATGTAAATGCTGGAGGAGATGTCCCTTCAGAAGTCAAATTTAGGGTGGAAAGTAAATTCCCTCGCAAACTGTTGCTGTGGCTGGCTATCAGCCCACGTGGGGTCACCCGCCCAGCGATCATGCCCAGCAAGAATAATACCTGTGAAACATACCAAATGTATGAGAGCAGTTTTTTTTCCATTCATGCAAGACCACAAGCCAGATGGCCAGCACGTTCTCTTGCCAGATCTGGCGAACGCACACAACGCACGTGAGACCTTGGAACTGCTGAAGGAGGCCAACGTCCCAGTCATAGCACGAGACATGAACCCTCCTGGCACCCCCAGCTTCGCCCCATAGAAGACATGTGGGGATTGGTGAAGCGAAGGCTGGAAAGAACGCTCGGACCATCAGCTGAAGGCTAGAATCCTCAAAATCATCAGAGAAATCGACCCGGAGGTGCCGCGGGTCGATATGGTGGCGGAAGTGCCTGCGCGCGTGCTTCTGCCTGACAAATATGGGGTCGCTTCCCTTAACCACTGACTCCATCGCAATCACAGAGAGATATAGTTGATATAATGGGGTCGCTCCCCTTGACCAGCGACTCCATTGCAGTCACGGAGAAATACAGTTCATGTGCTGTGAATATCGTGTTTGTTGCATAAGAACATCGCCTCGTATGAGGAGTCAAACTTTGTTCAAAAGCATAGTACTCACCCATTAATACAACAGTTTTCATGCCCCGGGTACAGGATGTAGACTGCAGGGGAGTGTCAGAGCAATTATGCTTTTTCCATACGCATTGAACCGTAGGTCTTGTAAGCGTCAATTGCTCGTTTCGCTGCGCATTTTATACCTGACAATGGAGGAAGAATCTCCGAAATGCTGAAATTTTAAAAAGATGTTTTTGAACCCAATATTTGCCTTATGTATGACGAGCCTTGGAAGCCTAATGTGCAATTTACTTCCCAAAATCAAAAGTCTGACCAGAGATGTGGAGAAAAAAGAGAAAAAGCTGGTACGAGCACGTCATGCCGTGACCTTTAATAAACAACGTTTATATATATATATATATATATATATATATATATGCGGTAGTTATTTAAAGATAAAGCTGCCATGGCATATGTAAGCTTTCTCCCTAACGATTCAGTCTTGCGCAAGTTTGCTCGGTTTCCGGACGTATGTACGTGTAAAATCGCTCCTAGGCTATGTACACACAAATGAGAATTAAAATCATATCTTCTAACAGTCGACCGGTTTCGTATATTTTTTATACATTTCCAAAAATGGGGTACTTACTATATGACGAGACAGTGTAAAATTAGAATTACTGCTGTGCAGCTCATGCTTAGTTCATGCTTGACTTCGGACGCGTTTTTCACGTAGCGGAGGAACATTGTCAAACGTAATAAAATATGACAGACACCTATTCGTTTCCACTCCTCACTATGACAGTCTAGGTCCTTCAGAGAGCTGAAGGATGCCCCTGGCGTTCACCTGTCTGTTGGCCCTATTCCCGGAGGGCTAGCGGTACGGCCGATTCCTGGCAGGGGGCGGATTCGGCCCCCCTGAGATCTCGAGAACTACTCGTTCGATTTCATAGCAACAAACGGCAATCGATTTGTCATGACGTAAACTACATTTTTATAAAAAGCGGTTCTCAAAATTTTTGAAAGGGGTGGATACAAGGGGCATAAA
Source organism: Capitulum mitella (assembly GCA_030062745.1). Lineage (NCBI taxonomy): Eukaryota > Metazoa > Arthropoda > Thecostraca > Pollicipedomorpha > Pollicipedidae > Capitulum > Capitulum mitella. Next base: position 17,910,201 of record CP099847.1, on the reverse strand, counting down.
AATTAAAATGAAACATGTTTTTGAACTTCTTATAACTCCATTGTTTATGAGCTGGTTTTGATGACATTAACATAAATCGAGAGATTATGGATGGGACTTTTACCATTAGCCCACATATTTGAAATTTTGAGAAAATTCGTAGGCGTTCACAGGGTTTTGAAGATATGAGGACTAGTTTTTCAAAAACTGATTTAACAAGAAAGTTAAAAGGAAAATTTTTTGGCTTCTTCTAGTCACGTTATGCTGAAGAAGTACAAATCGTATCACAATGTTTATATAATGTTACCATGGGCGGTGCCAGGGACATGAAAAAGAGGGGACTGTCACGGTCACATGTTCTTCAGATCAGCTTATGACCTTTGGTTTTAAATGACGTCCAATGACTAGAATCACTTGAAATGATCTCGTGTGCATTTAAGATTATCTGAAAACATTTTCAAACATTTGAATTCACTCTATTTCCGAAATTTCGTTTTCCAGCTGTTGTGATATAGGGCACGCGCACTGACATTTTAGGTCATAGCTCCGTAACCCGACATGATATCGAGCTAGAACTTGGTACACAAGTAGAGAGCACTCTTCTACGTCACATTTATTTCGGGTTTGGCATTTAAAAAAATAGCGTCAAAATATTTGTTATAAAACCACATTTTGACTTTTGACCTTGACCTGACCTTGTGAAGTGACCTCAGATGAGCAGAATTGTATTTGTATCTTGCCCAACTATTTACCTATACATCCGTATGAAATTTCAAATTGTATCTTAAAAACGCTGCTTTTCACAGTCATTTTCCTTTCACCCTCAACAGGGCCAAAAATGGCCTGAGGTACCTCCCAAAAACGTTGCCTGGCTTCGCCCCTGAGCAAAACCGAATTACAAAATTTTGCCACAGCACGTAGAAAGAATAGCTAGGAAAAGTGATCAAGTTTGGTGAAGCTGCGTCAAAAACCCTGGAATTGGCAAGCAAAAAACCCGAGGGGGCGGATTCAGCCGCCCTGCCGGGAATAGGGTTAATCACGGGATCCATCTCGCGTATCAAAACTGATTCAAGCGTCATAAGGCGTCGTATGTCACGTGCTCGAGCTAAGAAGACAATATTAGAGACAATATCCTGTCGAGTCAAGCGGGTGCGGTGATGTTGTGATGTGTCGGTTGGAGGATCGCCGCTCTGTAGATGCATGATCAGGCGTCTTGACAATGATATTGCTGTGTTACCAATGTACCCACTGTTAGGCAGGCGTGCACAGTCTCCCTTGATGCATTTTAGCGGTACACGGCACTGTTTTAGCGACGGTAGGTTGTTAGACATGTTGTTTTTCATAACCAAAGCGGATGAGGTAGGGCTTTGGTAACAGATGTGCAGCTATAGCCAGATGACATTTGGTTCCTGAAGTACAAGTGGAACGTGTCCCCTTGCTCTTGTGACTGCGTGTAGATGTTTGTCGATATCATTCTCAACACGACGAACATCTATGCACGACAGATACGTACACAAATCTATGTAGGACAAACATCTACAACCAATCACAAAAGGAGAGCAAGGGGACATTTTCCACTTATACTACAAGAGCCGAATGTCATCTGGCTACAAAATGGATGAAAAGCACCGGCAAGCATTATCAGCATAAAATGTAAGACCCAGCCGCCCAGTGACAAAATCTGGCTACGTGTCTATTACCAAAGCCCTACCACATCCGCTTTGGTTGAAAAACATGTCTAACGATCTATCGCTGCTCAAGCAGAGCAGTGTCGTGTACCGCTACAAATGCGCCTGCATTTGTGCACGCCTGCCTAGCTGTGGGGACATCGGCAACACAACAGCAACGTTTTCAAGACGCCTGATCATGCATCTACAGAGCGGCGGTCCTCTAACCCACACAGCACATCACGGCACCCGCTTGACTCGACAGGATATTGTCGCTAATATTGTCTTCTTAGCACGAGCGCGTGACATACGACGCCTTATGACGCTTGAATCAGTTTTGATACGAGATGTGGATTCCGTGATGAACAGACAGGTGAACGCCAGGGGCATCCTTTAGCCGTATGGTGGCCCTAGACATTCACAGGGAGGATTGGAAAACAGGTGTCTTGTGATATTTCATTGCGTCTGACGATGTTCTTCCGCGATGGCGTCCGAAGCCAAGCATGAGCTAAACATGAGCTTCATAGCAGTAACTCTAATTTTGCACTGTCTCATCATATAGAAAATACCCTCATTCTTGAAATTGTATGGGAAAATACGAAACTGGTTGACTATTAGCGGGTGTGATTTTAATTCTCACGTGTGGACATTATGAGCCTGGGAGCGATTTTACACGAACATACATCCAAAAACCGAACAACGTTGCGCTAGACTGAGAGAGAGAAGCTTACTAATGAATTACTAATGAAAATTCGCTAGAGAGAAAGCTTGCAAATGCTTAGGCAGCTTTATCGTTAAATAATCACTGCATTAATATTAACTTGCTTCCGTCATATACCAGTATATATATATATATATATATATATATTACATTTGTGTTTATTTTCATATAAATGCATGTATAGTTAGGTATTTGAAGTTTTCCCAAAAAGCTGTGAACAGATAAAAATTGTTCTTGCTCAAAATAAAATAAGTAAGTAAAATAAAGTAAAGTATATAAAATAAATCAGGCACGTAGTCAGAATTTTCCTCGGGGGGGGGGGACAAATCCCAAATTTCGCCATATGCCACTGGGATGTGACGAAATTTATAGGGAAAAGCTGCAATTTTACGTAATTTGCGTCATATTGAACGCACAGGGAAACATACACTGTTTTCTTTGTAACATATATGTGATCACTATTCCGTATTAGTGCGAAGTCGCCATATATCTAGCAAGGACTGCTTGGCTCAGGGGGACGCCATGACCCCCATGGCACCCTTGGCTACGTCCCTGGGCTAAATTCACTGGAAAACTTACATTTAAGAAGGAGAGGGGAGGGTGCCCAGCCCTCTCCTTTGCCCTCCCAGTCATTCATATAAAACAGTACCCCAACCACTGGTGTTGGTATTCTGGTCTTGCAGTTAGTTTTCGGCACTGCCAGAAACGCTGCCTGTGGGTAGCTGGAAAGAAAGCAGTCATCTGCTTGTTTGATGTAGTCATTGTTTCACTGACTGGTGACCGCAGTCTCATATCCAGTCAGTGGGACAATAAGGGCAAAGTTCTCTCTCCTGGGAGGGTAGGAGACCTCCAAAATGGGGACCTCTGGGGCTCCACATTGAGGTATCACAGAAAAGTCGTCTAAATTTGGTGAGACATTTGAAAATGATGGCCTGCTAGAGGTCCATTTTAAAGACAACGGAATACATTCTGTTAGAGAAGTAAATTTGTGGGTAAATGGTGGGGGTCCCAAAGGCAGGTAAGGGCCTTTTACGAGTACTTTGCCCCTCCTGAGGCAAATCCTGATTAGGTGCCTGAGTGAGTGGGGGATGGGGTGGGGGTGAAAACTGAGTCAAAGGCCCAATTTTCAGGCTATCCACTCACGCTCGCTGCTGAAGTAAGTTGGGGAAGCTGCCCAATTTGCACCACCTTTTCGAAAAACCGCCACTGTGACAATGACATTTTAAAAAATTGTTTCATTTATTTCTCATACATCATCTCTTGCCTTTTGGCCACCAGAATATCTGGTGTTTTAGAACTTTAATCTTTGCCTGCTATTTTTATTTGATTTCTAGCGAGACGTTGCAAAGGACACAATTAGGGCAACCCTGCCATAGTTGCGCCACATCATGTGCCTAACTGCGCCACCATGGAAACGATGTGGAGGTACTTTTACGGCGGGTGAAGGTATAATAAATTAAATAAATCACTATCTGGTACACTGTCTGAACAGTATCACTTATTGTTCCTCCTGCAGATACCTCCCGACAGGTGGGGCGAGGTGCGTGGATCCCGACAAGATGCTGGGCAAACCCCATGGAGGTGACCACATTAAGCGCATCCGATGGATTTGGGGTCCATACCCCTATTGCGATCCAAAAATATTTCCCTTTTAAGTCCGAAAATAAAACAGTCCTGCATTTTATAAATGGCGAAGTAAGATCTAGGGGTGTCGATTTCCGTAAATGATTAGGGAGGGGGCGAGCCAAATGCCCGATAACCTAACCTCTCCCCAAATGCGGATTTCTCAACGGATTTAACCCACTTGATTTTGACCAACGGGAATTAACAGTTTTTTTGTTTCCATCTATTGGATGAAAAATTACAATTATCTCCATGTATACAGGTATATATATAGATAAAATATAAAAAATAGAGATGCTTTGCTTTAGGCCTTATTTTGAACTATCTGCCTATCTCTTATCCACCCCGGCAGTTTTTTCGTCATTATTACTCATTTCCCTTTAAAAGCGTCCGGAAATATTGGGGGAGGGGGGCCAAGCCAACATTGGTGGGCCAAATCATCATTGGGTGGGCCAGGGCCCTCTCAAAAGAACACAAATCGACATCCCTGGTAAGGTCGCCGAAACCGAAGGGTTTGGGGTATGGAAAGGGTGCATTCTTCCCTCCAGTGTATATTTTAGCATGTCAACTAGGGAGCAAATGACTGTAGTGGCAGCTAATCGGGGAAGGCATAACGATGCCGCTTGCTCTGAAGGGTACAGAGAGTGTTGTCACCGGCGAACCAGCCTCTCCAAATGAATTGGCTAAAACATGCAAAATGTTTACCCGCAGGATTGATGCGAGGCCCTCGTTCCATGTTGTCAGGATTCTCGACCTGGGGGCTGCCTGCGAGACTTGGGGGCGTTGATTACATAATGAGTGACAAAAAATGGTGCTTTACATTACTTTTCGTGGTCCGCGTGGACGGCGGGGGCTAAACCGACTCAGTGTGGGGAGAGCACTGACGGCTTCAGCCTTCCCAAGGAAGCTCTGGTAACGTTTCTGCCTCACTATTGACGTTTCCCTTCTGCAGCCGAAATCTCTTCCCCCCGTAATTCTTGCTTTAAATGGGTCTCAGACTTGTGAGAAATACTGGAACAACCATCAGCACATCATAAGCTAGTCCTGCCCTGACTGCGCTAATGGCGCAATTGGGCCCGGCAAATGGTGGCGCAAAAAAGGCAATGGCTCTACCATAACAAAAACTAGCCGAGGATAAAGAACCCACGCTTGTATGATCTCTGTTCTAGTCAAACAGGAAGCGTAATTCCACAACGAAAGCACTGCAAGGGATCATTTTTGCTTCACAGTATTGATAGAACTGTTATATACGGATATCACCAGGCGGAAAATTATTTCAAACTTGCACTGAAACTTTACGGACGCACCACACGTCTGTAACGCTGCCAGAGAGGAAGAGAAAATGATCAAATCTGCAGCCATCCTGTCTCTCTCGGGAAATGTCCTTCATCTGTCAATCAGTTCTCTCAATTAGGAGATAATGGAGGGTGGCCCAATTAGGCAGGGGCAGGGCAGTTTGGGCCATTGGGCAATTTGCCCTACTGCTGAACTAGTCAAATGCACCAAGTTTTGTCAATGATTTGCTTCAGTCCAGCCTTGTTACGTTTGCTCCGGTAAACTTCCAGCCTTAAATGGAATATCCCAGTGTGACTGTGTTGTCTGTCGGGTGAGCTACCTGAGAAAGCTTCTGAAGCCTCCAGCATCATTTTCAATTAGAACACTGCGTGGATGAAAGACGAGCGAAGACTTCATGTTGAGGAATTTCGAATATTACCGCGTACGTCCAGGAACATTTTGCATAACTTTCCGCATTTGCTAGCTCGGCATTGGTAAAAAGTCATTGAGAAGAGCGGGAGAGAGACAGAGAGAGTGGGAGAGAGAAGAGAGGGCAGAAAGAGAAGCGGCCCAGTGAAAGAGCATCTGGATGTATCCTTGATTGTTTCATTGATTTTCGAGGCCCCCCCCAACTTTGAAATCGTTCCTGCGCCCCTGGGTAATATTTACCCTGAATTCCGATGTCAGGGCTCAAACTCAACAACACAGTGCAGAACAATGTTTCTAGGGAAAATCGGGCTAATATAATGCAGGAGAAGTTGATACAGTGACTTTTCTTCCTAAAGTGAGGCTTGCTTTTCACCAAAACTACGTATATTCAAAACCGTAACTAGCTAATAGCTTCAGAATTGCCAGGTGCAAATCCAAAGAGGCAGGCGCCTAGGGGGCTATCAGCTTCTCCGAGAGCTGATAGCCCTATAGATGGATGAGAGGTAAAATCTAACGAAAGTAGACAATATGTATGAAAAAAAATAATGGAAACGGGACGCAAGGGTCATCGATTCCCGAGCGTACATCCTCCGTCCCATGTCGCTCCTCTGGAGATTTCCGTATCCATCCACTGTGGGTCATAAGCCACGCACGAGCGGGTTTAAATACCTTCAGGTGTGATCTGTGGCGTCCTCCTTCATCCCCAGAAATACTCATGGACTTATTTGTCCACTAATATCTGTTTTCTTGTCCTAGGGCAAAGGTCCCTTGCTGCGCCATGCTCCCGTGCATTGTCACCGTCAAGAAGGCAGACCCGGGAATCAGAAATCTCTACCTTCTGTTATCCGAATGGACGACGACAGATTGTCGCTGGTGGATCGATCACTTTCCCTCTCACTGATGGTGTCGCCCAGGATTCTTTGATTGGGCCGGTGCTCTTCCTCACCTCTGTGAACGATCTCCCTTGTTTTCAAATACACGGCCGATTTTTGTCTTATGCTGAGGACATTCAGCTGTGCATTCTTTTTTCGCCGATGGCAATGGCCTCAAAGACCTCAAATACGCATCCAGTAGTTCATGCACGATCCGCAGATCTGGTTCCAATTTAATGGTCTGAAGATGAATTTCGATAAAATCAGTTCCATGTTATTCGGCACGCCGTCCTCTCTAAAAGAAAAGACAACAGACTTTGGTACTAAAATCAACGCATATCCTCATCGTGTTCTTTCGAACCTTTCTTGACTTGCTACAGCCAAGTCACATTTACTGCCAGACGATGCAACGCAGTTCTTTCATCTCTGTACAAGATCCACCATCATCGCACTTCCAAAGCGCTACAACTCCTTGTCCAAGCCCCTGCTTTCTCCCACATCATGTGCTGCATTTCAGTGTGGGTTGGTGCTGCTGATTGTCGCCTGAAAAAAGTACAGTGAGTCGTCAATTACGCCTCTAGAGTGGTGACTGGTTTTGCTCGCAGGGATCACATAAGCCCTCCTCTTCGGCGACTTGAGTGGAGCAGTGCTTGGCATTCGGTGACGAGTCGAGACCTTGGCAACGTGCACCACAGCGGTTTGTTTCTCAAGGTAGACGATTATCCCGCAACCGAATTTTTTTTATTTTGTTGACAACTCTATTCTGCATAAAAGTGGCACAAAGCTCTGTCCAGTTACCAAATTTAGTACTGACACCAGATAAAATCACCACAACACCCAAATCCTGTTCAAAAGCGGGAAGCGGTACAACGTCGGTCAGGTAGGATATTGTTCCAGATGCTACACATAGTCAAGAAGAGCGTAATAATTATTTCGAATGATTTCAAAGGAAGTTCTTCACGTCAAGAGACTTCACGCGCTTGTGCTTATGCCTGTTGTTTTTCCAGGGGTGCACCCAGGGTTTTTCTGAGGGGGCGGAGGTAAACAGTTACGAAATAGTAAGCAGCCGACTCCTCGCCACGTATAAAACCCCCATTCTTTTCCAATGGGGACCTGGACCTGCCCCCCCCCCCACACTGGATGCTTTGATGCGCGCTTGTGTTCTCGGACCTGAAGGAAAATGGACAATGGAAGCTTAGGAATTCCTTATATTTACAGATGCCATCGTCGGAGTTCTGAGCTAACGCCGCCTGGGCCTGCTGGGAAGCGATGTCGCCGGGCGACGGTGGCGCCGCCTACTGGATGCGGCGACAGAGCAGCACGCCGTCGCCCAGGTTGAGCAGACTGGCGTGCACGCGTGTGTCGCCGGCCGCTCTCCTGTTCAGCCGATGGATGCAGAGCGTGCTCTCATCCATCTGGTCCTCGTCGGCTACGACGCGACCGCTCCAGAGCGCGTTGTCGACGGCCAAGAGGCCGCCGACGCGCAGCAACTGCAGCGCCGCTTCGTAGTAGCGCAGGTAGTTCGGCTTGTCGGCGTCGATGAAGGCGAAGTCGAATGTTCCCGCCTCGCCGCCGGCAATAAGGGCCTGCGGATGAGTCCAGCCGGTCGGTGGTGGAATATGCACATCAGCACAGTCGCTCAGCGATCAGAAATTCAGAGGCCAATGTTCAGTGGTGAGAGTCATCTGGTGTAAAGGTTACGGAATGTGGTCAAAAAGTGGCAGGTATAAGAAAGCGTGTTTAGCAGGATGAGGTAGACGGTTCTTGCATGAACATATCGGGTGCTAAGAGCTGTAAGTTAAAGGATCGAGGCGTTCAATAATGCTTTGTTCGGATTGGTTAGATTGGAAGAGGCGCACCCCACGCTCTAAACGTCCGCCAATGGGCCCAGACAGAAGCGTCGCCAGGTGAGGGCTGGCCGGGCACCTGCCCCGCTGATATCCCCTGGAGAGACTTACAGTCCCAGCGACATTTCGGCATCATAAGTGCATTGTATTCATGATGAGGCATTGTTATCATTTTTTGTTTTTTTTTCTTGTGTATTATACATGTATATATATATATATATATATATATATATATATATATATATATATATGTATGTGTGTGTGTGTGTGTGTGTGTGTGCACATATTGAAAAGAGCCACACTTCGGAGTCAATTCTGTCACAAACATTCACCGACCATGCTTTTCTTAATACACGCACATAAAACAATTCAAACGGAGCCTTCACTGCAGTATTTCGCTTTTATCATGCCCGCTGCTACTTTATTAAAAGAAAACTGACCCGGTGACATATTTATATTTTCTGTTGTGCTGATCATTGTCGACTCCACGATGCGCCTTTTGATATAGTCACTCGAACTGAACACAGTTTTGGCTTGGTCAAAATCTAGTGAATGACTAAAATCCCTAACATGACAAAAAATGACACTTTTTTTCGTTTGCAGCCCGTATATCCCTCCCGTGTTCGTATATCCTTTTTGATAAATCCCTCCCTGTTTCCCCGAGATAGGCTCTCTTGATGCACTGTTTACATGTTTACTCAAACGCTTACTTGCATTATTATTCTTTTCATGATAAACAGACCAAAAAGGCAGTGATTTCGGGGTTATTACTAAGGGCGTATAGGATCTGTTACTCGCAAGCACACCCGAATGAAATAGAAAATATTAAAGGAGTAAAAAGAGTATTCGTAGGACTACGATATCCGGAATAGTTTATTCATGATGCCCATTTGTTAGCTAGAAGAACATTTTTCTAAAAAAAATGGGAAGGAAAAAGGCACCCAAAAAATGTTTAGTTCTGCTGTATAACGAAAGCCTGAAAGGCTTCAAACAAGTGTATTACGAGGAAGGTGTGGGTATGGCATTTACGTACCACAACACGCACATCGTGGTGTCGACATTGATCAGCACAACAGAAAATATAAATATGTCACCGGGTCAGTTTTCTTTTAATAAAGTAGTGGCGGGCATGATAAAAGCGAAATACTGCAGTGAAGGCTCCGTTTGAATTGTTTCATGTGCGTGTATTAAGAAAAACATGGTCGGTGAATGTGTGTGACAGAACTGATGCTGAGTGTTTGTAGAACTTTGACAGGGAGCCGAGGCGATTCGAAACAGTTAGTTTTTAATGCATAATTCGCGACTCCGAAGTGTGGTTCTTTCAATAATCAGTGCGAAACTAAGTGCATTTGTTTCCAATATATATATATATATATATATATATATATATATATATATATATATATATATATATATATATATATACACGCACACACACACACACACATATATATATATATATATATATATATATATATGACATGTTGGGATCATTTCACCCTTGAGGTGCTTTGACGGCCCCAAGCACTTTGCCATAAAAGCGCATTCAGGGGGCTTGGAGGCCTGGGTCCCCCTATCACGGAGGAGCCCTCCGCGCCAGGCGCGGAGAAATCTCCTGACTGCTCTGCAATGGGCTCATCGGATAACGGGCACCATTATTAGGAACACTTCCAGCTAAAGGGTTACTTACTGGCTAAAGCTACTTTAGTACTAGTTAAGTGGCCCCCGCTGGCACGTGAAGAAGGTGTCTTCTGGCTTGTAAACAGGCCTCCTGCCGGCCAGTGAAGGGCCACCCATGGGTCTGTAGATGGGCTCCATGCCGACCTGTTCGGGGGTTTCTGCCAGCCTGTAAAGTGGTCCTGTGTCGCCCTGCAGCTGGCCCCCTGTGGACCTATGGAGGAACCCAGAGGCCCAATACCGGCTTGTAAAGGCTTTCCTGTTCGCCCATGAACAAGCGTCTACTGGTCTGTAAGCAACCTGCCTGCGGACCTGAAAATGTAAAGGCTGTAAAGGACCCCTCCAGGCCTGTAAAAGGTGACCTGTTGGCCTATACGGAGACCGTGCCAAGCTGTAAAGGGTCCACCCACAGGCCTTTAGATGGCCCCTATTGCCGGCTCTGCAGGTCAAGGGGACGCCGAGTTGACCTGTAGATGGCCAGCCTGCCGGCCCGAAAAGGGGCCCTCTATTGACCTATCAGGAATCCTCTGCTGGCCTGTAGATGAGCCTCTGGTGGTCTGCAGAGGTGACCTTGTAAAGAGTCTCGCTAAGCCCCTACAATGGTTCACGCGCATCTGCAAGGTAACTATTGTAGCTTCGAATCTCGCCAAGTCGAATCTCACTTCGCAGCTCACGTTTGCGAAACAAAGACGACACAGGCCGAGGGTTCAACGCACGAGGAGGGCCAGTGAAACCGGAGCCCTTCCCTCAGCCAAAAACCTGGCACCCTGCTCTTCCACCGACAACCATGCCGGGTTCGCCGCTGATTGTGAAACAATCACTTTACCGCCGAACGATGGGTCGCCGGAAGCTGGAGGTCCCCCGACCGAATGCCTATCCCTTCGCCCCCCCCCCCCTCCAGGAGAATCCTGGGTGCATCCATGCTTTACCAGCACTTTCTGACATGACGTACTGGTGGCTTCCATAGGTCAGAATTGATGTTTCCTCCCAGCTTGGCACCATCGCAGAACAGGGTTAGACGCCGACGGTCCCGGATCCGAACATTTCCTGACGAATATTAGCCCCCCCCTCCCCGAGCCGGGAGTATTCCTCCAGGGTTCCCGTTCAAAACGGACGCCTGATGCGTCTATCAACGCAGAATGGTGACACACGTGTTTGGGTACCCGGAGAAGTGCCGGGCACTGACATTGGCAGATTCTGAGAAAAGATGCGTATATCGGCAGGGTTACGACTCACTGCTACAGATCGTTTTAAACAGATTCTGGAAAAGTGGGAACCATGTCACATAGCCCTTTCCGATTCCACTCTTGAAACCCGAAAGAAAACGTAGTTGGGTGCACGACGGTACAGGTCAAATATCATCGGTTCGCACACCAGTTCGGCGTGGCTCCAGACTCAGTAGCATTCCGTCTCCGGGGGTCTTATGAAATAACAGCTTACATAACAGTCAGAGCAGGACCTTCCAACAGTTTGCCAGTTAACACGTTTATCCACACAAATTTTGTGGTAAGATAGGACATCCGCCTAGTCCGGCTGCGTCTCGACAATCCTTCGCCCGCCAGCCTCACACACGCGCCCCAACGTCTCCACGCTTTATTTCCGACTGCCCCCGACGCCACCGCACATGTCGGCCTGAAATCCGATCTGCGCCCGGGATCGGCTCCTCAGCCCCGACGTTAAAATAACACTGATGGCGGGAACGGCTCTGCCCGAGTTTACGGTCGGCACACGTTACGACGGCAGGATGGCCCCGCTCACCACACTCCCCCCTGATCCTATGGCGGATGGGCGCCGAATGACCATGCAGTCGGTGTGCCCCTAAGCCCCAATAACCAACCGATCCTATGGAGGATCACTATACTGGAACAGGCGCGCTGGCCGGCGCTCTCTCGAGCTGCGACGCGGCAGCGGCCTTCCTGGACTCTCGTCCTCGCTTGAATCTTCATTTTCAGTCGCATCTTCCTCCTCGCTTGATCCGGGGTCGTGCGCGGGAACCGTCGTCTCTATCACCAGGCTGCCGTCGCCCGCGTCACTGTCAGGTTTCTCCATCCGCAGCTCCTGCTCGACAGGCGGCGGCGCAGTGACGAGCCGCAGATCGCGCACATGACGAGGCATGCCGTCGACCTCGACATTTTGTGCAGAGACGACCCCGGTCACCGTGCCCACGGAACTCGGAACGTCGCAGCGTCGACTGGGGTGCCGAATCCACATGCGATCACCGACGCAGAAGCGGTACTGCGCGTCTGCCGGTTGCTCATGCTCCTCCACGTCGTCGATGCCGAATAACCTGACCTCGTATCTGAACAACTGGTTGGCAGGGACGGAGGCATGGTCGTCACTTCGCGGCATCACGTTGTAGCGATAGACGGCTTCTGCGACGGAACAGCGCTTTCGCACAGCTATCGTCTTCACCGACCGATGACATCGCCCCGAAATCCCGTTACCGGATGGGACGTTCGTACTGCGATACCGGACACTCATCCCCCAGCGATCGGCGAATTCACGGAACGTCGAACTGCGGAAGCTGGTGGCATTGTCAGTCAACAGCTCCTTCGGCGCACCACGCTCGAAAAACACCAACTCCAGCCTCTCGATGACACTGGTCGCGTCCTGGCGCCTCAGCTGCCTCCAGATTGCGTACCGCGACGGTCCGCAGTCGATGAGCGTCAGGTAGTGTTGGTCTCCGACGTGGCAGATGTCCATGCCGACTCTGCTCCAGCACTCATTGACTCCCAGTGACCCTCTCTGCCACCTCGCTGGCGCCGGATCGATCGACTGGCAAGCCTGACACTCGCGCACAATTCTCCGCACGTGCTGCCACGTGACCGACGGACACAACCGTCGGCAGAAGTACAGTGTGCGCTTGATGCCAGGATGCCCACTGGTCTCGTGGACTGCAGCGATGTTTAGTTCGGGAACAGAAGTAACGACTCCACACACTGGCTTGATGCTAGCGGAAGTCAGCCACTTTTTCGGCACCCTCGTAAGCGCGTCAGCCCTGTTCTCCGTCGAGGAGACGAGCTTGACCTCGAGCTGCAAATGGTACTCGTTGACGATCGACTTGATCGTTTCCAGGCGCCTGCGGATCAGCATCTCGCTGGCAGCCTTCGTCTTCAGACACGACCTTCCTGAAAGCGCGTCTGCCATCCAATGGCAGACGGTCCTCGAGACTGCCATCCGCGCCAGCTTCTTCATCTTCCAGGAGACAGCCAGATTCACTCCGCGCACCACAGCATCCAGCTCAGCGAGGTCGATATGTGTACACTCGCTCTGTCGCAACCAGGTGACGTCCTCGATGACTTCGCCGTCCACCTCCAGCGCGGCTCCCAGCGCGAGGGAGCTGACGTCTACCCAGACGACGGCCTCATCTCCATCCACATCCCACCGGCCACGAGCCGGATCAGAGCGCTTCACGCGCTGCAGCGTTTCAGCAACCATCGCACGCAGCTCAGGGTCGGTCACCTCTTCGTCCCACTCATTGGTGGCTGCGGTGACTCGCCTCCTCAGGTACGACGCTGCCACGCATAACCATCCACAGACAGGAAGATGACTCGCCAAGCGCCCACATAACGAGAAGACAGCTCGTCTGGTCAGCCTCTGCGGCATCTGTCCGATGTCGTTGTCGCGCTTCCAGAGCAGGCCGCGCCGCTCCCCCCAGACTCGGATGCCAAGCACTCGAGCTCCCTCTGACACGCACTCAGCTGGCTTACAAACCAGACCGTGACGGTTGAGATGGCTCTCCACCTCCGCTGCAGACGCCATACTCTCGTCCACCAGGATGTCGTCAAGATAAGGCGAGGTGGCGCGGTTGATCCTCTCGTCCCAGCTCAACGCAGTGCCCAAGACTTTCTTCATTATCAGAGGTGCGATGTTGAGCCCGAATCCCAGCCGTCAGACAGTACCGCCGCCGTCCATGGAACGCGACCGTCTGGTACGCCCACAACGACTGGTGCACATGGACCTGAAGATATGCCTTGCGCAGATCGATAAGAGCGACTTTCTGTCCACGGCGACGCCACTCTCGGATCTTCTCGCCGCAGGCGTCTGCGTCGGTCGTGTGTGGACTGAGATGGGCGTTCAGCTCGCGGAAGTCCATTACCGGACGCACCTTTTCCTTGTTCCGCTGCAACACCGCCATCAACGGAATCGTCCCCTTCACTGCCCCATGGAGCCTCTCGTCATGCGGCACCAGCCAGCCGCCTGTGACCCACTGCAATAGCTCACGCTCGTACTCCTGGCGGGCCTCCGGCGGGATCCGGTACTCCGAGGCGGTGTTCAACAACCGCGGCGGCTCCGTCCCGTTGCCCGACTTCCACGAAACCGTCCACTTCTTAGCCGACGCCTCATAAGTCACCGTGAAGTCCTTGTCGTCGATGGTGTGAACCGCTGTCGCTGTCGCCGTCGCCGCCGCCGCACAAGGCCGAAGCTCCTCGATGCCGAAACGCACACCGTTCATACCGAGAATGAAGCCGAAGTTCAGCGGCCTCGAGGACACCACCAACACCTCCACGGACACCATGGCTCCCGTCGGCACTCGGACGCACATAACGCACGTCCCCTCGCACGGGTGCCGCTCGCCGCTCACTGTCGTTACGCTGACATTCTGCTTCCTCCAACGGGAGCACACGGAAACGTGCGCGATGCTCTTCATACAGCCGGTGTCCACCAGGGCATCACAGCTCACTCCATCCACGGCCAGACGAACCACCGGCAGAGCGCCTCTCACTGACGGGCCGGAGAGGAGGCTGGCGCTGGACCCACCTCTCCTGAGCCGTTTTCCGGGCAAGAAGAAACTATGTGCCCCCGACGGCCACAGCGGAAGCAGCGCAAGTTGCCGCGTGGGCCTTGGCGACCGCCGCGTTCAGCCAAGCAGTGACGCGCGAAGTGATTCGGCTGACCACACGTGCGGCAGGTCACACCAGTTGTCGCCGGAGCCGCTGCCTGGAACTGGTGTTCTGGCAAACTGGCGTGCTCAAGGCGTCACGAGGAAACTCGCGCGGCCGCAGCGCCGACATCCTCTTCCACCAGCACAGCACGGGAGCGGCTCAGCAACTGGCTGATGGTCATAGCCTCCATGCGCGAGCCAGCTCCCTCCGGCAGGCCGGCGACAAAAGCGCAACTCAGCCCTGCGTCGGGCATGCCGCCGAACAGCGCTGCCAGACGACGCAGGTCAGCGAGGTACACATCCACGGACTCGCCATGGCCCAGCTTGCGAGCAACGAACTGCTCATAGGCGCAGAACTTGTCGGCGGCGAAGGCGGAGATCAGAGCGTCCTTGATCTTTGCGAAGCTGAGCTTGTCCTCGCTGCTCAACTGCTGACGCTCCACCGCTCAGCCGCAGCGGGGCGATGTTATGCGGGTCGCTGAGGCCTCGCAGTTGACACACCAGCTCCAGCTTGTCGATCCACTCGGCGACCGAATGCGAAGCGCCGTCAAACTCAGGGATCAGCCGGAGATCCACTGCAAGACCGTCCGCACGATTCACTGCCTCCGCAGCTGGAACTTTAGACATTGCCGAAATAGCTTGTAGTAAGATAGGACATTCGCCTAGTCTGGCTGCGTCTCGACAATTCTTCACCCGCCAGGCTCACACACGCCTCCCGTCTCCACGCTTTAATTCCGACTGCCCTGACGCTGCCGCCCATGTCGGCCTGAAATCCGATCTGCTCCGGGGGTCGGCTCCTCAGCACCGACGTTAAAATAACACTATGATGGCGGGAACGGCTCTGCCTGAGTTCAGGGTCGGCACGCGTTGCGACGGCAGGACGGCCCCGGTCACCACCAAAGATCACAACTTGCTTTCACTACGCCAACGGACGTACTGACCCAGCACAATAAATTTAGGCCGAATGTTTAGCAGTGCGCACATAAATGGATTATGCATGAATTCGCGTGGCTACGCCATGTATGTCCAAAGGTCACGGAAACCTGAAATGGAAGATTTCTGCAATTAAAACATGGAGCAGAAAATTGGCATATTGCACTCGTTAGTTCGGACAATGTGAGATGTTGCTGGACATGGGTGAATTCAATAGATCATACTGGGCAGGGCCAGACCGCTCGTGGGACTAGACACCGTGCGAAGAATCGTTCCCATTTGCTTAAGGCAGAAAACGTCCGTGACGGAATCTAAAAAAAAACACACATTGTCTCTCACGGAACCTACGGTACTTTAGAAACTCCTGAAGTTCTTTCAGCTCGTCCTGGATCCGCCCCGCTTCCGCACTGCTCCTGACACGCGGAGTCCAGCATTGAACGGTGTCATTTGGGGCAGGCGGTGATGACGGCTATATACCTGCAGCGTCTCGGTGGCCGGAGCTATCCTCA
This sequence comes from Capitulum mitella, assembly GCA_030062745.1. Classification (NCBI taxonomy): domain Eukaryota; kingdom Metazoa; phylum Arthropoda; class Thecostraca; order Pollicipedomorpha; family Pollicipedidae; genus Capitulum; species Capitulum mitella. The sequence continues at coordinate 17,893,784 of CP099847.1, read as the reverse complement.
GGTCGATTTTGGTCTCCACGCCGGCCTCCCGCCACACGGGACGGCCGTATTGATTTACCCACTTGTCGGTGACGTCACAGGCGATCACTTTGCCGTCAGGGGGCAGCATCAGAGCGGCCCCCAGAGCACTGCAGCACAGGTGATGATCGCGTGAATCTCTCGCTTCGGCATGGCATACACGTGATATCGAATGCTATGAAACTATGCATGTTCATGATTTGAACCAACCGGTTCATCTGAAATCCACCTGTCAATGCCATGTGAAAATGAAAAACTCGATTTTTGCTTCAACAACGTACGTACCGCTTGAGGGACAAAACAAACCTCGATTTGCTAAACCGGTGACATCGATAAAACTTAACTGCAACGCCTACGAGATTCGAAATTTTGGGACTGCCTAACCCCAGTGTGTCGCTTTCACGTCCACCTTTCTTCTTCGCGACATCCGACCCCGTATCCCGGTATTAGGAGGATTCCCCGGGTCCCGACTGAGGCAGGCCGCCAGCCAACAGCCGTCAACGCCGTCGGATCCCAGTACCGTATGACCAGCACAAATATTCCAGTCATCGTGATGCATCGGGATCCACACTAATACGACTTGTGGTTCGGTTTAACAAAGGCTGATCGCAGGGAGACGTCACGTGATCTCGTGTGTGTGATCTGATATGTCCTGCATTATCTCATAGCTCTGAAATGTTCAACATTGCTCATGCCAAATCAAACCAAACGAAGTGCGGCGCGTTCTCAAAGTTGGTACGGCCAGAGTCCTGTTTAGGCAGCTTCCCTCCATGCAACCCCATATGACTGATCCTGATGACAAAATTATTCAGTTTGTAAGTTCGCCGTCAAGAAGGCAGATCCTGCCTTCCCTATGAGCAGCTGCATCCGTGTAAGGTCGAATGCCGCTACAGGATGTCAAGTTTTACCCAATACTTCAACATCTCCCAGAGAATCAGAGATGACAGTCCATGTCGCTGTTTCCGAAGAGAGACGTTCAGATGAAGTTTACAGTGCGAGCGGTGGCGTTCTGCGGCCGGCGTCTGGTGGCCAGTTCCTCTCATTACACGCTCATGATTCTGGCTCCGAATACCTCGTCCCCTGATGAAGGGCACTGCACTGCCCGCAGTACTGATGCCACAGTAGGCCTCCGACAAATTGCCAACAGTGCAAGGAGGCGGACGATGGATGGCCAACGTATCTGCTGGCAGCCTACACGTTTATGGTCGATTAACTGCCTGGCGTAGCTTTCCTGGCCAACTAGGTTCTGGCAGCCGGGGACTGCTCGGACTGACACGCACGTCATCTTATCCCGCCGGCGCAACACAAGGGATCCAGTCACACTCACGTAACGAGCAATCGCGGTTACCTTACGCGTGCGGCAGGAAAGAAATAATAACCCCAAATGAGCGAACGGAGGTGGGACATGCCCGTAATGGCTCGTGCCTGGATCCGCCACTGACGCGACCTCGGGGACCATGTCGAAGACAGAGGAGCCAACACTAGACTGCCGGAGATCAATGTCACTAGGATCGGAGAGGACTGGCTATCTGGCCTCCTTCCCAAGGACAGGGGTATGACTCCCTCCCTCTAGCCGTTTCCAAACCTGACATGGCAAAGCGACGAAACAAAAACAGTCCTGTAGCTTGGTATTTAAGCTACACGATGATGCCCGGTTCGACCACTGTAGTTAAAACGGTGACTTTACAGGCGACCTCAAAGGAGTTCATGTCCAATGATTCGGTTTAGCGTTGGGCTCTATGAGACGTAACGTATGTAGCGATTGCACGTGATCCAAAACGACCTCTGGCGATGAATATGGGCTCAAACTACTGTTGGCATACAAAGCAAAACTGTCAGCTACATCATGGCCCCTCCGAGGTCAATAAAAGGTCAAAACAGGTAAATGACCTCAAGTATGATTTTGACTTAGAGTGATCTTGACCCAAATAAGAACCGGATTGCGGAAGTCATTGAAACCATGGATGAGACCCATGTTTCAGAACGAGCAAGACCGAGTAACTTAAAACACTTAACGTTGCTTGTTCGATGAGGACCGCAGCCGTAACAGTATTTCGCCGTGGCATTGCCTCAAGAGGCTTTAGATTTTTGCACCATACGTGAAAAGATTCATTACTAAGCTACGTCACATTTCACTGCGATCGAAGCAGCTGTTTGGGGGAGGGGTGGGGGAACTTGCGAAAAATCAGAGGGGATAAGGGAAGGGAAAAAGAAAGGAAACACCCACTTTCCTCCCCTGTGCTGGCGAGGGCTTAATAATAACCAGACCAGGATACCGAAACAGGGCCACCAAGACCGGACAGTTACCCCACGTAGCGTTTGCGTCCGGCCGGGGGCCGTTTCACCTGGGCAGTGGACACTGCACATTCCTCCACAGTTACCGGAACAGGACGGTTACCAGACCTGGACAATCATCAGACCCGTACAGAGTCACCAGGACAGGGCACAGTTGCCAGGACCGGACAGTTACCACAGCCGAGTAGTCACCAGGAATGGATACCGCCAACAACACTGGACGCAATCGCCAGAACCGCACAGTCTGCACGACCGGCCGGTCCGCCAGCGAGTGTTACATGCCTGTATCCGGTGAAAACGCCGATGTCAAGCGTCTTCTTGGCGTCCAGCATGGACAGCAGCATCTGCAGAAAGTTCATCTCGTCGGAAGCACTTAGCATTCTGCTGTCGGCGTCCTGAAGACTGGCCATGCGCAGCTTGGCCAGGTACGGGTTCAGCGGTGTCATGTTCTTGAACAGGTACTTGTGCAGCGGGCTGGCGTTCGCGTCGTATTCCTTGGCCACCACCGGCATGCCACTGGTCGGCTCGGCTGGCGCAGGCTGGTCCATGGCTGGACTGGGACGCTGTGAGAGCGTGCGCTGCCGTCGCCTGGGCCGGACACCGACTGGTCGGCGCTAGTCGGCGCCGCTGACCTTGCGCCCCTCTAACATCATTTCTGGCGCGACGGGCGCCGCCGGGGGTAGAGGGCGCCATCTGATGTGGCCGATCTGGTGTGGACCTGGGGCTGATTTCCATCTGGGGCCACCGTGGCTGACGACAAAGAGCGCATGATCTGCTAACTGATGTCCTTCAAAGTATCAAACACCACCCAGCCGGCTGAAATCTCTTGTTTGCAAAAAGCTGACACTACGGCTGTTTCACGCTGAATGCGACTGCCGCGAGTCGTTGGGACATTTCGCATGAACGCCCATCTGTCGAACAACATTTATTCGGCGTTCTTGACTCATCAAACCAACAAATTTCCCACGCTTTTGCCCGGTAGGTCATCTAGCGTTGACCTGAGTTCCGAATCACCGGAGCGGTCCTCCGTCACGGCCGCGATTCTCGCCAGTCGTCGCGATCAGCCCGTGTGACAGATCATTCGTTGGTGGCATTGCCATATCACACGTGAACATGTGTGCCGAGAACATGAACAAGTGAACAACCAAAAACAAGTGTGCCGGAGATCGTTCGCGCCAACAGTCTTGATGCAGTTTAGTCCAACATCTAATTGAGACCAGGGGTGCAGTCAGGATTTTCTAAAGGGACGAAGTTTTTTGTTTCAAGATGGGATCCTACGCTATCGACAGAGGGGCCCCAGATTTTTTACGGTCTTTGCAGGGCTGAGGGGTCTCCAAAATCCTGTGAGTGTCACTCATGTCTGCATAAGAACCCCTGATCTAGCATTAAAACCTCCATATGTTGTTAAGAGATTTTCAGAGCTTGTGAGGGCCTCTGTCTGACCCTTGCGCTTTATGAGGTTCTTCAGAACTTTAAGGTCCCGGATTTTCTCGGGTCCTTTAGGAGTATGCTGACGATCCTTATATTAAAGGCAGTTATACATAAAATTATACATATTATACAGCATGCATAACATCATACATAACATTATACATAAGACATACAAGTTTTTTCGTTATTTGGAAATAAAAGCGCCTCATACTTTTGCGCAAGGACGGATCTTGGGTTTCACCCAGGAGGTGGTGGAGGGTGAGGGAAAATGAGTATTGCGAAGTCCCATCCTAGCCCACCTGTTTTTGCTCTTCAGGTTTGAAAGCAACGTAGATCCGCGCTGGACCAGGAAGAAATATTCGATGTAATTCTGAGATTTTACTACGTGAAGTAACCAACAAATTGAACCGCGCCACCTTACTTGAGAAGATTTTGCGTTTTGTTCCCGTTCACAGTGGTAGAAATATGACAAAAACGGCGAGGTTGTCGTATCAGTACCAGGTCCAGGAGCCCCTCTGCCCCTCGTAGTTTCTAAAGACTTTGCCAGCTTAGATTAGGCTCCCTCTTGCAGTTACAGGGGCAGTTTTGGTGGTCTCAGGCCGTCTGCCGTGTTAGGACCCGCTAACAGTCTCAGGCTCCCTGTACAGTTCCACGTGTCCCTCGGGACGTCTCAGGCGCTTCTTTGGCAGTTTCAGGGGCACCTCGGACAGTTCCGGGACCCAGCTGGCAGTTCCACGGGTGCTTAAGCCATCTCGGGTGCCTTGTCGTCCCTGGGACATTTTCGCCGTCTAAGGGGCCCCTCGGGCAGCAACGAGGGCCCTCTTTAAGCCTCTTTTTGTCGTGACAGAGGCGCCTCTGACAATCCTCTAGGTCCTTTGGCTGCTTCAGGAACTGTCTGGACGTCTCAGGGTTAAGTAGTTGTAGTTCCAGGGCCCCCACTGATCGTCTCAGGTGTTTCCTTTGCTAGAGACTGCTAGTTAGCAGTCTCAGGGACCCTTCTGGTCGTCTCAGGCTTCCCTTTTGCTAGAGACTGTTAGTTAGCAGTCTCAAAGACTCCTACGTAGTAGTCTTCGGTGGACCTCCTGTTGTCTTAGGTGTCCCTCTTGCCACTTCTGGGGAGCATTTTTGCCGTTTCAGGAGCTCTCTGGTAATTACAAAATGCAAAAGTTTTAACGACTACAGGGCATCTATCCTGTGCCATGGTCCCTCTGAACGTCTTCTGTGGTCTCCATGGCTGTATCAGAAGTCTCCCTCCGTTATATAGAGCATATCTGGCAGTCATAGGGCCTCTCTAGCCTTACCAGGGGTCTTTGTTAGCCCTTTTCCATGTCAGGCGTCTACCTAACACACTCCGGAGCCCTCTGGCCATCCAGAGCCCCCATACTGTCTAAGAGGCCCTCTTATCGCCTTTGCCTCGCATGGAACCCTCCGGCCTTTTTGGTGGTCGCAGGGACCACTGCCATGTAGGAACCCATCTTGCCATTTGAGGGCCCAACTGACCTTCCCGGGGCCCCCTGACTGCATGAAGAACCCCTCAGGTTTTCAAAAAAAAGCGGTGTACCCCATTTCAGGTTCCTCTTGAGGTTGAGGACACCGATGAATCCTCGTGCAGGGGCTCTGGCTGGCCGGAGTTCCCTTATGCCTTGCTTGACACCCGCTTAAGTTCTTGCCGTCTCATGGGCCTCTCTGGCACTTTTAGCAGTCTCAAAGACCCTTGGCCGTGTTGGACCCCTCTTGCAGTCCCATGGGCTCCTGGATAGTTTCAGGGGCCCTTCTTTCCATCTTATGGGCCATCTTGCCGTCTCGGTCTCAACCCTCCCTAAGGCCCTCCGACTGCACCAGGAAACTTCAGCTCTTCGAACAGGCATGTGAAGTCCATTCGGGCCCTTATGACATCCCAGCGGCCGCTATGCCGTCCAAGTGACTTAGTCCTCATCTCGGCCGTCTCAGAGGCTCTTTTACACTTTTGGCGGTCTCAGGAGCACTCTGCCGTGTTGTGACTCTGCCGTGGCCTCAAGCGTTCTTTGGGAACTTCAGGGGCTCTTCTATCCGTCTCAGAGCAGGGTCTTTTAAACAAATTTTGAATGAAGTGAAAATCCCAACGGTATGACGGATCACAAATGTGGATTCACAGTCTGCTCCTACATTCCAATTTCCCCCCGGATTTAGGCCACTTTATATTTGTGTTCAGATGAAAAACGACAAAAAACACGTAACGAATTGAGTGCGATATATGATGTGTGCCTAAAGACGGGAGGCCCTCCTGTGGGATAATGAAATTGTTGCAGGTATTTAAGGTTCCAGAAGAAATCATATTAGACGTTATCGCAAATGATAACGCAGCTGAAATCAACAAAATTCGCTGTGCACGTTCCTTACGAGAGGCAGTCTCCCATTTCCATCTTCTATCACTTCCTGCCTTCTTGCCTACCTATGGGTTTCTACGTTCCTTTATGGAACTTTTAACTAGTAACCAGAAAAGCAGTATCGTAAAGAAATTACTACGCACAAATTTGTAAGAACTTTCAAACGTTTCGTGCATGAAATCATTCGTGAAAACCCGACACTGTTTGCCACATTCTTTTAAATATTTCATTATTCGGAATGCGATACTGGGGTGATAGGTTCGGTGTCTTCGCAGCAAGCTATGCTTAGCAAGGACTCTACCCTCAAGCGAACCCCACAGAACATTCGTTAAAATTCGTGACAGAAATCTACGTAATCAAAACGTATGTAATGAACTATGATGTGACGAATCAAAGGCACGCGAAAATTTAGCTCGAATAATTTCTCCCAAGCGCATTTTTGGCACAAAAATTGACGTAATGACACTAACATCCTATTGGCTTTTTCTAAAAAATTTTGAGTGTGAGTCGGGAAATCCAAATGACGTAATCTACTCAAATATGGACTGATGTGATTTCACTCAATGGATTTTTTTTTGTATGATGACAAAAGCAACCATATACCATATATAAACAATTCACATAATGCATAAGTAGTAAAACAATTGTATCTCAAACCAGATCCTGTTATGAATTTTGCTTAGCATTGTCAGTCCAGACGTCATGTACACTGTTACAAAGTCTGTGAAGAAATCGCAGTCTTTTTAGATAAATTCGTTGTTAGGTAATACATCGTGCACGAGGTGCTGGGCGTGGATGGGGGCGAGTCACGGTGTCCTGCAGTCGCGAGGAATGTACGTGTCTAAAACCCAGAAGGTATGAGGAACAAGGAAATATCGGGCTTAAAACTGCGTGAGATCTATTTAACCGTTAGATTCCAGTTCCAGAACCTTCTATATGTACTTTTGTACGGACATCCTGATGACTACCAACCACAACATCCCACCAGCCCAGCACACAGAACTTACTTTAAACCAATTTGTCTGAGTGGAAAATCCTACCCCCAAATTGAATATTAAATGCTGAAGAAATATATAATACAGAAAACCATAATAACATAAATTTACTTTGAGCCACGGTGCAGGATGGAATGCTCATCTCTAACATGAATATTAAGTGCCGGTAAAATGCAAATTTAAAATTTTGTGGGGTTGTAAAATTAAGCCTTTGACAAGTAGGCGGCTGCGTCCGTCCCGTATTTGAAATCTCGTGTCCGCATCCGACAGCCTTTAAATACTTGGTCAGGAACGGTCCAGGAACCCCTCTGCCCACTTGTATTTTCGGGAACGTTTTCGCCACTTTAGGTTAGCTTAGGTTAGGTTCTCTGGCAGTTACAGGGGCACTCTTGGTGGTCGTAGCCCGTCCGCCGTGTCAGGGATCTCTAGTGGTCTCAGGCTCCTATTACAGTTTCACGTGTCCCTCTGGTCATCTCATACGCTCATTTGGTAGTTTCAGGGGCACCTCGGACAGTCTCAGGGACCCAGCTGGCAGCCTCAGGGACGCTTTGGTTATCTCGGCGTCCTTCCTGTCATCCCTGAAACATTTTTTGCTTTCTAAGGAGCTCTTCAGGCGGTAACAAGGGCCCGCTATAGGGCTCTGCTATAGGGCCCGCTATAGGCCAGTGCCGCTCTCTGCTGCGGCAGAGGCGCCACTGGCAGTCCTCTAGGCTCTTTCGCCGTTTCAGGAGCTGTCTGGACGCCCCAGGGCTTAGTAGTTTCAGGGGCCCCCCTGGTTGTCCCAGGGGTCCCAGTTGCCAGAGACTGCTAGTTAGCAATCTGAAAGGCCCTTCTCTAGCAATCTCAGTGTCCTTTCTGTCGTCTACTGGGAATATTTTTGCCATCTCAGGTGCCCTCTGGCTTCTACAAAAGATCTTTTAGGGATCTCAGGGCTCCTGTGCAGTGTCACTGGCCCTCTGACCTCTAGTGTCAGAGGTCAGAGTCTCCGTGGTCTCCGTGGCTGTATCGGAGATCTACCTCTGATACCTCAAGGGGCATATCTGGCAGCCTTGAGGCCTTTCTTGCCGTATCAGGGGCCCTTGTTGGCGCTTCAGGGGCCTTGCTGGCACTCTCAGCGGGACTTGTCAGTGCCAAGACCCGGCCTAACACATCGGGGGTCGTCTGGTCGTCCTAGGTCCCAATATACTGTCTTAGAGGGCCCGTATCGCCCTGCCCTCGCAGGGGTCCCTCAGACCTTTTTGACGGTCTCAAGAGCCCTCTGCCGAATAGGGGCCCATCTTGCCGTCTCTGGACCAATCTGATCTTACTGGGGCCACCAACTGCATCAAGAACCCCTCAGGTTTTCAAAAAGACCAGTGCAGCCCATTAGGGGCCGCTCTTGAGGTTAAGATGGACGCCAATGAATCCCCGTGCCCCTCTGGCTGGCGAGGGCTTCGTTATGCGGTGCCAGGCTCTCTTTTAAGTTCTTGCCGTCTCAGGGGCCTCTTTGGCACTTTCAGCGGTGTCAAGACCCTTTGATGTGTTGGGACCTCTTTTGTGATCCTAGGGGGCCTTGGGGAGTTTCAGGGAGCCCCTTCTATTCATCTTATGGGCCATCTTGCCGTCTCAGGATCTCATTAGCCCTTCTGAAGGCCCAATGAGGCAGCCAAAGGGGAGGGGATCGGGGGCCCGGCCCCCTCCCTTAGACCTGCATTTTTGTGAAAACCATTGCACACTCTTCCCAGCATGTGGTTTTCGTATGGTTTTAGTTCACACTAAGCTCCCCCTTAAGAAAACCCTGACTGCGCCCCTGCGGAGGCCATATGACTGCATCAGGAACCTTCGGCTTTTTACACATGCCCGTGAAGTCCATTGGAGGTGACATTCCAGGGGCCGCTATGCCGTCCTACGGACTCGGTCATGATCTGTGCCGTTTCAGGGCCCTTTGACCCTTCTGGCGGTTTCAGGGGCACTGCAGTGTTGGGGCCCTGTTGAGGCATCGGGGGCTCTTTGGGAGTTTCAGGGCTCTTCTATCTGTCTCAGGGACCATCTAACCTTCCCGGAGGATCCTTGGTTGCATCAAGGACCCGTCAGGTTTCCACAGAAACCCCGTAAACCACCTATGGGCCCGTTTTGAGTTTGAGAAGGCCCTTTCAGGGCTCCTCAAGCCTCAGGGGTTGGCTACAGCTCCCATCGCCCCGCCCCCTGGATCTGTCCTTGTATCAAACTGAAATTTCATTTCAACAACGGACCCCAGCAAAGTATCGTGGGGCCCACTTCAACAATAAAAGGGCTGAAGAAACCAGTATGGCCGGGGGATGAAATCAACACGGAGTGGGGACGTGCCCTCTCAAAAGAATGCAAAAGGACGCTCCTGCTGCTTGCAGGTACCCCACGAGTGAGAGTTTCGTTGACCGTCTGTATCGGTATAAACAGACGGGGCCTTGACCACATAGGTCCTTGAGGAATCTGAGGCAACAACTGCTGCGCTGGAGTGACTCAACGCTATGACATGGTGGGAAGCGAAGATTGCGTCCATATTGTTCCCAAACCGCAAATTCCTTTTACAAGATAGCAATGTCCTTAGATATACAGGAACCACGATTATTTCGACAAGCATGAAGCAGAGCACCGGCTATTTTCTCTTCATACTGTAAAGCCGTCGCTGAAAATCCTGGGTTTTAGGACAGCTGTGAGTGGGGCGGAAATATCTGGTCACTGCGGGGGAAATTTTGCCAAGTGCCGGGGTATTACCCCATCAACATGTTAAAAAATGTTCCGTATCAGAGGTCATCTAACCCTCCCGTATTCCTCCCCCCCCCCGACTGCATCAAGAACATGCCAGGTTTTCAGAGATCCAGGTCGTTATCTCACCGCGTCGTTATCTCACCCGCGTTCACCACGCCATTATTGTCTTGGCAGCCGCAGAATGGCGTCTACAGCACTGTGTGTATCCCTGTCAGGCACGTAGCCTGAGCCAATCGGTGTGCACCAGATATGTAGCGACTTTGCATGAATACGAACTAGTGATCATATATATGTTGCAGAAACAAACATTTAATGTTTTCATGTGCGTTAAATATGAGGCAAATTACATAAAACTGTTTTTTCTTATGAAGAATCAGTGGCATGACAAAATTTTACATTTGCCCCTTCACCGGGAGGAAATTCTGTGTGCCTGATCCTTGTTACTGACAATCATTGAAAAAAGCACGTTTCATGATGGACGTTGTAGGCCTTGTGAGCGAGGTAGGTTTGTAATACATCCTGTCCCTGTTCCACTTGCAGTTCAGGAACTTGAACACCTGTCAGGTATCGGACACATTTTTTTGGTACACTGAGTTGCTATTTGATCTTCGCTGCCCACAAAGCAGCGTGCGCAACCAGTAATCATGACCAGTAAGTGCGTTCATGATCAGTCGCATGTCATAACCTTTGTGGTTTGAGATCAAGTCTCATCCAGAATACTTCAGTGCAGCGAAGCAAGCGTTCTGGCAGCTTTTGCAGCTCCAGGACAAAGTGGCGCAAGGCATGGTACGTCCCTGCATTGCAGTGAACGCCTACAACTAAGTACATCCCGCACATCCCAGCCGAGTAGCCCCCGCTTGGGGGCCCATTCGGTCCCCAGGGAGGACCGCTTGGCCTCGGGGGGGGGGGGTGGCACGGCCCTTTGCCCCTTCCCTTGGCTACGCCACTGTCTAAAGCGTTGATCTTTATTTCATCATAGACGCTGCTGCTATTGAATGTTTGCCAGCTGATCTCCATAAAATAGTAGGATGAAATATCATGAAGTCAAATTATTATGAATTGTTTTCATGAGAACACTTGGAAAGAGCATGCTCGTATTATTTTGAACATGAGATTCAGTCGCCAAAAAAGTTGTTTTGTTTGGAAGACGCCAGCGGTGTGAATTAACCCGCCTTTCACCAAGAGTGAGGACGAAAATTGCCGAATTTTCAAGATAGTGAATATAGGTGTGGCCTGAAGTGTGTCTGGAAGTGAGACTAACTTAACGAAAGTGCACATTATTTGGTTTTGGACGGCATTGATAAAAAAGGCAAGTACTTGAAATTTGCCGGATTTCAGTTAACTAGATCATAAAGCCCGAAATTTGGGGCATTGTGTTACCATTGAATGGGCAAAATCGATAATGGGGGGCATCCATTTGACATGTCAAAATAGACCCATGGCGTCAACATATCGTCAATGTGTGTCTCATCAGCACGGATTTTGCGACCGGTCGCAAAAGAGGAATATATTTCGTTTTTTTTTTTTTTAACATGCGAACTTGACAGGTTCGTGGTTCAAATGATGTGCAGTTCATGTTTGCCATGACCGCTGGAAAGGAGAACTAACACATTACCAGACATCGAATAAATTGCATACATGTATTTAATGACGTCCCATATTATAGCGATTATAATGAGCCACGCATACACGCCCCGCGAAGAACGTGAGGTACACCACCGCCACACCCAGTCACAACAAATGGAATAAAGGCCGCGATGCGTTCACCACATAAACGCCACATGCCTTACATCAGGACGCACGCAGCACATATTGCACATCGAACCTGGGCCATGGCAGGCGCGGTGCGAGATGCGTCAGCCACCCGTACTGCACGGGGTGTCCCGAGATGTTGACCGATGTCGAACGCCGGGCAACAGTCGCCACTCCGAGTCAGACCGGTCGTTCTCCGGGCACCGCTCCACAAGACCGCCACAAAAAGCCACCGTGTTTGACTGGCAGGCCAGATCGGCGGCGTGGTGACGGCGCACGGCCACGGAAAACCACGTGATCACCGGGTCAGCTGCTACTCACTAGTGGGACCTCAAAATACCCTGAAATGGAGGCCACCCGATTATGACTAGCGTGAAGGGTTTCGCGGGTCAGTCGCTCCAGGGTGGCTTCCACGTGGCGCAAGCGATCAACGCTTCGGGCGCAAATACGAGGCGAGATACAAGGTCCATCACCGGTCAATAAAAACACCTGGGACGGGGAAGGGAATAGGCTCGCGAGGATCGAGTCTCACGCCTCTTCCTGCCCGGCTGCGTCCATCCCCATCACCAGGGGCCGACAGAGTCCCAGAGCCGAGGTCTGAACGCAGCACGGTCGCACAGTGCCAGCCAACATGGGTCCATCGCTGGCCAGCGATCGACGCCGGCACCTCGCACCGCCCCGCCACGTGACAACACAGCCTCCCCCCCCAAAAAAAAACACCGCAAAAAGACTCTGGACGCAAAATCCGAACAGCTCAGTCTGGGAAATAATCTGGAACGTTTGTGACGGGGCGACAGCCACATTCGCTCCAGACGGTTCTGCTGTTTGACTGCACGTTCTTGCCGCGCTCAGCTCTGCGCGACCATTATCCACGCTGCCAGCTGGACGCCAAGACTAGCTGCTTTGGGCCCCAACGTACAACGAACAAAGACCGGCTCTCCGTCCACAGCCCGATGACGGGCACGGCCGGCCGATCTGAAAGGCCATGTTAACGGTCCACAGCGCTCCGGTCCTTCACAGCGCGGTCTCCAGCACGCCGAGACACAAGGCCATCGTACGCCGTCTTGGCCTGCACCGGGCCTTGGCTCCCGTTCGGTGCCCGTTACACGCGCTGCGCCAATGGCCACTGTTCGTTCGCAGGCGACGCGCATCTCATCGGTCGTACTATCTTCCAAACGGTATCATTCGCCAAAGGCATGCCGCAAAAGCAGCGGAACTTTGTCAACAACATCGCTGCGAGATCTACCGCGAAGCATTTGTCCATTGCCATTCCTTAACAAGTGAGAAATGCATATTTACCAAAATAGTGGGATCAAATTTCCTGTGCCTTTGATGAGACGACGCTGGCGACAAATATCACATTCTATTTTGGAGCTCTCCTGTAGTCATACGGTCTTCTGGCTTCTCCAACAAACAGGAGACTTATCAGAGTACGGAAAACAAAGCTGAAGTGGAGTGGTCCGCTGAGGGTGGGGAACACAGTACAGAACCGGAAAGTAGCCACATGCTGCAGAACATGAACGCGAAAGCAATGAATAGCGTAATTCGCAACGTAATCAGAGCAGAGCAGCTCTGAAAATCTTTCTGTTCGCACACGCAGTGATTGGGATTGCTCTGATTCGTGTCATGTGTACTGACCAGACCTGGAATGTCTTAACGCAATCTCCACATGCGGTGACTGGTGCCATAACTAAGAACACAGTCTTTTTGCTGCCCACCACGACGCTGACTTTTTCAACATATCACAAGAGCCTACCGCATCCCACCGCATCCCATCGCAAGCTTCCAGTCCGAGCACACTGAGCAGTATCCCGGAGGAGTGACCGTCAGAACAGTGCCGTCCAGTCCCGGAGGAGTGGCCGTCAGAACACTGCCGTCCAGTCCCGGCGGAGTGACCGTCAGAACACTGCCGTCCAGTCCCGGCGGAGTGACCGTCAGAACACTGCCGTCCAGTCCCGGAGGAGTGACCGTCAGAACACTGCCGTCCAGTCCCAGCGGTGTGACCGTCAGAACAGTGCCGTCCAGTCCCGGAGGAATGACCGTCAGACCACTGCCGTCCAGTCCCGGCGGAGTGGCCGTCAGAACAGTGCCGTCCAGTCCCGGAGGAGTGGCCGTCAGAACACTGCCGTCCAGTCCCGGCGGAGTGACCGTCAGACCACTGCCGTCCAGTCCCGGAGGAATGACCGTCAGACCACTGCCGTCCAGTCCCGGCGGAGTGGCCATCAGACCACTGCCGTCCAGTCCCGGAGGAATGACCGTCAGACCACTGCCGTCCAGTCCCGGCGGAGTGACCGTCAGAACAGTGCCGTCCAGTCCCGGAGGAGTGGCCGTCAGAACACTGCCGTCCAGTCCCGGCGGAGTGACCGTCAGACCACTGCCGTCCAGTCCCGGAGGAATGACCGTCAGAACACTGCCGTCCAGTCCCGGCGGAGTGGCCGTCAGAACACTGCCGTCCAGTCCCGGCGGAGTGACCGTCAGACCACTGCCGTCCAGTCCCGGAGGAATGACCGTCAGAACAGTGCCGTCCAGTCCCGGAGGAGTGGCCGTCAGAACACTGCCGTCCAGTCCCGGCGGAGTGACCGTCAGACCACTGCCGTCCAGTCCCGGAGGAATGACCGTCAGAACACTGCCGTCCAGTCCCGGAGGAGTGACCGTCAGACCACTGCCGTCCAGTCCCGGAGGAATGACCGTCAGACCACTGCCGTCCAGTCCCGGCGGAGTGGCCATCAGACCACTGCCGTCCAGTCCCGGAGGAATGACCGTCAGAACACTGCCGTCCAGTCCCGGCGGAGTGGCCGTCAGAACACTGCCGTCCAGTCCCGGCCGCCTCCTCCTCCCCGCCATCCGGCGTCACGTGACAGAGAGCTGGCGTCTGCTGGGCGCCGTCACGGGGCGGCGGCGGCCATTTTGTCGGGTAGCCAGAGCAGATCAGCCACCGGCCGGTCCGGCACGAAGCTCAGTGTTTTCAGGTGCTCCTGGTAGAAAATCAGCTCGGACGTCACCAGCCTGAAGCAAGGGTATGCAACAGTGTCGCGCCTCCGACGACTCCAATGAGGCTGGACGTCACACAATATCTACAGCACGACAACCAACAGCTAGAACAGGCGCAGCACGGCCTTCCCGTGAGTCTTCACCATGCCGTACGCGCCGCAAAAAACTTTCCCCATTAGAGCAACCAATTCCGTTTAACACAAACCAAATTGAACCCCGGCCGCGAAGTGCGTTGCAATGAAAGATGAGTGAGACACCACACTTGGCCAACTGGCATCAGACTGGCCTCCACATGGAGAGATTATTCATCCTCCAAAAACCAACCAGTGGTTATCCCAGTCTGGTGCCAGAGCGACGACCATCCCTACCCACTCCCGGGCTCTTTCAGCCCGGTGCTGGGGCAGCCCCCGCCTCCGTCCGGCCGCTCCAGCCCCTGGTCTCACCCGTGTTGCGGGCCGCCGTCTTTCTTGATGGCCAGCCGCGCCACGCGGCGGCGCAGACTCTCCACGAACGCGGCGTTCATGCGGCCGAACAGGCGCTGACTGTGCTCGACCGTCAGAACGCCAGAGGTGGCCTCGTGCAGCTTACTGACCGCCCGACACACCGCCCTGTCCAGCACAGGTCCCCGTCAGCCACAGACGGCCACCGGCCCGAGTCCACGCCACTCACGCTACGGTGATCCCGTCAGAGGTCCGCCCATTAAAATACTGACCAATTCCCACTATGCTCGTGACGTTCCTCTGAAACAGCAGAGCGGATCTAAACTGGACGTGCGTTTCCGAGTTGATAAGACCATCAGCTCTAACAGATGTCGGAGATGGTACTGTAGCAGCATACTTTGCTACGGGTAGCAGTCATTCAACCACGGGTCCGGGGTTGAATTTCGGTAGCCTGCACCATGCCAGGTGAAGGTGACACAACTTGGCACTGCCCTGACGTGAACCAGTCTGGACTGGGCTCCATCCTGTGCTTGCCAGACGACGAAAACCGCTCTCCGGAACGGCAGACGGGAGCCGATGAGCGACGCGCGCCCATACGACTGGCTGGCTGGCCGGCTAGCTCGCGTACCTGAACTGCTGACTAGGCACCGGCGGCCGTGCCTCCCACTTGTTGAGCTGAGCTTCACACGCGCCGGTGATGATCACGACCAGTTTGGAGTCGATTTCAGCCAGGTGGGCTACGTAGTCGGCCTGTACCTGGTCCAGGTGCTTCAGCGGGCCGCGGGAACGCTCCGGCAGCAGCTCCTGTCGGCACCGTATCGTCACGTCACCGGGCGAACCATCCTGACCTGCAGACCACTCTGCACCACACTGTCCCGGTGTCACGAGAGGGACCACCCTGACCTGTAGACAACCCGGCACCACACCGTCAGTGTCACAGGAGGGATCGTAATAACCTGTAGATCTGCAGAGAATCCGCGACAGAGCAAATGATTCAGATTCGACTGATTCTTATACTCGTCCAAATGTTCGGTTTACCACGTTTGTCCCGAATAGGCGCGGATTATCTGAATACTAGTCCATTATCCAAATATTTGATTGTCCTTATGGGCAGGAACTAACAATATATTCCAATACACCCATAATTAAACTGAACAAAATATCCGTTGCGCCGGAACCTTTACCGTATAACGTTTACCATACAACGCCCATTAGCAACGCTGGCATAGCTTACTCGCAGCAGCGCGGCCGAACCCTGACGGCCATCAGAACTGTTTAACGTCTGACCACGACCAGGAGCAGACCCGGGCTTTGCGGCTGTCAGTTTACCTTCAGAGACGCAAGTCATGGAAATGTCTGGAGGATGTCCAGATGAAGACAACGCTTACATGTAAACAATGTTACCCAGCGTACATTTTGGCGTGGTCCGCAGAAGCAAACCCCTAGGACCTTGACTTATGACCCCATTACTTTCATCCTATCTTCCATATATATTATTATATGATATATATTAAATATGCAACATATATTTGATATGTATTATATACATCATACAAGTTACGTAAGCTGAATTAACCTATGCAGTGGTGGTGGTGGGGGTGGTGGTGAGGGTCCAGGAGCCCTCTTAGTTTTTTTGCTTTTTATGTACAAACGGCTTGGGTTGGCGTGCCAAACTTTCGGTAACTGCTTCCCAAACAATCTGATATCGTATGGTGTACAACAGACGTTGAAACGTTGAAAATTGTCGTAACGATGTCCGAAAATGTCTGACGAGGTTGGCCCGCTCAGCGCAGCTCAGCAAAGGCGGCCATCGGCCAGCGCACGGTCAGTTTATTATGTTCTGAGAGGCACAAACCTTGTTTGAACACAATAAAATTTATGTTTGAATGAAATGAGGTATTGAATGGTGCATAGTATGTAATGCTCCTTGCTATAAATTCATCAAAAATGAGCATGTAATACCAAGGCTAAGAACTGTTACTGTGTTACAGAATGTTGCTGTCGAGGCTGATCTGATCGAGGCATTTCTCGGACTAATATCCTCACCAGACGTGCTGTCTGGTGTACACTACGCTCAGGAAGGTATGAACCCTCGCCATAGTCAGGTCACATGGTTGGTTGGTCCTGAGAAGGGCCGACCAACCAAGGACCATCCGCATTGAGCATTTCGAAAGCATGGCACTCCCAAAGTGCGCTCCTGAAACAATCACCGTGGCTTCCATATGTCCATGATACACTCGTCCTCTGTCAGTGTCCTGCTGTCTCATCTCTCCCTCATCATATGAACAGCCTTCGACCATCTAAAAATCCACCCTGGAACACGGGAAGAACGACTGCCTACCCCACCTACATGTTCACGTCGAACGCACAGTATTGGGTTACAGGAAACTGATACTCCGCAAGCCAACATCTACAGAGCCATACCCCACTTCGAATCTCAC
This sequence comes from Capitulum mitella, assembly GCA_030062745.1. Classification (NCBI taxonomy): domain Eukaryota; kingdom Metazoa; phylum Arthropoda; class Thecostraca; order Pollicipedomorpha; family Pollicipedidae; genus Capitulum; species Capitulum mitella. Next base: position 17,876,328 of record CP099847.1, on the reverse strand, counting down.
CACTCAGCGAGCAGTCACTCACGGTACACTCACGAGAAAGGTGTATCCAAACGGTTTCATACAACGGAAACCAAGACGAAGAGCCATCGAATAAACGGCGCATGACCGACTAAGCGCAGCTGTGTCCCTCCCGCATCGCAGAGGCCTGTCTGAAAGATACGGCTGGTCGGCTGGCGACACAGGATCCGAGCCGACTTTAAAGGCATTGTAACTCCAAACAGGTCCCTCACTACCGACCGACCACCAACGCCAAAACAGCTCGCCAGCAACCGTATGTACATCCCTGCAGTGGTCTAGAGCAGGTTAAACGCAGATCCCGTGCAATATGCGAAGCAGGAATTATGTTTCGAAATCCATAATACAATGTAATAACACAAGGCCAAACTGGGTGGGTAGCAGAGGCCATAAGTGCTTCGGCGGGATGTTTGTCTTGAAAGCCTCAGCTGGGCGGCGGAGCCTGTCGTTTTGTACCGGCTGCACGCCAGGAGAGTGCTATTACCTGGTTAGCAGCGGGCCGTACCTGAAACTGTCTGCGGATGAGCGGTATGTAGTGCAGCACCAGCTGGACTCCGCGCGCCGCCAGCGACAAGTTTCGGCTGGTGATGGTCTTGAGGCCGACCAGCTGGATGGCGCCGGCACCCACTACCAGCTGGCAGCAGCGCGAGTTGAAGAACCGCAGCAGGTCCACCTACCGCCCAGCACCACGCAGCCACGGTCAGAGGGGCGCAGGCCGCACTCAGCCGTCACACCAGACCGGCAGACGGCGCCAGCGGCCGCACTCAACCGCCACACCGGACCGGCAGACGGTGCCAGCGGCCAGCCGAGCGGCTGGCCGCCAAACGCGCTAAGCCATTTTTAAGGCGGCGTGACCCCTTAAACCGGAGGCGCAGAGTGACCCCACTGCGCCTCCGGGGTCAGACTCGGAGCCGACCGGGGCGCCCGGCTGGACGGCTCGGCGGTCAGGACCAGACGGCAGACGACGCGGGCTGGCCACAGCGCGGCCGTGTGCGGCCAGCCAGCCACAGCACGCTCCCTAGCCGGCACAGCTGACCGCTCCGGCCGGCCCGCACCGACACTCACCAGCCGACTGAGCAGGTCAGCGCTGACTGACGACAGGTGGCGCGCGCAGTCGCAGTACTCCAGCAGCATCTTGACCAGCATCAGCACGGTGCCGACCACCACGAACTGCTGCTCGCCAAGCCGGAGAACGTCGGCCGGCCGCCGCTCCGGCGACTCCGGACAGGAGAGCCGCGGCGGCAGACCGGGCCGGCCTGCAGCACGGCACAGACGGTCACAGGACAGCCGCGGCGGCAGACCGGGCCGGCCTGCAGCACGGCACAGACGGTCACAGGACAGCCGCGGCAGCAGACCGGGCCGGCCTGCAGCACGGCACAGACGGTCACAGGACAGTCACGGCCGCAGACCGGGCCGGCGTGCAGCACGGCCACAGACACCACGGCCACAGACGCCACGGTCACAGACGGCACCGCCACAGATGGCACGGTCAAAAGACTGTGCTGAACGGCCTCAGTATACCAAGGGAGTGGTGAATTAAGCACTGCGATAACGGGGATACTACTTCGATTTCATTTCCAATTTTTGACGCACCAGTGCGAAAAACTGCTTTAACATGTACAAATGGATTCAGTAGTAATCACTGGCTTGTTTTCTTCGCTTAGTATTCCGCTTGTTTTGAAACCTTCACTGACACCTTTTCCGTAGACACGCGTTTGCAAAAATATTTCTCGACCTATACGCAGATTCGTTAAAACAACTTTTTTCTTTAAGCAAAAAAAGGAAGCTCAGTGTGTATTTTGGTGGCGATGGATACACGCATTCCGAAAAGTCATAAAACAGTGGTTTGGATCCCAGAAACGCCCAACGACATCCAAATATGAAAGTGACTGCAATGAAGCCGGCCTGATCCACAATGGATTACAATGAAATTATTCACGAAAAGTTATACGATTTCACATCGATATCTCACACTAATCATATAACGTCATATTCCATACATCAGGTGACCTACACCAGTTTACCAGTTTCAGTAGATTTATGAACCTCCACGGATTTGAGAGCCACTGATGATTTTGATGTAAAATCGTGTCGCGAATGAGACAGATCTTTGATGTCTTGTTTATGAGTGTTAACTCTAATTTGATACCCATCATTCGTTGGTCGTTCTGTACAAGATTATGATCACGTCATCATGTGTCATGTTTAGTATTTCCAATACTGAGAATGAATCTGAAATACAAAAACGCATATTGTGTCCTGGAGAAGGCAATAAAGCCAAAACGTTGACAAAATCTTGTGTTTTTATATTTCACACAGCTAATATTTGCTTCAAGGTCATAATTTATTGTCTTCATCCTTCAATCGCCATAGTTTTCATGGTAATGAAAACTTCACGATGTTCGAGCTGTAAATAATGTCAACATGTTTACGGCCAAATGTGTGCCAGACACGCCAATGGTGCACCCCCAGAGGCATCTTTCATCAAATGCAGGATCACATAAGTGTCAAATGTTTGTGGTCCTCATACAGCTAAACGTCATGCTTCCTACTTGGTGCCCTAGGGACCTCAGAATTGTTTTCACACTTGTTTCATTGATCCTTAGCTCATATCTGAGTTCTCTGAGAATATTTATAAACTGGTCTGGATCTTTTATGAATTTTGTGTACTTTGTGATCGTAATTGTACACTGTTCCTGGTTCTATGCAAATTAGTTGTGAATGTTCATGCTAAAGGCCAAATTTATTGAATCATTTGACACTGGAATACATTATATGATTTAAGACTCACTGAGATAATAAGATTATAGTCTTGACTGTTAGATGTCCACAGTGTGCATACTGCAAAATCATTTTACTTGTTCGCAAAGACGTTGGTACCTGATGTCAAGGGGGGGGGAGTAAGGAATGCAGTCTCACAATGTAAGAAACATGTAGCAGTCCTCTACGACAAATACCTCCGAACGATGTCCTCTCATATATTATGAAAATGTGTGTGCCTGAATATCACTGCTGGGTATGTAAACATTTCATCTGAATGTTTCATATGAAATTATGTGAAGCCACCGCTTATCTTGTTCTCAGGCACGAGACACTGCATCAGGTATCACGCTGTTCCAAATTAACGTGTTCTTGTGGGTTTGACAGCCACGCCAAACTTTATCTATTTTTCATTCTACAGGATGTAAGAAAATAATCACATATTATTTCGATGTGCCTACCATAACTAGCTTCCCTGAAAAAGTGACGTGACGGGAACGGAAGTGATGACCCTGACCTCCAAATGAAGCACTGTAATAACAGTACCTATAACTGTACAGCGAAGCCAAAAAATAAGTACAATTTTGCCCGGTAACTGATACCTAGAAGTCTATATAAATTCGCTTTAATTTTCCACTCTCAGGGCCTTTTTCCGGCTGTATTCACCACTCCAACACCTTGGCACAAAGCAAATTTTGACAGTGCACGGGCGCAGGGTCGCAGGGGAGGCAGGGTCGTAGGGGTCAGGGTTTATGGGGGCACTGTCGTAGGGGTCAGGGTCGCAGACGGTAGGGTCACAGGAGGGGGAGGGTCACAGGGAGCCGGGTCACAGGCGGGGGGGGGGGCAGGGGGCAGGGTGTGCTTTATACGCGGTCCGCCAGTCGTCTGTAGCTCACCTCCTGTACTGCACACGTGGTTCGTAGACCGTTCACAGCTCACCGGTATTGTACACGTGGTCCGCCATGGCCTGGAACTCGGCCGGCACGTCGGCCTGCCGCCACCGCTCGGACTCCAGCAGCAGGTTCAGCTTCGTCTTCCGTTCGGCGTGGAAGCGCTGCACAAACTGGCTAGCCTGCGCCACAAGTCACACCAGTCAGCTGCCGGATCGCCCCCAAAGGACGTAACAAGGTCGTTTACCGCACGTCAGAGGCCATATGCAAGTTGGTGTCCCTCCCGCCACGTGACTGATAACGACCCACAAAGTTCGGACGATTGTCGCTCACCTGTCCCTGCAGAGCCAGGTGGAAGGCGGTGCTGCGACGACCGCAGAGCTCCTCACAGTCGGCCACAAAACCCTGCACCAGCGTTGCCAGCGACAGGAACTCGGACGACTCCAAACCACCGTCCCTGACCCGTGCCTGGTAACACAGGCGGCGGTCAGGTCCCAGACCACCGTCCCTGACCCGTGCCTGGTAACACAGGCGGCGGTCAGGTCCCAGACCACCGTCCCTGACCCGTGTCTGGTAACACAGGCGGCGGTCAGGTCCCAGACCACCGTCCCTGACCCGTGCCTGGTAACACAGGTGGCGGTCAGGTCACAGACCACCGTCCCTGACCCGTGCCTGGTAACACAGGTGGCGGTCAGGTCCCAGACCACCGTCCCTGACCCGTGCCTGGTAACACAGGTGGCGGTCAGGCCCCAAACCACCGTCCCTGTCCCGGGCCTGGTAACACAGGCGGCGGTCAGGTCACAGACCACCGTCCCTGACCCGGGCCTGGTAACACAGGCGGTCAGGTCACAGACCATCGTCCCTGACCGGTGCCTGGTAACACAGGTGACGGTCAGGTCCCAGACCACCGTCCCTGACCCGTGTCTGGTAACACAGGTGGCGGTCAGGTCCCAGACCATCGTCCCTGACCCGTGCCTGGTAACACAGGCGGCGGTCAGGTCCCAGACCACCGTCCCTGACCCGGGCCTGGTGACGCAGGTAGCTGGCAACAAGACGTCAAATAAACGTTCAGCTTCCTTTGCCATCTGGCATAATGGACTGTAATCTCGCCGCATCAGTCATGCCCTGACGCCAGCCGGAGGTGTCCCCTGCGAGCCGAAGAGGGGGGGGGGAGACGACGCTGCCCGTGGCCGGCAGACGTGGCTCACCTGCAGAAGTTTGCCGCAGCGCTCGTGAGCGTAGTCGCAGACACCCGTCAACATGGCGGCCAGCGCCGCCTGCAGCCGGCCGTGCTCCTCCGGGGTCATCATGGCGTCCTCCACCTCCTCCGGGCTGCGGTAGCGGTGCTGCGGTCACGGACGGCGCCGAGCACAGCGACCGCCTCGGACCGCGGGTCGGCTCACCAGGCGGTCCTGCCACTGGCCTAACCTCGTGTCCGGCCCGTGCTCGACGCGTACAGAAAACGGGTTTTGATAAGGCCTGTGAGGTAAAACTGAAACCTTCAGTAATCTACGATCTGAGTCATCAGTTGGCCAGCTGGCGCACTGTTGAGACCGTGCCGGTGGTTGATACTGACATAGAGAGCCGGACGCCCGACGACTGCTCCTGCGCCTTGCCCCCGTTAGTCAGGAGCGAGCGAGGACGACCCATGGCCGCGTCCAGCACATCCTCCATCACGTCGCCCACAGCCTGCGGACAGACAGACAGACAAACAGGCGGTCATCACGGGCGGCGGGCACACAAAAAGGCACACTTCCACCACATAACCCCTGTCTGCGGACACCAGCTGTGACAGGGACAGCGTCCAGACCCGGGCCTGGAGGTAGAGATATCCGTCCAGTTCACGCATACCGTTTCATTATCTCGCTCGCCCTGGCGTCGCCGAGATCCACATTCAGGACAGCTGGCCGACGTAAGACCGCTCGAGCAGACCCCACACTGGCTGGGCCGAACGGCGCCGGCGCCGGTGCCGGCTCCGCCAGTCGCAGTCTCACCTTCACTCTGGCCATCAGTCGGAGCAGGTTGGCGCAGAGCTCGCGCAACAGCTTCAGCCAGACGGCCGGCGCCAGCTGGGCCACGTGGTCGTGCAGGGAGGCGCCGTCGGCGGCGCCACCGTCGCCGGGCGCTTCGTCCGCCGGGTCGGCGGCGGCCAGAGCCTCGATCACAGTCTGACGGTGCAGGAGCAGAACGTGAGACGGCCCCGATCAGTCTGACGGGGCACGATTAAAACGTTTAACGAGTAGCTGTCCCACACCTGCATCGAGCGGCGGCTGGTGGCCAGCACCCTCTGTTGACATTCGGCGTGTATGCAAAACGATGGAGCGATACGACCAATCAACCCATTCGATCAAAAATCACGACAATATTGAATCAGAACTACTGCGACGGCCGTGGCTAAAACTGAAGGTACACATGTACTGTAGTCGGACCAACCAGTCCCACTCATCATGGAGCGTCACTAACGGCCAAAACTCAGCGGGACGCTCGCCTACACGAAACCTCCAAAACGCAACGTAAGCACCATGAATTAATGATGCCGCCGCGAATCCAAGACTCCTAAAGGCTTTCAATGACAGCCAGCGGAAACAGCAAGCCTTCGGCCAACCTGCCTCTATATCTCAGCGCTTGGCGCCCTGACGCACGACCTATTTGTGAGCCGAATGTCTCCACGTTAACCGATGACACACCACCATTCGTCCGCGACACCATACGATACTGCGCAGCGCAGGGTTACTGAATCATTAGAAGTTCTGAAGAAATACATGGGCTCAAGTACAGGGACTGCTTTAGGGATGACAGCATTGTCCGTGTCCCTGCCAACACGACGTTACGTGGTTCTGTTTTGTGCTTGCACAATTGTGCCTATCCTTCTGCAGAGGATCACAGCATGCAGCTCACGCCGCTCCAGTCTTCCGCAAGGTCAAAATTCAACAAGATCTAGAAAACATCCATCAGTCGGGAAAATCCTGACTGCGTACTATGAAGATAATTGCCACACAGCGGTAGAGAACACAAAAGTGGCAATGATCTAAAGCACTCTCGACGCATCACTGCATGTGTGCACCAAACTGTGGGTTACACCTACCGCTGTCGCAGAGATTAGCGATTGCAAAACAGGCAGATGGAAAGGCAGACATACCAGACAGAAATTTCATGTGTACAAATGGCCTAGTCGGCCAGGAGCCGTCAGCCATTCTCCGGATATCAACAACCAGAGATCCGGTCACCTGTTTGACCACGGCGCGCACAGTGGTGCACGCCTCGTCCTTATACAGCTCCACCATGTTAAAGTTCTTCAGCCGGATCATCCCGAACATGATGGAGACCAGTTGCTCCTGGAAGAACACACCAGGTCGGATGGTCGCCAGGACTAATAACAGCAGCGTTCTGCGCACGCGCTTGGGAAAACTGCATCAGCCGTTGGCTGCATCTGTTGGGTCGCACTGGTTTTATCAGACGACAGACATCACCTACAACGGCTCTCAGAAGAAATGACAAGCATACTTTAATCACAAGGCAACAAATTGCTCTCACTTACGCCACGATGAACATTTCTATTCAGTATTCAATGAAGAACAAAAAGGTAGCAGAAAGACAGATAAGTGAGCCGCATCCTAACAACTGGCACCATCACGGCGACAGGATTAACAACGGAGTATTTCAATAGATTTTCAATATGATTTTCGAAAGAAAGGGAAGGAAAAACGGGAATGATACAAGGGGCAACAAAACGCAATGGGAAAAGGCATTCACTGATCCACATTCAATGGACCACGAAGGTATGGGTTAAAATCAGAATGACGCTTCAACATCCCAAAGGCAAGTATACGAGTTTTTGTCTTGTGGTCGGTAGTCATTTTTGAAGGACGAGCTTAAAAGTAGTTTTCACCGATGGAAAGCGGAAAAAGAACTGTTTTTATGAGTCTCGGGTTCCAACCCAACGAGGCGTTCCACAGACGAGACAGATCACAAACTAAAATGGACTGGCTCTCACACTTAACAACACTAATACGTGATGCAGCATCAGCTGATTATGAGAAGGGCTAAAAAGAGAAACGTTTCACGAAGTTTGTAAATGTTTGGGAGAAATAACACGAACAATAGCGTTTACGTTAGTACGCAGCGTTTACTCATGCCTGATAGCTCTGCCATGACATCACGGTAAGCTGCGTAAAGCCAGCCACTTAAGGCAGCGGTAGCAAAACACTCACATGGGCCCAGAAAGTACACCAGAGAAAGATGATAACCAATCTCTGAAACACGTTCTAAGTAGACGTATTTATCAAGGCATCGCAGCACCTATAACTGTCTGCCAGAGGGAACGGATGCCTACAGTAGGATACAGCTATCAGGTAGACAGCACACAGTGCAGAACACAGGAATAACAGCCTGGGGCGCGGGAGCCGAGAGGGGACAGAGGGACAGCTGTCCCCCCCCCCCCCCACACTTTTCTAAATGTGGCACTGGCTCTATGGGCGCTGACTAGAAAGAACTGACCCAGTGCTTCTTTGCCCCCCCCCTCCCCAAACTGTGGAGGAGTTGTCGCGCCCCTGACAACAGACGGTCCCAACGCCCCCTGATAACAGACGGCCCCTGTGCCCCTTATAACAGACGGTCCCCACGCCCCCTGATAACAGACAGTCCCCGCGCCCCTGATAGCACACGGTCAGCCTGCGAACCGACAGCAGCTAACGCAAAACTGCCGCTATAGCCAGGCAGCAGCGAGACCACCAAATGTCACGAGTGTGGCACGCCAATCGCATCCAGAGCATAAACTACTCACGCGAATCCGACGAGCAACAACCTATACGCGAAAGCAGACGGCAGTATGTTACAGAAGACGCAAAAAGTACCACCAGTAACGCAGTGTCACCATGTACATGGGTACCCAAGCCATAGCCGTGCGATAGCTAAATAGGGGAGGATTTCGATCGACGCACTGGCTGACGAAGACCACCAAACACGTCACATTACCTCGCGACTCCAGCAACCCACGCAACATGAGACACCCATCATTTCCGACATTCCTACGGCTTGTCGGTGTGAGGTGGCGCAGCCGGCTATACAAAGTTCAAGGAATCTCGTCTCTTGACTTTCCGCTATTTTTTACCGTGCGCCATTTTTCCACCCTGTGTGATGCACGCAGTGCACACGTCGCACTAGCGCTGAAAGAACTGGGACGCCCGCGTGTCAGATGAACGAACCACAGCCCCGTCATCACGGAGGTCAAGGCACTGAACGAGCCCCGCCGTCCGCCTGCCGTCCACTCGCCACGTCGCAGGAGGGCACAGACCTCCACCAAGGAAACGCACGCATCCGTGGCCGGTATGCGTGCGTTTCCGTTCTCTTTCCACCTAAATACCCAGCAAGCTGACAGCCATCCAAACGTCCTCATCCCGAGCCGCCGTCACCGGGAACCGCCTGCCTACGTCCACCTCGGCAGCGCGACCGTTTTCAGCATTTTGATATGCACATACCGAGGGTACCCTGTTGCCCCGCCACGTCGATGTCGCACTTTATGTGCCATCATCGTATGATTTGCTTTAACCTTTATCGGTGTTGTCGGGTCCACTGCAGTGTCGGCGTGAGGTATGTCTATTGTTCTACGCGTCCATACTTTGCCGATAAGGTCCTAGTTTGCACGACACAAAACCTGAAACTGGCCCCTGGTCAGGACCAGAGCGCCAGAGGGGCGGGAGGCGGGGGGGGGGGCAGGGGTCAGGGCCTGACCTCATCGCCTGGCTGCTGCTGGTCCAGAGGCCGGTTCAGGTCCGACGTCACGTGTCGCACAAAGTCGGCCGACACCATCTTGTCGATGACACGCTCCATCTCGGTCAGCTGGCTGCTCAGATGTCTGCGGACGAGGTAGCAGTCAGCTCACAAGTCGACCACAACCTTAAGCCCATATCGAACATTGTTCGTTTGTTTACTGGGGTTCAGGTAGGGATGCACCGGGTATCCGGTCCGGCCTGATGTCCGGCCGGACACCACAAGTTATCCGGTATCCGGTGTCCGGACCGATACTTCTGTGATCTGGCCGGATATTGCCGGATATTTAGCCTCCTGGTATACGATCAGGACGATGTTCTTTCTACCTACAAAACCGTTCCAAAAGAAATATGCCTTTTATACTAGACTGTCGGTGTAACTGGAAGTTCCAAGGTCTGTCTGGAACACCGCTTTTCCTTCATAGTTTTGAGACATATTTTGCAAGAGTGGGACTCAAACACATAGCTGTGAAACAATAACTAGCATATGCTCCACAGCACATTTTGTAGTGTATTATCTTTCTATTTTTCAGACATTTATCTTTCTCGAATCCTCTGACACACAAGCACAGTATTGGTACTCATTCTATTGTTATTATGGCAATTAGTACAGTAAGCAATCTATACGAATACACCTCATTATTCGTATAGAATGCTTATCAAGCCAAGTATTCCAGTTCTACCAAGGAGTTTTAATGACATTCTGCGTATTTTGGAGCCTTTGTCATGGCTGTTACCTCTGCGGGGGCTGAAAGGGCATGTGCCACTTCGTTTTCCAGAAGTGGTGATTTGTTCCCCTAATTTTTAAAGTATCAAATAGGTACTTCACGATTGCGACACAATTTCTTGAATTCTGAAATCCAATAAACGAATTTCAACCGTACGTTACCATGCAACCACCAAGTGATTTTAGCTCCTCCCACCTGTTCTTGGCGGATTGCAGTCAGCTCATCCCCCCTCCCCAATTTATAAACTGCGGTTACACCCATGCCTCTGAATGCAGTGAGAGATGGTGAGATTCGCTGTGACTGTTGTGTTCTTGACTTATTCATTGATTTTTTTTTACACGAAGACTTATGAAAACCTCACCGTAAGTGCAGGCACTAGGGCGAATGATTCACAATGAACATTTTATTTAATATTCAACTTTTCAAAACTTTTCTTGTTTAATTTAGCCTTTTTCGTTACATTTCCAGTAAAAATAGTAAATAAAAGTAGGTAAGCATAACATCCGGTATCCGGCAGGATATCCGACACCCCGATCCGGCATATCCGGTATCCAGCCGGATCACAAAAATTCCGATCCGTTGCATCTCTAGGTTCAGGGGCGCATCGCTTCCATAGTCATGTGGCACCCATCCCCTATCGAGTACACAACAGTGGAACGAAAAGGACATTACCACATGTGTCTACATTACATCGAGTTACTTTAACAGCGTACTGGAATAAACGTATGAACTACGAAATGAAAGGCGGATTTACGCTTAGTAAGCAAGACGATACTGATAAACTCACATCTATCAGCACTGGAAGTCCTAATGCGACGGTCTAGTGCGCCTATGAAAAGGCCATCGCGACCCAAAAAGTCGTTAAATAAAGCATCCCAACAAACACCACTTTACACAGTACTTTGACAGCCAAGTTGTAGTTTCGGAATGTTGTAGTTTCAGAAGCTTGTAGTTTCGGAAATGGGCTAGGTACCAAAGGTCTATATTCACGGGGATTCAAAGTAATTTACTGCGAATTTCCCAGTGTTCTATTTACACGTGTCCCACAGTCAGATGTTGCGTGACGACAGCGGCGAGCGCAGGCCAATGAACTTTAGCAGGAGACCAGTATTGCAGCGTTACCATCCTAGGTCCTTTTGCACCCTTGCGGCATGTTGGAGGGTTACACTTTCGTCACAAAAAAACAGCCGAGACCCGGTATTGTACGACCCTGTCCCAGCGGTGGTTCACGATTTCCCCAGGGGGAGTTGATCTATTCGCCAGGGGCCACCAGTGAGGTCAAGCCCTTCCAGAGTGGATGGTGACCCCCTGCTTCCATTTTTCTTAATCTAGTCTTGTGTTTGTTACGCTTGTGATATGAGGCAGGTACCTGTGTATCAGATCAGAAGTGGGACGTTGACTTAAAAAAGACGTACGTCAGGGACTCGTCTAAGGAAATTTGACGGGGGTGGGGGCAGGCGTAAGACCACATATTTTTTAATCTGCCTGCTCACGAACAACTACACTTACTCTGGATATTGCTCGGCTCACTGACCTTGGAGGGGCCTCTCGCATCTTACTGTGTGCCCGGCTTCCAAGATATGTCCGGCTCCCCGGACATAACTGACGCAAAGCGTTCTGATTACTTCTTCTCGTGGCGTGTTCCTTCTTGAGGACCTCAGTTCCGGGAGGTGTGTGGAGTGTACCAGCTGCCCGATCTTACTGGCGGCATTTGTTCCACCGCACAGGACGGCGGCTAAGGGACAGTCTGCGAGCCCCCAACCACGTCCCACAACATATGAGGGAAAGTCAACTGATCCCAGTTCGCCTTCGGGGATCTCAGAGGCATTCGGCGACCTCGAACACTCATCTTTTGAAGGTCCAGGATCGCAGAAAGCTCGCTGTTTAATTCCAACTTTCACTAGTTCGTATTCTTAGAGGCCCTTACCATGAAATGTCTGAAAACCCCCCATTCCCAATTTATCGAAGGTATTTGTTCCTCTGGTTGGAGGAAACGGTGGCCATTTCGAGAGCGCTGCAGCTCCGGGAGGGGGGAGGGGCCTAATCGCTCCGGATCCGCCCCTTCCCCCCCCCAGCCTGTGGCGGCGAGGCGTCTCACTTGAAGGCCTGCACGCCGGCCAGCTCCTGGGAGAGCACCTCCTGCGAGGTGGCGATCAGGTCGAGCGCGCCCACAAACTCGGACGTGGTCAGCAGCAGCTGGATGGTCGGCTGGGTCTGGTGCACGGTCGACATCAGACGCAGCTTCTTCAGGACGCGCGCACAGTTGTGCTGCCGCTGGCGGGCCCTGATAACCCGCAGCGAGGCCCGGACATCATGCTCCAGAATGTACTTCATGCGCTCCCTGCAGCGGAGCAGACGGCACGGCCTGAGCCAAAACAGTCGCGGAGCCATTCAAGGCGTTCCGTATGTCTCCACTCATTACACAATGCGCCATTCTTAACCACAATTCATAGTGTTCAAGGCCTTCTGGTGACTTCGAGTCATTATAAAACACAGTTCATGGAGCCTACGCCTTTGAAGTCACTTATACAAGCAGAAATTATACAGGTTAAAGCAGACAAGCTTGCTAATCACAAGCAACAATACAGGCCTAAGGTGAACCACATGCAGGCCTTCTTTGGCACCAGTTCATCAAAAGGCTTCCTCACCAGTGCACTAGAGCAACAACAAAGCCAGACCTCCTCCCTCTGCAAAGCGGAGTGATAACAAACGCCCGGAGGTTCGGTGGGTGGCGGTGCCGGGCTGACCTGAGCGCGCGCACAGAATGGGACGCCTGCGTCAGCTGCTCCATCAGCGAGTCGTGCGACGACATGGCGTCGAAGAAGGCCTCCGACTTGTCGGCAATCTGCCGGGCGATCTGCACCTCCACGACGTCCATGTAGTGAGTCAGCTGGAACGGAGGCCGCTCATTCAGTGAAGCAAGTGTAGCACTGCGTGCAGCAGCGCCAGCAGGGAGGTAGTGGCAAATTCCGGCGGTCTATTTATGCGCATCAACAACACCTTGTTCAGGTAGCCATTCACACTCAGTGATTTTCATTTCTGCGCCATACGTTCTAGAATATGCTATACGTTTAAATACGCCAACATACATTCCAGAATCTATGGCAATGCTGAATGATCAAACACGAAGCACTTTTATCTCTGAGAGGATCGGGTGCATTGTTTTGTAGCGTGCCGGGACCAGTGTGGTACCTTCTCCTGTAGCTGTCTGTCGGCCGCCTGTCGGCCGGAGCCGGTGGCGGCGGCGGCGGTCGGACAGATGGCCGGGAACACGTCCGGCCGGGACAGCTCGAACGCCGGCTCGAAAAACAGTCGCGGCACGCTGCTCAGACCCATCCCGTCCTCCTCTGAAACAGATCAGAGGTCAGATCAAACACCCATCCCCGCCTCCTATTGCAATAGGTCAGAGGGCACATCAAACACCCATCCCTGCTATCTCGGCAGTAGGTCAGAGGGCAGATCAAACACCCATCCCCGCCACCTCTGCAACACGTCAGAGGTCACATCAAGCACCCCTCCCCGCGACCTCTGCAAAAGCTTAAAGGGCAGAACAAACACCCATCCCGGCCACCTCTGCAGCAAGTCCGAAAGCAGATCAAACACCCATCCCCGCCTCCTATTGCAACTGGTCAGAGGGCAGATCAAATACCCATCCCGTCCTCTGGAACAGATCACAGGTCCGATCAAACATTTATCCCCTGGAACACGTCAGAGGTAAGATCAAACACTCCTCTGCAACACGAGCTAAAACATCCAACCCAGCCTACTCGGGAACAGATCAGACGGCAGCTCATACACCCATTCCAGCCTCCTCTAGAACAACAGATGACAGATTCACATGTCTCAGTGAATTGTTGGCAACCGCCCGCCCGCATACCGCAAACATACGTAATCTACGTATGCGATATAAGTACCGCTACATGTCTCATACAGATAACTATTATGAACAGTATCAACAAACTTGGCAATGATCGTTCAACATTACATGCTGTTTCTGCAGCTCCAACACATTTCTTATCATAATGGGCAAATCTATGCCTATCAACATACCTGGTTCACCTAAGCGTGAAAGCTTTGTGATGCCACGTGTTAGAGAATCCTTCTTAAAGCTGTTCGACTTCCGTACGTGCTTCTTATATCGCTGAAAGGTCAGAGAACCGAGCAGTCTGAATCTACCAAATGTGATCGCAAGGTATCTTATAATCAGTATCACGACAAAGTGCACGCTCTAAAATGAGGCACGTACCAAGGAGGACCTCGCTGTCAGCGACAAATTACTGGGATCACTAGGCTTCCGAAGCATGAAAACACCACAAAATAACTAACAGCCGAAGCCGTTCGAAAGACGGTACCTTCGAGGTGTCACGCAGATACGTCTGGAAGTCGGCCATGGTGACGGCAAGGAGGTGCGGCGACGGTAACACCTCCTTTTCCACGAAACCGTCGCCCCACGTCTTGGTGAAGAAGTCCCGCTGCGGCACAGCCAGGTCAACGTCATAGTACTGGCACAGCAAGGTCAAGGCCGCCTCGAGGAGCGCTACCCCAGAGATGAGCAGCGCGGTAAGGTCACGAGCTTAGGTTGGCTGCTGGCCCATTTATTAACGGCGTCGAATGTGCGCGTCGTTTCGCGTTTTGGATCTTCGCTCTTAAAGCGTGCGTGATAACCAATGAGCATTCATAGCACTCGACCATCCAGAGCTGGACAATACACAAATTATCACGTGGTGAGCCAATTCCACGTCGTAAGAATGGATATTTCAAAGATTGTGTGCCACATAGTAGTCCCCAATGAAGTGTATGATGAACTGGTCCGTAAAACTATAAAATCCTCAGGCCTGAACAATCCACCCACTGCCTCCCGAACTACCCTGCTGACCTAAACAATCCACCTGGTACTCCCGGACTGCTATGATGACCTAAACAATCCACCCGGTACCTTCCGGACTGCCCTGCTGATCTCAACGGTCGACCCGCTACTTCCTGGACTACCCGGATGACCTGAACGATCCACCCGCTAACTCCTGCACTACCCTGCTGACCTAAACAATCCACCCGCTACCTCCCACACTACCCTGTTGACCTGAACAGTCCATCCGCTACATTCCGAACTGCCCAGCTGACCTCAACAATCCACCCTCTACCTCCCAGACTACACAGCTGACCTAAACAATCCATCCCACTCAAGGTTAAATTTTACTCTTGCGACCTCAGGATGATGGGGAAGAAATGGGACCAGAACCAAAGAAAAGAGTGCGTGGCTAGTACTGCACTGGCCGACCTGCTGTGCCAGCCTGCCAGAACCACTTGAAATGTGGCCAGTGTGCATAGGCCAGTACAGAAAACATTGTTTACAGGATATACATTCAGATCCATTCATACAGTATTACAGCCTCAACTGAGGAAACAATGCACTGCTTTTTCAGAATGGACAGTAGGCTGACAATCCTAGTGTGAGAAAAACCATGAAAATTGCTCATATGCAATATTATAAAGGGTAGTTGTACGAACTCGCGGGACAATACTTTTTCCTTATTTGAGAACAAAAGGAATTTCCACAAATTTTGGGAACAAAATGTTGTAAGGTCTAAAACCTTTGAAAAATGCTCCAAAATTCTGACCTGGACCCCATTACCTCCTGGACTACCCTAATGACCTACACAATCTGCCCTGCTACACTGGGTTGTTGACTTGCGTTTTTTTTTTTTTTAATGGGTTGTGCTCCTGTCCTCCCCATGAGGACCCTCCAAAGCTGGTTTTCCCCATGTCGAGTGTCATTTCCTAAATTCTGGTCAAGGCCTATCAATACAGATTTGAGCCCTACCAAAGTTCTACCAACCCTTGTTAGAAACGTTTTTTTTAACAGAATGATAGCATGTACCAATGTATACCCACATATCATGTATATCTATACCTGCAAACATCTGTTAATCTATCTGCCTGTCTGCCTGCCTGCCTGACTACCAACCAAGCTACAAATATATACATATACACATATATACATATATATATATATATATATATATATATATATATATATATATATATATGTATATGCACATGAGGATATACACAATTTCAATATTCTGATATCATAAGAGCAAAAAACGATTAAAAATTGTCATTGGTCAAATAAAGTGGGCGCAATCCATTGAGATCGGCATTGCGAGGGACGGCTACAAAACTCCACCGCTGCCCTGACCATCAGGCTCACGAAAACACTTCAGCCGTGGCCCGATCACCAGGCTGGTTTAGTCCCTCCGCGGCCCTGTTGACCGGCCGGCTGGTTAGGCCGCCGGTGTCCGCTCGGCCGGCTGACCTGCCGTCCTCGGCCGGGGTCGTTCAGCACGGCCGGCAGGTTCTGGGCGGCACTATGCAGACTCCACCTGTGGCCGTCCGCCGCCGCGCCGGACACCTCCGACGACGAGGACGAGACCGACGAGGCTCGGCCGCCGGGTCGCTGTCCGGGCTCTGTACGACGGCAGGGCGCACGTGGCAGCCGACGGCCAGTCTGCGCTCCCGGCACGCCCACCGGCGTCGCATTGATACCAACACGGCCGGGCGTTCGCAATGGCCGACACACGGAACGTATAATCTGTCTTCTCCAAACCCCTACAATTTCTTATAATCGACATTCTCTACAAATTTCCCACTGCCAATGTGGCACCCAACTATGAGGAAACAAACATCACAACATGGTTTCACGACTCACTGCTATCGCACGCGAATGGTGCAGACAAACTGAGCAAAATGAAGCCTGAGTGTAGCAAATACCCACAGTGGTATGGGAGCACCAACTGCAGACATTACACACAAACCTTTCCGCACTGCTCCCCGTGGATATACATGGTGCTTCAGGACATGGTGTTCATAGTCCAGGTCGCTGACACCTTCCAGAGGCAGGGAGGAGCAGACGCGATTGTAGCCGTAGTGGCAGACAAATGATCCTCCCTCCTGGCGACAGTGCTTCAGTCGCAGGTGCCTGAAATGGCACAACAGCTGTGACAGCAGCCTGTACCTGGCTGTACCTGGAGTCCAGATTACCTGTCGGAAGGTGATTTGCTTTTGTAAGGTCCAGTCAATGGCATTTCAAAGCTGCCCAACATGACTCAGGCAACACTTTCCTTCATTACCTGATAAACTCATCAGGAGACTGAAATTCCTCATCTCCTCCACAGAGAAGGCAGTTCTTCCATGGCTGTTCGGCATTGTCCATGGCTTCACCCTTAACCTGGGAAACATGAAAATGTTGTACTTATAAACATCAAGTAACATTTGCACCACATCAGCAAATCTGGAGTTGTATTGTTGCATAACTCTGGAATCAGATCATATTCTAGGTCAGGCCTGGAGAAGAGACGTTTGCTACGTCAGCCACATTTCTTCAAGCATGATGTAATACTGACCTGGCCATAGAAACAGACAGTGCTGGCAAATTATAAAAGTTCATTTATCTCCACAATTTACACATGCAATAGCACAAAGACCTGTTTTGTTCTGCACCAGATGCAGGTGTCAAGTTTAGAATCATGTTCTAGCCTTATCTGGGACTTACATTACCTGTCATGTTCATTGATGTCTGGCTCTAAATGTACTGGACACAGTTGGAAAACATGATGCTATGTTTCAACAAAATTCCCAACATATCTGAAGCATCCCTTGGAGTAATATCATGTTTTCTTTCAACAATGAAAACAACTGAACAGGCAAAACGATTTGTCAGCACATGCATTAGTGTAACCACCAGAGTGGGGGGTGGTGATACATCCCCTCCAGTTTTGGTGGTCAGTTTAAGTCCCCCTCCACACAATTTTGGTTAACAGTGAATGTCTTTCATGCTTTCCTGCTCAAAAATGATTCTGGATCAGACTGTCCCCCCCCCCCCCCACCAAATATCTGTAATGCAGCTACACCCACAAGTCCACACCTCATCAGTGGTTTTCATACCAAACATATACAAGCTCTCAAGACACACAATTCAGTTTCAGGCATAAACTCAAAGAGCCAAAACTTGGGCACAAAAAATATGGCACAAGACTCAATAAAAAGGAATTATTTGCTGCCAAAAGAGAAAGCAGTGAAGTCCTGAAATCCAAAACCTGCATACAGTCCAAAAGAGGATTTCAACTATTTCAAAACTATACCACTCTGCTCAATAAGCCATACAAACAAGACAGCTAGCTGCTTTGCAAACACATGTGGCCAGCAGGTGCAGATCCAGTGACTCCATTTGTGGGGGGGCAAACCAGTTTCCTGGGTCTACATGGTAGGTCAGCAAAGTCACTGATCAGGGGCGGAAGGCGGGTGGCCGTGAGTTCAGAGCGTACTTCAGTGGCTGAGTATGGATGGTAAACCATCAGCCTTGGGGGGGATGTTGGGCAGCTTGAAACTCTGGTTGAGTAGGAATACCCATGTCCCTTGAGGGGGGCCCATGGCCATTTTGGAGTACAAAATTCTTCCTAGAGTATAAATTTTTTGGTGCTCCTTGACACCAGAAAACAACAATTTTTCCTACACTGCAGAAGACTTAACCCAGTTATGCAATCCAATCATGTTATAAAGAATCACTGTGTTTTCTTTTGGCAATGAATCAAGCATACCTGGACAGAAAGTAGAAAACCACAACATGAGTAAATGACATGGTATTAAGGAGTCTGGCAATGTATGTTACAGAAAACTATAATGTGGCTTCATTTGAGCAGCTGTCATCATCTTTCTGTACCTACATAATAAACATCTTCAAAGGCATAAGTGTAGCAATGGGGGATGGGCATGGCTCCCAAATTTGGGAAAACTTAGCATTAGGTCTATGCAAAGGCATCTTTCCCCACTCCACACACCCTTTTCTGAATGCTCCTATGATCTGGTTCAAAGGCAATATTCTTTCTAATAAAATGTTTCATATACACAAACAGAAGTTAAAAGCTAAGAATACAATGTGGTGCCCAAAATGAAAACAGCACAATGATGAACATGCTATAATATCTGCTCTAT
The DNA here is from genome assembly GCA_030062745.1 of Capitulum mitella. NCBI lineage: Eukaryota > Metazoa > Arthropoda > Thecostraca > Pollicipedomorpha > Pollicipedidae > Capitulum > Capitulum mitella. The sequence goes on along the minus strand of CP099847.1, from coordinate 17,857,176 downwards.
CCAGAGCCAAATATGAGACAAGTACACAGGAAGATGCACAATGATAAGTACACATTGTGAGAAATAAATTGCAACAATGACATTATGATACTGGAAATGCAATGTAAAGACATGCTTATAATTTCTGCCAAAAGAACTTCAAAATACATTACCTTCCCCCCAAAAGTAATCATCTCATTACTTCCCCACCAGAAGCCAGATGTTGGCACAGGAATTTTTCACATTTCTGAGGTAAATGTTGTTTACAATGAATATCAATGCTGATTGGTTGTGGGTAAGACCAAGAATGATATAAAGCATGATAATAAATCAGCCTACAAATAGGATATGTGTGACAAATACACAACTGAGTTAAAACTAAAAATAGGGGAATTTAGAAACATGTGTTCAAGAAAAACATGATGTAAGTGGAAATAAATGGATTAAATGATGTAACAATACCACAAATGTGGTATGAATAAGAATGAAATAAGTGAAAAGGAATTGTAATACATACAATAATAAGACATAATGAGAATAAAAACAATAACCCATAACATGGAAATGACAGTACAGCCAAACCCACCCTCATCTAACCTTAGGTACTTTTGTCATAGCTGGTTTTATTTTTATGTGTTTGATTCTATTTCATTTCACTTTATTTTCCTACTCGATTTTTGTACATTTATATTAGGGAATAAACTGGTTTTATATTATATGCACACATTATATTTATATAAAATTTACCATTTTTAATACCTGGACATCCTCCACATAAATGGCATGTGTGAAATAACATTATTAGTACAAGCATTACATTTTTTGCAGTGAAATACTCTTGTTTTCAGTGAACCAGTTGTGAAATGTCATTGTTCTCTGTCATCCAACCAGCCCAGTCACAGTACATGATATGTTGGGTAATCCTTTGGAAGCGCGCGCCATAAACCAAGCACACTGGATGACACATATACAGCGCGCGTGGCAAAAGGATTGCCGATATGTTGTTACTGCAATTTTGTTGTTATGCTTCAAGGAATAAAGATTTTCTTAGTTACCATGAGAAAGAAAACAATAGCCTTGGCAGTGGTGGTAATTATACCAAATAATGTTAGAAATCTATGGTGCACAGTTCTTCAATGTAGCCAAAAAGCAGGTAATGCCACCCATACCCTCCAGCATAAATGGTCTTTTTTATTGTGTGGTACCTCATTATAACCATACCTCTCCTTTTCACAAAAGTTCTGGAATGGAGCACTTTGGCAGGTGTATTAGTGTGGTACCTTTCTCATGTTTCACATATGCCTATACATCCCAGCAGTGTGCATGATCAAATGACCTGTGTGCAAGGCAATTAAATGATCTGTATGCAAACAAACTGTATGTAATAACAGGGCATGCATTAGTGTTATCAATGAAGAACAAAATAGGAATTAAATGTTTCTTTCAATCAGGGATGGAAATTTGGTTCTTAGTCTTGGTGTCAGAGTATAATTTTTCTTATGGAGCATAAATTTTTGCAGAGTAACACTGGTTTAAGTCAGCATTCTTGGTGTAAGCCAGTTTTGACATACCTGTTTCTTACTGAACTGAGAGAGGGTCATTTGCTTCCCGAATCAGTAACTTGTCAACAGGATTATAATGCGGGTTTCTGATGGAGGCATAAGATTAAACTTTTGGAGTATAAAATGTTTAGGAGCACACATTTTCAGGTGTTCTTCACCACCAAAGAACCCACTTTTTCCAACATTGCGTTCAACCCACCCTTTTCTTATGCGTTGGTTCCGTCTTGCGGAGGAAAATGACGAATCTTTTACGTTACACAATAATCACATTATCTTACATCCCTGAAGTTCACAAATTCCAGGTCTCTAGTATCTCACACAAATTACAGCACCATACGTTATCACATGGCTCAAACGATAACCAGCGGCCAATGTGCTTTAGCGGTTTGTTTCCTCCCAAGAAAGCACTGTGGTGTACGCATAGACCAATCAAAGACAAATAGGCGCTTCATATTTGATGTCACGGATTTTTTATATCAAAGAAATAGTAACAAAGTGAATATTTTGAAACATTTTGCTAGCTTATCTTGTATTTGCTGAGTATTTTGTTTTTTAAGTTCTACAGATCATGCTTTTGGAACAAAGAACAATTAAAGTTGTTTTTTTTGACGTCACCACTATTTATTACATGTAAGCGGCCACCTCGTGACGACTCGCGGCGCAGTCAAGAGGCCATTGCTCGTATATTTCTATACGCTGTCGTTTCGTATTAACGCCCCGGGGTCAGGCTCCCAAGTTATAATATATTGTATTGATTGGTTAGGCATCCTGGTACTTACGCTGCAAGACTAAGGAAGAGGAAAAATGGAGTCTCTTCAGAGGTACATGAAGTTGAGCGATGGCCTGTGTCATGTTACCTTGCTTTCCTTTGGGTAGTCGAAATTTGAAGACTAGACACCGACCCATGTCATTGAGCATGCGTACGTCATGTCATACATGGTTCTTAATTACTCGAATTACTTAATTACATGGTACTCAATTACTTACTGTCGACGTTTTGGCTGTATTGCCTTCTTTTAGGCATGTTATATGTTTTATGTGCATTTTACATAAATTCCACCACAATTTAATTGTTTTCAATATTTGAAATACTAAACATAACACATGATAACATGCAACTGATAAGGATGTGAAAGGAAATAGTGAAGCAGGAGTTAGTGCATTGCTTGTGGGATGTTTGTCACTTAAAGCCTCTAACCCTGATGTATCTGTAAATTGTACAATCATGCTGTCATTGTGTTATGGTATCATATTGTCATGTCATTCACATAATAATGTTTCCATTTATATCTGCTACACTTGTATAATGCCCCTTGACCACCATGGCTGATGTTGTAGCAATGTTTATGGACCTTTATGGCATATTGATATTTTTTCTGTTTTCATGAATGTTGTCAGTGGCTCTCCTTTTAAACTTATCTCTGATTCCAATGACTTCCATTTTTGTCCATTTTGGTATATGCCCCTCCTTGTCACTGTGTATTACAAAGGCATTTGAAAGTCTATGGTTCCTGAGATCCATTTTGTGTTCTCAGATACCATGTGTCATGGGCCTGTCAGTCTCACCTATATATGCCTTGTCACATCTTACACATGGTAATTTGTATACAACCATTTGACTCTTTCCAGTTGTTTTGTTTTTCTTCCTGACAGTATCCCAGATTCCCTTGCCCCTGTTTCTACTGCTCTTATGTCTACTCATAAAAGTTGTTCCCACTTTGTGGCAAGACTACTTTTGCATGAATTTTATTTTGCATGAAGAGAAATGTTATACTAAGCTTTCTTCTAAAACATTCAGAATTTGTTCTCTTGACAGCCTGAAAAAAGAGCTGGACTATGTTATCAAGATGTTTGAGAAACTGAGGTACCCATCCCACATGCCAGATGATCTGAAATGCACAGCAGAAAAGATTTACAAGGGGAGTAAAGATGTGAGAGCAGTAGAAACAGGGAAGAGGATCAGGGATATTGTCAGGAAGACAAACAAGACAACAATGACAAGTGTCATATGGTTGTATACAGAATACCATGAGGAGGATGTGTCAGTGCATATATAGGTGACACAGGTCATTCCATTCCAGTGTATCTGAGAACACAAAAGGGATCTCAGTAACCATAAACCTTTGAATGCCTTTGTAGTATGTGGAGACAAGGAGGGATATTTATCAAAATGGACAGAAGCAGCACTCATAAAAACGGAAAAGAATATCATTGTGTTGCCACGATTCATAAAATTTGCTGCAGCATCAGCTATTCTGGGTGATGGGGGGCATTATGCAAGTATAGTAGATACAAATGATGGCATAATAGTGTGAATAGCATGGTAACATGATAGCAGGGTAGCATGGTAGCATGATTTAATGATACACCAGGGTTAGAGGCTTTAAGTGATGAACATCACACAAGCAAAGTGTGCTGTTTGATGCTTCATTGTCAATATTTTTTCACGATTGTATTGCTCATGTCGTATTGTGTCATGTTTAGTATTTCAAATTTTTGGGAAGAAATTTGAAACACAAAACATATGTTGTGTCCTGAAGAAGGCAATACAGCCAAAACATTGACAGTATTTCATGTTTTAGCATTCTGTGAACAAGTCTGTTGTCATCTGTGGCTGTCACACCAGACATTCCACCTGGTACACATGGCTGCTTGGGTGACTATACATCACATGGTTGCATATTATGCTATCACCTCTGCAGACCACTTTTACTGTATATATACATCTTGTGTTAAAACAGGTTAACTGTCATTCTAAATGAGAAATTTAATCTAAATCTAAAGACTCTTTGGATTGACAAATGCTAAGGTGATGGTTAGGCAAGGTTAGGGGCTTGTTGCTGTAGCTACCCATTTATAGATAATTAAGCTACTCTTAGCATATTTTTGGGCATATCCAAATCAAATCAACTCAACCATCAACCCATTTACCCATTTGTCAATGACACCTATACCAAATCACAGAAAATTGTTCAGTTAACAAGCTGAAAGTCAGTCTAGTTCTTTCAAAATGACATTAGTGTGAAGTTTGGCCTTGGCCATAGAAATGATGATGAAAAATTGCATGGCCAGCCTTTTTATAATCTAGAAATCATTTAGCCAGCTGTTTTGCAAGTTGAATATTGATAAACAAGCTGATACCTGATAAAAGGTTCCTTATCCAGCTGACAGATTGATATATATATATATATATATATATATATATATATATATATATATATATATATTTGTCTGCTTTGTTGCACTGTTTGCAGTTTGGTAACATGGAATGTTTTTGCGACAATTTCGAGATAAAAGTTGAACCGTTGTATTCACATGCAGGTGGTACATCTTGAGCCCCAGATAGACAGTATGTGCCATGAGAAATCAAGCCTGATTTTTTACCCAAATATTGGTGGCTGAAAGCTATTTTTATCTCAAGCTCTTTTTTCATCGCCACCTCACTATGTCTCCAACTGAGAGTGGACTACATCAGGTCAGACTTGGCTAGGCTAGGTTAGGTTAGGCATGTGTAGGGTATGGGAGGGTAGGCAAGGTTGAGCTAGGCTAGGCTAGGCTAGGCTTGGCTTCAAATGCTACAGTTGGTTTTGGCATCTATGGCTAGCTCAGAAAATGCATTTAAGCCGAGGAGCTTGCTGGACAAGGATTGAGAAAGTAGGATCTGAATCGGAATCCATGGGCGAAATACAAGTATATGAACTGCAGATGGACTCCATTGATTGACAGTCACTGCGACATCCGTTTTGCTTCATTGCCATGTATTCTTTGGCGTTCGTGCGTGCGTAAACCTGGAAAAGTAACAGCCCATCCAATGTTCTCCTTTGACCCGGCCTGGAAGGTCGCCTTTTGACCTTATTTCGCCTTTAACTCGCCTGTGACAACACGTCAGGACATTCTGTCTCTTCTCTGAATGCTACGAGGCTCTGTGCCTTATTGTTGTTTCCTTTTCTTTGCTTTTCTCTGTTGGCTGAAATGTCTGCGGTGACCCGTCTCGCCGTCCCCGTCTGGCTGCCGTGGCAGGTGTGCTGAGCGGGTGTGACCGGCGCCGTCTGACCGCCAGGATGCTGCCGGCGCCGAGCCAGCAGCCCTGGGACCGGGAGCAGGAGGAGCGGCGGCGCAGCGTCCAGCCGTCCAGCGCTCTGGCCGCCGCCGGCTCGGCGCCGCCCTACGGACAGCGCGCCGGCTGGATGCCGCGCAACCAGGCCGTGAGAGACGGACGCCGTCTGACGACACGGACAGGCTGACTGCACGGACGGAACAGTCGGACCGTACGGACGGCACGGCCTGACCGCACGGACGGCAGTCTGGCCGCACGGACGGTACAGTCCGACCGCACGGACGGCGCGGCCTGACCGAACGGACGGAACAGTCGGACCGCAGGGACGGCACAGTCCGACCGCACGGACGGAACAGTCGGACCGCAGGGACGGCACAGTCCGACCGCACGGACGGCTCAGTCTGACCGCACTTTCGGCACAGTCTGACCGCACGGACGGCACAGTCCGACCGCACGGACAGCACAGTCCGACCGCACGGACGGAATAGTCTGACCGCGCGGACGGCACAGTCCGACCGCACGGACGGAACAGTCTGCTGCATAGCCTGTAGTCTGTAGCATTGTCTGTGTAAATCAGGTCCAAACGTAAAGCCAGAATGTAAAATGTTGGAATGTGTTATAGTTATGCTATCACAGTGGTTTGAATGGTGGGTTATTGACATTTCATTAACCCAGCCATGGACTGGTGCAGAAGCAAACTAATGGAGAATTGACGACTTGACGTTTGTCTGTATGAACTGATGCTTTTTCAGTTAATTCTGTGGAGCTGTTTCAGAGGCCACTTGGTTATCCCCTTCTACGTCGTTTTAAATGTTGCAAAGTAGCGAAGGCACTTGTCTGCTAGGGCAGCAGATGCTGATGCTGTATGTATTGTGTGGCAGTGACTGTCACCACTCGCAAGGCAGCGCATGGGTCAGCGAGCGCGGGATCGCCAGGCAGCGGCCTGATGCCGTCCGTGGAGGGCGCAGTTGGCCGTCGGTGCGGTCGTGCGTGATGAGTGGGCGTGGTCGGCAGGACTTCGGCGGTGGTGGTGCGTACCCGGAGTGCCACCTGGCGCAGTACCCGCTCGGCATGGGCTCCGAGAAATCGTCCTCCTCGTCGTCGAACGTGCTGGCCGTCCAGTTGGACGCCCAGGGCAAGGTCAAGTACGACGTTCTCGCCCGCCAAGGCCATTCGAAGGATAAGGTGAGATCGTATGGAGTGGTTGTTCCACCCGGCGTAATGGCATGTCTCCCTTGGAGTCACAAGTGCTGCTGCATTGATATAGTTTTATTTGGTGCCTTCACAGTGTTAATTAATTTTTTTTGTTTTAAATTCACCCGAAAAAATGACAAATTCACATCTATGCGATCCAGTATCAATGTGGCTGTGCTAAGCACCACGCAAGTGCTTATATGGTTTCATTTCGTCGGACTGCTCATTATGTTGCCCATTCTCCCTTTTGTATTGTATTTGTATTGCGATTTTTTTCTTGGAAAATGTATCACTCGTAGTTATTCATTTAGCCACTGACCGGTGTTTGACGAAGCTGCCCGTCCCCCCAGATCGTGTACAGCAAGTACACGGACCTGCTTCCCAGTGAAGTGCTGGACGAGGATGAGGTGCAGCGGCCCAACGACGATGACATCCGCGCCGCCACCGAGAAAACGCAGCAGGCCCTGGAGAAGATCACAAATCAGAAGATCAGCGCCGCCATGCCGGTCCAGGTGGGGCTTGGTGCCGCCGGACGTCGCTGAGGTGGCCGCCCACCTCTCTGGCGAATGCTGCCGGTTTACGTGTACGACGCCCGGCCCTCTGACGGGAGTTGGGTATTCCTGCGCTGACGAGTGATGACAGACCGGTTACAGGGGCCTCACATGGCGTGTCCGTGAGGTAGCTGTTTAGGCCGCTAGGAACCCCCTGCTGCCCCCCTGAATCAGTAGGACCTGACGTGGCGTGGCGCGTCCCTGTGGTAGTCATTTCGCCAGGAACCCCTGAATCGGAAGGACCTCACACGTCGCGTCCGTGTGGTTGTAGTTTCGGCCGCCAGGGACGGCCGGGGCGTGCTGTAGTCTGGTGCGAGGCCGGCTTGTGTTGAGCTGTGCGCCCTGAGGTGGTGTCTGCTGCTGGGCCGGGCCGGGCGCTGGTCGGCCGGTCCGTATGTCGGCTGTCGGCTGTCGGCCGAGGGCGCTGTCCCCACGCCCTGTCTTCCCTGTCGCCAGGCGGCCGAGAAGAAGGCGCCGGCCCAGTACATCCGCTACACGCCGTCACAGCAGGGCGTGGCCTTCAACTCCGGCGCCAAGCAGCGCGTCATCCGCATGGTGGAGATGCAGAAGGATCCAATGGAGCCGCCCAAGTTCAAGTAGGTGACCGCTGCGCTGGCTGGTGTATACCGGGGTCGCTATAGTCGGTGAGACTGCTGAACGGAGCAAGATCTCAGCACTCTGGATTCTGTGATCGCTGTGTATTGCTGGTACAGTGAGATTATTGGGGGGGGGCGTATGTCATGGACCGGGCAGAGCGATGTCAATAGCACCAAATTTTGTGAGTTCATTGACGCAGGCGGTCTTCATTCCTTACCTTAACACTAACTGGACTATTTTGCCAACCACCAATTACTGGGGATAGGACATTTCCCCTCCCTGTCTGTCTCGGGAACCAATGTTCCGATTTGTACGATTCAAACTACGATCGATTGTCCGTCATTGAAGTCATCTGATGTCTCTCATTTGTTGACTCGATACATACAGGTAACACCAGAGGCCAGTTCAGAGTTCTAAAGGTGATAGTTTACTGACAGCTTTAGAAAGATATTGACAGGGAAAGGATGGTTGGACATGGAACAATATTTATTTGCAGAAAGTGGCCTGAGGTCAACCCAAGTCACGAGGTTCAATTTTCGAATTTGGTAACAATCTGTGATCTTTTAACATATTCCTTGTGTAAAATTTCACAAGAAGCTCAACTGAGACGTTTGTTGCTGTGCATCCGTAATGCTGTGGACGGTTCAGCCAGATTTCTCTCAGAGAAAGGGCCAAATCTACCCTGTACAGAGCTAACCTTTCACCGACGTTGACCTTACCTGAGGTCACTTATGGCTTGTGTGATCTGGGCCTTGGCGTTATACCTGATGAGCTCCTTGCAAGCCATGTCAGAAGGGAAAGGCACGCGGAGTCCTATCGGTACCTGGGAACTGCGTGTATGATTCAGCTTGTGATACCATTGTGACCTGACCTGGATGGTGGCTTGGTCGACTTTATTTCGGACTGTGGCCGCGTTGTTCGAACACGGATGGTGAAAATTTGGGACTGCCGGCCTTTGCCGTTTGGAAATAATGCCGGGGAAACCAAACGGAAGGGGGGAGGGGCAAGAGATACCCCAGGAATTCGCCGGTCAGGGGACCGAAGGAAGCTCTCGTGGCATTGATGAGTTGACTGATTGCGCGTAGATGGTAGCAATCTTGATTCTTTGTATTGTCGCAAATATTCATTTGTGTATACCGGCAGTGGCGCGTTTCCAGTGAGAGGCTTAAAGCACCAGGTATTACGCATTCCACTCCTCACTTTGTTGCCATCTTTTATACATTTCTGCCTGGCGACAAACTTAAGACATAGTAGATCAGGGGCATAGGCTGTCATCGGGTGGTTGTAGGGGACTTGTTAGTATAGGTTCCTTCTGTGCGACTTTTCACCGTGACTATCAGTCTTCCTTCTGATGGGGCGTAGGAGCGATTTCGAGTTTGTTTCATGTGCCGATTGTTGAGGTATCGTTCTTTGTACGGTGTTGTACGGGATAAGAAAATTAGTTCACATTCATACCATACAATCTGCTTGCCCTTTCTGTGCCAGAATTGCCTATGAAATGCTTCAGCATTACGCACGCTGTAGAACTGAAAAAAAACATACTTCAGGTTTCGTTTCGCTCTACATTGAAAACAAAATGAAGCAGGTTAGGAAAAACGTCATGTTACTATGTCTGTAATTGTTTTTTTCGTATGCGTGCGTGTGTGTGTGCGCGAGTGCGAGTGCGAGTGCGTGTGTATGTGTGTGTATGTGTGGTTGTGTATGTGTGTGTGTGTACGCGCGTGTGTGTGTTACCCGGAGAGCGGGAACAGCCTGGGCGTCTCGCCGACACCAGGCTGCACACCGTCAAAGACAACAATGTTTTGCGTGTGGCTTGTGTTGGCGGCAGTCTTTGTCTAGAGTGGCGGATCGCTGTGTGTCCGGCCGGGCTTGCCTGGCGTGCTCGGCAGGTACACGGTGGGAGCGATCATGGGGCGTTCTGCCGGTGGGCGGGGGGGGGGGGCGCCACTCCAGTCCGTGCCTCAGGCATTGATCGGTGCCGGCGCGGGATGAACATTGGCGGATACAGTACCGAAGCTGGGGGGAGGAGGGGGCCGCGGGCGTGGGATGAACATTGGCGGATACAGTACCGAGGCTGGGGAGGAGGGGACCGTGGGCTATCGCTCAGCTCAACTCACCATTTAGAACTTCGAAACGTGACTTTGGTGTTGGGCTTTTTTATCGCGCGTGTGCTGGTGTATGTTTGTGTTTCTTTGTGCTGTCTGGCGCTCGGTGAGGAGACGAAGTGGCGGGGTATTGATCCAGTGTGTCTGGACGCCCAGCCACGGTGCTTTGCAGAGCAGGAAGAAGAAGGGGCGGGGTATCATTTCCCATGGCTGGCTAGGCCGACACACGAACTCGACCCTTTTGATAGTGGCGTTGTCCATTTTGCCTTACCGAACTCGCTTTGTCTACGGCGACAAGCAAGTCACGTTACTTTGAACAGAAAACACAGTGGGTGGCGCATTACTACCGTCCCAAAAACGAAAAGCAAAAGTTACAGTCGGTTAACGCTTCAAAATGCTAATTTGGTGTTATGGCAAGGAACAGATATCCTAATAGTGGATACAGTCTTAACCCTGTCCCCGTGTGGGGGCTTCAGAGGCCCCCTCCGGTCTTTGCTCGCCCTTTCAAGGAGTTCTGAAGCAGCTTACGAAATCAGATGACTTGCGTATTCTTACCTATTCTACCTACGTGTTATGCCGCGTTTCCATAATTTTATTTTCCTCAAGGGCGGAGCCAGGCCAAGTTTTTGGGAGGCACCTCAGGCCGTTTTTGGCATTGTTAGAGGCAAAATAAAATGGCCGCCAAAAAGTGTCTATATGGAACTTAAAAATTGATATGAGTGTATAAGTAAATAACTGGGCAACTATGCAGACATTTTTGTGGATCTGACGTCACTGTACACGGTCGCACAAGGTCAAAGCCAAAATATGGTTTTATGTAAATGTTTTTGACACGTAATTTCAGAATGCAAAATCTGGAACGTCTTTGACATAGGACGGTGCCCTCTATTTGTGTTTCAAGTTTCAGGTCTAGATCAGGTGGAGTCACGGAGCTATGACCTGAGATGTCCACACGTACCTTTTGTCACGACGGCAATAAACAGGATTTCAGAAATAGAGTCAGTTCAAATGACCGGAAACGTTTTCAGACAATTTCAAATGAACTCAAGGCCATTCCATATGACTCAGGTCATCTGAGGTCATTTGAGGCCGAAGGTCGTAAGTTTGCCAGTTAAACATGCTACCCTGGCAGTCCCCCCGTTTCATGTCCCTGGCGCCGCCCGTGCCAGCGAAATAGAAACATTGTAATACGATTTGTACTTATGAAAAACAACATGATCAGTAAAACCCAGAAAATTGTTCACGGTTATTTTAATTCAGTTTAAAGGACAACATTCCTTCCATTTTCCAAACTCTGAACGCCAGTGAATTTCTTCAAAACTCCAAGCGCATGGTCAAGTGGAAAACTCCCATCGATTATCTCTCGATCCATGCCAGTGTTGCTCGCTAAGTTCGGCGAGAAAAGTGAAAAATGAGAAGAGAGCCAAAGCAACGTGAACGTTTGTGTTATTACGAGTTAGGCCGAAGGCCGGGTGAGTTGCTTCAAGTAGTAGAAAATAAACGAAACTGAGCGGTCCGTCGCTGCCATGACGATTTTCGGAGGCTCGCAGCCACTGGGCACAAAATTATGAAATTCTCACCAGGAGTTATCTCAGTTTTTTTCAGTTTTGAGTAGTGGCATTTACAGTGTGTGAGTTTCCAAACTTTTTCCCACGCAATTTTTCTGTGAGTAATGTTTTAGTAAGAAGAGTCATGATGTTTTCACTCTTAAACCTATTTTTCCGATTGTTCCAAGCGTGTTTTGGAAGACGTCAGTAACAGCAGCAAATGATGTCAAGGGTGCGCAAGATGATTAGATGATGATTACGAGGTGGCTGCACTAGAGTTCCGCAACGGGTAGTATGATACCGCAAAGGTAGTACCATAGCTGTTACTTCGTCAGTGGGATGGAAATAATGGCCAATAGCGACGGAACTTCCGTGGAGATGGCGGGGCAGGGGGAAAACGTGCTTTGTTCTTAGTTTCTTTTCATGCGCCGCCTTGGGGTTAATGTTAAATGTTAACCAAAGCTGGAGGAGGGGGCAGCTGCTCCTTTGACTTCCCAGCTGCATCGCTGCTGATAATGGCTGATCAACATGAAACAGCGTTTGTCCGAATTTCAGCCACATTAATTTGTGTCGTAGGGTTTTTCGTTCCTGTTTTTATTTTATGCTTTGCGCTCACCATTATTCAAGCATCAGAAGCATGGCAGCATAGGACAGGTTCCTTTTGGGTATAACTTGACCCAACATTTCAGCACTAATTCAGGGACATTAATGAACTATGCTACACATTTCCATGCATTTTTCGGGCTCGCAACGCCTTTTTAGACTCAGCTCCTGATGTGAGCCGTTTGCAGAAAGCGGACCACCATCCCGACTTGGCATGTTACGTAATTTACGAATGTTCTTGTGATTGGCGTTTACCTGTCAGTCTCAAGAAAAGTATCGTATCTTTAATTTTTACGTTGCAAAACTCATTTCAGTACAGTCCTGGAGTACGGGCCTGTTTTCTTTAAAAAAACTTTAATCTTCACCGTTATCCAGCGGCGCGTATATATATATATATATATATATATATATATATATATATATATATATATACAGGTTTAATAACGAGATCTTGTCGGGGTGATCCTGTGTGCGTGCGTGTGTTTGCGAGCGTGCACAATACCACTTTCTGGTTTGTTACCTCCCTTTTTCATGGTTCATGGATTCATACCATGGTCCAGCCAGCGTGTTTGGTATTTATTCTTTCAGTTCATTCATGTACGTACAAAGCGTCAGCTTGGAGCGCGTATGCCTTGAGCTTATTTCCAGGCTCTCTCTCTCCACTGTAAGTCTGTCAGTGCATGAATGCTGTAGGCCAAAGTTTTCGATGGGATACAAAATAAGATGGGCTAAATCCGAGGAGAGCAAGTGGAGTCATGTTGCGTTATCAAGGGATGTCAAAGTGTAGCCCGATGGAAAACCAAAAGGTTACACCACTTTTGTTATCGTTAATGTTTGCACATTTCGTTTACGTCTGTCGCCCGAAAGTGTCAGTTCCCGTATTACTTTGGCGGGCACCCGCATCACTCTTGGCGGAGCCAATACTTTCCAAGAAATTTGGGGACGGGACTTTTATAAGATGCCCCTTCCCCCTGTGTTTACCATCATGTGCATACGTTGGACGCCAATGAGAAACAAAAGTACAGTCTTTTACGTCCAGTTATAAAACATTTGTTATGTATGGCTGGAAGGCACAGCATGGCCAGGTAGCTCAGTGGTGTTGATGCCTCCACTTTTTCAGCATTCCTATAAAATTATTACAACACTAAGGTGTACGTTCCCCCGGCATAGACTCCGTGAGCCAGTGAGGGCCCACTGTCCTCCGTAGTATGAAACCAGATGATTTCACTGGAAAAAGAGACATGCAAACATTCGCACTAGGCATCGTCCTCAGCTACAACACGGATCAGGCACCAGACGCGTAGCCAGAGGGGAGTCAGAGAGGTCAACTGGCCTCCCTCCCACTTCCTTATATGATCAGTGGTTTTTACACCACAAAGTAGCGTTTACCACAAATAATTCCTTTAACCCTATTCCCGGAGGGCTAGACGGTATGGCCGATTCCCGGCGGGGGGGGCGGATTCGGCCTCCCTGCGATCTCGAGAACTACACATCGGATTTCATCGCAACAAACAGCGATCGATTTTCCATGACGTAAACTGTACTTTTAAAAAAGAGGTTCTGAAAATTTTGAAAGGGGTGGACACAGGAGGGCAAAAATGGCAAAATGGCAAAAATGTCAAAAAACTACCCCATTTGACATCATATAACTCCGTTGTTTATGGACTGATTTCGATGAAATTAGCGTAAATCGAGAGATTATGGATGGGACTTTTACCATTGGTACACTTATTTGAAATTTTGAGAAAATTCGTAGGCGTTCACAGGGTTTCAAAAATAGGAGGATTAGTTTTTTATCAACTGAATTAACAAGAAAGGCAAAGGCGCTTTGTTGGCTTCTGTTAGTCATGTTATGCTAAAGACGTACAAATCGCATTACAATGTTTGTATAATGTTAGCATAAGCGGTGCCAGGGACATGAAAAAAAGGTGAACTGTCATGGTCGCATGTTCTTTGGATCAACTTGTGAACTTTGACCATAAATGACCTCCATTCACCTTGGAGTCACTTGGAATGATCTTGTGTGAATTCAGGATTATCCGAAAACGTTTTCAATCATTTGAATTCAGTTTATTGCAAAAATTCCATTTTACGGTTTTTGTGATATAGGGTACGCGCACTGACTTTTTAGGTCATAGCTCCGTGACCCGGCCTGATATCAGGCTGAGACTTGTTACACAATTAGAGGGCCCTCTTCTACGTCATATATATTCCGGGTTTGGCATTTGAAAAAATAGCGCCGAAATTATACTGTTAAACCAAATTCTGATTTGGACCCTCACCTGACCTTGCGAAGTGACCTCAGATTAGCAAAATTATATTTGTATCCTGGCTCAACTATTTGTCTATACACCCATATAAAGTCTTAAGTTCTATCTTAAAAACGCTGTTTTTGGCAGTCATTTTCCTTTTACCCTCAACAGGTCCAAAAATGACCTGAGGTGCCTCCCAAAAACGTTGCCTGGCTCCGCCCGTGAGCAAAATTGATGTACGAAATTTCGCCACAGTACATGGAAAGAATAGCCAGGAAAAGTCACGAAGTTTGGTGAAGCTGCGTCAAAAACTCTGGAATTGGCAAGCAAAAACCCGAGAGGGCGGATTTAGCCCCCCCCGCCGGAAATGGGGTTAAAAGACAAAAATATTTCAAAATTAAGAAGTGGTGTGCTGTTACTTTCAGCATCTCCTCATGTGCTAACATCCACATGGAAAATCTGTCCATGCTCGCAAGGCAATGTTAAGAGCATTGTCAAACTTTCGTATTTTTGTTTTTGCCCCCGTACCGAAATCGTACCTACATTACTGGGCACAACGCGTTGGACGCAATCAGGCACAACCATGGTACGGTTGGTAACCACGATATGCTTGATACCTGGCCATAGCTAGCGTAATCATAGCTCTTAGATACCCCAGCTCTCACTTTCAGGTCGGTTGGCGCTACTACAGGCAAAAAATCAAACTGATCATTAACAGTAATAAATTCACGGTTCGGATATTCTTGGCACGGGCGAGTTGACTCCGCATGCAGAAACTTGTAATCACGCGGAGTTCATGTACTGAAATCTGGCGTCCAATAATCAGTTTGTCTGACGCGCTAAAATCGGTATGAAATTGGTTTTTCAGACAAAAATGGCGAAATATATAAACGGTGAATGCCTTTTTGGCGAATGTTAAATGGCGCATGCTGAATGGCGACCGGCCCAATGGCGAACGGCGAAATGGCGACATGTAAAAAAGCGACACGTTAAAATGGCGACTGGGCAATTGGCGAAAGGCAAAATTGCGCCTTGTAAAAAAGGCTACATGCCAAGATGGCGAATAGCCGAATTGCGGACAGCAAAATGACGACATGTAGAGAAGGCGACATGCTAAAATCACGACGGATAAATGCGAATGACAAAATGACGACTCTAAGAATAGATCATACCCAATTGGCTTGCGTGGGTGTGTTTTGGCTCAGATTGATGTCAAGCAGATCTTGTTGCCTGTACCTTAACCCACTCCCGACTGGGGCAAGTTAAAGTTTTGACCTCAGATCAGGTCAGATGTCTGACCTAGGTCAGGTCAAACGGACCTATGTCCAAAAAGAGGGGCCCCTGTGACTCTTTGTTGCATTTATGTTTTGTGTCTTTATGCCTTAATGACGTTTAAACCTGCGATTCATCGGATGCGGAATACTGAGCTGGATCGATCGGTATCGTTTGGTACTGCGGAATGTTTAAAGGGGGACTTTGGTGCAAACAGCAGTGAAGTAGGCGTCGCTCGTGACGCCCCGACGAAGCGTCGTATTGTGCTGTGTGCCGAAAATGATAAACTATACAGGGTGCACACTTAGATTTACCTGTACAGTTACACTGCAAACCGAGGCTTCAGAAACATCATACTGATGATCAGGATGGAAGTATTGGTCTTCGAAAGACCATGATAATCATTTACAACCACTATTATAATAGGGGTGCTGGATGAGTGTGCGCACCAGGACTGTTTTTGTTTATTTGAGGACGAAATAATTTATTTTGCCTAGTCGAACAATGTTGAGGATACGGTTGCCTTAGTCTGGAAACTCTGAGAAGTGCCTTAAATTCTGGCCTTGGTGGATGGAGTTGAGATTTGAGGTTTTGTTCGAGGAGTCTTGTGCTAGACAGCCTTGGGTTGGGTAGTCCAAATTGATGATGCGATCTCTGGTGTTTCGGGGAAATAAGCGAGAAAAACGGAGTTTGGTAAAGAGCACCTCTTGGTACTTAATGGTTTATTAGGTATCTTTATTTCATATTTGACGGGAAATGATGTGACGCCTCCCCGTACAGTCATGTAAACACGAGGACAGTGTTTCAGCAACCCACATGCACTGACGCAGATACGTTGTCTCAGTTGTCATGTGCGCGAAGTGACGCAAAAAGCAGCTCAGTGCGAAAGTCGATGCGCTACGCAGTTCTGATGTCTGCCGTTGCACGCGTCAATGACACAGAGGCGGACTCAGCCGCCTAATTGGTATTATTAAGGAGATGATAAAAAACTGTGTCCGCTCTTCGCGTAAACTCGTTCTTCGCATTGAGTTTAATGGAGGCCGGACGTTGTGTAGATCTGTGTGGTGGTCTAATGGTTTGATGGATAGGCGGAGGGCAGCGTTGTTGTGTGACGTGCGTGGTGGCCGGGAAGCGCCTTTCCAATTGAGCTGATATGGAATGGGCGCTTCCATCAAGTGGATAACGAAGAGTGAAGGCTGCCGCCCGTCCTGCAGCTAAACGGGAGGTCTTCAGCCAACCGGCGCCCGGCCGTCAAACGGCCAGTGACGTCCCTAGGTCACGGGTCACGCACGAGTGGGTCCGTCCCTGTGGATTACACACACCTGTCTGACCCTGCCAGTGAGGCTGGTGTGGGTGGAAAGTGAGCACATTTGTGACCTGGGAAACGAGTGTTCGCTGACCGTGGTGTCATGCATCGGGCAGCCAGGGGCCATGGGTTGATTTATTTGGGTGTGAAAAGTAAGTGCACCACGTTACACAGACACTGCTCGTTGTGTATCCAGCCCATCCCGGCGACACGGCAGCTCATTATTCAGCGGCCACTGCTGGAGTATGTGCAGTCGGTGGCGGCCGACTGGTGGCGGCGATGGGCTCGGTGGCTGGCGATTGTTCGCTCGGACCTCACCGGAGACGGCGGCGGTCGCTGCTGACACGTGAGCTGCAGCCGGTCGAGCGCTGCCATCGCCGGCAGCGGGGCGGCCGGCGGCCGGCGCCCGACCGCCGTGGCCATCTAGCCGTGCAGGGAGGCGACGGCCGAGCCGACGATGAGCAGCACAACGAAGAGAGTGCCTGCCAGCCGATCGAGGAGCTCGGCAAGCGCCGTCCACTCGTAGCAGAGCAGCTTTGGCTTGTCGCCGTCGTCAGCCGCCGAGGCCAGGCAGCAGGCGACCGCCAGGCAGCTGCGCAGCAGGCGCCGCAGGCCGTCTGGCAGGCGCGCCGTGCGCGGCCGTCCCAGCACGGTCATCAGCACGGCCCATACCAGGCAGCCGAGCGCCACGTACGTGTAGGCGTGATAGGCGCGCAGGAAGTGGGCCCGAAACTGGGCCGTGCCGACCAGGCCGAACTCGGCGACGGCGGCACTGCCGGCGGCGAGCACGGCCAGCGTGGGCAGCGTCAGCTTCTGAGCCGAGTCGACCGGCACCAGGAAGCCGGCGGCGCAGGCGATCATGGCCACGGCCACCGGCAGGTTGGGCCACTGCGAGAGCGCACCCGGCCGTCGCATGTTGATCTCCAGCGTGACGTCGACGTATGGCTCCGGGCAGCACGCGTAAGTCACCACGTTGCGCCGCGCCGAGGCGTTCCGCAGCTCCCACATGTGGTCTGCGATCACGTATGAGGACAGGTCGACGCTGGGGTCGACGAGGTCCACCTGAAAGCCGTTGTAGGACCACGAGCCGAGCTTGAGACTGCAGCGGAAATCGTCGCCGAAGAGGTAGTCCCTCCGGCAACGGACACGCACAGACGCCGGCCCGACGTTGAGGAGGCCGCCGTCAGAGCTGAGTACAGTCGGCGTCTGAGCTATCCAGTCGAGCGTCGGCCGCGGCATAGCGTTGTACGGCATGATGTCCGGCATCCAGATGTCGCTGGACATGAGCCGGACGTCGCTGATGTCGTCGTAGTCCTGGCGGCGCCAGCGAAGACGCGGGTCGTTCCACTGGAGGTTTACCCAGAGTGAAAGTACTGCCTCGTGCCGAGCCAGGTCCAGCTCCACCTGCAGCAGCGTGATCTGCGTCGTCACCTGCACCACGTCTGTCACGTTGGCGACGGCGCGCGCGCGCCGATCGTAGCCGGTCATCAGATCCTCCAGTAGCCGCGACTCGGCGTCGCTGGCGCGGCCGCCGGCTGCCAGCAGGGCCACCAGCAGCAGGCGCAGAAGCGGAGCACGCATTGTGCAGGCGGCGGCGGCGGCGGCGGCGGCTCGACTGGGGCTGGCCGACCGCCGTGCTCGTCCGGTCCCCCCCCCCAAACGCACCAGGCGGGCAGGATGTCGACGGTGGCGCCGCCGCCGCTGTGGGAGGGGCCTGCAGGAACGGCGACTGGTCCTCGCAGGCATCGGGCGGTCGCCAGTGGCTGTTCTGCTCAGGAATGTCGTTTTGTGTAAATAATTGGGGGGGAGCGAGCCGAAGACCTGACAAGCTAACCTCCCCGTAATGCCCGAAATGTGGGTTTGTCGACGGATGTAGTCCAGTTTATTTTGACCAAAGGCAAATTATGTACATATAGATAGATAGATAGATAGATAGATAGATAGATAGATAGATAGATAGATAGATATGTAGGTAGATAGATAGATAGATAGATAGATAGATAGATAGATAGATGGATGGATGGATGGATGGATGGATGGATGGATGGATGGATGGATGGATGGATGGATGGATGGAAAGATGGACAGATATAGGTCAGGGCGTAGGAGCAGCCACGAAAAGTGGGGCAAAGATCTTTTTCCGTAGGGCTAATGCAATATCTCCCCAAAAGTGGGAGGCATGGCTCCCTGTTCCTTCCCATTCGCATTCCTGTGCTCATTATATAGATATCAGTATACCGAGTTTGTATATTTTTATGGTCACTGTTGTACATATGAAACTTACGATTGTTTGTCGAATTGTGTATTCCAACCGCCGTTTTGTACTTGCAGTTGTGATTTAATATTCCTTTTCTAACAAAAAAACATTTGTAAGGCCTGGAGGAACAATGGTAGGGTTCAGATCAGTGTTGGTAGGCGTCTAGTTCTTCCTGACTTATAGACATCCCTGAACAGTGGGCCTGTTTGATAACACAATTGGTCACTGTTTCTTTTCGACGTGTTTTGGACTTTTTATATTGTGTTCTATACTTTCTGCTCATCTCGTATCTATTGCAGTTGTTCTTTTCGTTATTATGACCCATTTCCCTTGTAAAAACCGGCAACATATTGGGGGAGGGCCGAAATCAGCTTTGGACGAGCGAAGATCCACATTGGAGCGGGGCATGGCCCCTCCGAAAGAATACAAATGGATTCCCTTGGTTCTACCTCTGTAACGCCGGCTCAGGCCTGGGCTGTTCAGATGGTGCGAGTAATACGAATCTGAGTTTTGGTCCCATCCTGGCGCTGTTGGTTTTTCTGTACGTTTGGCTGAGTGTTGCACATGAGTCCGGCAGACAGAGCCGGCGACGGGACCAGCCGACAGCTGCTCGGCGTCTGTTGGGGCGTTACGCCCACCTGGTCCTCACACGGTGCCGTGCCGCTCCTAAAAGAAACTCGTTACTCGTCTGGCAGCCGATATTTGTCAGTTTTTCCTGAAACGGCAAATGAAGTTGAAAAATTTAGTAGTGCGCTTCGCTATTTGGCCGTATTTCACAAACCCCAGCCACGAAGACATCTTCACTGTGTGTACAAGCAGAATAGCCTTGAGCCCTGCGTGTCACTGAACAAAGTTGTATGTAAAATCTGCGCCAACTTTGAGTTTTCAGACATATCGTTTGATTGGTTTCTGTGCATTTCTTTTTTAGCAGGTATGTTAAACGTGTATCACGGAAAACGTCATTGCAGTGTCCGAAATACATGATGATGAATATCTGCTCTTCAAATCTGTTACTTGTTTCTTTGCCGACATAGCAGTGAGCCATGCCATTGCTGTGCATGGCTCATTGGTGTCCGCTGGTTCGAAGTTTTCTTGTACTGGGAAGCACTACCTCGATATATGCTAGCAGTGAAGCAGGCTTTACATGGGCTGATAATAATCACTGTTGACTAATATGACCGAATCTATCCAGGATCAACTCGAAGATCCCGCGCGGTCCACCCTCCCCGCCGGCCCCGGTCATGCATTCTCCCACGCGCAAGGTCACCGTCAAGGAGCAGCAGGACTGGAAGATACCACCCTGCATCTCTAACTGGAAAAACGCCAAGGTGAGGGCGAAAAGGACCCTGGGCAGTCTTCTGCAGTCTGCTGCTGTCAGCTGTGCGTGTTTGGGTACCGTGCGTTGATTTGAATTCAGGCTGTTGAGTGGTGTATGAGGCATGAGCCGCACTATGTCGAGATCGCCACTTGGCCCGGCAGTAGCTGGGTCTGGTGTGCTGCGCCGGAGAGCGGGGTAGTACAGCGCGTGCGTCGCGCGTCGCCGGCTGCGGACGTGCCACCGTCCGTCTCACTGTCCGTGCCACTGTCGGTGCCACCGTCGGTGTCACTTTCTGTACCACTGTTGGTGTCGCTGTCCGTGCCATTATCCGTGCCACCGTCCGTGCCACCGTCCGTGTCACTTTCCGTGCTACTGTCGACGTCACTGTCGGTGACGCTGTCTGCGCTGGGCCCTGCTGGCCGGCCTCTGCGGCTGGCCCGGTCTGCTGTCTGTTAACGGGCTCGACAGACACCGGTCGGCCGTGGCGTGTCCCGTCTCGCGGCGCTACGACGCCTGCGCTGGCACCTCCATCTAAGGCTGAAACGAGCGGCGCGGGATGAGAGCTGGCGCTTCGCCGCCACCGGCCGATCTGCCGTCGTCACGTTCAGCCCGACGCTGTGCTGTGCTGTGCTGTGCTGCTGGTCGTCTGGCGCCAGTCGGAATGGTGCGGAGAATTTTCTTCCTGACGTCTGTTTATCCGTTTTGATAACGAACAGTGGGAAGTTCGTGACAGTGTGTTTGTGCTCTCACTGAGCTGGCGGAGCTGGCCGACCGCATGTGGCCTGTCTGTGCGGATGACTGACCTTGGCTGCGGTCCCACATAGTGTAAACCACGTGAAGAAAGACGACAGGTTTCAGCTGTTAAAGGGGGAAGAGACGTAAAGACTGCAGCTTGTTTCGCCACTGAAACATAGGACTGAAACGTAGGACCGCCACTTTTGCATAAGACATATGACCGTTACGGTGCTGGTTATTGGTATACTTGTGATTCTGTTCTTTCCTATGTAATGCCCAACACGACTCAGACAGACCTGACATATCTACAGTATTTGACAAAAGGTTGGTTTGTGTGTTATGTATGTTGCGTTATGTTATGTTATGTTACGTTACAGTTTGGTGCGCAGTATGGAAATGACATACAGTATGGAAACGACATATCCACTCAGAACACAGCTTGCTGATAATGATATGACGCTTGTGGCGTGTACTGGCCGCCCTCCACGGACACCTGTGACCTGTCGGGGCGCCTTTTGTCACCCTCCACTGACATCTGTGACCTGTCGCGGCGCAGTCTGCCGCCCTCTACTGACGCATATGACCCGTCTCTACAGGGCTACACCATACCGCTAGACAAGCGGCTGGCAGCGGACGGCCGTGGCCTGCAACAGGTGCACATCAACGAGAACTTCGCCAAGCTGGCCGAGTCGCTGTACATAGCAGACAGGAAGGTGAGGAGCGGGACCTGATGACTGTCAGTCAACAGGAGGCTGAGGAGCGGGACTGAGGGCTGTCCCCGCCAGTCAACAGGAGGCTGAGGAGCGAGCCTGAGGGCTCTCCCCGCCAGTCAACAGGAGGCTGAGGAGCGGGACTGAGGGCTCTCCCCGCCAGTCAACAGGAGGCTGAGGAGCGGGGCTGAGGGCTGGCGCCTCCGCCACTGCGGAGCGCCGGTCGCCACTCGGGATCACTGTGGTCAGCCCCGCGGCAGCCCGCTCCTCAGGGAAGCGCTCGTTTTCTGGGCGTCAGCTCGGAAGGTGTGGGAAATCAGAGCGCGGCAGAGGCTCAACATGGCCGCTGTGCTCTCTCGTGATAACGTGTCAGACGTGACGCCGCACGTGGTTGACCGTTGGCGGCGTCTCGTTTGAGACGTACGGCATGTGAGCGTCGTTGCCGTGTGCGGCCGTGACGCCGTGTTGGGCCGTGACGCTGAGTTCCGCCGTGACGCGCTGTTGCGCCGTGAGCATGACGCAGTCGGCTGTGACTGTTGGTCTGTGTGCGCCCTCAGTCCCGCGAGGCGGTGGAGATGCGCGCCCAGCTCGAGAAGCGGCTCGCCCAGAAGGAGAAGGAGCGCAAGGAGGAGAACCTGCGCGAGCTGGCCAAGAAGGCCCGCGAGGAGCGGGCTGGTATCCGCACCACCACCAAGGACGGTGAGACTGTGGCGGGGTAGAGACTGCGCCTGGCAGGGGACGTCACTCTGGCGGTTTAGGGGTCACGCCGGGCCAGGGACGGGACTGTGGATGTCCAAACTGAGAGTTACATTTAAGTCGTATGTCCAAATTAGTTGTTATGGCCTTCGGTTCCCGACTACTTGTGGGAGATTATTTTGTCTAGTTGCAAGATGCAGAATCGACCATTGTTTTCGGTTTCTCTACGTGGTGTAGTTGTAGGAGAGCAGGTTTACCTTTGGAAGGCTCCATTTGAATTTGCGGCCACCTTCATTCTGGATGTTTTGTGTTTTCCAAACACCGGTCTAAAGCATTTTTCTCGTGAATGACCATGGAAGTGGTCTAGCCATTTTCAGACGGTTTATGAGAACGTTTAAATTTGCAATGTTGTCGTGAAGCTCACCAGTGAAGTGTTGTCCTGGCAATCCACTGAAAACGTTTAACGGAAACGATTGAGGGATTTATTCAGACTGCTGAACTGTTTTGCCAAGACTCATGCTGGTGACGATGTCGGCAATCCTGTACCCTCCGTGACGTATTTTTCTACCTAAGTCGATTGGTTGTGTCCAGATGTTTTCACGGCCGGGGAGTGCGGACAGCTCATCGGTTGTTTTCTACCTAAGTCGATTGGTTGTGTCCAGATGTTTTCATGGCCGGGGTGTGCGGACAGCTCATCGGTTGTTTTCTACCTAAGTCGATTGGTTGTGTCCAGATGTTTTCATGGCGGGGGTGTGCGGACAGCTCATCGGTTGTTTATTGTCGATGCCTCAGGCTTGACGTCCTGGCGATGTTGTCTCAGAGTAATCACCATGACTAGGCCTGTTTTCGTGCGGGCTGTTGGGAGTAATTGTGCTCAAGGGGAGCTCGCCTGCGCTGTTGTCTCCCAGGTGAGAGGGCAGGGTTATCCTGTCGTCTGGGTGTGCGGACATGAGCTGTGTACTCGGAGGCCGGCTGTGGGTGCTGTTTTATCCAGCGAAACTGGCGCCTGGTACAGGCCGCCTCTGGTCAGACGTGACGTGACGTGCTCCTGACTCCTGGTACAGACCGCCTCCTGTCAGACATGACGTGCTCCTGACACCGGGTACAGGCTGCCTCCGGTCAGACATGAGGTGCTCCTGACGCCTGGTACAGACCGCCTCCGGTCAGACGTGACGTGCTCCTGACGCCTGGTACAGGCCGCCTCCTGTCAGACGTGACGTGCTCCTGACGCCTGGTACAGACCGCCTCCGGTCAGAGACGTGACGTGCTCCTGACGCCTGGTACAGGCCGCCTCCGGTCAGACATGACGTGCTCCTGACGCCTGGTACGGGCCGCCTCCGGCCAGACATGACTTGCTCCTGACGCCTGGTACAGACCGCCTCCGGTCAGAGACGTGACGTGCTCCTGACGCCCGGTATAGACCGCCTCCTGTCAGACATGACGTGCTCCTGACGCCTGGTATAGGCCGCCTCCGGTCAGAGACGTGACGTGCTCCTGACGCCTGGTACAGGCCGCCTCCGGTCAGAGACGTGACGTGACGTGCTCCTGACACCTGGTACAGACCGCCTCCGGTCAGAGACGTGACGTGCTCCTGACGCCTGGTACATCGCCACAGCAATCCGTTTCTCAAGGAACAAATTCGAACCTTCACTGTGGCGAGCCAGTAGGTTGTATTCCCAGATGGTGAGGAGTTGCTGTCAGTGGGCTTGCGACGATTGTGCCTGGATAAGTGCCCTGTAACGGCGTCCGAGCGTGGCCACCTCTGGTGAGTGTCTCTCTCTGCGTCTGAGGACGCCAATCGGCCCCTGTCCACAGATGAGGCGGCGGCGCGTGAACGGGACGCCCTCCGCCAGGACCGGCACAAGGACCGCGCCCGCGAACGCAACCTGGCTCGCACCGGCAACGACAAGCGCAGCAAGGTGGAGCGGCAGCGAGAGCGCGACATATCTGAACAGATCGCGCTGGGCCTGCCGGCGCGGCCCGGCGCCTCCGGCGAGACCCAGTTCGACCAGCGCCTCTTCAACCAGAGCCGCGGCATGGACAGCGGCTTCAACGACGACGAGGCGTACAACGTGTACGACAAGCCCTGGGGCCAGAGCTCGTCAGTGGCGCAGAGCGTGTACCGGCCCGGCAAGAACGTTGAGAAGGAGGTGTACGGTGACGATCTGGACACCCTGATGAAGACGAACAGGTGGGTGTTCCGTCCCCCCCCCCTGCCCCCCAGATCTGAATGCTTTTGTTTGTCATTTGTGTGATTTTAATGCAAACCGAAAAGGAATTTGAACTGGGAATGGCGAGCAAAAAACCGGAAGGGCTTCTGATCCCCCCCCCCAAAAAAAAAACGGGAATGGCGTTAAAGTCGTAAAGACGTGACGTGCACATCAGGCATCCTGTAGGGTGCCTGATCCGAGGATGCAAGTATTCTTGTATCCCTTTGACTTAGGCTGGACAGTGGCATATAGGTTTCTAGCACTTTATTAACAGTATTATTTTGAAACGGAGCCCAAAGCTACGCATTCATTCGTATACCCAAGCACTGCATGGCCTGAAATGAAAGTTACATTCGGCCAAAATAGAACTTCCCTCCCAGCGATGTCGTTCCGAAGGCAGACCCATTGGTAATTCAAACTGAATCCAACTACTTCAAGACAGTTTTTACCTCCATGCTTTTGCAGGTTAGGACAACTCACCACTGCCCGTTTTCACAGGAAAATCTAATTTTTCACTACCGTTTGTGTCAAACTCATGAAGTCTGCGGTCAGTAAGCCAGGAGATCAAAATCTGTACAGAATTGAAAAAAAAACGGAAAATAACGGAAAGTCCTTGTAGCCTTCCTAGCCCAATGATATGTAACTTTATTATATTCCTTGTATTATTGTAGGAGTTTTGGTATCTCCTGGTGTTGTTATAGGAGATACAGGTCGTTACAGATATCTGTCATGATCTCTCAAACATTTCCGAGGCTTTTACTGAAACATATGGCAACCTCGGCTGATTGCCTGCCTATTAAAGGGAGGTATGAGACATTTCCTTATTCGTTTTTCATGGGAGGTGTCTCCAGTCATGAAAGGAGGATTTTGGGGTAAACCAGTAAACTGCGCCTTCGGGCTCACGGCCAGCCATACCATTGTTTTCCGATGAGGCTTGATTTTGGGGCAGCAGCTGTGTTCGAAAGTGCGCCATTGATGTCACTGATGCCTGTAGCAATGCTTCTTGGTGCCGCGTGTCTAATAGGCCCGCACAATGTTTCATTCTCCACTACCATCTTCAGAGCATTTGTGTTCATAATAAACCCCGCACTAAGACTCGTCTCCAGTGTAGGTCGTTGCTTCAGGGTTACAGAAGATGCGTTGGACTTGTTTATCTTCGTGAAGGCCTTGTGCAGTATTTGTTGTAAACATGATTAAGCCGATTTCTCGCCAGATTTGGATCTGAATTCCTTTTTCTTTCATCATGATGTTTTTATATGAATCCGTTTTTAGTGATTCCTGCTAATGGTGATGCGCCTTACTGTATCTTTTCCGTGGTGATCACGTTATCGCATTTCGGTTTTGAGCATTTAGGAGCACAATAACAAACATTGCCAGGAAATGATTTAGTCACAAAACCCGGTATCGTGCGCAGTTTTCTGCCATCGCGCCGATGCTGAAAAATGACAGAAGTGTGGCGAATGGTGCCCTTCGACAGTGACTTCATTTCATGCGCTGAAGAGAAACGTGACGCGAAATAGGAAATTTTTGAATATTTTTTTCGTTTGATTTTGAATTTAAATTTGGAGAAGGAAGACCATGAATAGCCCAATTGAAACATTCTCTTTGACATCAAAATTCCCAGGTACGAGTAAAAATAGTTGCTGTAACTTTACGAGAAACCCGGTGTCCTTAATATGTGGTCACCCGTTTCGACACGACCTAATGGTAGTGAGCGGAGTCATGTTATTGGCCAGTTGCCAGCTAACTGGCAGGTCAGATGGCGAGCAGTCAGTGGAATTGAACCCGTCTTGCCAGGATGGGGAGATCAGCGCTCTCAGCTGCGCTACCTGTCACGGTTCTGTTCTGACGTTCTCTGCGTATGAAATTGTAATGCTTTCCATGGTAACATTTACATACCTACATGTCAGACACAAGCATCTTCTTCAGACGCAGCGGTGGACTGCAGCAGAAGTTTTCGTGGAACTCTTTAGCAGTTACAGAAATTTAGTTAAATTATGTAACAGTTAGTTTGCAGTATTTCATTACGATTAGGATGCGGGTTTCCTGTGACGTTTGTTTTTTCTGCTGTCGCACTTTTTGCACGTTTGTTTCAGTTTTAATGGTTGTTTGGATGTTCTCACGGCTTACCTGTCGGTGGCAAATTTGTTACGCTTGCGCGCGCGTGTACGTTTGTGTGTATCTGTCAGTGTGGAACCGGACGTCTCCGTCTGTCATCTGTCTCATGCCTCCCCCCTCCCGTTGCCGTGGTGTTGGCAGGTTCGTGCCGGACAAGGGCTTCGAGGGCGCTGACCGCAGCGCACCCCGCTCCGGACCGGTCCAGTTCGAGCGCCAGGAGGAGTTCGATCCGTTCGGCATCGACCAGTTCCTGACCAAAGCGAAGCAGGCGAGCAAACGTCCCGGAGACGAGCGGCGGGACGAGCGGGACAAGCGGCGGCGGCACTAGCGCGCCTGCCAGTGGCGCTGGCCGGCCCTCTGCTGCCGGCTCTGGGGCGGCATCGTGAGCCGGACGGCGCGTCGCGAGCGGCTGGCGTCGTCTGGACAGCTCCGTCTGCGGCCGAGAATAGGTCTGCTGCAGTTTTCCCTGTGAACAGCAGGCCAGGTACGACTGCGTGGCTCCAGGTCTGCTGCAGTTTTCCCTGTGAACAGCAGGCCAGGTACGACTGCGTGGCTCCAGGTCTGCTGCAGTTCTCTCTGCGAACAGCAGGCCAGGTACGACTGCGTGGCTCCAGGTCTGCTGCAGTTTTCCGTGTGAACAGCAGGCCAGGTACGACTGCGTGGCTCCAGGTCGAGACGCCGCCGGAGGAGCTGTGCGCCAGACGGGAAGTCTTGGCACCGATTGCGCCGCCTTGACTGGACGCCATTGGGTAAACGCTCGTCTGGGGTGACGAGGTGCATTGCTGCGATCGACTGCTATGTTGACCTGGGGCCATCTCCGTATGCCGCCGCAGACCGGTAAGTGAACGCCCTCGCGGCTGCGACGGCGTAGCCCTCTTACGCAAAGGAACATGGGTGCGGCCTTTTTTAGCTGCGGCGTTCACTTGTACCGGTAGAGGAAAGATCGACCAGAGGGCGAGCTAAGACGTCTGGAAGATGGCTCTGAGGAGTGGCAAACACGCGTCATCAAGGCCTGGAAATGTACAGACCATATGAAGTGTGCCACGAGAAAGTTGCGTGAGAACCTAGGTATCGAGGCGGCCAAAAAGAGAAAGGTTGTCAGAAAAAGTTGTGTGACGTGCCGTCTTCTAATCACATGGGGACGTTGCATATTCACTTGTGTGGCTCGTCATAGCAGACGGCTTCATCAGAGCAACTGTTTCCCTCGAATGTTTCAGCATCTGTGGCTCTCATCACGTTCTGTTCATAGACTGTGGTTATGTCAACCATCGTGGTGTTCGTATCGGATTTGCATACGTCGCCTCGCGTCTTGGATGTTGGATTCGTGGCGTGCGTCGGGAGCACCAGTGGCCTGCTGTGTCAATACAATGTCACCATCGTGCTATCACGGACTCTGTGCCAGCCAACATCGGACATATGCGTGGATGG